>OX463227.1:157086009-157686009 GCA_949820135.1 Sylvilagus floridanus | reverse complement strand
CTTGAATATGTACCTGTTGTGTCTCCATGTGGAACCAATTAGCGTGTGCCAACAAGAAAACAAAATGTAACATGATAAAATTCATTCAAAACTGGAAAGTTCATACATAATATCCAGAAAACACTAACAAACTCACAGACTGTTTTACAAGCTGATATTCATTTAGGCACACAGAACCGGATAGTTCTGGTTGGATCCAGACCTATAAGGCCAAACTCATGTGGAATTTGTGTACAAAGGACCCAGAAAAAAATATTGAAACTGGTTTTGGAGAAAAGCAAAGTCTTTTTCTTGGGCAAGTGGGTTCAATGTCATGTTTAGAAACACAAGTATACTTTTTCACCTAGTTTCTGTAGCATTCTACTCAGAAAACACTTATGTGTACCTGTTGTGTCTCCATGTGAATCCAATTAGCATTTGCCAACAGAAAAACTAAAAGTTACATGCCAAAATTCATTCCGAACTCTCAAGTTCATAGTTAATATCCAGAAAACACTAACAAATACACAGGCTGTTTTAAAAGCTGATATTCATTTAGCCACACAGAACCGGATAATTCCGGTTTGCTCCAGACTTATCAGGACACACTCACGTGGAATTCCTGTGCCAAGGACCCAGAAATGCAGCGTCAAACTGGTTTTGGAGAAAAGCAAAGTCTTTTTCTTGGGCAAATGGATTCAATGTCATGTTTACAAACACAAGTATACTTTTTCACCTGGTTTCTGTAGCATTCTACTCAGACAACTCCAATGTGTACCTGTTGTGTCTCCATGTGGAACCAATTAGTGTGTGCCAACAAAAAAAGCGAAGTGTTACGTGCCCGAATTCATTCCAAACTCTAAAGTTCATAGATAGAAATCAGAAAACAGAAACAAACACGAGACTGTAGCAAGAGCTGGGATTGAGTTAGGCAGAAGAGAACCGTATATTTCTGGTTAGGTCCAGACATATCTGGACTAATTCATGTACAATTTGTGTGCAAGGGACCCAGAAAAGAATATTGACACTGTTTTTTGAGAAAAGCAAGGTCTTTTTCTTGGGCAAGTGGATTCAATGTCATGTATACAGTCGCAAATATAATTTTTCACCTGGTTTCTTTAGTATTCTACTCCGAACTCGAATGTGTACCTGTTATGTCTCCATGTGGAACGATTAGCGTGTGCTAACAAAAAAAACAAAATGTAACATGATAAAATTCATTCAAAACTCTCAAGTTCATAGTTAATATCCAGAAAACACTAACAAACTCACAGGCTGTTTTACAAGCTGATATTCATTTAGCTAACCAGAACTGGATAATTCTGGTTTGCTCAAGACCTATCTGGACAAACTCACGTGGAATTCGTGTGCAAAGGACCCAGAAATGCAGCGTCAAACTGGTTTTGGAGAAAAGCAAAGTCTTTTTCTTGGGCAAATGGATTCAATGTCATGTTTACAAACACAAGTATACTTTTTCACCTGGTTTCTGTAGCATTCTACTGAGAAAACTCCAATGTGTACCTGTTGTGTGTCCATGTGGAACCAATTAGTGTGTGCCAACAAAAAAAGCAAAGTTTACATGCCCGAATTCATTCCAAACTCTAAAGTTCATAGATAGAAATCAGAAAACAGAAACAAACACGAGACTGTAGCAAGAGCTGGGATTGAGTTAGGCAGAAGAGAACCGGATATTTCTGGTTAGAGCCAGACCTATCTGGACAAATTCATGTGCAATTTGTGTGCAAAGGACCCAGAAAAGAATATTGACACTGGTTTTTGAGAAAAGCAAGGTCTTTTTCTTGGGCAAGTGGATTCAATGTCATGTTTACAGTCGCAAATATGATTTTTAACGTGGTTTCTGTAGCATTCTACTCAGAAAACTCGAATGTGTACCTGTTGTGTCTCCATGTGGAACCAATTAGCGTGTGCTAACAAAAAAACAAAATGTTACATGATAAAATTCATTCAAAACTCTCAAGTTCATAGTTAATATCCAGAAAACACTAACAAATTCTCAGGCTGTTTTAAAAGCTGATATTCATTTAGGCACACAGAACCAGATCGTTCTGGTTGGATCCAGACCTATCTGGATATTCTCGTGCGGAATTCGTGTACAAAGGACCCAGAAAAAAATATTGAAACTGGTTTTGGAGAAAAGCAAAGTCTTTGTCATAGGCAAGTGGATTCAATGTCATGTTTACAAACACAAGTATACTTTTTCACCTGGTTTCTGTAGCATTCTACTCAGACAACTCCAATGTGTACCTGTTGTGTCTCCATGTGGAACCAATTAGTGTGTACCAACAAAAATAGCAAAGTGTTACGTGCCCGAATTCATTCCAAACTCTAAAGTTCATAGATAAAAATCAGAAAACAGAAACAAACACGAGACTGTAGCAAGAGCTCGGATTGGGTTAGGCAGAAGAGAACCGGATATTTCTGGTTAGGTCCAGACCTATCTGGACAAATTCATGTGCAATTTGTGTGCAAAGGACCCAGAAAAGAATATTGACACGGGTTTTTGAGAAAAGCAAGGTCTTTTTCTTGGGCAAGTGGATTCAATGTCATGTTTACAGTCGCAAATATAATTTTTAACGTGGTTTCTGTAGCATTCTACTCAGAAAACTCGAATGTGTACCTGTTGTGTCTCCGTGTAGAACCAATTAGCGTGTGCCAACAAGAAAACAAAATGTAACATGATAAAATTCATTCAAAACTGGAAAGTTCATACATAATATCCAGAAAACACTAACAAACTCACAGGCTGTTTTACAAGCTGATATTCATTTAGGCACACAGAACCGGATCGTTCTGGTTGGATCCAGACCTATCTGGATATTCTCGTGCGGAATTCGTATACAAAGGAAGCAGAAAAAAATATTGAAACTGGTTTTGGAGAAAAACAAAGTCTTTTTCTTGGGCAAGTGGATTCAATGTCATGTTTACAAACAGAAGTATACTTTTTCACCTGGATTCTGTAGTATTCTACTCAGAAAACACTTATGTGTACATGTTGTGTTCTCATGTGAATCCAATTAGCCTTTGCCAACAGAAAAACAAAAAGTTACATGCCAAAATTCATTCCAAACTCTCAAGTTCATAGTTAATATCCAGAAAACACTAACAAATACACAGGCTGTTTTAAAAGCTGATATTCATTTAGCCACACAGAACCGGATAATTCTGGTTTGCTCCTGACTTATCAGGACACACTCACGTGGAATTCCTGTGCCAAGGACCCAGAAATGCAGCTTCAAACTGGTTTTGGAGAAAAACAAAGTCTTTTTCTTGGGCAAGTGGATTCAACGTCATGTTTACAAACACAAGTATACTTTTTCTTCTGGTTTCTGTAGCATTCTACTCAGAAAACTCCAATGTGTACCTGTTGTGTCTCCATGTGGAACCAATTAGTGTGTGCCAACAAAAAAAGCAAAGTTTACATGCCCGAATTCATTCCAAACTCTAAAGTTCATAGATAGAAATCAGAAAACAGAAACAAACACGAGACTGTAGCAAGAGCTGGGATTGAGTTAGGCAGAAGAGAACCGGATATTTCTGGTTAGAGCCAGACCTATCTGGACAAATTCATGTGCAATTTGTGTGCAAAGGACCCAGAAAAGAATATTGACACTGGTTTTGGACAAAAGCAAGGTCTTTTTCTTGGGCAAGTGGATTCAATGTCATGTTTACAGTCACAAATATGATTTTTAACGTGGTTTCTGTAGCATTCTACTCAGAAAACTGGAATGTGAACCTGTTGTGTCTCCATGTGGAACCAATTAGCGTGTGCTAAAAAAAAAACAAAATGTTACATGATAAAATTCATTCAAAACTGGAAAGTTCATACATAATATCCAGAAAACACTAACAAACTCACAGGCTGTTTTACAAGCTGATATTCATTTAGGCACACAGAACCGGATCGTTCTGGTTGGATCCAGACCTATCTGGATATTCTCGTACGGAATTCGTGTACAAAGGACCCAGAAAAAAATATTGAAACTGGTTTTGGAGAAAAGCAAAGTCTTTGTCTTGGGCAAGTGGATTCAATGTCATGTTTACAAACACAAGTATACTTTTTCACCTGGTTTCTGTAGCATTCTACTCAGACAACTCCAATGTGTACCTGTTGTGTCTCCATGTGGAACCAATTAGTGTGTGCCAACAAAAAAAGCAAAGTGTTACGTGCCCGAATTCATTCCAAACTCTAAAGTTCATAGATAAAAATCAGAAAACAGAAACAAACACGAGACTGTAGCAAGAGCTGGGATTGGGTTAGGCAGAAGAGTACCGGATATTTCTGGTTAGGTCCAGACCTATCTGGACAAATTCATGTGCAATTTGTGTGCAAAGGACCCAGAAAAGAATATTGACACTGGTTTTTGAGAAAAACAAGGTCTTTTTCTTGGGCAAGTGGATTCAATGTCATGTTTACAGTCGAAAATATAATTTTTCACCTGGTTTCTGTAGTATTCTACTCTGAAAACTCGAATGTGTACCTGTTGTGTCTCCATGTGGAACCAATTAGCGTGTGCCAACATGAAAACAAAATGTAACATGATAAAATTCATTCAAAACTTGAAAGTTCATACATAATATCCAGAAAACACTAACAAACTCACAGGCTGTTTTACAAGCTGATATTCATTAGGCACACAGAACCGGATCGTTCTGGTTTTATCCAGACCTATCTGGATATTCTCGTGCGGAATTCGTGTACAAAGGAAGCAGAAAATAATATTGAAACTGGTTTTGGAGAAAAGCAAAGTCTTTTTCTTGGGTAAGTGGATTCAATGTCATGTTTACAAACACAAGTATACTTTTTCACCTGGATTCTGTAGTATTCTACTCAGAAAACACTTATGTGTACATGTTGTGTCTCCATGTGAATCCAATTAGCATTTGCCAACAGAAAAACTAAAAGTTACATGCCAAAATGCATTCCAAACTCTCAAGTTCATAGTTAATATCCAGAAAACACTAACAAATACACAGGCTGTTTTAAAAGCTGATATTCATTTAGCCACACAGAACCGGATAATTCCGGTTTGCTCCAGACTTATCAGGACACACTCACGTGGAATTCCTGTGCCAAGGACCCAGAAATGCAGCGTCAAACTGGTTTTGGAGAAAAGCAAAGTCTTTTTGTTGGGCAAATGGATTCCATGTCATGTTTACAAACACAAGTATACTTTTTCACCTGGTTTCTGTTGCATTAACTCAGAAAACTCCAATGTGTACCTGTTGTGTCTCCATGTGTAACCAATTAGTGTGTGCCAACAAAAAAAGCAAAGTGTTACGTGCCCGAATTCATTCCAAACTCTAAAGTTCATAGATAAAAATCAGAAAACAGAAACAAACACGAGACTGTAGCAAGAGCTGGGATTGAGTTAGGCAGAAGAGAACCGGATATTTCTGGTTAGGTCCAGACCTATCTGGACAAATTCATGTGCAATTTGTGTGCAAAGGACCCAGAAAAAAATATTGAAACTGGTTTTGGAGAAAAGCAAAGTCTTTGTATTGGGCAAGTGGATTCAATGTCATGTTTACAAACACAAGTATACTTTTTCTTCTGGTTTCTGTAGCATTCTACTCAGACAACTCCAATGTGTACCTGTTGTGTCTCCATGTGGAACCAATTAGTGTGTGCCAACAAAAAAAGCAAAGTGTTACGTGCCCGAATTCATTCCAAACTCTAAAGTTCATAGATAGAAATCAGAAAACAGAAACAAACACGAGACTGTAGCAAGAGCTGGGATTGAGTTAGGCAGAAGAGAACCGTATATTTCTGGTTAGGTCCAGACATATCTGGACTAATTCATGTACAATTTGTGTGCAAGGGACCCAGAAAAGAATATTGACACTGTTTTTTGAGAAAAGCAAGGTCTTTTTCTTGGGCAAGTGGATTCAATGTCATGTATACAGTCGCAAATATAATTTTTCACCTGGTTTCTTTAGTATTCTACTCCGAACTCGAATGTGTACCTGTTATGTCTCCATGTGGAACGATTAGCGTGTGCTAACAAAAAAAACAAAATGTAACATGATAAAATTCATTCAAAACTCTCAAGTTCATAGTTAATATCCAGAAAACACTAACAAACTCACAGGCTGTTTTACAAGCTGATATTCATTTAGCTAACCAGAACTGGATAATTCTGGTTTGCTCAAGACCTATCTGGACAAACTCACGTGGAATTCGTGTGCAAAGGACCCAAAATGCAGCGTCAAACTGGTTTTGGAGAAAAGCAAAGTCTTTTTCTTGGGCAAATGGATTCAATGTCATGTTTACAAACACAAGTATACTTTTTCACCTGGTTTCTGTAGCATTCTACTGAGAAAACTCCAATGTGTACCTGTTGTGTGTCCATGTGGAACCAATTAGTGTGTGCCAACAAAAAAAGCAAAGTTTACATGCCCGAATTCATTCCAAACTCTAAAGTTCATAGATAGAAATCAGAAAACAGAAACAAACACGAGACTGTAGCAAGAGCTGGGATTGAGTTAGGCAGTAGAGAACCGGATATTTCTGGTTAGAGCCAGACCTATCTGGACAAATTCATGTGCAATTTGTGTGCAAAGGACCCAGAAAAGAATATTGACACTGGTTTTGGAGAAAAGCAAGGTCTTTTTCTTGGGCAAGTGGATTCAATGTCATGTTTACAGTCGCAAATATGATTTTTAACGTGGTTTCTGTAGCATTCTACTCAGAAAACTCGAATGTGTACCTGTTGTGTCTCCATGTGGAACCAATTAGCGTGTGCTAACAAAAAAACAAAATGTTACATGATAAAATTCATTCAAAACTCTCAAGTTCATAGTTAATATCCATAAAACACTAACAAATTCTCAGGCTGTTTTAAAAGCTGATATTCATTTAGGCACACAGAACCAGATCGTTCTGGTTGGACCAGACCTATCTGGATATTCTCGCGTGGAATTCGTGTACAAAGGACCCAGAAAAAAATATTGAAACTGGTTTTGGAGAAAAGCAAAGTCTTTGTCATAGGCAAGTGGATTCAATGTCATGTTTACAAACACAAGTATACTTTTTCACCTGGTTTCTGTAGCATTCTACTCAGACAACTCCAATGTGTACCTGTTGTGTCTCCATGTGGAACCAATTAGTGTGTACCAACAAAAATAGCAAAGTGTTACGTGCCCGAATTCATTCCAAACTCTAAAGTTCATAGATAAAAATCAGAAAACAGAAACAAACACGAGACTGTAGCAAGAGCTCGGATTGGGTTAGGCAGAAGAGAACCGGATATTTCTGGTTAGGTCCAGACCTATCTGGACAAATTCATGTGCAATTTGTGTGCAAAGGACCCAGAAAAGAATATTGACACGGGTTTTTGAGAAAAGCAAGGTCTTTTTCTTGGGCAAGTGGATTCAATGTCATGTTTACAGTCGCAAATATAATTTTTAACGTGGTTTCTGTAGCATTCTACTCAGAAAACTCGAATGTGTACCTGTTGTGTCTCCGTGTAGAACCAATTAGCGTGTGCCAACAAGAAAACAAAATGTAACATGATAAAATTCATTCAAAACTGGAAAGTTCATACATAATATCCAGAAAACACTAACAAACTCACAGGCTGTTTTACAAGCTGATATTCATTTAGGCACACAGAACCGGATCGTTCTGGTTGGATCCAGACCTATCTGGATATTCTCGTGCGGAATTCGTGTACAAAGGAAGCAGAAAAAAATATTGAAACTGGTTTTGGAGAAAAACAAAGTCTTTTTCTTGGGCAAGTGGATTCAATGTCATGTTTACAAACAGAAGTATACTTTTTCACCTGGATTCTGTAGTATTCTACTCAGAAAACACTTATGTGTACATGTTGTGTTCTCATGTGAATCCAATTAGCCTTTGCCAACAGAAAAACAAAAAGTTACATGCCAAAATTCATTCCAAACTCTCAAGTTCATAGTTAATATCCAGAAAACACTAACAAATACACAGGCTGTTTTAAAAGCTGATATTCATTTAGCCACACAGAACCGGATAATTCTGGTTTGCTCCTGACTTATCAGGACACACTCACGTGGAATTCCTGTGCCAAGGACCCAGAAATGCAGCTTCAAACTGGTTTTGGAGAAAAACAAAGTCTTTTTCTTGGGCAAGTGGATTCAACGTCATGTTTACAAACACAAGTATACTTTTTCTTCTGGTTTCTGTAGCATTCTACTCAGAAAACTCCAATGTGTACCTGTTGTGTCTCCATGTGGAACCAATTAGTGTGTGCCAACAAAAAAAGCAAAGTTTACATGCCCGAATTCATTCCAAACTCTAAAGTTCATAGATAGAAATCAGAAAACAGAAACAAACACGAGACTGTAGCAAGAGCTGGGATTGAGTTAGGCAGAAGAGAACCGGATATTTCTGGTTAGAGCCAGACCTATCTGGACAAATTCATGTGCAATTTGTGTGCAAAGGACCCAGAAAAGAATATTGACACTGGTTTTGGACAAAAGCAAGGTCTTTTTCTTGGGCAAGTGGATTCAATGTCATGTTTACAGTCACCAATATGATTTTTAACGTGGTTTCTGTAGCATTCTACTCAGAAAACTCGAATGTGAACCTGTTGTGTCTCCATGTGGAACCAATTAGCGTGTGCTAAAAAAAAAAACAAAATGTTACATGATAAAATTCATTCAAAACTGGAAAGTTCATAGTTAATATCCAGAAAACACTAACAAACTCACAGGCTGTTTTACAAGCTGATATTCATTTAGGCACACAGAACCGGATCGTTCTGGTTGGATCCAGACCTATCTGGATATTCTCGTACGGAATTCGTGTACAAAGGACCCAGAAAAAAATATTGAAACTGGTTTTGGAGAAAAGCAAAGTCTTTGTCTTGGGCAAGTGGATTCAATGTCATGTTTACAAACACAAGTATACTTTTTCACCTGGTTTCTGTAGCATTCTACTCAGACAACTCCAATGTGTACCTGTTGTGTCTCCATGTGGAACCAATTAGTGTGTGCCAACAAAAAAAGCAAAGTGTTACGTGCCCGAATTCATTCCAAACTCTAAAGTTCATAGATAAAAATCAGAAAACAGAAACATACACGAGACTGTAGCAAGAGCTGGGATTGGGTTAGGCAGAAGAGAACCGGATATTTCTGGTTAGGTCCAGACCTATCTGGACAAATTCATGTGCAATTTGTGTGCAAAGGACCCAGAAAAGAATATTGACACTGGTTTTGGAGAAAAACAAGGTCTTTTTCTTGGGCAAGTGGATTCAATGTCATGTTTACAGTCGAAAATATAATTTTTCACCTGGTTTCTGTAGTATTCTACTCTGAAAACTCGAATGTGTACCTGTTGTGTCTCCATGTGGAACCAATTAGCGTGTGCCAACATGAAAACAAAATGTAACATGATAAAATTCATTCAAAACTTGAAAGTTCATACATAATATCCAGAAAACACTAACAAACTCACAGGCTGTTTTACAAGCTGATATTCATTAGGCACACAGAACCGGATCGTTCTGGTTTTATCCAGACCTATCTGGATATTCTCGTGCGGAATTCGTGTACAAAGGAAGCAGAAAATAATATTGAAACTGGTTTTGGAGAAAAGCAAAGTCTTTTTCTTGGGTAAGTGGATTCAATGTCATGTTTACAAACACAAGTATACTTTTTCACCTGGATTCTGTAGTATTCTACTCAGAAAACACTTATGTGTACATGTTGTGTCTGCATGTGAATCCAATTAGCATTTGCCAACAGAAAAACAAAAAGTTACATGCCAAAATGCATTCCAAACTCTCAAGTTCATAGTTAATATCCAGAAAACACTAACAAATACACAGGCTGTTTTAAAAGCTGATATTCATTTAGCCACACAGAACCGGATAATTCCGGTTTGCTCCAGACTTATCAGGACACACTCACGTGGAATTCCTGTGCCAAGGACCCAGAAATGCAGCGTCAAACTGGTTTTGGAGAAAAGCAAAGTCTTTTTCTTGGGCAAATGGATTCAATGTCATGTTTACAAACACAAGTATACTTTTTCACCTGGTTTCTGTTGCATTAACTCAGAAAACTCCAATGTGTACCTGTTGTGTCTCCATGTGGAACCAATTAGTGTGTGCCAACAAAAAAAGCAAAGTGTTACGTGCCCGAATTCATTCCAAACTCTAAAGTTCATAGATAAAAATCAGAAAACAGAAACAAACACGAGACTGTAGCAAGAGCTGGGATTGAGTTAGGCAGAAGAGAACCGGATATTTCTGGTTAGGTCCAGACCTATCTGGACAAATTCATGTGCAATTTGTGTGCAAAGGACCCAGAAAAGAATATTGACACTGTTTTTTGAGAAAAGCAAGGTCTTTTTCTGGGGCAAGTGGATTCAATGTCATGTTTACAGTCGCAAATATAATTTTTCACCTGGTTTCTGTAGCATTCTACTCAGAAAATGAATGTGTACCTGTTGTGTCTCCATGAGGAACCAATTAGCGTGTGCCAACAAGAAAACAAAATGTAACATGATAAAATTCATTCAAAACTGGAAAGTTCATACATAATATCCAGAAAACACTAACAAAATCACAAGCTGTTTTACAAGGTGATATTCATTTAGGCACACAGAACCGGATAGTTCTGGTTGGATCCAGACCTATAAGGCCAAACTCGTGTGGAATTTGTGTGCAAAGGACCCAGAAAAAAATATTGAAACTGGTTTTGGAGAAAAGCAAAGTCTTTTTCTTGGGCAAGTGGGTTCAATGTCATGTTTAGAAACACAAGTATACTTTTTCACCTGGTTTCTGTAGCATTCTACTCAGAAAACACTTATGTGTACCTGTTGTGTCTCCTGTGAATCCAATTAGCATTTGCCAACAGAAAAACTAAAAGTTACATGCAAAAATTCAATCCGAAGTCTCAAGTTCATAGTTAATATCCAGAAAACACTAACAAATACACAGGCTGTTTTAAAAGCTGATATTCATTTAGCCACACAGATCCGGATAATTCCGGTTTGCTCCAGACTTGTCAGGACACACTCACGTGGAATTCCTGTGCCAAGGACCCAGAAATGCAGCGTCAAACTGGTTTTGGAGAAAAGCAAAGTCTTTTTCTTGGGCAAATGGATTCAATGTCATGTTTACAGTCGCAAATATGATTTTTAACGTGGTTTCTGTAGCATTCTATTCAGAAAACTTGAATGTGTACCTGTTGTGTATCCATGTGGAACCAATTAGCGTGTGCCAACAAGAAAACAAAATGTAACATGATAAAATTCATTCAAAACTTGAAAGTTCATACATAATATCCAGAAAACACAAACAAACACACAGGCTGTTTTAAAAGCTGATATTCATTTAGCTAACCAGAACTGGATAATTCTGGTTTGCTCCAGACCTATCTGGACAAACTCATGTGGAATTCGTGTTAAAGGACCCAGAAATGCAGCGTCAAACTGGTTTTGGAGAAAAGCAAAGTCTTTTTCTTGGGCAAATGGATTCAATGTCATGTTTACAAACACAAGTATACTTTTTCACCTGGTTTCTGTAGTATTCTACTCTGAAAACTCGAATGTGTACCTGTTGTGTCTCCATGTAGAACCAATTAGCGTGTGGCAACATGAAAACAAAATGTAACATGATAAAATTCATTCAAAACTGGAAAGTTCATACATAATATCCAGAAAACACTAGCAAACTCACAGGCTGTTTTACAAGGTGATATTCATTTAGGCACACAGAAGCGGATAGTTCTGGTTGGATCCAGACCTATAAGGCCAAACTCGTGTGGAATTCGTGTACAAAGGACCCAGAAAAAAATATTGAAACTGGTTTTGGAGAAAAGCAAAGTCTTTTTCTTGGGCAAGTGGATTCAATGTCATGTGTACAAACACAAGTATACTTTTCCACCTGGTTTCTGTAGCATTCTACTCAGACAACTCCAATGTGTACCTGTTGTGTCTCCATGTGGAACCAATTAGTGTGTGCCAACAAAAAAAGCAAAGTGTTACGTGCCCGAATTCATTCCAAACTCTAAATTTCATAGATAAAAATCAGAAACAGAAAGAAACACGAGACTGTAGCAAGAGCTGGGATTGAGTTAGGCAGAAGAGAACCGGATATTTCTGGTTAGGTCCAGACCTATCTGGACAAATTCATGTGCAATTTGTGTGCAAAGGACCCAGAAAAGTATATTGACACTGGTTTTTGAGAAAAGCAAGGTCTTTTTCTTGGGCAAGTGGATTCAATGTCATGTTTACAGTCGCAAATATAATTTTTCACCTGGTTTCTGTAGTATTCTACTCTGAAAACTCGAATGTGTACCTGTTGTGTCTCCATGTGGAACCAATTAGCGTGTGCCAACATGAAAACAAAATGTAACATGATAAAATTCATTCAAAACTTGAAAGTTCATACATAATATCCAGAAAACACTAACAAACTCACAGGCTGTTTTACAAGCTGATATTCATTTAGGCACACAGAACCGGATCGTTCTGGTTTTATCCAGACCTATCTGGATATTCTCGTGCGGAATTCGTGTACAAAGGAAGCAGAAAATAATATTGAAACTGGTTTTGGAGAAAAGCAAAGTCTTTTTCTTGGGTAAGTGGATTCAATGTCATGTTTACAAACACAAGTATACTTTTTCACCTGGATTCTGTAGTATTCTACTCAGAAAACACTTATGTGTACATGTTGTGTCTGCATGTGAATCCAATTAGCATTTGCCAACAGAAAAACAAAAAGTTACATGCCAAAATGCATTCCAAACTCTCAAGTTCATAGTTAATATCCAGAAAACACTAACAAATACACAGGCTGTTTTAAAAGCTGATATTCATTTAGCCACACAGAACCGGATAATTCCGGTTTGCTCCAGACTTGTCAGGACACACTCACGTGGAATTCCTGTGCCAAGGACCCAGAAATGCAGCGACAAACTGGTTTTGGAGAAAAGCAAAGTCTTTTTCTTGGGCAAATGGATTCAATGTCATGTTTACAAACACAAGTATACTTTTTCACCTGGTTTCTGTAGCATTCTACTCAGAAAACTCCAATGTGTACCTGTTGTGTCTCCATGTGGAACCAATTAGTGTGTGCCAACAAAAAAAGCAAAGTGTTACGTGCCCGAATTCATTCCAAACTCTAAAGTTCATAGATAAAAATCAGAAAACAGAAACAAACACGAGACTGTAGCAAGAGCTGGGATTGAGTTAGGCAGAAGAGAACCGGATATTTCTGGTTAGGTCCAGACCTATCTGGACAAATTCATGTGCAATTTGTGTGCAAAGGACCCAGAAAAGAATATTGACACTGTTTTTTGAGAAAAGCAAGGTCTTTTTCTGGGGCAAGTGGATTCAATGTCATGTTTACAGTCGCAAATATAATTTTTCACCTGGTTTCTGTAGCATTCTACTCAGAAAATGAATGTGTACCTGTTGTGTCTCCATGAGGAACCAATTAGCGTGTGCCAACAAGAAAACAAAATGTAACATGATAAAATTCATTCAAAACTGGAAAGTTCATACATAATATCCAGAAAACACTAACAAAATCACAAGCTGTTTTACAAGGTGATATTCATTTAGGCACACAGAACCGGATAGTTCTGGTTGGATCCAGACCTATAAGGCCAAACTCGTGTGGAATTTGTGTGCAAAGGACCCAGAAAAAAATATTGAAACTGGTTTTGGAGAAAAGCAAAGTCTTTTTCTTGCGCAAGTGGGTTCAATGTCATGTTTAGAAACACAAGTATACTTTTTCACCTGGTTTCTGTAGCATTCTACTCAGAAAACACTTATGTGTACCTGTTGTGTCTCCTGTGAATCCAATTAGCATTTGCCAACAGAAAAACTAAAAGTTACATGCAAAAATTCAATCCGAAGTCTCAAGTTCATAGTTAATATCCAGAAAACACTAACAAATACACAGGCTGTTTTAAAAGCTGATATTCATTTAGCCACACAGATCCGGATAATTCCGGTTTGCTCCAGACTTATCAGGACACACTCACGTGGAATTCCTGTGCCAAGGACCCAGAAATGCAGCGTCAAACTGGTTTTGGAGAAAAGCAAAGTCTTTTTCTTGGGCAAATGGATTCAATGTCATGTTTACAGTCGCAAATATGATTTTTAACGTGGTTTCTGTAGCATTCTATTCAGAAAACTTGAATGTGTACCTGTTGTGTATCCATGTGGAACCAATTAGCGTGTGCCAACAAGAAAACAAAATGTAACATGATAAAATTCATTCAAAACTTGAAAGTTCATACATAATATCCAGAAAACACAAACAAACACACAGGCTGTTTTAAAAGCTGATATTCATTTAGCTAACCAGAACTGGATAATTCTGGTTTGCTCCAGACCTATCTGGACAAACTCATGTGGAATTCGTGTTAAAGGACCCAGAAATGCAGCGTCAAACTGGTTTTGGAGAAAAGCAAAGTCTTTTTCTTGGGCAAATGGATTCAATGTCATGTTTACAAACACAAGTATACTTTTTCACCTGGTTTCTGTAGTATTCTACTCTGAAAACTCGAATGTGTACCTGTTGTGTCTCCATGTAGAACCAATTAGCGTGTGGCAACATGAAAACAAAATGTAACATGATAAAATTCATTCAAAACTGGAAAGTTCATACATAATATCCAGAAAACACTAGCAAACTCACAGGCTGTTTTACAAGGTGATATTCATTTAGGCACACAGAAGCGGATAGTTCTGGTTGGATCCAGACCTATAAGGCCAAACTCGTGTGGAATTCGTGTACAAAGGACCCAGAAAAAAATATTGAAACTGGTTTTGGAGAAAAGCAAAGTCTTTTTCTTGGGCAAGTGGATTCAATGTCATGTGTACAAACACAAGTATACTTTTCCACCTGGTTTCTGTAGCATTCTACTCAGACAACTCCAATGTGTACCTGTTGTGTCTCCATGTGGAACCAATTAGTGTGTGCCAACAAAAAAAGCAAAGTGTTACGTGCCCGAATTCATTCCAAACTCTAAAGTTCATAGATAAAAATCAGAAACAGAAAGAAACACGAGACTGTAGCAAGAGCTGGGATTGAGTTAGGCAGAAGAGAACCGGATATTTCTGGTTAGGTCCAGACCTATCTGGACAAATTCATGTGCAATTTGTGTGCAAAGGACCCAGAAAAGTATATTGACACTGGTTTTTGAGAAAAGCAAGGTCTTTTTCTTGGGCAAGTGGATTCAATGTCATGTTTACAGTCGCAAATATAATTTTTCACCTGGTTTCTGTAGTATTCTACTCTGAAAACTCGAATGTGTACCTGTTGTGTCTCCATGTGGAACCAATTAGCGTGTGCCAACATGAAAACAAAATGTAACATGATAAAATTCATTCAAAACTTGAAAGTTCATACATAATATCCAGAAAACACTAACAAACTCACAGGCTGTTTTACAAGCTGATATTCATTTAGGCACACAGAACCGGATCGTTCTGGTTTTATCCAGACCTATCTGGATATTCTCGTGCGGAATTCGTGTACAAAGGAAGCAGAAAATAATATTGAAACTGGTTTTGGAGAAAAGCAAAGTCTTTTTCTTGGGTAAGTGGATTCAATGTCATGTTTACAAACACAAGTATACTTTTTCACCTGGATTCTGTAGTATTCTACTCAGAAAACACTTATGTGTACATGTTGTGTCTGCATGTGAATCCAATTAGCATTTGCCAACAGAAAAACAAAAAGTTACATGCCAAAATGCATTCCAAACTCTCAAGTTCATAGTTAATATCCAGAAAACACTAACAAATACACAGGCTGTTTTAAAAGCTGATATTCATTTAGCCACACAGAACCGGATAATTCCGGTTTGCTCCAGACTTGTCAGGACACACTCACGTGGAATTCCTGTGCCAAGGACCCAGAAATGCAGCGTCAAACTGGTTTTGGAGAAAAGCAAAGTCTTTTTCTTGGGCAAATGGATTCAATGTCATGTTTACAAACACAAGTATACTTTTTCACCTGGTTTCTGTAGCATTCTACTCAGAAAACTCCAATGTGTACCTGTTGTGTCTCCATGTGGAACCAATTAGTGTGTGCCAACAAAAAAAGCAAAGTGTTACGTGCCCGAATTCATTCCAAACTCTAAAGTTCATAGATAAAAATCAGAAAACAGAAACAAACACGAGACTGTAGCAAGAGCTGGGATTGAGTTAGGCAGAAGAGAACCGGATATTTCTGGTTAGGTCCAGACCTATCTGGACAAATTCATGTGCAATTTGTGTGCAAAGGACCCAGAAAAGAATATTGACACTGTTTTTTGAGAAAAGCAAGGTCTTTTTCTGGGGCAAGTGGATTCAATGTCATGTTTACAGTCGCAAATATAATTTTTCACCTGGTTTCTGTAGCATTCTACTCAGAAAATGAATGTGTACCTGTTGTGTCTCCATGAGGAACCAATTAGCGTGTGCCAACAAGAAAACAAAATGTAACATGATAAAATTCATTCAAAACTGGAAAGTTCATACATAATATCCAGAAAACACTAACAAAATCACAAGCTGTTTTACAAGGTGATATTCATTTAGGCACACAGAACCGGATAGTTCTGGTTGGATCCAGACCTATAAGGCCAAACTCGTGTGGAATTTGTGTGCAAAAGACCCAGAAAAAAATATTGAAACTGGTTTTGGAGAAAAGCAAAGTCTTTTTCTTGCGCAAGTGGGTTCAATGTCATGTTTAGAAACACAAGTATACTTTTTCACCTGGTTTCTGTAGCATTCTACTCAGAAAACACTTATGTGTACCTGTTGTGTCTCCTGTGAATCCAATTAGCATTTGCCAACAGAAAAACTAAAAGTTACATGCAAAAATTCAATCCGAAGTCTCAAGTTCATAGTTAATATCCAGAAAACACTAACAAATACACAGGCTGTTTTAAAAGCTGATATTCACTTAGCCACACAGAACCTGATAATTCCGGTTTGCTCCAGACTTATCAGGACACACTCACGTGGAATTCCTGTGCCAAGGACCCAGAAATGCAGCGTCAAACTGGTTTTGGAGAAAAGCAAAGTCTTTTTCTTGGGCAAATGGATTCAATGTCATGTTTACAGTCGCAAATATGATTTTTAACGTGGTTTCTGTAGCATTCTATTCAGAAAACTTGAATGTGTACCTGTTGTGTATCCATGTGGAACCAATTAGCGTGTGCCAACAAGAAAACAAAATGTAACATGATAAAATTCATTCAAAACTTGAAAGTTCATACATAATATCCAGAAAACACAAACAAACACACAGGCTGTTTTAAAAGCTGATATTCATTTAGCTAACCAGAACTGGATAATTCGGGTTTGCTCCAGACCTATCTGGACAAACTCATGTGGAATTCGTGTTAAAGGACCCAGAAATGCAGCGTCAAACTGGTTTTGGAGAAAAGCAAAGTCTTTTTCTTGGGTAAGTGGATTCAATGTCATGTTTACAAACACAAGTATACTTTTTCACCTGGTTTCTGTAGTATTCTACTCTGAAAACTCGAATGTGTACCTGTTGTGTCTCCATGTAGAACCAATTAGCGTGTGGCAACATGAAAACAAAATGTAACATGATAAAATTCATTCAAAACTGGAAAGTTCATACATAATATCCAGAAAACACTAGCAAACTCACAGGCTGTTTTACAAGGTGATATTCATTTAGGCACACAGAAGCGGATAGTTCTGGTTGGATCCAGACCTATAAGGCCAAACTCGTGTGGAATTCGTGTACAAAGGACCCAGAAAAAAATATTGAAACTGGTTTTGGAGAAAAGCAAAGTCTTTTTCTTGGGCAAGTGGATTCAATGTCATGTGTACAAACACAAGTATACTTTTCCACCTGGTTTCTGTAGCATTCTACTCAGACAACTCCAATGTGTACCTGTTGTGTCTCCATGTGGAACCAATTAGTGTGTGCCAACAAAAAAAGCAAAGTGTTACGTGCCCGAATTCATTCCAAACTCTAAAGTTCATAGATAAAAATCAGAAACAGAAAGAAACACGAGACTGTAGCAAGAGCTGGGATTGAGTTAGGCAGAAGAGAACCGGATATTTCTGGTTAGGTCCAGACCTATCTGGACAAATTCATGTGCAATTTGTGTGCAAAGGACCCAGAAAAGTATATTGACACTGGTTTTTGAGAAAAGCAAGGTCTTTTTCTTGGGCAAGTGGATTCAATGTCATGTTTACAGTCGCAAATATAATTTTTCACCTGGTTTCTGTAGTATTCTACTCTGAAAACTCGAATGTGTACCTGTTGTGTCTCCATGTGGAACCAATTAGCGTGTGCCAACATGAAAACAAAATGTAACATGATAAAATTCATTCAAAACTTGAAAGTTCATACATAATATCCAGAAAACACTAACAAACTCACAGGCTGTTTTACAAGCTGATATTCATTTAGGCACACAGAACCGGATCGTTCTGGTTTTATCCAGACCTATCTGGATATTCTCGTGTGGAATTCGTGTACAAAGGAAGCAGAAAATAATATTGAAACTGGTTTTGGAGAAAAGCAAAGTCTTTTTCTTGGGCAAGTGGATTCAATGCCATGTTTACAAACACAAGTATACTTTTTCTAATGGTTTCTGTAGCATTCTACTCAG
This sequence comes from Sylvilagus floridanus, assembly GCA_949820135.1. Classification (NCBI taxonomy): domain Eukaryota; kingdom Metazoa; phylum Chordata; class Mammalia; order Lagomorpha; family Leporidae; genus Sylvilagus; species Sylvilagus floridanus. Next base: position 157,667,424 of record OX463227.1, on the reverse strand, counting down.
AAAACACTTATGTGTACATGTTGTGTCTCCATGTGAATTCAATTAGCATTTGCCAACAGAAAAAGAAAAAGTTACATGCCAACATTCATTCCAAACTCTCAAGTTCATAGTTAATATCCAGAAAACACTAACAAACACACAGGCTGTTTTAAAAGCTGATATTCATTTAGCCACACAGAACCGGATAATTCAGCTTTGCTCCAGACTTATCAGGACACACTCACGTGGAATTCCTTTGCCAAGGACCAAGAAATGCAGCGTCAAACTGGTTTTGGAGAAAAGCAAAGTCTTTTTCTTGGGTAAGTGGATTCAATGTCATGATTACACACACAAGTATACTTTTTCACCTGGTTTCTGTAGCGTTCTACTCAGAAAACTCCAATGTATACCTGTTGTGTCTCCATGTGGAACCAATTAGCGTTTGCCAAAAAAAACCCAAAATGTTACATGATAAAATTCATTCAAAACTGGAAAGTTCATACATAATATCCAGAAAACACAAAGAAAATCACACGCTGTTTTACAAGCTGATATTCATTTAGGAACACAGAACCGGATCGTTCTGGTTCGATCCAGACCTATAAGGCCAAACTCGTGTGGAATTTGTGTGGAAAGGACCCAGAAAAAAATATTGAAACTGGTTTTGGAGAAAAGCAAAGTCTTTTTCTTGCGCAAGTGTGTTCAATGTCATGTTTACAAACACAAGTATACTTTTTCACCTGGTTTCTGAGGCATTCTACTCAGAAAACTCGAATGTGTACCTGTTGTGTCTCCATGTGGAACCAATTAGTGTGTGCCAACAGAAAAACTAAAAGTTACATGCCAAAATTCATTCCGAACTCTCAAGTTCATAGTTAATATCCCGAAAACACTAACAAATACACAGGCTGTTTTAAAAGCTGATATTCATTTAGCCACACAGAACCGGATAATTCCGGTTTGCTCCAGACTTATCAGGACATACTCACGTGGAATTACTGTGCCAAGGACCCAAAAATGCAGCGTCAAACTGGTTTTGGAGAAAAGCAAAGTCTTTTTCTTGGGCAAGTGGATTCAATGTCATGTTTACAGTCGCAAATATGATTTTTAACGTGGTTTCTGTAGCATTCTACTCAGAAAACTCCAATGTGTACCTGTTGTGTCTCCATGTGGAACCAATTAGCGTGTGCTAACAAAAAAACAAAATGTTACATGATAAAATTCATTCAAAACTCTTAAGTTCATAGTTAAAATCCAGAAAACACTAACAAACTCACAGGCTTTTTTACAAGCTGATATTCATTTAGGCACACAGAACCGGATAGTTCTGGTTGGATCCAGACCTATCTGGATATTCTCGTGCGGAATTCGTGTACAAAGGACAAAGAAAAAAATATTGAAACTGGTTTTGGAGAAAAGCAAAGTCTTTGTCTTGGGCAAGTGGATTCAATGTCATGTTTACAAACACAAGTATACTTTTTCACCTGGTTTCTGTAGCATTCTACTCAGACAACTCCAATGTGTACCTGTTGTGTCTCCATGTGGAACCAATTAGTGTGTGCCAACAGAAAAAGCAAAGTTTACGTGCCCGAATTCATTCCAAACTCTAAAGTTCATAGATAAAAATCAGAAACAGAAAGAAACACGAGACTGTAGCAAGAGCTGGGATTGAGTTAGGCAGAAGAGAACCGGATATTTCTGGTTAGGTCCAGACCTATCTGGACAAATTCATGTGCAATTTGTGTGCAAAGGACCCAGAAAACAATATTGACACTGGTTTTTGAGAAAAGCAAGGTCTATTTCTTGGGCAAGTGGATTCAATGTCATGTTTACAAACACAAGTATACTTTTTCACCTGGTTTCTGTAGCATTCTACTTAGAAAACTCCAATGTGTACGTGTTGTGTCTCCATGTGGAACCAATTAGTGTGTGCCAACAAAAAAAGCAAAGTGTTACGTGCCCGAATTCATTCCAAACTCTAAAGTTCATAGATAAAAATCAGAAAACAGAAACAAACACGAGACTGTAGCAAGAGCTGGGATTGAGTTAGGCAGAAGAGAACCGGATATTTCTGGTTAGGTCCAGACCTATCTGGACTAATTCATGTGCAATTTGTGTGCAAAGGACCCAGAAAAGAATATTGACACTGGTTTTTGAGAAAAGCAAGATCTTTTTCTTGGGCAAGTGGATTCAATGTCATGTTTACAGTCGCAAATATGATTTTTAACGTGGTTTCTGTAGCATTGTACTCAGAAAACTCGAATGTGTACCTGTTGTGTCTCCGTGTAGAACCAATTAGCGTGTGCCAACAAGAAAACAAAATGTAACATGATAAAATTCATTCAAAACTGGAAAGTTCATACATAATATCCAGAAAACACTAACAAACTCACAGGCTGTTTTACAAGCTGATATTCATTTAGGCACACAGAACCGGATCGTTCTGGTTGGATCCAGACCTATCTGGATATTCTCGTGCGGAATTCGTGTACAAAGGAAGCAGAAAAAAATATTGAAACTGGTTTTGGAGAAAAACAAAGTCTTTTTCTTGGGCAAGTGGATTCAATGTCATGTTTACAAACAGAAGTATACTTTTTCACCTGGATTCTGTAGTATTCTACTCAGAAAACACTTATGTGTACATGTTGTGTTCTCATGTGAATCCAATTAGCCTTTGCCAACAGAAAAACAAAAAGTTACATGCCAAAATTCATTCCAAACTCTCAAGTTCATAGTTAATATCCAGAAAACACTAACAAATACACAGGCTGTTTTAAAAGCTGATATTCATTTAGCCACACAGAACCGGATAATTCTGGTTTGCTCCTGACTTATCAGGACACACTCACGTGCAATTCCTGTGCCAAGGACCCAGAAATGCAGCTTCAAACTGGTTTTGGAGAAAAACAAAGTCTTTTTCTTGGGCAAGTGGATTCAACGTCATGTTTACAAACACAAGTATACTTTTTCTTCTGGTTTCTGTAGCATTCTACTCAGAAAACTCCAATGTGTACCTGTTGTGTCTCCATGTGGAACCAATTAGTGTGTGCCAACAAAAAAAGCCAAGTTTACATGCCCGAATTCATTCCAAACTCTAAAGTTCATAGATAGAAATCAGAAAACAGAAACAAACACGAGACTGTAGCAAGAGCTGGGATTGAGTTAGGCAGAAGAGAACCGGATATTTCTGGTTAGAGCCAGACCTATCTGGACAAATTCATGTGCAATTTGTGTGCAAAGGACCCAGAAAAGAATATTGACACTGGTTTTGGACACAAGCAAGGTCTTTTTCTTGGGCAAGTGGATTCAATGTCATGTTTACAGTCACAAATATGATTTTTAACGTGGTTTCTGTAGCATTCTACTCAGAAAACTCGAATGTGAACCTGTTGTGTCTCCATGTGGAACCAATTAGCGTGTGCTAAAAAAAAAACAAAATGTTACATGATAAAATTCATTCAAAACTGGAAAGTTCATAGTTAATATCCAGAAAACACTAACAAACTCACAGGCTGTTTTACAAGCTGATATTCATTTAGGCACACAGAACCGGATCGTTCTGGTTGGATCCAGACCTATCTGGATATTCTCGTACGGAATTCGTGTACAAAGGACCCAGAAAAAAATATTGAAACTGGTTTTGGAGAAAAGCAAAGTCTTTGTCTTGGGCAAGTGGATTCAATGTCATGTTTACAAACACAAGTATACTTTTTCACCTGGTTTCTGTAGCATTCTACTCAGACAACTCCAATGTGTACCTGTTGTGTCTCCATGTGGAACCAATTAGTGTGTGCCAACAAAAAAAGCAAAGTGTTACGTGCCCGAATTCATTCCAAACTCTAAAGTTCATAGATAAAAATCAGAAAACAGAAACAAACACGAGACTGTAGCAAGAGCTGGGATTGGGTTAGGCAGAAGAGAACCGGATATTTCTGGTTAGGTCCAGACCTATCTGGACAAATTCATGTGCAATTTGTGTGCAAAGGACCCAGAAAAGAATATTGACACTGGTTTTTGAGAAAAACAAGGTCTTTTTCTTGGGCAAGTGGATTCAATGTCATGTTTACAGTCGAAAATATAATTTTTCACCTGGTTTCTGTAGTATTCTACTCTGAAAACTCGAATGTGTACCTGTTGTGTCTCCATGTGGAACCAATTAGCGTGTGCCAACATGAAAACAAAATGTAACATGATAAAATTCATTCAAAACTTGAAAGTTCATACATAATATCCAGAAAACACTAACAAACTCACAGGCTGTTTTACAAGCTGATATTCATTAGGCACACAGAACCGGATCGTTCTGGTTTTATCCAGACCTATCTGGATATTCTCGTGCGGAATTCGTGTACAAAGGAAGCAGAAAATAATATTGAAACTGGTTTTGGAGAAAAGCAAAGTCTTTTTCTTGGGTAAGTGGATTCAATGTCATGTTTACAAACACAAGTATACTTTTTCACCTGGATTCTGTAGTATTCTACTCAGAAAACACTTATGTGTACATGTTGTGTCTCCATGTGAATCCAATTAGCATTTGCCAACAGAAAAACTAAAAGTTACATGCCAAAATGCATTCCAAAATCTCAAGTTCATAGTTAATATCCAGAAAACACTAACAAATACACAGGCTGTTTTAAAAGCTGATATTCATTTAGCCACACAGAACCGGATAATTCCGGTTTGCTCCAGACTTATCAGGACACACTCACGTGGAATTCCTGTGCCAAGGACCCAGAAATGCAGCTTCAAACTGGTTTTGGAGAAAAGCAAAGTCTTTTTCTTGGGCAAATGGATTCAATGTCATGTTTACAAACACAAGTATACTTTTTCACCTGGTTTCTGTTGCATTAACTCAGAAAACTCCAATGTGTACCTGTTGTGTCTCCATGTGTAACCAATTAGTGTGTGCCAACAAAAAAAGCAAAGTGTTACGTGCCCGAATTCATTCCAAACTCTAAAGTTCATAGATAAAAATCAGAAAACAGAAACAAACACGAGACTGTAGCAAGAGCTGGGATTGAGTTAGGCAGAAGAGAACCGGATATTTCTGGTTAGGTCCAGACCTATCTGGACAAATTCATGTGCAATTTGTGTGCAAAGGACCCAGAAAAAAATATTGAAACTGGTTTTGGAGAAAAGCAAAGTCTTTGTATTGGGCAAGTGGATTCAATGTCATGTTTACAAACACAAGTATACTTTTTCTTCTGGTTTCTGTAGCATTCTACTCAGACAACTCCAATGTGTACCTGTTGTGTCTCCATGTGGAACCAATTAGTGTGTGCCAACAAAAAAAGCAAAGTGTTACGTGCCCGAATTCATTCCAAACTCTAAAGTTCATAGATAGAAATCAGAAAACAGAAACAAACACGAGACTGTAGCAAGAGCTGGGATTGAGTTAGGCAGAAGAGAACCGGTTATTTCTGGTTAGAGAAGGACCTATCTGGACAAATTCATGTGCAATTTGTGTGCAAAGGACCCAGAAAAGAATATTGACACTGGTTTTTGAGAAAAGAAAGGTCTTTTTCTTGGGCAAGTGGATTCAATGTCATGTTTACAGTCGCAAATATGATTTTTAACGTGGTTTCTGTAGCATTGTACTCAGAAAACACGAATGTGTACCTGTTGTGTCTCCATCTGGAACCAATTAGCGTGTGCTAACAAAAAAACAAAATGTTACATGATAAAATTCATTCAAAACTCTCAAGTTCATAGTTAATATCCAGAAAACACTAACAAATTCACAGGCTGTTTTACAAGCTGATATTCATTTAGGCACACAGAACCGGATCGTTCTGGTTGGATCCAGACCTATCTGGATATTCTCGTGCGGAATTCGTGTGCAAAGGACCCAGAAAAAAATATTGAAACTGGTTTTGGAGAAAAGCAAAGTCTTTGTCTTGGGCAAGTGGATTCAATGTCATGTTTACAAACACAAGTATACTTTTTCTTCTGGTTTCTGTAGCATTCTACTCAGACAACTCCAATGTGTAATTGTTGTGTCTCCATGTAGAACCAATTAGTGTGTGCCAACAAAAAAAGCAAAGTGTTACGTGCCCGAATTCATTCCAAACTCTAAAGTTCATAGATAGAAATCAGAAAACAGAAACAAACACGAGACTGTAGCAAGAGCTGGGATTGAGTTAGGCAGAAGAGAACTGGATATTTCTGGTTAGGTCCAGACCTATCTGGACAAATTCATGTGCAATTTGTGTGCAAAGGACCCAGAAAAGAATATTGACACTGTTTTTTGAGAAAAGCAAGGTCTTTTTCTTGGGCAAGTGGATTCAATGTCATGTTTACAGTCGCAAATATAATTTTTCACCTCGTTTCTGTGGTATTCTACTCCGAACTCGAATGTGTACCTGTTGTGTCTCCATGTGGAACCAATTAGCGTGTGCTAACAAAAAAACAAAATGTAACATGATAAAATTCATTCAAAACTTGAAAGTTCATACATAATATCCAGAAAACACTAACAAACTCACAGGCTGTTTTACAAGCTGATATTCATTTAGGCACAAAGAAGCGGATAGTTCTGGTTGGATCCAGACCTATCTGGATATTCTCGTGTGGAATTTGTGTGCAAAGGACCCAGAAAAAAATATTGAAACTGGTTTTGGAGGAAAGCAAAGTCTTTTTCTTGGGCAAGTGGATTCAATGTCATGTTTACAAACAAAAGTATACTATTTCACATGGTTTCTGTAGTATTCTACTCAGACAACTCCAATGTGTACATGTTGTGTCTCCATGTGGAACCAATTAGTGTGTGCCAACAAAAAAAGCAAAGTTTACGTGCCCGAATTCATTCCAAACTCTAAAGATCATAGATAAAAATCAGAAAACAGAAAGAAACACGAGACTGTAGCAAGAGCTGGGATTGAGTTAGGCAGAAGAGAACCGGATATTTCTGGTTAGGTCCAGACCTATCTGGACAAATTCATGTGCAATTTGTGTGCAAAGGACCCAGAAAAGGATATTGACACTGGTTTTGGAGAAAAGCAAAGTCTTTTTCTTGGGCAAGTGGATTCAATGTCATGTTTACAAACACAAGTATACTTTTTCACCTGGTTTCTGTAGTATTCTACTCCGAACTCGAATGTGTACCTGTTATGTCTCCATGTGGAATGAATTAGCGTATGCTAACAAAAGAACAAAATGTAACATGATAAAATTCATTCAAAACTTGAAAGTTCATACATAATATCCAGAAAACACTAACAAACTCACAGGCTGTTTTACAAGCTGATATTCATTTAGGCATACAGAAGCGTATAGTTTTGGTTGGATCCAGACCTATAAGGACAAACTCGTGTGGAATTTGTGTGCAAAGGACCCAGAAAAAAATATTGAAACTGGTTTTGGAGAAAAGCAAAGTCTTTTTCTTGGGCAAGTGGATTCAATGTCATGTTTACAAACACAAGTATACTTTTTCTTCTGGTTTCTGTAGCATTCTACTCAGAAAACACTTATGTGTACATGTTGTGTTTCCATGTGAATCCAATTAGCATTTGCCAACAGAAAAACAAAAAGTTACATGCCAAAATTCATTCCAAACTCTCAAGTTCATAGTTAATATCCAGAAAACACTAACAAACTCACAGGCTGTTTTACAAGCTGATATTCATTTAGGCATACAGAAGCGTATAGTTTTGGTTGGATCCAGACCTATAAGGACAAACTCGTGTGGAATTTGTGTGCAAAGGACCCAGAAAAAAATATTGAAACTGGTTTTGGAGAAAAGCAAAGTCTTTTTCTTGGGCAAGTGGATTCAATGTCATGTTTACAAACACAAGTATACTTTTTCACCTGGTTTCTGTAGCATTCTACTAAGAAAACACTTATGTGTACATGTTGGGTTTCCATGTGAAGACAATTAGCATTTGCCAACAGAAAAACAAAAAGTTACATGCCAAAATTCATTCCAAACTCTCAAGTTCATTGTTAATATCCAGAAAACACTAACAAATACACAGGCTGTTTTAAAAGCTGATATTCATTTAGCTAACCAGAACTGGATAATTCTTTTTTGCTCCAGACCTATCTGGGCACACTCACGTGGAATTCCTGCGCCAAGGACCCAGAAATGCAGCGTCAAACTGGTTTTGGAGAAAAGCAAAATCTTTTTCTTGGGCAAATGGATTCAATGTCATGTTTACAGTCGCAAATATACTTTTTCACCTGGTTTCTGTAGCATTCTACTCAGAAAACTCCAATGTGTACCTGTTGTGTCTCCATGTGGAACCAATTACTGTGTGCCAACAAAAAAAGCAAAGTGTTACGTGCCTGAATTCATTCCAAACTCTAAAGTTCATAGATAAAAATCAGAAAACAGAAACAAACACGAGACTGTAGCAAGAGCTGGGATTGAGTTAGGCAGAAGAGAACCGGATATTTCTGGTTAGGTCCGGACCTATCTGGACTAATTCATGTGCAATTTGTGTGCAAAGGACCCAGAAAAGAATATTGACACTGGTTTTGGACAAAAGCAAGGTCTTTTTCTTGGGCAAGTGGATTCAATGTCATGTTTACAGTCGCAAATATAATTTTTCACCTGGTTTCTGTAGCATTCTACTCAGAAAACTTGAATGTGTACCTGTTGTGTCTCCATGTGGAACCAATTAGCGTGTGCCAACAAGAAAACAAAATGTAATATGATAAAATTCATTCAAAACTGGAAAGTTCATACATAATATCCAGAAAACACTAACAAACTCACAGACTGTTTTACAAGCTGATATTCATTTAGGCACACAGAACCGGATAGTTCTGGTTGGATCCAGACCTATAAGGCCAAACTCATGTGGAATTTGTGTACAAAGGACCCAGAAAAAAATATTGAAACTGGTTTTGGAGAAAAGCAAAGTCTTTTTCTTGGGCAAGTGGGTTCAATGTCATGTTTAGAAACACAAGTATACTTTTTCACCTAGTTTCTGTAGCATTCTACTCAGAAAACACTTATGTGTACCTGTTGTGTCTCCATGTGAATCCAATTAGCATTTGCCAACAGAAAAACTAAAAGTTACATGCCAAAATTCATTCCGAACTCTCAAGTTCATAGTTAATATCCAGAAAACACTAACAAATACACAGGCTGTTTTAAAAGCTGATATTCATTTAGCCACACAGAACCGGATAATTCCGGTTTGCTCCAGACTTATCAGGACACACTCACGTGGAATTCCTGTGCCAAGGACCCAGAAATGCAGCGTCAAACTGGTTTTGGAGAAAAGCAAAGTCTTTTTCTTGGGCAAATGGATTCAATGTCATGTTTACAAACACAAGTATACTTTTTCACCTGGTTTCTGTTGCATTAACTCAGAAAACTCCAATGTGTACCTGTTGTGTCTCCATGTGTAACCAATTAGTGTGTGCCAACAAAAAAAGCAAAGTGTTACGTGCCCGAATTCATTCCAAACTCTAAAGTTCATAGATAAAAATCAGAAAACAGAAACAAACACGAGACTGTAGCAAGAGCTCGGATTGGGTTAGGCAGAAGAGAACCGGATATTTCTGGTTAGGTCCAGACCTATCTGGACAAATTCATGTGCAATTTGTGTGCAAAGGACCCAGAAAAGAATATTGACACGGGTTTTTGAGAAAAGCAAGGTCTTTTTCTTGGGCAAGTGGATTCAATGTCATGTTTACAGTCGCAAATATAATTTTTAACGTGGTTTCTGTAGCATTCTACTCAGAAAACTCGAATGTGTACCTGTTGTGTCTCCGTGTAGAACCAATTAGCGTGTGCCAACAAGAAAACAAAATGTAACATGATAAAATTCATTCAAAACTGGAAAGTTCATACATAATATCCAGAAAACACTAACAAACTCACAGGCTGTTTTACAAGCTGATATTCATTTAGGCACACAGAACCGGATCGTTCTGGTTGGATCCAGATCTATCTGGATATTCTCGTGCGGAATTCGTGTACAAAGGAAGCAGAAAAATATATTGAAACTGGTTTTGGAGAAAAACAAAGTCTTTTTCTTGGGCAAGTGGATTCAATGTCATGTTTACAAACAGAAGTATACTTTTTCACCTGGATTCTGTAGTATTCTACTCAGAAAACCCTTATGTGTACATGTTGTGTTCTCATGTGAATCCAATTAGCCTTTGCCAACAGAAAAACAAAAAGTTACATGCCAAAATTCATTCCAAACTCTCAAGTTCATAGTTAATATCCAGAAAACACTAACAAATACACAGGCTGTTTTAAAAGCTGATATTCATTTAGCCACACAGAACCGGATAATTCTGGTTTGCTCCTGACTTATCAGGACACACTCACGTGGAATTCCTGTGCCAAGGACCCAGAAATGCAGCTTCAAACTGGTTTTGGAGAAAAACAAAGTCTTTTTCTTGGGCAAGTGGATTCAACGTCATGTTTACAAACACAAGTATACTTTTTCTTCTGGTTTCTGTAGCATTCTACTCAGAAAACTCCAATGTGTACCTGTTGTGTCTCCATGTGGAACCAATTAGTGTGTGCCAACAAAAAAAGCAAAGTTTACATGCCCGAATTCATTCCAAACTCTAAAGTTCATAGATAGAAATCAGAAAACAGAAACAAACACGAGACTGTAGCAAGAGCTGGGATTGAGTTAGGCAGAAGAGAACCGGATATTTCTGGTTAGAGCCAGACCTATCTGGACAAATTCATGTGCAATTTGTGTGCAAAGGACCCAGAAAAGAATATTGACACTGGTTTTGGACAAAAGCAAGGTCTTTTTCTTGGGCAAGTGGATTCAATGTCATGTTTACAGTCACCAATATGATTTTTAACGTGGTTTCTGTAGCATTCTACTCAGAAAACTCGAATGTGAACCTGTTGTGTCTCCATGTGGAACCAATTAGCGTGTGCTAAAAAAAAAACAAAATGTTACATGATAAAATTCATTCAAAACTGGAAAGTTCATAGTTAATATCCAGAAAACACTAACAAACTCACAGGCTGTTTTACAAGCTGATATTCATTTAGGCACACAGAACCGGATCGTTCTGGTTGGATCCAGACCTATCTGGATATTCTCGTACGGAATTCGTGTACAAAGGACCCAGAAAAAAATATTGAAACTGGTTTTGGAGAAAAGCAAAGTCTTTGTCTTGGGCAAGTGGATTCAATGTCATGTTTACAAACACAAGTATACTTTTTCACCTGGATTCTGTAGTATTCTACTCAGAAAACACTTATGTGTACATGTTGTGTCTGCATGTGAATCCAATTAGCATTTGCCAACAGAAAAACAAAAAGTTACATGCCAAAATGCATTCCAAACTCTCAAGTTCATAGTTAATATCCAGAAAACACTAACATATACACAGGCTGTTTTAAAAGCTGATATTCATTTAGCCACACAGAACCGGATAATTCCGGTTTGCTCCAGACTTGTCAGGACACACTCACGTGGAATTCCTGTGCCAAGGACCCAGAAATGCAGCGTCAAACTGGTTTTGGAGAAAAGCAAAGTCTTTTTCTTGGGCAAATGGATTCAATGTCATGTTTACAAACACAAGTATACTTTCTCACCTGGTTTCTGTTGCATTAACTCAGAAAACTCCAATGTGTACCTGTTGTGTCTCCATGTGTAACCAATTAGTGTGTGCCAACAAAAAAAGCAAAGTGTTACGTGCCCGAATTCATTCCAAACTCTAAAGTTCATAGATAAAAATCAGAAAACAGAAACAAACACGAGACTGTAGCAAGAGCTGGGATTGAGTTAGGCAGAAGAGAACCGGATATTTCTGGTTAGGTCCAGACCTATCTGGACAAATTCATGTGCAATTTGTGTGCAAAGGACCCAGAAAAGAATATTGACACTGTTTTTTGAGAAAAGCAAGGTCTTTTTCTGGGGCAAGTGGATTCAATGTCATGTTTACAGTCGCAAATATAATTTTTCACCTGGTTTCTGTAGCATTCTACTCAGAAAATGAATGTGTACCTGTTGTGTCTCCATGAGGAACCAATTAGCGTGTGCCAACAAGAAAACAAAATGTAACATGATAAAATTCATTCAAAACTGGAAAGTTCATACATAATATCCAGAAAACACTAACAAAATCACAAGCTGTTTTACAAGGTGATATTCATTTAGGCACACAGAACCGGATAGTTCTGGTTGGATCCAGACCTATAAGGCCAAACTCGTGTGGAATTTGTGTGCAAAGGACCCAGTAAAAAATATTGAAACTGGTTTTGGAGAAAAGCAAAGTCTTTTTCTTGGGCAAGTGGGTTCAATGTCATGTTTAGAAACACAAGTATACTTTTTCACCTGGTTTCTGTAGCATTCTACTCAGAAAACACTTATGTGTACCTGTTGTGTCTCCTGTGAATCCAATTAGCATTTGCCAACAGAAAAACTAAAAGTTACATGCAAAAATTCAATCCGAAGTCTCAAGTTCATAGTTAATATCCAGAAAACACTAACAAATACACAGGCTGTTTTAAAAGCTGATATTCATTTAGCCACACAGATCCGGATAATTCCGGTTTGCTCCAGACTTGTCAGGACACACTCACGTGGAATTCCTGTGCCAAGGACCCAGAAATGCAGCGTCAAACTGGTTTTGGAGAAAAGCAAAGTCTTTTTCTTGGGCAAATGGATTCAATGTCATGTTTACAGTCGCAAATATGATTTTTAACGTGGTTTCTGTAGCATTCTATTCAGAAAACTTGAATGTGTACCTGTTGTGTATCCATGTGGAACCAATTAGCGTGTGCCAACAAGAAAACAAAATGTAACATGATAAAATTCATTCAAAACTTGAAAGTTCATACATAATATCCAGAAAACACAAACAAACACACAGGCTGTTTTAAAAGCTGATATTCATTTAGCTAACCAGAACTGGATAATTCTGGTTTGCTCCAGACCTATCTGGACAAACTCATGTGGAATTCGTGTTAAAGGACCCAGAAATGCAGCGTCAAACTGGTTTTGGAGAAAAGCAAAGTCTTTTTCTTGGGCAAATGGATTCAATGTCATGTTTACAAACACAAGTATACTTTTTCACCTGGTTTCTGTAGTATTCTACTCTGAAAACTCGAATGTGTACCTGTTGTGTCTCCATGTAGAACCAATTAGCGTGTGGCAACATGAAAACAAAATGTAACATGATAAAATTCATTCAAAACTGGAAAGTTCATACATAATATCCAGAAAACACTAGCAAACTCACAGGCTGTTTTATAAGGTGATATTCATTTAGGCACACAGAAGCGGATAGTTCTGGTTGGATCCAGACCTATAAGGCCAAACTCGTGTGGAATTCGTGTACAAAGGACCCAGAAAAAAATATTGAAACTGGTTTTGGAGAAAAGCAAAGTCTTTTTCTTGGGCAAGTGGATTCAATGTCATGTGTACAAACACAAGTATACTTTTCCACCTGGTTTCTGTAGCATTCTACTCAGACAACTCCAATGTGTACCTGTTGTGTCTCCATGTGGAACCAATTAGTGTGTGCCAACAAAAAAAGCAAAGTGTTACGTGCCCGAATTCATTCCAAACTCTAAAGTTCATAGATAAAAATCAGAAACAGAAAGAAACACGAGACTGTAGCAAGAGCTGGGATTGAGTTAGGCAGAAGAGAACCGGATATTTCTGGTTAGGTCCAGACCTATCTGGACAAATTCATGTGCAATTTGTGTGCAAAGGACCCAGAAAAGAATATTGACACTGTTTTTTGAGAAAAGCAAGGTCTTTTTCTTGGGCAAGTGGATTCAATGTCATGTTTACAGTCGAAAATATAATTTTTCACCTGGTTTCTGTAGTATTCTACTCTGAAAACTCGAATGTGTACCTGTTGTGTCTCCATGTGGAACCAATTAGCGTGTGCCAACATGAAAACAAAATGTAACATGATAAAATTCATTCAAAACTTGAAAGTTCATACATAATATCCAGAAAACACTAACAAACTCACAGGCTGTTTTACAAGCTGATATTCATTAGGCACACAGAACCGGATCGTTCTGGTTTTATCCAGACCTATTTGGATATTCTCGTGCGGAATTCGTGTACAAAGGAAGCAGAAAATAATATTGAAACTGGTTTTGGAGAAAAGCAAAGTCTTTTTCTTGGGTAAGTGGATTCAATGTCATGTTTACAAACACAAGTATACTTTTTCACCTGGATTCTGTAGTATTCTACTCAGAAAACACTTATGTGTACATGTTGTGTCTGCATGTGAATCCAATTAGCATTTGCCAACAGAAAAACTAAAAGTTACATGCCAAAATGCATTCCAAAATCTCAAGTTCATAGTTAATATCCAGAAAACACTAACAAATACACAGGCTGTTTTAAAAGCTGATATTCATTTAGCCACACAGAACCGGATAATTCCGGTTTGCTCCAGACTTATCAGGACACACTCACGTGGAATTCCTGTGCCAAGGACCCAGAAATGCAGCGTCAAACTGGTTTTGGAGAAAAGCAAAGTCTTTTTCTTGGGCAAATGGATTCAATGTCATGTTTACAAACACAAGTATACTTTTTCACCTGGTTTCTGTTGCATTAACTCAGAAAACTCCAATGTGTACCTGTTGTGTCTCCATGTGTAACCAATTAGTGTGTGCCAACAAAAAAAGCAAAGTGTTACGTGCCCGAATTCATTCCAAACTCTAAAGTTCACAGATAAAAATCAGAAAACAGAAACAAACACGAGACTGTAGCAAGAGCTGGGATTGAGTTAGGCAGAAGAGAACCGGATATTTCTGGTTAGGTCCAGACCTATCTGGACAAATTCATGTGCAATTTGTGTGCAAAGGACCCAGAAAAGAATATTGACACTGTTTTTTGAGAAAAGCAAGGTCTTTTTCTGGGGCAAGTGGATTCAATGTCATGTTTACAGTCGCAAATATAATTTTTCACCTGGTTTCTGTAGCATTTTACTCAGAAAATGAATGTGTACCTGTTGTGTCTCCATGAGGAACCAATTAGCGTGTGCCAACAAGAAAACAAAATGTAACATGATAAAATTCATTCAAAACTGGAAAGTTCATACATAATATCCAGAAAACACTAACAAAATCACAAGCTGTTTTACAAGGTGATATTCATTTAGGCACACAGAACCGGATAGTTCTGGTTGGATCCAGACCTATAAGGCCAAACTCGTGTGGAATTTGTGTGCAAAGGACCCAGTAAAAAATATTGAAACTGGTTTTGGAGAAAAGCAAAGTCTTTTTCTTGGGCAAGTGGGTTCAATGTCATGTTTAGAAACACAAGTATACTTTTTCACCTGGTTTCTGTAGCATTCTACTCAGAAAACACTTATGTGTACCTGTTGTGTCTCCTGTGAATCCAATTAGCATTTGCCAACAGAAAAACTAAAAGTTACATGCAAAAATTCAATCCGAAGTCTCAAGTTCATAGTTAATATCCAGAAAACACTAACAAATACACAGGCTGTTTTAAAAGCTGATATTCATTTAGCCACACAGATCCGGATAATTCCGGTTTGCTCCAGACTTGTCAGGACACACTCACGTGGAATTCCTGTGCCAAGGACCCAGAAATGCAGCGTCAAACTGGTTTTGGAGAAAAGCAAAGTCTTTTTCTTGGGCAAATGGATTCAATGTCATGTTTACAGTCGCAAATATGATTTTTAACGTGGTTTCTGTAGCATTCTATTCAGAAAACTTGAATGTGTACCTGTTGTGTATCCATGTGGAACCAATTAGCGTGTGCCAACAAGAAAACAAAATGTAACATGATAAAATTCATTCAAAACTTGAAAGTTCATACATAATATCCAGAAAACACAAACAAACACACAGGCTGTTTTAAAAGCTGATATTCATTTAGCTAACCAGAACTGGATAATTCTGGTTTGCTCCAGACCTATCTGGACAAACTCATGTGGAATTCGTGTTAAAGGACCCAGAAATGCAGCGTCAAACTGGTTTTGGAGAAAAGCAAAGTCTTTTTCTTGGGCAAATGGATTCAATGTCATGTTTACAAACACAAGTATACTTTTTCACCTGGTTTCTGTAGTATTCTACTCTGAAAACTCGAATGTGTACCTGTTGTGTCTCCATGTAGAACCAATTAGCGTGTGGCAACATGAAAACAAAATGTAACATGATAAAATTCATTCAAAACTGGAAAGTTCATACATAATATCCAGAAAACACTAGCAAACTCACAGGCTGTTTTACAAGGTGATATTCATTTAGGCACACAGAAGCGGATAGTTCTGGTTGGATCCAGACCTATAAGGCCACACTCGTGTGGAATTCGTGTACAAAGGACCCAGAAAAAAATATTGAAACTGGTTTTGGAGAAAAGCAAAGTCTTTTTCTTGGGCAAGTGGATTCAATGTCATGTGTACAAACACAAGTATACTTTTCCACCTAGTTTCTGTAGCATTCTACTCAGACAACTCCAATGTGTACCTGTTGTGTCTCCATGTGGAACCAATTAGTGTGTGCCAACAAAAAAAGCAAAGTGTTACGTGCCCGAATTCATTCCAAACTCTAAAGTTCATAGATAAAAATCAGAAACAGAAAGAAACACGAGACTGTAGCAAGAGCTGGGATTGAGTTAGGCAGAAGAGAACCGGATATTTCTGGTTAGGTCCAGACCTATCTGGACAAATTCATGTGCAATTTGTGCGCAAAGGACCCAGAAAAGTATATTGACACTGGTTTTTGAGAAAAGCAAGGTCTTTTTCTTGGGCAAGTGGATTCAATGTCATGTTTACAGTCGCAAATATAATTTTTCACCTGGTTTCTGTAGTATTCTACTCTGAAAACTCGAATGTGTACCTGTTGTGTCTCCATGTGGAACCAATTAGCGTGTGCCAACATGAAAACAAAATGTAACATGATAAAATTCATTCAAAACTTGAAAGTTCATACATAATATCCAGAAAACACTAACAAACTCACAGGCTGTTTTACAAGCTGATATTCATTTAGGCACACAGAACCGGATCGTTCTGGTTTTATCCAGACCTATCTGGATATTCTCGTGCGGAATTCGTGTACAAAGGAAGCAGAAAATAATATTGAAACTGGTTTTGGAGAAAAGCAAAGACTTTTTCTTGGGTAAGTGGATTCAATGTCATGTTTACAAACACAAGTATACTTTTTCACCTGGATTCTGTAGTATTCTACTCAGAAAACACTTATGTGTACATGTTGTGTCTGCATGTGAAACCAATTAGCATTTGCCAACAGAAAAACAAAAAGTTACATGCCAAAATGCATTCCAAACTCTCAAGTTCATAGTTAATATCCAGAAAACACTAACATATACACAGGCTGTTTTAAAAGCTGATATTCATTTAGCCACACAGAACCGGATAATTCCGGTTTGCTCCAGACTTGTCAGGACACACTCACGTGGAATTCCTGTGCCAAGGACCCAGAAATGCAGCGTCAAACTGGTTTTGGAGAAAAGCAAAGTCTTTTTCTTGGGCAAATGGATTCAATGTCATGTTTACAAACACAAGTATACTTTCTCACCTGGTTTCTGTTGCATTAACTCAGAAAACTCCAATGTGTACCTGTTGTGTCTCCATGTGTAACCAATTAGTGTGTGCCAACAAAAAAAGCAAAGTGTTACGTGCCCGAATTCATTCCAAACTCTAAAGTTCATAGATAAAAATCAGAAAACAGAAACAAACACGAGACTGTAGCAAGAGCTGGGATTGAGTTAGGCAGAAGAGAACCGGATATTTCTGGTTAGGTCCAGACCTATCTGGACAAATTCATGTGCAATTTGTGTGCAAAGGACCCAGAAAAGAATATTGACACTGTTTTTTGAGAAAAGCAAGGTCTTTTTCTGGGGCAAGTGGATTCAATGTCATGTTTACAGTCGCAAATATAATTTTTCACCTGGTTTCTGTAGCATTCTACTCAGAAAATGAATGTGTACCTGTTGTGTCTCCATGAGGAACCAATTAGCGTGTGCCAACAAGAAAACAAAATGTAACATGATAAAATTCATTCAAAACTGGAAAGTTCATACATAATATCCAGAAAACACTAACAAAATCACAAGCTGTTTTACAAGGTGATATTCATTTAGGCACACAGAACCGGATAGTTCTGGTTGGATCCAGACCTATAAGGCCAAACTCGTGTGGAATTTGTGTGCAAAGGACCCAGAAAAAAATATTGAAACTGGTTTTGGAGAAAAGCAAAGTCTTTTTCTTGCGCAAGTGGGTTCAATGTCATGTTTAGAAACACAAGTATACTTTTTCACCTGGTTTCTGTAGCATTCTACTCAGAAAACACTTATGTGTACCTGTTGTGTCTCCTGTGAATCCAATTAGCATTTGCCAACAGAAAAACTAAAAGTTACATGCAAAAATTCAATCCGAAGTCTCAAGTTCATAGTTAATATCCAGAAAACACTAACAAATACACAGGCTGTTTTAAAAGCTGATATTCATTTAGCCACACAGATCCGGATAATTCCGGTTTGCTCCAGACTTATCAGGACACACTCACGTGGAATTCCTGTGCCAAGGACCCAGAAATGCAGCGTCAAACTGGTTTTGGAGAAAAGCAAAGTCTTTTTCTTGGGCAAATGGATTCAATGTCATGTTTACAGTCGCAAATATGATTTTTAACGTGGTTTCTGTAGCATTCTATTCAGAAAACTTGAATGTGTACCTGTTGTGTATCCATGTGGAACCAATTAGCGTGTGCCAACAAGAAAACAAAATGTAACATGATAAAATTCATTCAAAACTTGAAAGTTCATACATAATATCCAGAAAACACAAACAAACACACAGGCTGTTTTAAAAGCTGATATTCATTTAGCTAACCAGAACTGGATAATTCTGGTTTGCTCCAGACCTATCTGGACAAACTCATGTGGAATTCGTGTTAAAGGACCCAGAAATGCAGCGTCAAACTGGTTTTGAGAAAAGCAAAGTCTTTTTCTTGGGCAAATGGATTCAATGTCATGTTTACAAACACAAGTATACTTTTTCACCTGGTTTCTGTAGTATTCTACTCTGAAAACTCGAATGTGTACCTGTTGTGTCTCCATGTAGAACCAATTAGCGTGTGGCAACATGAAAACAAAATGTAACATGATAAAATTCATTCAAAACTGGAAAGTTCATACATAATATCCAGAAAACACTAGCAAACTCACAGGCTGTTTTATAAGGTGATATTCATTTAGGCACACAGAAGCGGATAGTTCTGGTTGGATCCAGACCTATAAGGCCAAACTCGTGTGGAATTCGTGTACAAAGGACCCAGAAAAAAATATTGAAACTGGTTTTGGAGAAAAGCAAAGTCTTTTTCTTGGGCAAGTGGATTCAATGTCATGTGTACAAACACAAGTATACTTTTCCACCTGGTTTCTGTAGCATTCTACTCAGACAACTCCAATGTGTACCTGTTGTGTCTCCATGTGGAACCAATTAGTGTGTGCCAACAAAAAAAGCAAAGTGTTACGTGCCCGAATTCATTCCAAACTCTAAAGTTCATAGATAAAAATCAGAAACAGAAAGAAACACGAGACTGTAGCAAGAGCTGGGATTGAGTTAGGCAGAAGAGAACCGGATATTTCTGGTTAGGTCCAGACCTATCTGGACAAATTCATGTGCAATTTGTGTGCAAAGGACCCAGAAAAGAATATTGACACTGTTTTTTGAGAAAAGCAAGGTCTTTTTCTTGGGCAAGTGGATTCAATGTCATGTTTACAGTCGAAAATATAATTTTTCACCTGGTTTCTGTAGTATTCTACTCTGAAAACTCGAATGTGTACCTGTTGTGTCTCCATGTGGAACCAATTAGCGTGTGCCAACATGAAAACAAAATGTAACATGATAAAATTCATTCAAAACTTGAAAGTTCATACATAATATCCAGAAAACACTAACAAACTCACAGGCTGTTTTACAAGCTGATATTCATTAGGCACACAGAACCGGATCGTTCTGGTTTTATCCAGACCTATTTGGATATTCTCGTGCGGAATTCGTGTACAAAGGAAGCAGAAAATAATGTTGAAACTGGTTTTGGAGAAAAGCAAAGTCTTTTTCTTGGGTAAGTGGATTCAATGTCATGTTTACAAACACAAGTATACTTTTTCACCTGGATTCTGTAGTATTCTACTCAGAAAACACTTATGTGTACATGTTGTGTCTCCATGTGAATCCAATTAGCATTTGCCAACAGAAAAACTAAAAGTTACATGCCAAAATGCATTCCAAAATCTCAAGTTCATAGTTAATATCCAGAAAACACTAACAAATACACAGGCTGTTTTAAAAGCTGATATTCATTTAGCCACACAGAACCGGATAATTCCGGTTTGCTCCAGACTTATCAGGACACACTCACGTGGAATTCCTGTGCCAAGGACCCAGAAATGCAGCGTCAAACTGGTTTTGGAGAAAAGCAAAGTCTTTTTCTTGGGCAAATGGATTCAATGTCATGTTTACAAACACAAGTATACTTTTTCACCTGGTTTCTGTTGCATTAACTCAGAAAACTCCAATGTGTACCTGTTGTGTCTCCATGTGTAACCAATTAGTGTGTGCCAACAAAAAAAGCAAAGTGTTACGTGCCCGAATTCATTCCAAACTCTAAAGTTCATAGATAAAAATCAGAAAACAGAAACAAACACGAGACTGTAGCAAGAGCTGGGATTGAGTTAGGCAGAAGAGAACCGGATATTTCTGGTTAGGTCCAGACCTATCTGGACAAATTCATGTGCAATTTGTGTGCAAAGGACCCAGAAAAGAATATTGACACTGTTTTTTGAGAAAAGCAAGGTCTTTTTCTGGGGCAAGTGGATTCAATGTCATGTTTACAGTCGCAAATATAATTTTTCACCTGGTTTCTGTAGCATTTTACTCAGAAAATGAATGTGTACCTGTTGTGTCTCCATGAGGAACCAATTACCGTGTGCCAACAAGAAAACAAAATGTAACATGATAAAATTCATTCAAAACTGGAAAGTTCATACATAATATCCAGAAAACACTAACAAAATCACAAGCTGTTTTACAAGGTGATATTCATTTAGGCACACAGAACCGGATAGTTCTGGTTGGATCCAGACCTATAAGGCCAAACTCGTGTGGAATTTGTGTGCAAAGGACCCAGTAAAAAATATTGAAACTGGTTTTGGAGAAAAGCAAAGTCTTTTTCTTGGGCAAGTGGGTTCAATGTCATGTTTAGAAACACAAGTATACTTTTTCACCTGGTTTCTGTAGCATTCTACTCAGAAAACACTTATGTGTACCTGTTGTGTCTCCTGTGAATCCAATTAGCATTTGCCAACAGAAAAACTAAAAGTTACATGCAAAAATTCAATCCGAAGTCTCAAGTTCATAGTTAATATCCAGAAAACACTAACAAATACACAGGCTGTTTTAAAAGCTGATATTCATTTAGCCACACAGATCCGGATAATTCCGGTTTGCTCCAGACTTGTCAGGACACACTCACGTGGAATTCCTGTGCCAAGGACCCAGAAATGCAGCGTCAAACTGGTTTTGGAGAAAAGCAAAGTCTTTTTCTTGGGCAAATGGATTCAATGTCATGTTTACAGTCGCAAATATGATTTTTAACGTGGTTTCTGTAGCATTCTATTCAGAAAACTTGAATGTGTACCTGTTGTGTATCCATGTGGAACCAATTAGCGTGTGCCAACAAGAAAACAAAATGTAACATGATAAAATTCATTCAAAACTTGAAAGTTCATACATAATATCCAGAAAACACAAACAAACACACAGGCTGTTTTAAAAGCTGATATTCATTTAGCTAACCAGAACTGGATAATTCTGGTTTGCTCCAGACCTATCTGGACAAACTCATGTGGAATTCGTGTTAAAGGACCCAGAAATGCAGCGTCAAACTGGTTTTGGAGAAAAGCAAAGTCTTTTTCTTGGGCAAATGGATTCAATGTCATGTTTACAAACACAAGTATACTTTTTCACCTGGTTTCTGTAGTATTCTACTCTGAAAACTCGAATGTGTACCTGTTGTGTCTCCATGTAGAACCAATTAGCGTGTGGCAACATGAAAACAAAATGTAACATGATAAAATTCATTCAAAACTGGAAAGTTCATACATAATATCCAGAAAACACTAGCAAACTCACAGGCTGTTTTACAAGGTGATATTCATTTAGGCACACAGAAGCGGATAGTTCTGGTTGGATCCAGACCTATAAGGCCACACTCGTGTGGAATTCGTGTACAAAGGACCCAGAAAAAAATATTGAAACTGGTTTTGGAGAAAAGCAAAGTCTTTTTCTTGGGCAAGTGGATTCAATGTCATGTGTACAAACACAAGTATACTTTTCCACCTGGTTTCTGTAGCATTCTACTCAGACAACTCCAATGTGTACCTGTTGTGTCTCCATGTGGAACCAATTAGTGTGTGCCAACAAAAAAAGCAAAGTGTTACGTGCCCGAATTCATTCCAAACTCTAAAGTTCATAGATAAAAATCAGAAACAGAAAGAAACACGAGACTGTAGCAAGAGCTGGGATTGAGTTAGGCAGAAGAGAACCGGATATTTCTGGTTAGGTCCAGACCTATCTGGACAAATTCATGTGCAATTTGTGTGCAAAGGACCCAGAAAAGTATATTGACACTGGTTTTTGAGAAAAGCAAGGTCTTTTTCTTGGGCAAGTGGATTCAATGTCATGTTTACAGTCGCAAATATAATTTTTCACCTGGTTTCTGTAGTATTCTACTCTGAAAACTCGAATGTGTACCTGTTGTGTCTCCATGTGGAACCAATTAGCGTGTGCCAACATGAAAACAAAATGTAACATGATAAAATTCATTCAAAACTTGAAAGTTCATACATAATATCCAGAAAACACTAACAAACTCACAGGCTGTTTTACAAGCTGATATTCATTTAGGCACACAGAACCGGATCGTTCTGGTTTTATCCAGACCTATCTGGATATTCTCGTGCGGAATTCGTGTACAAAGGAAGCAGAAAATAATATTGAAACTGGTTTTGGAGAAAAGCAAAGTCTTTTTCTTGGGTAAGTGGATTCAATGTCATGTTTACAAACACAAGTATACTTTTTCACCTGGATTCTGTAGTATTCTACTCAGAAAACACTTATGTGTACATGTTGTGTCTGCATGTGAATCCAATTAGCATTTGCCAACAGAAAAACAAAAAGTTACATGCCAAAATGCATTCCAAACTCTCAAGTTCATAGTTAATATCCAGAAAACACTAACATATACACAGGCTGTTTTAAAAGCTGATATTCATTTAGCCACGCAGAACCGGATAATTCCGGTTTGCTCCAGACTTGTCAGGACACACTCACGTGGAATTCCTGTGCCAAGGACCCAGAAATGCAGCGTCAAACTGGTTTTGGAGAAAAGCAAAGTCTTTTTCTTGGGCAAATGGATTCAATGTCATGTTTACAAACACAAGTATACTTTCTCACCTGGTTTCTGTTGCATTAACTCAGAAAACTCCAATGTGTACCTGTTGTGTCTCCATGTGTAACCAATTAGTGTGTGCCAACAAAAAAAGCAAAGTGTTACGTGCCCGAATTCATTCCAAACTCTAAAGTTCATAGATAAAAATCAGAAAACAGAAACAAACACGAGACTGTAGCAAGAGCTGGGATTGAGTTAGGCAGAAGAGAACCGGATATTTCTGGTTAGGTCCAGACCTATCTGGACAAATTCATGTGCAATTTGTGTGCAAAGGACCCAGAAAAGAATATTGACACTGTTTTTTGAGAAAAGCAAGGTCTTTTTCTGGGGCAAGTGGATTCAATGTCATGTTTACAGTCGCAAATATAATTTTTCACCTGGTTTCTGTAGCATTCTACTCAGAAAATGAATGTGTACCTGTTGTGTCTCCATGAGGAACCAATTAGCGTGTGCCAACAAGAAAACAAAATGTAACATGATAAAATTCATTCAAAACTGGAAAGTTCATACATAATATCCAGAAAACACTAACAAAATCACAAGCTGTTTTACAAGGTGATATTCATTTAGGCACACAGAACCGGATAGTTCTGGTTGGATCCAGACCTATAAGGCCAAACTCGTGTGGAATTTGTGTGCAAAGGACCCAGAAAAAAATATTGAAACTGGTTTTGGAGAAAAGCAAAGTCTTTTTCTTGCGCAAGTGGGTTCAATGTCATGTTTAGAAACACAAGTATACTTTTTCACCTGGTTTCTGTAGCATTCTACTCAGAAAACACTTATGTGTACCTGTTGTGTCTCCTGTGAATCCAATTAGCATTTGCCAACAGAAAAACTAAAAGTTACATGCAAAAATTCAATCCGAAGTCTCAAGTTCATAGTTAATATCCAGAAAACACTAACAAATACACAGGCTGTTTTAAAAGCTGATATTCATTTAGCCACACAGATCCGGATAATTCCGGTTTGCTCCAGACTTATCAGGACACACTCACGTGGAATTCCTGTGCCAAGGACCCAGAAATGCAGCGTCAAACTGGTTTTGGAGAAAAGCAAAGTCTTTTTCTTGGGCAAATGGATTCAATGTCATGTTTACAGTCGCAAATATGATTTTTAACGTGGTTTCTGTAGCATTCTATTCAGAAAACTTGAATGTGTACCTGTTGTGTATCCATGTGGAACCAATTAGCGTGTGCCAACAAGAAAACAAAATGTAACATGATAAAATTCATTCAAAACTTGAAAGTTCATACATAATATCCAGAAAACACAAACAAACACACAGGCTGTTTTAAAAGCTGATATTCATTTAGCTAACCAGAACTGGATAATTCTGGTTTGCTCCAGACCTATCTGGACAAACTCATGTGGAATTCGTGTTAAAGGACCCAGAAATGCAGCGTCAAACTGGTTTTGGAGAAAAGCAAAGTCTTTTTCTTGGGCAAATGGATTCAATGTCATGTTTACAAACACAAGTATACTTTTTCACCTGGTTTCTGTAGTATTCTACTCTGAAAACTCGAATGTGTACCTGTTGTGTCTCCATGTAGAACCAATTAGCGTGTGGCAACATGAAAACAAAATGTAACATGATAAAATTCATTCAAAACTGGAAAGTTCATACATAATATCCAGAAAACACTAGCAAACTCACAGGCTGTTTTATAAGGTGATATTCATTTAGGCACACAGAAGCGGATAGTTCTGGTTGGATCCAGACCTATAAGGCCAAACTCGTGTGGAATTCGTGTACAAAGGACCCAGAAAAAAATATTGAAACTGGTTTTGGAGAAAAGCAAAGTCTTTTTCTTGGGCAAGTGGATTCAATGTCATGTGTACAAACACAAGTATACTTTTCCACCTGGTTTCTGTAGCATTCTACTCAGACAACTCCAATGTGTACCTGTTGTGTCTCCATGTGGAACCAATTAGTGTATGCCAACAAAAAAAGCAAAGTGTTACGTGCCCGAATTCATTCCAAACTCTAAAGTTCATAGATAAAAATCAGAAACAGAAAGAAACACGAGACTGTAGCAAGAGCTGGGATTGAGTTAGGCAGAAGAGAACCGGATATTTCTGGTTAGGTCCAGACCTATCTGGACAAATTCATGTGCAATTTGTGTGCAAAGGACCCAGAAAAGTATATTGACACTGGTTTTTGAGAAAAGCAAGGTCTTTTTCTTGGGCAAGTGGATTCAATGTCATGTTTACAGTCGCATATATAATTTTTCACCTGGTTTCTGTAGTATTCTACTCTGAAAACTCGAATGTGTACCTGTTGTGTCTCCATGTGGAACCAATTAGCGTGTGCCAACATGAAAACAAAATGTAACATGATAAAATTCATTCAAAACTTGAAAGTTCATACATAATATCCAGAAAACACTAACAAACTCACAGGCTGTTTTACAAGCTGATATTCATTTAGGCACACAGAACCGGATCGTTCTGGTTTTATCCAGACCTATCTGGATATTCTCGTGCGGAATTCGTGTACAAAGGAAGCAGAAAATAATATTGAAACTGGTTTTGGAGAAAAGCAAAGTCTTTTTCTTGGGTAAGTGGATTCAATGTCATGTTTACAAACACAAGTATACTTTTTCACCTGGATTCTGTAGTATTCTACTCAGAAAACACTTATGTGTACATGTTGTGTCTGCATGTGAATCCAATTAGCATTTGCCAACAGAAAAACAAAAAGTTACATGCCAAAATGCATTCCAAACTCTCAAGTTCATAGTTAATATCCAGAAAACACTAACAAATACACAGGCTGTTTTAAAAGCTGATATTCATTTAGCCACACAGAACCGGATAATTCCGGTTTGCTCCAGACTTGTCAGGACACACTCACGTGGAATTCCTGTGCCAAGGACCCAGAAATGCAGCGTCAAACTGGTTTTGGAGAAAAGCAAAGTCTTTTTCTTGGGCAAATGGATTCAATGTCATGTTTACAAACACAAGTATACTTTTTCACCTGGTTTCTGTTGCATTAACTCAGAAAACTCCAATGTGTACCTGTTGTGTCTCCATGTGGATCCAATTAGTGTGTGCCAACAAAAAAAGCAAAGTGTTACGTGCCCGAATTCATTCCAAACTCTAAAGTTCATAGATAAAAATCAGAAACAGAAAGAAACACGAGACTGTAGCAAGAGCTGGGATTGAGTTAGGCAGAAGAGAACCGGATATTTCTGGTTAGGTCCAGACCTATCTGGACAAATTCATGTGCAATTTGTGTGCAAAGGACCCAGAAAAGTATATTGACACTGGTTTTTGAGAAAAGCAAGGTCTTTTTCTTGGGCAAGTGGATTCAATGTCATGTTTACAGTCGCAAATATAATTTTTCACCTGGTTTCTGTAGTATTCTACTCTGAAAACTCGAATGTGTACCTGTTGTGTCTCCATGTGGAACCAATTAGCGTGTGCCAACATGAAAACAAAATGTAACATGATAAAATTCATTCAAAACTTGAAAGTTCATACATAATATCCAGAAAACACTAACAAACTCACAGGCTGTTTTACAAGCTGATATTCATTTAGGCACACAGAACCGGATCGTTCTGGTTTTATCCAGACCTATCTGGATATTCTCGTGCGGAATTCGTGTACAAAGGAAGCAGAAAATAATATTGAAACTGGTTTTGGAGAAAAGCAAAGTCTTTTTCTTGGGTAAGTGGATTCAATGTCATGTTTACAAACACAAGTATACTTTTTCACCTGGATTCTGTAGTATTCTACTCAGAAAACACTTATGTGTACATGTTGTGTCTGCATGTGAATCCAATTAGCATTTGCCAACAGAAAAACAAAAAGTTACATGCCAAAATGCATTCCAAACTCTCAAGTTCATAGTTAATATCCAGAAAACACTAACAAATACACAGGCTGTTTTAAAAGCTGATATTCATTTAGCCACACAGAACCGGATAATTCCGGTTTGCTCCAGACTTGTCAGGACACACTCACGTGGAATTCCTGTGCCAAGGACCCAGAAATGCAGCGTCAAACTGGTTTTGGAGAAAAGCAAAGTCTTTTTCTTGGGCAAATGGATTCAATGTCATGTTTACAAACACAAGTATACTTTTTCACCTGGTTTCTGTTGCATTAACTCAGAA
The DNA here is from genome assembly GCA_949820135.1 of Sylvilagus floridanus. Taxonomy (NCBI): domain Eukaryota; kingdom Metazoa; phylum Chordata; class Mammalia; order Lagomorpha; family Leporidae; genus Sylvilagus; species Sylvilagus floridanus. The sequence goes on along the minus strand of OX463227.1, from coordinate 157,639,920 downwards.
AACTCCAATGTGTACCTGTTGTGTCTCCATGTGTAACCAATTAGTGTGTGCCAACAAAAAAAGCAAAGTGTTACGTGCCCGAATTCATTCCAAACTCTAAAGTTCATAGATAAAAATCAGAAAACAGAAACAAACACGAGACTGTAGCAAGAGCTGGGATTGAGTTAGGCAGAAGAGAACCGGATATTTCTGGTTAGGTCCAGACCTATCTGGACAAATTCATGTGCAATTTGTGTGCAAAGGACCCAGAAAAGAATATTGACACTGTTTTTTGAGAAAAGCAAGGTCTTTTTCTGGGGCAAGTGGATTCAATGTCATGTTTACAGTCGCAAATATAATTTTTCACCTGGTTTCTGTAGCATTCTACTCAGAAAATGAATGTGTACCTGTTGTGTCTCCATGAGGAACCAATTAGCGTGTGCCAACAAGAAAACAAAATGTAACATGATAAAATTCATTCAAAACTGGAAAGTTCATACATAATATCCAGAAAACACTAACAAAATCACAAGCTGTTTTACAAGGTGATATTCATTTAGGCACACAGAACCGGATAGTTCTGGTTGGATCCAGACCTATAAGGCCAAACTCGTGTGGAATTTGTGTGCAAAGGACCCAGAAAAAAATATTGAAACTGGTTTTGGAGAAAAGCAAAGTCTTTTTCTTGCGCAAGTGGGTTCAATGTCATGTTTAGAAACACAAGTATACTTTTTCACCTGGTTTCTGTAGCATTCTACTCAGAAAACACTTATGTGTACCTGTTGTGTCTCCTGTGAATCCAATTAGCATTTGCCAACAGAAAAACTAAAAGTTACATGCAAAAATTCAATCCGAAGTCTCAAGTTCATAGTTAATATCCAGAAAACACTAACAAATACACAGGCTGTTTTAAAAGCTGATATTCACTTAGCCACACAGAACCTGATAATTCCGGTTTGCTCCAGACTTATCAGGACACACTCACGTGGAATTCCTGTGCCAAGGACCCAGAAATGCAGCGTCAAACTGGTTTTGGAGAAAAGCAAAGTCTTTTTCTTGGGCAAATGGATTCAATGTCATGTTTACAGTCGCAAATATGATTTTTAACGTGGTTTCTGTAGCATTCTATTCAGAAAACTTGAATGTGTACCTGTTGTGTATCCATGTGGAACCAATTAGCGTGTGCCAACAAGAAAACAAAATGTAACATGATAAAATTCATTCAAAACTTGAAAGTTCATACATAATATCCAGAAAACACAAACAAACACACAGGCTGTTTTAAAAGCTGATATTCATTTAGCTAACCAGAACTGGATAATTCGGGTTTGCTCCAGACCTATCTGGACAAACTCATGTGGAATTCGTGTTAAAGGACCCAGAAATGCAGCGTCAAACTGGATTTGGAGAAAAGCAAAGTCTTTTTCTTGGGCAAATGGATTCAATGTCATGTTTACAAACACAAGTATACTTTTTCACCTGGTTTCTGTAGTATTCTACTCTGAAAACTCGAATGTGTACCTGTTGTGTCTCCATGTAGAACCAATTAGCGTGTGGCAACATGAAAACAAAATGTAACATGATAAAATTCATTCAAAACTGGAAAGTTCATACATAATATCCAGAAAACACTAGCAAACTCACAGGCTGTTTTACAAGGTGATATTCATTTAGGCACACAGAAGCGGATAGTTCTGGTTGGATCCAGACCTATAAGGCCAAACTCGTGTGCAATTCGTGTACAAAGGACCCAGAAAAAAATATTGAAACTGGTTTTGGAGAAAAGCAAAGTCTTTTTCTTGGGCAAGTGGATTCAATGTCATGTGTACAAACACAAGTATACTTTTCCACCTGGTTTCTGTAGCATTCTACTCAGACAACTCCAATGTGTACCTGTTGTGTCTCCATGTGGAACCAATTAGTGTGTGCCAACAAAAAAAGCAAAGTGTTACGTGCCCGAATTCATTCCAAACTCTAAAGTTCATAGATAAAAATCAGAAACAGAAAGAAACACGAGACTGTAGCAAGAGCTGGGATTGAGTTAGGCAGAAGAGAACCGGATATTTCTGGTTAGGTCCAGACCTATCTGGACAAATTCATGTGCAATTTGTGTGCAAAGGACCCAGAAAAGAATATTGACACTAGTTTTTGAGAAAAGCAAGGTCTTTTTCTTGGGCAAGTGGATTCAATGTCATGTTTACAGTCGCAAATATAATTTTTCACCTGGTTTCTGTAGTATTCTACTCCGAAAACTCGAATGTGTACCTGTTGTGTCTCCATGTGGAACCAATTAGCGTGTGCCAACAAGAAAACAAAATGTAACATGATAAAATTCATTCAAAACTGGAAAGTTCATACATAATATCCAGAAAACACTAACAAACTCACAGGCTGTTTTACAAGCTGATATTCATTTAGGCACACAGAACCGGATAGTTCTGGTTGGATCCAGACCTATAAGGCCAAACTCGTGTGGAATTTGTGTGCAAAGGACCCAGAAAAAAATATTGAAACTGGTTTTGGAGAAAAGCAAAGTCTTTTTCTTGGGCAAGTGGATTCAATGTCATGTTTACAAACACAAGTATACTTTTTCTAATGGTTTCTGTAGCATTCTACTCAGAAAACACTTATGTGTACATGTTGTGTCTCCATGTGAATTCAATTAGCATTTGCCAACAGAAAAAGAAAAAGTTACATGCCAACATTCATTCCAAACTCTCAAGTTCATAGTTAATATCCAGAAAACACTAACAAACACACAGGCTGTTTTAAAAGCTGATATTCATTTAGCCACACAGAACCGGATAATTCAGCTTTGCTCCAGACTTATCAGGACACACTCACGTGGAATTCCTTTGCCAAGGACCAAGAAATGCAGCGTCAAACTGGTTTTGGAGAAAAGCAAAGTCTTTTTCTTGGGTAAGTGGATTCAATGTCATGATTACACACACAAGTATACTTTTTCACCTGGTTTCTGTAGCGTTCTACTCAGAAAACTCCAATGTATACCTGTTGTGTCTCCATGTGGAACCAATTAGCGTTTGCCAAAAAAAACCCAAAATGTTACATGATAAAATTCATTCAAAACTGGAAAGTTCATACATAATATCCAGAAAACACTAAGAAACTCACACGCTGTTTTACAAGCTGATATTCATTTAGGAACACAGAACCGGATCGTTCTGGTTCGATCCAGACCTATAAGGCCAAACTCGTGTGGAATTTGTGTGGAAAGGACCCAGAAAAAAATATTGAAACTGGTTTTGGAGAAAAGCAAAGTCTTTTTCGTGGGCAAGTGTGTTCAATGTCATGTTTACAAACACAAGTATACTTTTTCACCTGGTTTCTGAGGCATTCTACTCAGAAAACTCGAATGTGTACCTGTTGTGTCTCCATGTGGAACCAATTAGTGTGTGCCAACAAAAAAAGCAAAGTTTACATGCCCGAATTCATTCCAAACTCTAAAGTTCATAGATAAAAATCAGAAAACAGAAACAAACACGAGACTGTAGCAAGAGCTGGGATTGAGTTGGGCAGAAGAGAACCGGATATTTCTGTTTAGGTCCAGACCTATCTGGACAAATTCATGTGCAATTTGTGTGCAAAGGACCCAGAAAATAATACTGACACTGGTTTTTGAGAAAAGCAAGGTCTATTTCTTGGGCAAGTGGATTCAATGTCATGTTTACAAACACAAGTATACTTTTTCACCTGGTTTCTGTAGCATTCTACTTAGAAAACTCCAATGTGTACGTGTTGTGTCTCCATGTGGAACCAATTAGTGTGTGCCAACAAAAAAAGCAAAGTGTTACGTGCCCGAATTCATTCCAAACTCTAAAGTTCATAGATAAAAATCAGAAAACAGAAACAAACACGAGACTGTAGCAAGAGCTGGGATTGAGTTAGGCAGAAGAGAACCGGATATTTCTGGTTAGGTCCAGACCTATCTGGACTAATTCATGTGCAATTTGTGTGCAAAGGACCCAGAAAAGAATATTGACACTGGTTTTTGAGAAAAGCAAGGTCTTTTTCTTGGGCAAGTGGATTCAATGTCATGTTTACAGTCGCAAATATAATTTTTCACATGGTTTCTGTAGCATTCTACTCAGAAAACTCGAATGTGTACCTGTTGTGTCTCCATGTGGAACCCATTAGCGTGTGCTAACAAGAAAACAAAATATAACATGATAAAATTCATTCAAAACTGGAAAGTTCATACATAATATCCAGAAAACACTAACAAACTCACAGGCTGTTTTACAAGCTGATATTCATTTAGGCACACAGAACCGGATAGTTCTGGTTGGATCCAGACCTATAAGGCCAAACTCGTGTGGAATTTGTGTGCAAAGGACCCAGAAAAAAATATTGAAACTGGTTTTGGAGAAAAGCAAAGTCTTTTTCTTGGGCAAGTGGGTTCAATGTCATGTTTAGAAACACAAGTATACTTTTTCACCTGGTTTCTGTAGCATTCTACTCAGAAAACACTTATGTGTACCTGTTGTGTCTCCATGTGAATCCAATTAGCATTTGCCAACAGAAAAACTAAAAGTTACATGCCAAAATTCATTCCGAACTCTCAAGTTCATAGTTAATATCCAGAAAACACTAACAAATACACAGGCTGTTTTAAAAGCTGATATTCATTTAGCCACACAGAACCGGATAATTCCGGTTTGCTCCAGACTTATCAGGACATACTCACGTGGAATTACTGTGCCAAGGACCCAAAAATGCAGCGTCAAACTGGTTTTGGAGAAAAGCAAAGTCTTTTTCTTGGGCAAGTGGATTCAATGTCATGTTTACAGTCGCAAATATGATTTTTAACGTGGTTTCTGTAGCATTCTACTCAGAAAACTCCAATGTGTACCTGTTGTGTCTCCATGTGTAACCAATTAGTGTGTGCTAACAAAAAAACAAAATGTTACATGATAAAATTCATTCAAAACTCTTAAGTTCATAGTTAAAATCCAGAAAACACTAACAAACTCACAGGCTTTTTTACAAGCTGATATTCATTTAGGCACACAGAACCGGATAGTTCTGGTTGGATCCAGAGCTATCTGGATATTCTCGTGCGGAATTCGTGTACAAAGGACAAAGAAAAAAATATTGAAACTGGTTTTGGAGAAAAGCAAAGTCTTTGTCTTGGGCAAGTGGATTCAATGTCATGTTTACAAACACAAGTATACTTTTTCACCTGGTTTCTGTAGCATTCTACTCAGACAACTCCAATGTGTACCTGTTGTGTCTCCATGTGGAACCAATTAGTGTGTGCCAACAGAAAAAGCAAAGTTTACGTGCCCGAATTCATTCCAAACTCTAAAGTTCATAGATAAAAATCAGAAACAGAAAGAAACACGAGACTGTAGCAAGAGCTGGGATTGAGTTAGGCAGAAGAGAACCGGATATTTCTGGTTAGGTCCGGACCTATCTGGACAAATTCATGTGCAATTTGTGTGCAAAGGACCCAGAAAACAATATTGACACTGGTTTTTGAGAAAAGCAAGGTCTATTTCTTGGGCAAGTGGATTCAATGTCATGTTTACAAACACAAGTATACTTTTTCACCTGGTTTCTGTAGCATTCTACTTAGAAAACTCCAATGTGTACGTGTTGTGTCTCCATGTGGAACCAATTAGTGTGTGCCAACAAAAAAAGCAAAGTGTTACGTGCCCGAATTCATTCCAAACTCTAAAGTTCATAGATAAAAATCAGAAAACAGAAACAAACACGAGACTGTAGCAAGAGCTGGGATTGAGTTAGGCAGAAGAGAACCGGATATTTCTGGTTAGGTCCAGACCTATCTGGACTAATTCATGTGCAATTTGTGTGCAAAGGACCCAGAAAAGAATATTGACACTGGTTTTTGAGAAAAGCAAGGTCTTTTTCTTGGGCAAGTGGATTCAATGTCATGTTTACAGTCGCAAATATAATTTTTCACATGGTTTCTGTAGCATTCTACTCAGAAAACTCGAATGTGTACCTGTTGTGTCTCCATGTGGAACCCATTAGCGTGTGCTAACAAGAAAACAAAATGTAACATGATAAAATTCATTCAAAACTGGAAAGTTCATACATAATATCCAGAAAACACTAACAAACTCACAGGCTGTTTTACAAGCTGATATTCATTTAGGCACACAGAACCGGATAGTTCTGGTTGGATCCAGACCTATAAGGCTAAACTCGTGTGGAATTTGTGTGCAAAGGACCCAGAAAAAAATATTGAAACTGGTTTTGGAGAAAAGCAAAGTCTTTTTCTTGGGCAAGTGGGTTCAATGTCATGTTTAGAAACACAAGTATACTTTTTCACCTGGTTTCTGTAGCATTCTACTCAGAAAACACTTATGTGTACCTGTTGTGTCTCCATGTGAATCCAATTAGCATTTGCCAACAGAAAAACTAAAAGTTACATGCCAAAATTCATTCCGAACTCTCAAGTTCATAGTTAATATCCAGAAAACACTAACAAATACACAGGCTGTTTTAAAAGCTGATATTCATTTAGCCACACAGAACCGGATAATTCCGGTTTGCTCCAGACTTATCAGGACATACTCACGTGGAATTACTGTGCCAAGGACCCAAAAATGCAGCGTCAAACTGGTTTTGGAGAAAAGCAAAGTCTTTTTCTTGGGCAAGTGGATTCAATGTCATGTTTACAGTCGCAAATATGATTTTTAACGTGGTTTCTGTAGCATTCTACTCAGAAAACTCCAATGTGTACCTGTTGTGTCTCCATGTGGAACCAATTAGCGTGTGCTAACAAAAAAACAAAATGTTACATGATAAAATTCATTCAAAACTCTTAAGTTCATAGTTAAAATCCAGAAAACACTAACAAACTCACAGGCTGTTTTACAAGCTGATATTCATTTAGGCACACAGAACCGGATAGTTCTGGTTGGATCCAGACCTATCTGGATATTCTCGTGCGGAATTCGTGTACAAAGGACAAAGAAAAAAATATTGAAACTGGTTTTGTAGAAAAGCAAAGTCTTTGTCTTGGGCAAGTGGATTCAATGTCATGTTTACAAACACAAGTATACTTTTTCACCTGGTTTCTGTAGCATTCTACTCAGACAACTCCAATGTGTACCTGTTGTGTCTCCATGTGGAACCAATTAGTGTGTGCCAACAGAAAAAGCAAAGTGTTACGTGCCCGAATTCATTCCAAACTCTAAAGTTCATAGATAAAAATCAGAAACAGAAAGAAACACGAGACTGTAGCAAGAGCTGGGATTGAGTTAGGCAGAAGAGAACCGGATATTTCTGGTTCGGTCCAGACCTATCTGGACAAATTCATGTGCAATTTGTGTGCAAAGGACCCAGAAAACAATATTGACACTGGTTTTTGAGAAAAGCAAGGTCTTTTTCTTGGGCAAGTGGATTCAATGTCATGCTTACAGTCGCAAATATACTTTTTCACCTGGTTTCTGTAGCATTCTACTCAGAAAACTCGAATGTGTACCTGTTGTTTCTCCATAGGGAACCAATTAGCGTGTGCCAGCAAAAAAACAAAATGTAACATGATAAAATTCATTCAAAACTTGAAAGTTCATACATAATATCCAGAAAACACTAACAAACTCACAGGCTGTTTTACAAGCTGATATTCATTTAGGCACACAGAACCGGATAGTTCTGGTTGGATCCAGACCTATAAGGCCAAACTCGTGTGGAATTTGTGTGCAAAGGACCCAGAAAAAAATATTGAAACTGGTTTTGGAGAAAAGCAAAGTCTTTTTCTTGGGCAAGTGGGTTCAATGTCATGTTTAGAAACACAAGTATACTTTTTCACCTGGTTTCTGTAGCATTCTACTCAGAAAACACTTATGTGTACCTGTTGTGTCTCCATGTGAATCCAATTAGCATTTGCCAACAGAAAAACTAAAAGTTACATGCCAAAATTCATTCCGAACTCTCAAGTTCATAGTTAATATCCAGAAAACACTAACAAATACACAGGCTGTTTTAAAAGCTGATATTCATTTAGCCACACAGAACCGGATAATTCCGGTTTGCTCCAGACTTATCAGGACATACTCACGTGGAATTACTGTGCCAAGGACCCAAAAATGCAGCGTCAAACTGGTTTTGGAGAAAAGCAAAGTCTTTTTCTTGGGCAAGTGGATTCAATGTCATGTTTACAGTCGCAAATATGATTTTTAACGTGGTTTCTGTAGCATTCTACTCAGAAAACTCCAATGTGTACCTGTTGTGTCTCCATGTGGAACCAATTAGCGTGTGCTAACAAAAAAACAAAATGTTACATGATAAAATTCATTCAAAACTCTTAAGTTCATAGTTAAAATCCAGAAAACACTAACAAACTCACAGGCTGTTTTACAAGCTGATATTCATTTAGGCACACAGAACCGGATAGTTCTGGTTGGATCCAGACCTATCTGGATATTCTCGTGCGGAATTCGTGTACAAAGGACCCAGAAAAAAATATTGAAACTGGTTTTGGAGAAAAGCAAAGTCTTTGTCTTGGGCAAGTGGATTCAATGTCATGTTTACAAACACAAGTATACTTTTTCACCTGGTTTCTGTAGCATTCTACTCAGACAACTCCAATGTGTACCTGTTGTGTCTCCATGTGGAACCAATTAGCGTGTGCCAACAAGAAAATAAAATGTAACATGATAAAATTCATTCAAAACTTTAAAGTTCATACATAATATCCAGAAAACACAAACAAACACAAAGGCTGTTTTAAAAGCTGATACTCATTTAGCTAACCAGAACTGGATAATTCTGGTTTTCTCCAGACCTATCTGGACAAACGCACGTGGAATTCGTGTGCAAAGGACCCAGAAATGCAGCGTCAAACTGGTTTTGGAGAAAAGCAAAGTCTTTTTCTTGGGCAAGTGGATTCAATGTCATGTTTACAAACACAAGTATACTTTTTCACCTGGTTTCTGTAGCATTCTACTTAGAAAACTCGAATGTGTACCTGTAGTGTCTCCATGTGGAACCAATTAGTGTGTGCCAACAAAAAAGCAAAGTGTTACGTGCCCGAATACATTCCAAACTCTAAAGTTCATAGATAAAAATCAGAAAACAGAAACAAACACGAGACTGTAGCAAGAGCTGGGATTGAGTTAGGCAGAAGAGAACCGGATATTTCTGGTTTGGTCCAGACCTATCTGGACAAATTCATGTGCAATTTGTGTGCAAAGGACCCAGAAAAGAATATTGACACTGGTTTTTGAGAAAAGCAAGGTCTTTTTCTTGGGCAAGTGGATTCAATGTCATGTTTACAAACACAAGTATACTTTTTCTTCTGGTTTCTGTAACATTCTACTTAGAAAACTCCAATGTTACGTGTTGTGTCTCCATGTGGAACCAATTAGCGTTTGCCAAAAAAAACCCAAAATGTTACATGATAAAATTCATTCAAAACTTGAAAGTTCATACATAATATCCAGAAAACACTAAGAAACTCACACGCTGTTTTACAAGCTGATATTCATTTAGGAACACAGAACCGGATCGTTCTGGTTGGAACCAGACCTATAAGGCCAAACTCGTGTGGAATTTGTGTGGAAAGGACCCAGAAAAAAATATTGAAACTGGTTTTGGAGAAAAGCAAAGTCTTTTTCTTGGGGAAGTGGGTTCAATGTCATGTTTACAAACACAAGTATACTTTTTCACCTGGTTTCTGTAGCATTAACTCAGAAAAATCCAATGTGTACCTGTTGTGTCTCCATGTGGAACCAATTAGTGTGTGCCAACAAAAAAAGCAAAGTGTTACGTGCCCGAATTCATTCCAAACTCTAAAGTTCATAGATATAAATCAGAAAACAGAAACAAACACGAGACTGTAGCAAGAGCTGGGATTGAGTTAGGCAGAAGAGAACCGGATATTTCTGGTTAGGTCCAGACCTATCTGGACTAATTCATGTGCAATTTGTGTGCAAAGGACCCAGAAAAGAATATTGACACTGGTTTTTGAGAAAAGCAAGGTCTTTTTCTTGGGCAAGTGGATTCAATGTCATGTTTACAGTCGCAAATATACTTTTTCACATGGTTTCTGTAGCATTCTACTCAGAAAACTCGAATGTGTACCTGTTGTGTCTCCATGTGGAACCAATTAGCGTGTGCTAACAAGAAAACAAAATGTAACATGATAAAATTCATTCAAAACTTGAAAGTTCATACATAATATCCAGAAAACACTAACAAACTCACAGGCTGTTTTACAAGCTGATATTCATTTAGGCACACAGAACCGGATAGTTCTGGTTGGATCCAGACCTATAAGGCCAAACTCGTGTGGAATTTGTGTGCAAAGGACCCAGAAAAAAATATTGAAACTGGTTTTGTAGAAAAGCAAAGTCTTTTTCTTGGGCAAGTGGGTTCAATGTCATGTTTAGAAACACAAGTATACTTTTTCACCTGGTTTCTGTAGCATTCTACTCAGAAAACACTTATGTGTACCTGTTGTGTCTCCATGTGAATCCAATTAGCATTTGCCAACAGAAAAACTAAAAGTTACATGCCAAAATTCATTCCGAACTCTCAAGTTCATAGTTAATATCCAGAAAACACTAACAAATACACAGGCTGTTTTAAAAGCTGATATTCATTTAGCCACACAGAACCGGATAATTCAGGTTTGCTCCAGACTTATCAGGACACACTCACGTGGAATTCCTGTGCCAAGGACCCAGAAATGCAGCGTCAAACTGGTTTTGGAGAAAAGCAAAGTCTTTTTCTTGGGCAAATGGATTCCATGTCATGTTTACAAACACAAGTATACTTTTTCACCTGGTTTCTGTAGCATTCTACTCAGAAAACTCGAATGTGTACCTGTTGTGTCTCCACGTGGAACCAATTAGCGTGTGCCAACAAGAAAATAAAATGTAACATGATAAAATTCATTCAAAACTTTAAAGTTCATACATAATATCCAGAAAACACAAACAAACACAAAGGCTGTTTTAAAAACTGATACTCATTTAGCTAACCAGAACTGGATAATTCTGGTTTTCTCCAGACCTATCTGGACAAACGCACGTGGAATTCGTGTGCAAAGGACCCAGAAATGCAGCGTCAAACTGGTTTTGGAGAAAAGCAAAGTCTTTTTCTTGGGCAAATGGATTCCATGTCATGTTTACAAACACAAGTATACTTTTTCACCTGGTTTCTGTAGCATTCTACTTAGAAAACTCGAATGTGTACCTGTAGTGTCTCCATGTGGAACCAATTAGTGTGTGCCAACAAAAAAGCAAAGTGTTACGTGCCCGAATTCATTCCAAACTCTAAAGTTCATAGATAAAAATCAGAAAACAGAAACAAACACGAGACTGTAGCAAGAGCTGGGATTGAGTTAGGCAGAAGAGAACCAGATATTTCTGGTTTGGTCCAGACCTATCTGGACAAATTCATGTGCAATTTGTGTGCAAAGGACCCAGAAAAGAATATTGACACTGGTTTTTGAGAAAAGCAAGGTCTTTTTCTTGGGCAAGTGGATTCAATATCATGTTTACAAACACAAGTATACTTTTTCTTCTGGTTTCTGTAACATTCTACTTAGAAAACTCCAATGTTACGTGTTGTGTCTCCATGTGGAACCAATTAGCGTTTGCCAAAAAAAACCCAAAATGTTACATGATAAAATTCATTCAAAACTTGAAAGTTCATACATAATATCCAGAAAACTCTAAGAAACTCACACGCTGTTTTACAAGCTGATATTCATTTAGGAACACAGAACCGGATCGTTCTGGTTGGAACCAGACCTATAAGGCCAAACTCGTGTGGAATTTGTGTGGAAAGGACCCAGAAAAAAATATTGAAACTGGTTTTGGAGAAAAGCAAAGTCTTTTTTTGGGGAAGTGGGTTCAATATCATGTTTACAAACACAAGTATACTTTTTCACCTGGTTTCTGTAGCATTAACTCAGAAAAATCCAATGAGTACCTGTTGTGTCTCCATGTGGAACCAATTAGTGTGTGCCAACAAAAAAAGCAAAGTGTTACGTGCCCGAATTCATTCCAAACTCTAAAGTTCATAGATAAAAATCAGAAAACAGAAACAAACACGAGACTGTAGCAAGAGCTGGGAATGAGTTAGGCAGAAGAGAACCGGATATTTCTGGTTAGGTCCAGACCTATCTGGACTAATTCATGTGCAATTTGTGTGCAAAGGACCCAGAAAAGAATATTGACACTGGTTTTTGAGAAAAGCAAGGTCTTTTTCTTGGGCAAGTGGATTCAATGTCATGTTTACAGTCGCAAATATACTTTTTCACATGGTTTCTGTAGCATTCTACTCAGAAAACTCGAATGTGTACCTGTTGTGTCTCCATGTGGAACCAATTAGCGTGTGCTAACAAGAAAACAAAATGTAACATGATAAAATTCATTCAAAACTTGAAAGTTCATACATAATATCCAGAAAACACTAACAAACTCACAGGCTGTTTTACAAGCTGATATTCATTTAGGCACACAGAACCGGATAGTTCTGGTTGGATCCAGACCTATAAGGCCAAACTCGTGTGGAATTTGTGTGCAAAGGACCCAGAAAAAAATATTGAAACTGGTTTTGTAGAAAAGCAAAGTCTTTTTCTTGGGCAAGTGGGTTCAAAGTCATGTTAGGAACACAAGTATACTTTTTCACCTGGTTTCTGTAGCATTCTACTCAGAAAACACTTATGTGTACCTGTTGTGTCTCCATGTGAATCCAATTAGCATTTGCCAACAGAAAAACTAAAAGTTACATGCCAAAATTCATTACGAACTCTCAAGTTCATAGTTAATATCCAGAAAACACTAACAAATACACAGGCTGTTTTAAAAGCTGATATTCATTTAGCCACACAGAACCGGATAATTCAGGTTTGCTCCAGACTTATCAGGACACACTCACGTGGAATTCCTGTGCCAAGGACCCAGAAATGCAGCGTCAAACTGGTTTTGGAGAAAAGCAAAGTCTTTTTGTTGGGCAAATGGATTCCATGTCATGTTTACAAACACAAGTATACTTTTTCACCTGGTTTCTGTAGCATTCTACTCAGAAAACTCGAATGTGTACTTGTTGTGTCTCCACGTGGAACCAATTAGCATGTGCCAACAAGAAAACAAAATGTAACATGATAAAATTCATTCAAAACTTGAAAGTGCATACATAATATCCAGAAAACACAAAGAAACACACAGGCTGTTTTAAAAGCTGATATTCATTTAGCTAACCAGAACTGGATAATTCTGGTTTTCTCCAGACCTATCTGGACAAACGCACGTGGAATTCGTGTGCAAAGGACCCAGAAATGCAGCGTCAAACTGGTTTTGGAGAAAAGCAAAGTCTTTTTCTTGGGCAAATGGATTCCATGTCATGTTTACAAACACAAGTATACTTTTTCACCTGGTTTCTGTAGCATTCTACTTAGAAAACTCGAATGTGTACCTGTAGTGTCTCCATGTGGAACCAATTAGTGTGTGCCAACAAAAAAGCAAAGTGTTACGTGCCCGAATTCATTCCAAACTCTAAAGTTCATAGATAAAAATCAGAAAACAGAAACAAACACGAGACTGTAGCAAGAGCTGGGATTGAGTTAGGCAGAAGAGAACCAGATATTTCTGGTTTGGTCCAGACCTATCTGGACAAATTCATGTGCAATTTGTGTGCAAAGGACCCAGAAAAGAATATTGACACTGGTTTTTGAGAAAAGCAAGGTCTTTTTCTTGGGCAAGTGGATTCAATATCATGTTTACAAACACAAGTATACTTTTTCTTCTGGTTTCTGTAACATTCTACTTAGAAAACTCCAATGTTACGTGTTGTGTCTCCATGTGGAACCAATTAGCGTTTGCCAAAAAAAACCCAAAATGTTACATGATAAAATTCATTCAAAACTTGAAAGTTCATACATAATATCCAGAAAACACTAAGAAACTCACACGCTGTTTTACAAGCTGATATTCATTTAGGAACACAGAACCGGATCGTTCTGGTTGGAACCAGACCTATAAGGCCAAACTCGTGTGGAATTTGTGTGGAAAGGACCCAGAAAAAAATATTGAAACTGGTTTTGGAGAAAAGCAAAGTCTTTTTTTGGGGAAGTGGGTTCAATATCATGTTTACAAACACAAGTATACTTTTTCACCTGGTTTCTGTAGCATTAACTCAGAAAAATCCAATGAGTACCTGTTGTGTCTCCATGTGGAACCAATTAGTGTGTGCCAACAAAAAAAGCAAAGTGTTACGTGCCCGAATTCATTCCAAACTCTAAAGTTCATAGATAAAAATCAGAAAACAGAAACAAACACGAGACTGTAGCAAGAGCTGGGAATGAGTTAGGCAGAAGAGAACCGGATATTTCTGGTTAGGTCCAGACCTATCTGGACTAATTCATGTGCAATTTGTGTGCAAAGGACCCAGAAAAGAATATTGACACTGGTTTTTGAGAAAAGCAAGGTCTTTTTCTTGGGCAAGTGGATTCAATGTCATGTTTACAGTCGCAAATATACTTTTTCACATGGTTTCTGTAGCATTCTACTCAGAAAACTCGAATGTGTACCTGTTGTGTCTCCATGTGGAACCAATTAGCGTGTGCTAACAAGAAAACAAAATGTAACATGATAAAATTCATTCAAAACTTGAAAGTTCATACATAATATCCAGAAAACACTAACAAACTCACAGGCTGTTTTACAAGCTGATATTCATTTAGGCACACAGAACCGGATAGTTCTGGTTGGATCCAGACCTATAAGGCCAAACTCGTGTGGAATTTGTGTGCAAAGGACCCAGAAAAAAATATTGAAACTGGTTTTGGAGAAAAGCAAAGTCTTTTTCTTGGGCAAGTGGGTTCAAAGTCATGTTAGGAACACAAGTATACTTTTTCACCTGGTTTCTGTAGCATTCTACTCAGAAAACACTTATGTGTACCTGTTGTGTCTCCATGTGAATCCAATTAGCATTTGCCAACAGAAAAACTAAAAGTTACATGCCAAAATTCATTACGAACTCTCAAGTTCATAGTTAATATCCAGAAAACACTAACAAATACACAGGCTGTTTTAAAAGCTGATATTCATTTAGCCACACAGAACCGGATAATTCAGGTTTGCTCCAGACTTATCAGGACACACTCACGTGGAATTCCTGTGCCAAGGACCCAGAAATGCAGCGTCAAACTGGTTTTGGAGAAAAGCAAAGTCTTTTTGTTGGGCAAATGGATTCCATGTCATGTTTACAAACACAAGTATACTTTTTCACCTGGTTTCTGTAGCATTCTACTCAGAAAACTCGAATGTGTACTTGTTGTGTCTCCACGTGGAACCAATTAGCATGTGCCAACAAGAAAACAAAATGTAACATGATAAAATTCATTCAAAACTTGAAAGTGCATACATAATATCCAGAAAACACAAAGAAACACACAGGCTGTTTTAAAAGCTGATATTCATTTAGCTAACCAGAACTGGATAATTCTGGTTTTCTCCAGACCTATCTGGACAAACGCACGTGGAATTCGTGTGCAAAGGACCCAGAAATGCAGCGTCAAACTGGTTTTGGAGAAAAGCAAAGTCTTTTTCTTGGGCAAATGGATTCAATGTCATGTTTACAAACACAAGTATACTTTTTCACCTGGTTTCTGTAGCATTCTACTTAGAAAACTCAAATGTGTACCTGTAGTGTCTCCATGTGGAACCAATTAGTGTGTGCCAACAAAAAAGCAAAGTGTTACGTGCCCGAATTCATTCCAAACTCTAAAGTTCATAGATAAAAATCAGAAAACAGAAACAAACACGAGACTGTAGCAAGAGCTGGGATTGAGTTAGGCAGAAGAGAACCGGATATTTCTGGTTTGGTCCAGACCTATCTGGACAAATTCATGTGCAATTTGTGTGCAAAGGACCCAGAAAAGAATATTGACACTGGTTTTTGAGAAAAGCAAGGTCTTTTTCTTGGGCAAGTGGATTCAATGTCATGTTTACAAACACAAGTATACTTTTTCTTCTGGTTTCTGTAACATTCTACTTAGAAAACTCCAATGTTACGTGTTGTGTCTCCATGTGGAACCAATTAGCGTTTGCCAAAAAAAACCCAAAATGTTACATGATAAAATTCATTCAAAACTTGAAAGTTCATACATAATATCCAGAAAACACTAAGAAACTCACACGCTGTTTTACAAGCTGATATTCATTTAGGAACACAGAACCGGATCGTTCTGGTTGGAACCAGACCTATAAGGCCAAACTCGTGTGGAATTTGTGTGGAAAGGACCCAGAAAAACATATTGAAACTGGTTTTGGAGAAAAGCAAAGTCTTTTTCTTGGGGAAGTGGGTTCAATGTCATGTTTACAAACACAAGTATACTTTTTCACCTGGTTTCTGTAGCATTAACTCAGAAAAATCCAATGTGTACCTGTTGTGTCTCCATGTGGAACCAATTAGTGTGTGCCAACAAAAAAAGCAAAGTGTTACGTGCCTGAATTCATTCCAAACTCTAAAGTTCATAGATAAAAATCAGAAAACAGAAACAAACACGAGACTGTAGCAAGAGCTGGGATTGAGTTAGGCAGAAGAGAACCGGATATTTCTGGTTTGGTCCAGACCTATCTGGACTAATTCATGTGCAATTTGTGTGCAAAGGACCCAGAAAAGAATATTGACACTGGTTTTTGAGAAAAGCAAGGTCTTTTTCTTGGGCAAGTGGATTCAATGTCATGTTTACAGTCGCAAATATACTTTTTCACCTGGTTTCTGTAGCATTCTACTCAGAAAATTCGAATGTGTACCTGTTGTGTCTCCATAGGGAACCAATTAGCGTGTGCTAACAAGAAAACAAAATGTAACATGATAAAATTCATTCAAAACTTGAAAGTTCATACATAATATCCAGAAAACACTAACAAACTCACAGGCTGTTTTACAAGCTGATATTCATTTAGGCACACAGAACCGGATAGTTCTGGTTGGATCCAGACCTATAAGGCCAAACTCGTGTGGAATTTGTGTGCAAAGGACCCAGAAAAAAATATTGAAACTGGTTTTGGAGAAAAGCAAAGTCTTTTTCTTGGGCAAGTGGGTTCAATGTCATGTTTAGAAACACAAGTATACTTTTTCACCTGGTTTCTGTAGCATTCTACTCAGAAAACACTTATGTGTACCTGTTGTGTCTCCATGTGAATCCAATTAGCATTTGCCAACAGAAAAACTAAAAGTTACATGCCAAAATTCATTCCGAACTCTCAAGTTCATAGTTAATATCCAGAAAACACTAACAAATACACAGGCTGTTTTAAAAGCTGATATTCATTTAGCCACACAGAACCGGATAATTCAGGTTTGCTCCAGACTTATCAGGACACACTCACGTGGAATTCCTGTGCCAAGGACCCAGAAATGCAGCGTCAAACTGGTTTTGGAGAAAAGCAAAGACTTTTTCTTGGGCAAATGGATTCCATGTCATGTTTACAAACACAAGTATACTTTTTCACCTGGTTTCTGTAGCATTCTACTCAGAAAACTCGAATGTGTACCTGTTGTGTCTCCACGTGGAACCAATTAGCGTGTGCCAACAATAAAATAAAATGTAACATGATAAAATTCATTCAAAATTTTAAAGTTCATAAATAATATCCAGAAAACACAAACAAACACAAAGGCTGTTTTAAAAGCTGATACTCATTTAGCTAACCAGAACTGGATAATTCTGGTTTTCTCCAGACCTATCTGGACAAACGCACGTGGAATTCGTGTGCAAAGGACCCAGAAATGCAGCGTCAAACTGGTTTTGGAGAAAAGCAAAGTCTTTTTCTTGGGCAAATGGATTCCATGTCATGTTTACAAACACAAGTATACTTTTTCACCTGGTTTCTGTAGCATTCTACTTAGAAAACTCGAATGTGTACCTGTAGTGTCTCCATGTGGAACCAATTAGTGTGTGCCAACAAAAAAGCAAAGTGTTACGTGCCCGAATTCATTCCAAACTCTAAAGTTCATAGATAAAAATCAGAAAACAGAAACAAACACGAGACTGTAGCAAGAGCTGGGATTGAGTTAGGCAGAAGAGAACCAGATATTTCTGGTTTGGTCCAGACCTATCTGGACAAATTCATGTGCAATTTGTGTGCAAAGGACCCAGAAAAGAATATTGACACTGGTTTTTGAGAAAAGCAAGGTCTTTTTCTTGGGCAAGTGGATTCAATGTCATGTTTACAAACACAAGTATACTTTTTCTTCTGGTTTCTGTAACATTCTACTTAGAAAACTCCAATGTTACGTGTTGTGTCTCCATGTGGAACCAATTAGCGTTTGCCAAAAAAAACCCAAAATGTTACATGATAAAATTCATTCAAAACTTGAAAGTTCATACATAATATCCAGAAAACACTAAGAAACTCACACGCTGTTTTACAAGCTGATATTCATTTAGGAACACAGAACCGGATCGTTCTGGTTGGAACCAGACCTATAAGGCCAAACTCGTGTGGAATTTGTGTGGAAAGGACCCAGAAAAAAATATTGAAACTGGTTTTGGAGAAAAGCAAAGTCTTTTTCTTGGGGAAGTGGGTTCAATGTCATGTTTACAAACACAAGTATACTTTTTCACCTGGTTTCTGTAGCATTAACTCAGAAAAATCCAATGTGTACCTGTTGTGTCTCCATGTGGAACCAATTAGTGTGTGCCAACAAAAAAAGCAAAGTGTTACGTGCCCGAATTCATTCCAAACTCTAAAGTTCATAGATATAAATCAGAAAACAGAAACAAACACGAGACTGTAGCAAGAGCTGGGAATGAGTTAGGCAGAAGAGAACCGGATATTTCTGGTTTGGTCCAGACCTATCTGGACTAATTCATGTGCAATTTGTGTGCAAAGGACCCAGAAAAGAATATTGACACTGGTTTTTGAGAAAAGCAAGGTCTTTTTCTTGGGCAAGTGGATTCAATGTCATGTTTACAGTCGCAAATATAATTTTTCACATGGTTTCTGTAGCATTCTACTCAGAAAACTCGAATGTGTACCTGTTGTGTCTCCATGTGGAACCAATTAGCGTGTGCTAACAAGAAAACAAAATGTAACATGATAAAATTCATTCAAAACTTGAAAGTTCATACATAATATCCAGAAAACACTAACAAACTCACAGGCTGTTTTACAAGCTGATATTCATTTAGGCACACAGAACCGGATAGTTCTGGTTGGATCCAGACGTATCTGGATATACTCGTGCAGAATTTGTGTGCAAAGGACCCAGAAAAAAATATTGAAACTGGTTTTGGAGAAAAGCAAAGTCTTTTTCTTGGGCAAGTGGGTTCAATGTCATGTTTAGAAACACAAGTATACTTTTTCACCTGGTTTCTGTAGCATTCTACTCAGAAAACACTTATGTGTACCTGTTGTGTCTCCATGTGAATCCAATTAGCATTTGCCAACAGAAAAACTAAAAGTTACATGCCAAAATGCATTCCGAACTCTCAAGTTCATAGTTAATATCCAGAAAACACTAACAAATACACAGGCTGTTTTAAAAGCTGATATTCATTTAGCCACACAGAACCGGATAATTCAGGTTTGCTCCAGACTTATCAGGACACACTCACGTGGAATTCCTGTGCCAAGGACCCAGAAATGCAGCGTCAAACTGGTTTTGGAGAAAAGCAAAGTCTTTTTGTTGGGAAAATGGATTCCATGTCATGTATACAAACACAAGTATACTTTTTCACCTGGTTTCTGTAGCATTCTACTCAGAAAACTCGAATGTGTACCTGTTGTGTCTCCACGTGGAACCAATTAGCGTGTGCCAACAAGAAAATAAAATGTAACATGATAAAATTCATTCAAAACTTTAAAGTTCATACATAATATCCAGAAAACACAAACAAACACAAAGGCTGTTTTAAAAGCTGATATTCATTTAGCTAACCAGAACTGGATAATTCTGGTTTTCTCCAGACCTATCTGGACAAACGCACGTGGAATTCGTGTGCAAAGGACCCAGAAATGCAGCGTCAAACTGGTTTTGGAGAAAAGCAAAGTCTTTTTCTTGGGCAAATGGATTCAATGTCATGTTTACAAACACAAGTATACTTTTTCACCTGGTTTCTGTAGCATTCTACTTAGAAAACTCGAATGTGTACCTGTAGTGTCTCCATGTGGAACCAATTAGTGTGTGCCAACAAAAAAGCAAAGTGTTACGTGCCCGAATTCATTCCAAACTCTAAAGTTCATAGATAAAAATCAGAAAACAGAAACAAACACGAGACTGTAGCAAGAGCTGGGATTGAGTTAGGCAGAAGAGAACCGGATATTTCTGGTTTGGTCCAGACCTATCTGGACAAATTCATGTGCAATTTGTGTGCAAAGGACCCAGAAAAGAATATTGACACTGGTTTTTGAGAAAAGCAAGGTCTTTTTCTTGGGCAAGTGGATTCAATGTCATGTTTACAAACACAAGTATACTTTTTCTTCTGGTTTCTGTAACATTCTACTTAGAAAACTCCAATGTTACGTGTTGTGTCTCCATGTGGAACCAATTAGCGTTTGCCAAAAAAAACCCAAAATGTTACATGATAAAATTCATTCAAAACTTGAAAGTTCATACATAATATCCAGAAAACACTAAGAAACTCACACACTGTTTTACAAGCTGATATTCATTTAGGAACACAGAACCGGATCGTTCTGGTTGGAACCAGACCTATAAGGCCAAACTCGTGTGGAATTTGTGTGGAAAGGACCCAGAAAAAAATATTGAAACTGGTTTTGGAGAAAAGCAAAGTCTTTTTCTTGGGGAAGTGGGTTCAATGTCATGTTTACAAACACAAGTATACTTTTTCACCTGGTTTCTGTAGCATTAACTCAGAAAAATCCAATGTGTACCTGTTGTGTCTCCATGTGGAACCAATTAGTGTGTGCCAACAAAAAAATCAAAGTGTTACGTGCCCGAATTCATTCCAAACTCTAAAGTTCATAGATATAAATCAGAAAACAGAAACAAACACGAGACTGTAGCAAGAGCTGGGATTGAGTAAGGCAGAAGAGAACCGGATATTTCTGGTTTGGTCCAGACCTATCTGGACTAATTCATGTGCAATTTGTGTGCAAAGGACCCAGAAAAGAATATTGACACTGGTTTTTGAGAAAAGCAAGGTCTTTTTCTTGGGCAAGTGGATTCAATGTCATGTTTACAGTCGCAAATATAATTTTTCACATGGTTTCTGTAGCATTCTACTCAGAAAACTCGAATGTGTACCTGTTGTGTCTCCATGTGGAACCAATTAGCGTGTGCTAACAAGAAAACAAAATGTAACATGATAAAATTCATTCAAAACTTGAAAGTTCATACATAATATCCAGAAAACACTAACAAACTCACAGGCTGTTTTACAAGCTGATATTCATTTAGGCACACAGAACCGGATAGTTCTGGTTGGATCCAGACCTATAAGGCCAAACTCGTGTGGAATTTGTGTGCAAAGGACCCAGAAAAAAATATTGAAACTGGTTTTGGAGAAAAGCAAAGTCTTTTTCTTGGGCAAGTGGGTTCAATGTCATGTTTAGAAACACAAGTATACTTTTTCACCTGGTTTCTGTAGCATTCTACTCAGAAAACACTTATGTGTACCTGTTGTGTCTCCATGTGAATCCAATTAGCATTTGCCAACAGAAAAACTAAAAGTTACATGCCAAAATTCATTCCGAACTCTCAAGTTCATAGTTAATATCCAGAAAACACTAACAAATACACAGGCTGTTTTAAAAGCTGATATTCATTTAGCCACACAGAACCGGATAATTCTGGTTTGCTCCAGACTTATCAGGACACACTCACGTGGAATTCCTGTGCCAAGGACCCAGAAATGCAGCGTCAAACTGGTTTTGGAGAAAAGCAAAGTCTTTTTCTTGGGCAAATGGATTCCATGTCATGTTTACAAACACAAGTATACTTTTTCACCTGGTTTCTGTAGCATTCTACTCAGAAAACTCGAATGTATACCTGTTGTGTCTCCACGTGGAACCAATTAGCGTGTGCCAACAAGAAAACAAAATGTAACATGATAAAATTCATTCAAAACTCTCAAGTTCATAGTTAATATCCAGAAAACACAAACAAACACACAGGCTGTTTTAAAAGCTGATATTCATTTAGCTAACCAGAACTGGATAATTCTGGTTTTCTCCAGACCTATCTGGACAAACGCACGTGGAATTCGTGTGCAAAGGACCCAGAAATGCAGCGTCAAACTGGTTTTGGAGAAAAGCAAAGTCTTTTTCTTGGGCAAATGGATTCAATGTCATGTTTACAAACACAAGTATACTTTTTCACCTGGTTTCTGTAGCATTCTACTTAGAAAACTCGAATGTGTACCTGTAGTGTCTCCATGTGGAACCAATTAGTGTGTGCCAACAAAAAAGCAAAGTGTTACGTGCCCGAATTCATTCCAAACTCTAAAGTTCATAGATAAAAATCAGAAAACAGAAACAAACACGAGACTGTAGCAAGAGCTGGGATTGAGTTAGGCAGAAGAGAACCGGATATTTCTGGTTTGGTCCAGACCTATCTGGACAAATTCATGTGCAATTTGTGTGCAAAGGACCCAGAAAAGAATATTGACACTGGTTTTTGAGAAAAGCAAGGTCTTTTTCTTGGGCAAGTGGATTCAATGTCATGTTTACAAACACAAGTATACTTTTTCTTCTGGTTTCTGTAACATTCTACTTAGAAAACTCCAATGTTACGTGTTGTGTCTCCATGTGGAACCAATTAGCGTTTGCCAAAATAAACCCAAAATGTTACATGATAAAATTCATTCAAAACTTGAAAGTTCATACATAATATCCAGAAAACACTAAGAAACTCACACGCTGTTTTACAAGCTGATATTCATTTAGGAACACAGAACCGGATTGTTCTGGTTGGAACCAGACCTATAAGGCCAAACTCGTGTGGAATTTGTGTGGAAAGGACCAAGAAAAAAATATTGAAACTGGTTTTGGAGAAATCAAAGTCTTTTTCTTGGGGAAGTGGGTTCAATGTCATGTTTACAAACACAAGTATACTTTTTCACCTGGTTTCTGTAGCATTAACTCAGAAAAATCCAATGTGTACCTGTTGTGTCTCCATGTGGAACCAATTAGTGTGTGCCAACAAAAAAATCAAAGTGTTACGTGCCCGAATTCATTCCAAACTCTAAAGTTCATAGATATAAATCAGAAAACAGAAACAAACACGAGACTGTAGCAAGAGCTGGGATTGAGTAAGGCAGAAGAGAACCGGATATTTCTGGTTTGGTCCAGACCTATCTGGACTAATTCATGTGCAATTTGTGTGCAAAGGACCCAGAAAAGAATATTGACACTGGTTTTTGAGAAAAGCAAGGTCTTTTTCTTGGGCAAGTGGATTCAATGTCATGTTTACAGTCGCAAATATAATTTTTCACATGGTTTCTGTAGCATTCTACTCAGAAAACTCGAATGTGTACCTGTTGTGTCTCCATGTGGAACCAATTAGCGTGTGCTAACAAGAAAACAAAATGTAACATGATAAAATTCATTCAAAACTTGAAAGTTCATACATAATATCCAGAAAACACTAACAAACTCACAGGCTGTTTTACAAGCTGATATTCATTTAGGCACACAGAACCGGATAGTTCTGGTTGGATCCAGACCTATAAGGCCAAACTCGTGTGGAATTTGTGTGCAAAGGACCCAGAAAAAAATATTGAAACTGGTTTTGGAGAAAAGCAAAGTCTTTTTCTTGGGCAAGTGGGTTCAATGTCATGTTTAGAAACACAAGTATACTTTTTCACCTGGTTTCTGTAGCATTCTACTCAGAAAACACTTATGTGTACCTGTTGTGTCTCCATGTGAATCCAATTAGCATTTGCCAACAGAAAAACTAAAAGTTACATGCCAAAATTCATTCCGAACTCTCAAGTTCATAGTTAATATCCAGAAAACACTAACAAATACACAGGCTGTTTTAAAAGCTGATATTCATTTAGCCACACAGAACCGGATAATTCTGGTTTGCTCCAGACTTATCAGGACACACTCACGTGGAATTCCTGTGCCAAGGACCCAGAAATGCAGCGTCAAACTGGTTTTGGAGAAAAGCAAAGTCTTTTTCTTGGGCAAATGGATTCCATGTCATGTTTACAAACACAAGTATACTTTTTCACCTGGTTTCTGTAGCATTCTACTCAGAAAACTCGAATGTATACCTGTTGTGTCTCCACGTGGAACCAATTAGCGTGTGCCAACAAGAAAACAAAATGTAACATGATAAAATTCATTCAAAACTCTCAAGTTCATAGTTAATATCCAGAAAACACAAACAAACACACAGGCTGTTTTAAAAGCTGATATTCATTTAGCTAACCAGAACTGGATAATTCTGGTTTTCTCCAGACCTATCTGGACAAACGCACGTGGAATTCGTGTGCAAAGGACCCAGAAATGCAGCGTCAAACTGGTTTTGGAGAAAAGCAAAGTCTTTTTCTTGGGCAAATGGATTCAATGTCATGTTTACAAACACAAGTATACTTTTTCACCTGGTTTCTGTAGCATTCTACTTAGAAAACTCGAATGTGTACCTGTAGTGTCTCCATGTGGAACCAATTAGTGTGTGCCAACAAAAAAGCAAAGTGTTACGTGCCCGAATTCATTCCAAACTCTAAAGTTCATAGATAAAAATCAGAAAACAGAAACAAACACGAGACTGTAGCAAGAGCTGGGATTGAGTTAGGCAGAAGAGAACCGGATATTTCTGGTTTGGTCCAGACCTATCTGGACAAATTCATGTGCAATTTGTGTGCAAAGGACCCAGAAAAGAATATTGACACTGGTTTTTGAGAAAAGCAAGGTCTTTTTCTTGGGCAAGTGGATACAATGTCATGTTTACAAACACAAGTATACTTTTTCTTCTGGTTTCTGTAACATTCTACTTAGAAAACTCCAATGTTACGTGTTGTGTCTCCATGTGGAACCAATTAGCGTTTGCCAAAAAAAACCCAAAATGTTACATGATAAAATTCATTCAAAACTTGAAAGTTCATACATAATATCCAGAAAACACTAAGAAACTCACACGCTGTTTTACAAGCTGATATTCATTTAGGAACACAGAACCGGATTGTTCTGGTTGGAACCAGACCTATAAGGCCAAACTCGTGTGGAATTTGTGTGGAAAGGACCAAGAAAAAAATATTGAAACTGGTTTTGGAGAAATCAAAGTCTTTTTCTTGGGGAAGTGGGTTCAATGTCATGTTTACAAACACAAGTATACTTTTTCACCTGGTTTCTGTAGCATTAACTCAGAAAAATCCAATGTGTACCTGTTGTGTCTCCATGTGGAACCAATTAGTGTGTGCCAACAAAAAAAGCAAAGTGTTACGTGCCCGAATTCATTCCAAACTCTAAAGTTCATAGATAAAAATCAGAAAACAGAAACAAACACGAGACTGTAGCAAGAGCTGGGAATGAGTTAGGCAGAAGAGAACCGGATATTTCTGGTTTGGTCCAGACCTATCTGGACTAATTCATGTGCAATTTGTGTGCAAAGGACCCAGAAAAGAATATTGACACTGGTTTTTGAGAAAAGCAAGGTCTTTTTCTTGGGCAAGTGGATTCAATGTCATGTTTATAGTCGCAAATATACTTTTTCACCTGGTTTCTGTAGCATTCTACTCAGAAAACTCCAATGTGTACCTGTTGTGTCTCCATGTGGAACCAATTAGCGTGTGCTAACAAGAAAACAAAATGTAACATGATAAAATTCATTCAAAACTTGAAAGTTCATACATAATATCCAGAAAACACTAACAAACTCACAGGCTGTTTTACAAGCTGATATTCATTTAGGCACACAGAACCGGATAGTTCTGGTTGGATCCAGACCTATAAGGCCAAACTCGTGTGGAATTTGTGTGCAAAGGACCCAGAAAAAAATATTGAAACTAGTTTTGGAGAAAAGCAAAGTCTTTTTCTTGGGCAAGTGGGTTCAATGTCATGTTTAGAAACACAAGTATACTTTTTCACCTGGTTTCTGTAGCATTCTACTCAGAAAACACTTATGTGTACCTGTTGTGTCTCCATGTGAATCCAATTAGCATTTGCCAACAGAAAAACGAAAAGCTACATGCCAAAATTCATTCCGAACTCTCAAGTTCATAGTTAATATCCAGAAAACACTAACAAATACACAGGCTGTTTTAAAAGCTGATATTCATTTAGCCACACAGAACCGGATAATTCAGGTTTGCTCCAGACTTATCAGGACACACTCACGTGGAATTCCTGTGCCAAGGACCCAGAAATGCAGCGTCAAACTGGTTTTGGAGAAAAGCAAAGTCTTTTTGTTGGGCAAATGGATTCCATGTCATGTTTACAAACACAAGTATACTTTTTCACCTGGTTTCTGTAGCATTCTACTCAGAAAACTCGAATGTGTACTTGTTGTGTCTCCACGTGGAACCAATTAGCATGTGCCAACAAGAAAACAAAATGTAACATGATAAAATTCATTCAAAACTTGAAAGTGCATACATAATATCCAGAAAACACAAACAAACACACAGGCTGTTTTAAAAGCTGATATTCATTTAGCTAACCAGAACTGGATAATTCTGTTTTTCTCCAGACCTATCTGGACAAACGCACGTGGAATTCGTGTGCAAAGGACCCAGAAATGCAGCGTCAAACTGGTTTTGGAGAAAAGCAAAGTCTTTTTCTTGGGCAAATGGATTCAATGTCATGTTTACAAACACAAGTATACTTTTTCACCTGGTTTCTGTAGCATTCTACTTAGAAAACTCAAATGTGTACCTGTAGTGTCTCCATGTGGAACCAATTAGTGTGTGCCAACAAAAAAGCAAAGTGTTACGTGCCCGAATTCATTCCAAACTCTAAAGTTCATAGATAAAAATCAGAAAACAGAAACAAACACGAGACTGTAGCAAGAGCTGGGATTGAGTTAGGCAGAAGAGAACCGGATATTTCTGGTTTGGTCCAGACCTATCTGGACAAATTCATGTGCAATTTGTGTGCAAAGGACCCAGAAAAGAATATTGACACTGGTTTTTGAGAAAAGCAAGGTCTTTTTCTTGGGCAAGTGGATTCAATGTCATGTTTACAAACACAAGTATACTTTTTCTTCTGGTTTCTGTAACATTCTACTTAGAAAACTCCAATGTTACGTGTTGTGTCTCCATGTGGAACCAATTAGCGTTTGCCAAAAAAAACCCAAAATGTTACATGATAAAATTCATTCAAAACTTGAAAGTTCATACATAATATCCAGAAAACACTAAGAAACTCACACGCTGTTTTACAAGCTGATATTCATTTAGGAACACAGAACCGGATCGTTCTGGTTGGAACCAGACCTATAAGGCCAAACTCGTGTGGAATTTGTGTGGAAAGGACCAAGAAAAAAATATTGAAACTGGTTTTGGAGAAATCAAAGTCTTTTTCTTGGGGAAGTGGGTTCAATGTCATGTTTACAAACACAAGTATACTTTTTCACCTGGTTTCTGTAGCATTAACTCAGAAAAATCCAATGTGTACCTGTTGTGTCTCCATGTGGAACCAATTAGTGTGTGCCAACAAAAAAAGCAAAGTGTTACGTGCCCGAATTCATTCCAAACTCTAAAGTTCATAGATAAAAATCAGAAAACAGAAACAAACACGAGACTGTAGCAAGAGCTGGGAATGAGTTAGGCAGAAGAGAACCGGATATTTCTGGTTTGGTCCAGACCTATCTGGACTAATTCATGTGCAATTTGTGTGCAAAGGACCCAGAAAAGAATATTGACACTGGTTTTTGAGAAAAGCAAGGTCTTTTTCTTGGGCAAGTGGATTCAATGTCATGTTTATAGTCGCAAATATACTTTTTCACCTGGTTTCTGTAGCATTCTACTCAGAAAACTCCAATGTGTACCTGTTGTGTCTCCATGTGGAACCAATTAGCGTGTGCTAACAAGAAAACAAAATGTAACATGATAAAATTCATTCAAACCTTGAAAGTTCATACATAATATCCAGAAAACACTAACAAACTCACAGGCTGTTTTACAAGCTGATATTCATTTAGGCACACAGAACCGGATAGTTCTGGTTGGATCCAGACCTATAAGGCCAAACTCGTGTGGAATTTGTGTGCAAAGGACCCAGAAAAAAATATTGAAACTGGTTTTGGAGAAAAGCAAAGTCTTTTTCTTGGGCAAGTGGGTTCAAAGTCATGTTTAGAAACACAAGTATACTTTTTCACCTGGTTTCTGTAGCATTCTACTCAGAAAACACTTATGTGTACCAGTTGTGTCTCCATGTGAATCCAATTAGCATTTGCCAACAGAAAAACTAAAAGTTACATGCCAAAATTCATTCCGAACTCTCAAGTTCATAGTTAATATCCAGAAAACACTAACAAATACACAGGCTGTTTTAAAAGCTGATATTCATTTAGCCACACAGAACCGGATAATTCAGGTTTGCTCCAGACTTATCAGGACACACTCACGTGGAATTCCTGTGCCAAGGACCCAGAAATGCAGCGTCAAACTGGTTTTGGAGAAAAGCAAAGTCTTTTTCTTGGGCAAATGGATTCCATGTCATGTTTACAAACACAAGTATACTTTTTCACCTGGTTTCTGTAGCATTCTACTCAGAAAACTCCAATGTGTACTTGTTGTGTCTCCACGTGGAACCAATTAGCATGTGCCAACAAGAAAACAAAATGTAACATGATAAAATTCATTCAAAACTTGAAAGTGCATACATAATATCCAGAAAACACAAACAAACACACAGGCTGTTTTAAAAGCTGATATTCATTTAGCTAACCAGAACTGGATAATTCTGTTTTTCTCCAGACCTATCTGGACAAACGCACGTGGAATTCGTGTGCAAAGGACCCAGAAATGCAGCGTCAAACTGGTTTTGGAGAAAAGCAAAGTCTTTTTCTTGGGCAAATGGATTCAATGTCATGTTTACAAACACAAGTATACTTTTTCACCTGGTTTCTGTAGCATTCTACTTAGAAAACTCAAATGTGTACCTGTAGTGTCTCCATGTGGAACCAATTAGTGTGTGCCAACAAAAAAGCAAAGTGTTACGTGCCCGAATTCATTCCAAACTCTAAAGTTCATAGATAAAAATCAGAAAACAGAAACAAACACGAGACTGTAGCAAGAGCTGGGATTGAGTTAGGCAGAAGAGAACCGGATATTTCTGGTTTGGTCCAGACCTATCTGGACAAATTCATGTGCAATTTGTGTGCAAAGGACCCAGAAAAGAATATTGACACTGGTTTTTGAGAAAAGCAAGGTCTTTTTCTTGGGCAAGTGGATTCAATGTCATGTTTACAAACACAAGTATACTTTTTCTTCTGGTTTCTGTAACATTCTACTTAGAAAACTCCAATGTTACGTGTTGTGTCTCCATGTGGAACCAATTAGCGTTTGCGAAAAAAAACCCAAAATGTTACATGATAAAATTCATTCAAAACTTGAAAGTTCATACATAATATCCAGAAAACACAAACAAACACACGCTGTTTTAAAAGCTGATATTCATTTAGCTAACCAAAACTGGATAATTCTGGTTTTATCCAGACCTATCTGGACAAACGCACGTGGAATTCGTGTGCAAAGGACCCAGAAATGCAGCGTCAAACTGGTTTTGGAGAAAAGCAAAGTCTTTTTCTTGGGCAAATGGATTCCATGTCATGTTTACAAACACAAGTATACTTTTTCACCTGGTTTCTGTAGCATTCTACTTAGATAACTCGAATGTGTACCTGTAGTGTCTCCATGTGGAACCAATTAGTGTGTGCCAACAAAAAAAGCAAAGTTTACGTGCCCGAATTCATTCCAAACTCTGAAGTTCATAGATAAAAATCAGAAAACAGAAACAAACACGAGACTGTAGCAAGAGCTGGGATTGAGTTAGGCAGAAGAGAACCGGATATTTCTGGTTAGGTCCAGACCTATCTGGACAAATTCATGTGCAATTTGTGGGCAAAGGACCCAGAAAAGAATATTGACACTGGTTTTTGAGAAAAGCAAGGTCTTTTTCTTGGGCAAGTGGATTCAATGTCATGTTTACAGTAGCAGATATGATTTTTAACGTGGTTTCTGTAGCATTCTCCTCAGAAAACTCGAATGTGTACATGCTGTGTCTCCATGTGGAACCAATTAGCGTGTGCTAACAAAAAAACAAAATGTTACATGATAAAATTCATTCAAAACTCTCAAGTTCTTAGTTAAAATCCAGAAAACACTAACAAACTCACAGGCTGTTTTACAAGCTGATATTCATTTAGGCACACAGAACCGGATAGTTCTGGTTGGATCCAGACCTATAAGGCCAAACTCGTGTGGAATTTGTGTGCAAAGGACCCAGAAAAAAATATTGAAACTGGTTTTGGAGAAAAGCAAAGTCTTTTTCTTGGTCAAGTGGGTTCAATGTCATGTTTAGAAACACAAGTATACTTTTTCACCTAGTTTCTGTAGCATTCTACTCAGAAAACACTTATGTGTACCTGTTTTTCTCCATGTGAATCCAATTAGCATTTGCCAACAGAAAAACTAAAAGTTACATGCCAAAATTCATTCAGAACTCTCAAGTTCATAGTTAATATCCAGAAAACACTAACAAATACACAGGCTGTTTTAAAAGCTGATATTCATTTAGCCACACAGAACCGGATAATTCAGGTTTGCTCCAGACTTATCAGGACACACTCACGTGGAATTCCTGTGCCAAGGACCCAGAAATGCAGCGTCAAACTGGTTTTGGTGAAAAGCAAAGTCTTTTTCTTGGGCAAATGGATTCCATGTCATGTTTACAAACACAAGTATATTTTTCACCTGGTTTCTGTAGCATTCTACTCAGAAAACTCGAATCTGTACCTGTTGTGTCTCCATGTGGAACCAATTAGCGTGTGCCAACAAGAAAACAAAATGTAACATGATAAAATTCATTCAAAACTTGAAAGTTCATACATAATATCCAGAAAACACAAACAAACACACAGGCTGTTTTAAAAGCTGATATTCATTTAGCTAACCAGAACTGGATAATTCTGGTTTGCTCCAGACCTATCTGGACAAACTCACGTGGAATTCGTGTGCAAAGGACCCAGAAATGCAGCGTCAAACTGGTTTTGGAGAAAAGCAAAGTCTTTTTCTTGGGCAAATGGATTCAATGTCATGTTTACAAACACAAGTATACTTTTTCACCTGGTTTCTGTAGCATTCTACTTAGAAAACTCGAATGTGTACCTGTAGTGTCTCCATGTGGAACCAATTAGTGTGTGCCAACAAAAAAAGCAAAGTTTACATGCCCAAATTCATTCCAAACTCTAAAGTTCATAGATAAAAATCAGAAAACAGAAACAAACACGAGACTGTAGCAAGAGCTGGGATTGAGTTAGGCAGAAGAGAACCGGATATTTCTGGTTAGGTCCAGACCTATCTGGACAAATTCATGTGCAATTTGTGTGCAAAGGACCCAGAAAAGAATATTGACACTGGTTTTTGAGAAAAGCAAGGTCTTTTTCTTGGGCAAGTGGATTCAATGTTATGTTTACAGTAGCAGATATGATTTTTAACGTGGTTTCTGTAGCATTCTACTCAGAAAATTCGAATGTGTACCTGCTGTGTCTCCATGTGGAACCAATTAGCGTGTGCTAACAAAAAAACAAAATGTTACATGATAAAATTCATTCAAAACTCTCAAGTTCTTAGTTAAAATCCAGAAAACACTAACAAACTCACAGGCTGTTTTACAAGCTGATATTCATTTAGGCACACAGAACCGGATAGTTCTGGTTGGATCCAGACTTATCTGGATATTCTCGTGCAGAATTCGTGCACAAAGGACCCAGAAAAAAATATTGAAACTGATTTTGGAGAAAAGCAAAGTCTTTGTCTTGGGCAAGTGGATTCAATGTCATGTTTACAAACACAAGTATACTTTTTCACCTGGTTTCTGTAGCATTCTACTCAGAAAACTCCAATGTATACCTATTGTGTCTCCATGTGGAACCAATTAGTGTGTGCCAACAAAAAAAGCAAAGTGTTACGTGCCCGAATTCATTCCAAACTCTAAAGTTCATAGATAAAAATCAGAAAACAGAAACAAACACGAGACTGTAGCAAGAGCTGGGAATGAGTTAGGCAGAAGAGAACCGGATATTTCTGGTTAGGTCCAGACCTATCTGGACAAATTCATGTGCAATTTGTGTGCAAAGGACCCAGAAAAGAATATTGACACTGGTTTTTGAGAAAAGCAAGGTCTTTTTCTTGGGCAAGTGGATTCAATGTCATGTTTACAGTCGCAGATATAATTTTTCACATGGTTTCTGTAGTATTCTACTTCCAAAACTTGAATGTGTACCTGTTGTGTCTCCACTTACAACCAATTAGCGTGTGCCAACATGAAAACAAAATGTAACATGATAAAATTCATTCAAAACTGGAAAGTTCATACATAATATCCAGAAAACACTAACAAACTCACAGGCTGTTTTACAAGCTGATATTCATTTAGGCACACAGAACCGGATAGTTCTGGTTGGATCCAGACCTATAAGGCCAAACTCGTGTGGAATTTGTGTGCAAAGGACCCAGAAAAAAATATTGAAACTGGTTTTGGAGAAAAGCAAAGTCTTTTTCATGGGCAAGTGGATTCAATGTCATGTTTACAAACACAAGTATACTTTTTCACCTGGTTTCTGTAGCATTCTACTCAGAAAACACTTATGTGTACCTGTTGTGTCTCCATGTGAATCCAATTAGCATTTGCCAACAGAAAAACAAAAAGTTACATGCCAAAATTCATTCCGAACTCTCAAGTTCATAATTAATATCCAAAACACTAACAAACACACAGGCTGTTTTAAAAGCTGATATTCATTTAGCCACACAGAACCGGATAATTCTGGTTTGCTCCAGACTTATCAGGACACACTCACGTGGAATTCCTGTGCCAAGGACCCAGAAATGCAGCGTCAAACTGGTTTTGGAGAAAAGCAAAGTCTTTTTCTTGGGCAAGTGGATTCAATGTCATGTTTACAAACACAAGTATACTTTTTCACCTGGTTTCTGTAGCATTCTACTCAGAAAACTCCAATGTGTACATGTTGTGTCTCCATGTGGAACCAATTAGCGTTTGCCAAAAAAAACCCAAAATGTTACATGATAAAATTCATTCAAAACTTGAAAGTTCATACAAAATATCCAGAAAACACTAAGAAACTCACACGCTGTTTTACAAGCTGATATTCATTTAGGAACACAGAACCGGATCGTTCTGGTTGGATCCAGACCTATAAGGCCAAACTCGTTTGGAATTTGTGTGCAAAGGACCCAGAAAAAAATATTGAAACTGGTTTTGGAGAAAAGCAAAGTCTTTTTCTTGGGCAAGTGGGTTCAATGTCAGGTTTACAAACACAAGTATACTATTTCACCTGGTTTCTGTAGCATTCTACTCAGAAAACTCGAATGTGTACCTGTTGTGTCTCCATGTGGAACCAATTACTGTGTGCCAACAAAAAAAGCAAAGTGTTACGTGCCCGAATTCATTCCAAACTCTAAAGTTCATAGATAAAAATCAGAAAACAGAAACAAACACGAGACTGTAGCAAGAGCTGGGATTGAGTTAGGCAGAAGAGAACCGGATATTTCTGGTTAGGTCCAGACCTATCTGGACAAATTCATGTGCAATTTGTGTGCAAAGGACCCAGAAAAGAATACTGACACTGGTTTTTGAGAAAAGCAAGGTCTTTTTCTTGGGCAAGTGGATTCAATGTCATGTTTAGAAACACAAGTATACTTTTTCACCTGGTTTCTGTAGCATTCTACTCAGAAAACTCGAATGTGAACCTGTTGTGTCTCCATGTGGAACCAATTAGTGTGTGCCAACAAAAAAAGCAAAGTGTTACGTGCCCGAATTCATTCCAAACTCTAAAGTTCATAGATAAAAATCAGAAAACAGAAACAAACACGAGACTGTAGAAAGAGCTGGGATTGAGTTAGGCAGAGGAGAACCGGATATTTCTGGTTAGGTCCAGACCTATCTGGACTAATTCATGTGCAATTTGTGTGCAAAGGACACAGAAAAGAATATTGACACTGGTTTTTGAGAAAAGCAAGGTCTTTTTCTTGGGCAAATGGATTCCATGTCATGTTTACAAACACAAGTATACTTTTTCACCTGGTTTCTGTAGCATTCTACTCAGAATACTATAATGTGAACCTGTTGTGTCTCCATGTGGAACCAATTAGCGTGTGCTAACAAGAAAACAAAATGTAACATGATAAAATTCATTCAAAACTTGAAAGTTCATACATAATATCCAGAAAACACTAACAAACTCACAGGCTGTTAAACAAGCTGATATTCATTTAGGCACACAGAACTGGATAGTTCTGGTTGGATCCAGACCTATAAGGCCAAACTTGTGTGGAATTTGTGTGCAAAGGACCCAGAAAAAAATATTGAAACTGGTTTTGGAGAAAAGCAAAGTCTTTTTCTTGGGCAAGTGTGTTCTATGTCATGTTTAGAAACACAAGTATACTTTTTCACCTGGTTTCTGTAGCATTCTACTCAGAAAACACTTATGTGTACCTGTTGTGTCTCCTGTGAATCCAATTAGCATTTGCCAACAGAAAAACTAAAAGTTACATGCCAAAATTCATTCATTCCAAACTCTCAAGTTCATAGTTAATATCCAGAAAACACTAACAAATACACAGGCTGTTTTAAAAGCTGATATTCATTTAGCCACACAGAACCGGATAATTCAGGTTTGCTCCAGACTTATCAGGACACACTCACGTGGAATTCCTGTGCCAAGGACCCAGAAATGCAGCGTCAAACTGGTTTTGGAGAAAAGCAAAGTCTTTTTCTTGGGCAAATGGATTCCATGTCATGTTTACAAACACTAGTATACTTTTTCACCTGGTTTCTAAAGCATTCTACTCAGAAAACTCGAATGTGTACCTGTTGTGTCTCCATGTGGAACCAGTTAGCGTGTGCCAACAAGAAAACAAAATGTAACATGATAAAATTCATTCAAAACTTGAAAGTTCATACATAACATCCAGAAAACATAAACAAACTCACAGGCTGTTTTAAAAGCTGATATTCATTTAGCTAACCAGAACTGGATAATTCTGGTTTTCTCCAGAACTATCTGGACAAACTCATGTGGAATTCGTGTGCAAAGGACCCAGAAATGCAGCGTCAAACTTGTTTTGGAGAAAAGCAAAGTCTTTTTCTTGGGCAAATGGATTCAATGTCATGTTTACAAACACAAGTATACTTTTTCACCTGGTTTCTGTAGCATTCTACTTAGAAAACTCGAATGTGTACCTGTAGTGTCTCCATGTGAAACCAATTAGTGTGTGCCAACAAAAAAGCAAAGTGTTACGTGCCCGAATTCATTCCAAACTCTAAAGTTCATAGATAAAAATCAGAAAACAGAAAGAAACACAAGACTGTAGCAAGAGCTGCTATTGAGTTAGGCAGAAGAGAACCGGATATTTCTGGTTAGAGCCAGACCTATCTGGACAAATTCATAGGCAATTTGTGTGCAAAGGACCCAGAAAAGAATATTGACACGGGTTTTTGAGAAAAGCAAGGTCTTTTTCTTGGGCAAGTGGATTCAATGTCATGTTTACAGTCGCAAATATAATTTTTCATCTGGTTTCTGTAGTATTCTACTCTGAAAACTCGAATGTGTACCTGTTGTGTCTCCATGTGGAACCAATTAGCGTTTGCCAAAAAAAACCCAAAATGTTACATGATAAAATTCATTCAAAACTCTCAAGTTCATAGTTAATATCCAGAAAACACTAACAAACTCACAGGCTGGTTTACAAGGTGATATTCATTTGGGCACACAGAACCGGATAGTTCTGGTTGGATCCAGACCTATAAGGCCAAACTCGTTTGGAATTTGTGTGGAAAGGACCCAGAAAAAATATTGAAACTGATTTTGGAGAAAAGCAAAGTCTTTTTCTTGGGCAAGTGGGTTCAATGTCATGTTTACAAACACAAGTATAATTTTTCACCTGGTTTCTGTAGCATTAACTCAGAAAACTCCAATGTGTACCTATTGTGTCTCCATGTGGAACCAATTAGTGTGTGCCAACAAAAAAAGCAAAGTTTACATGCCCCAATTCATTCCAAACTCTAAAGTTCATAGATAAAAATCAGAAAACAGAAACAAACATGAGACTGTAGCAAGAGCTGGGATTGAGTTAGGCAGAAGAGAACCGGATATTTCTGGTTAGTTCCAGTCCTATCTGGACAAATTCATGTGCAATTTGTGTGCAAAGGACCCAGAAAAGAATA
The DNA here is from genome assembly GCA_949820135.1 of Sylvilagus floridanus. Classification (NCBI taxonomy): domain Eukaryota; kingdom Metazoa; phylum Chordata; class Mammalia; order Lagomorpha; family Leporidae; genus Sylvilagus; species Sylvilagus floridanus. The sequence continues at coordinate 157,603,600 of OX463227.1, read as the reverse complement.
TTGACACTGGTTTTTGAGAAAAGCAAGGTCTTTTTCTTGGGCAAGTGGATTCAATGTCATGTTTACAGTCACAAATATGATTTTTAACGTGGTTTCTGTAGCATTCTACTCAGAAAACTCGAATGTGTACCTGTTGTGTCTCCATGTGGAACCAATTAGCGTTTGCCAAAAAAAACCCAAAATGTTACATGATAAAATTCATTCAAAACTCTCAAGTTCATAGTTAATATCCAGAAAACACTAACAAATTCACAGGCTGTTTTACAAGCTGATATTCTTTTAGGCACACAGAACAGGATCGTTCTGGTTGGATCCAGACCTATAAGGCCAAACTTGTGCGGAATTCGTGTACAAAGGACCCAGAAAAAAATATTGAAACTGGTTTTGGAGAAAAGCAAAGTCTTTGTCTTGGGCAAGTGGATTCAATATCATGTTTACAAACACAAGTATACTTTTTCACCTGGTTTCTGTAGCATTCTACTCAGACAACTCCAATGTGTACCTGTTGTGTCTCCATGTAGAACCAATTAGTGTGTGCCAACAAAAAAAGCAAAGTGTTACGTGCCCGAATTCATTCCAAACTCTAAAGTTCATAGATAGAAATCAGAAAACAGAAACAAACACGAGACTGTAGCAAGAGCTGGGATTGAGTTAGGCAGAAGAGAACCGGATATTTCTGGTTAGGTCCAGACCAATCTGGACAAATTCATGTGCAATTTGTGTGCAAAGGACCCAGAAAAGAATATTGAAACTGATTTTGGAGAAAAGCAAAGTCTTTTTCTTGGGCAAGTGGATTCAATGTCATGTTTACAAACACAAGTATACTTTTTCACCTGGTTTCTGTAGCATTCTACTCAGAAAACACTTATGTGTACATGTTGTGTCTCCATGTGAATCCAATTAGCATTTGCCAACAGAAAAGCAAAAAGTTACATGCCAAAATTCATTCCAAACTCTCAAGTTCATAGTTAATATCCAGAAAACACTAACAAATACACAGGCTGTTTTAAAAGCTGATATTCATTTAGCCACACATAACCGGATAATTCTGGTTTGCTCCTGACTTAACAGGACATACTCACATGGAATTCCTGTGCCAAAGACCCAGAAATGCAGCGTCAAACTGGTTTTGGAGAAAAGCAAAGTCTTTTTCTTGGGCAAATGGATTCAATGTCATGTTTACAAACACAAGTATACTTTTTCACCTGGTTTCTGTAGCATTCTACTCAGAAAACTCCAATGTGTACCTGTTGTGTCTCCATGTGGAACCAAATAGTGTGTGCCAACAAAAAAAGCAAAGTTTACGTGCCCGAATTCATTCCAAACTCTAAAGTTCATAGATAAAAATCAGAAAACAGAAACAAACACGAGACTGTAGTAAGAGCTGGGATTGAGTTAGGCAGAAGAGAACCGGATATTTCTGGTTAGGTCCAGACCAATCTGGACAAATTCATGTGCAATTCGTTTGCAAAGGACCCAGAAAAGAATATTGACACTGGTTTTTGAGAAAAGCAAGGTCTTTTTCTTGGGCAAGTGGATTCAATGTCATGTTTACAGTCGCAAATATGATTTTTAACGTGGTTTCTGTAGCATTCTACTCAGAAAAATCGAATGTGTACCTGTTGTGTCTCCATGTAGAACCATTTAGCGTGTGCTAACAAAAAAACAAAATGTTACATGATAAAATTCATTCAAAACTCTCAAGTTCATAGTTAATATCCAGAAAACACTAACAAATTCACAGGCTGTTTTACAAGCTGATATTCATTTAGGCACACAGAACCGGATCGTTCTGGTTGGATCCAGACCTATCTGGATATTCACGTGTGGAATTCGTGTACAAAGGACCCAGAAAAAAATATTGAAACTGGTTTTGGAGAAAAGCAAAGTCTTTGTCTTGGGCAAGTGGATTCAATGTCATGTTTACAAACACAAGTATACTTTTTCACCTGGTTTCTGTAGCATTCTACTCAGACAACTCCAATGTGTACCTGTTGTGTCTCCATGTGGAACCAATTAGTGTGTGCCAACAACAAAAGCAAAGTGTTACGTGCCCGAATTCATTCCAAACTCTAAAGTTCATAGATAGAAATCAGAAAACAGAAACAAACACGAGACTGTAGCAAGAGCTGGGGTTGAGTTAGGCAGAAGAGAACCGGATATTTCTGGTTAGGTCCAGACCGATCTGGACAAATTCATGTGCAATTTGTGTGCAAAGGACACAGAAAAGAATATTGACAAGGGTTTTTGAGAAAAGCAAGGTCTTTTTCTTGGGCAAGTGGATTCAATGTCATGTTTACAGTCGCATATATAATTTTTCACCTGGTTTCTGTAGTATTCTACTCTGAAAACTCGAATGTGTACCTGTTGTGTCTCCATGTAGAACCAATTAGCGTGTGCCAACATGAAAACAAAATGTAACACGATAAATTTCATTCAAAACTGGAAAGTTCATACATAATACCCAGAAAACACTAACAAACTCACAGGCTGTTTTACAAGCTGATGTTAATTTAGGCACACAGAACTGGATAGTTCTAGTTGGATCCAGACCTATAAGGCCAAACTCGTGTGGAATTTGTGTGCAAAGGACCCAGAAAAAAATATTGAAACTGGTTTTGGAGAAAAGCAAAGTCTTTTTCTTGGGCAAGTGGATTCAATGTCATGTTTACAAACACAAGTATACTTTTTCACCTGGTTTCTGTAGCATTCTACTCAGAAAAGTCCAATGTGTACCTGTTGTGTCTCCATGTGGAACCAATTACTGTGTGCCAACAAAAAAAGCAAAGTTTACGTGCCCGAATTCATTCCAAACTCTAAAGTTCATAGATAAAAATCAGAAAACAGAAACAAACACGAGACTGTAGCAAGAGCTGGGATTGAGTTAGGCAGAAGAGAACCGGATATTTCTGGTTAGGTCCAGACCTATCTGGACAAATTCATGTGCAATTTGTGTGCAAAGGACCCAGAAAAGAATATTGACACTGGTTTTTGAGAAAAGCAAGGTCTTTTTCTTGGGCAAGGGAATTCAATGTCATGTTTACAGTCGCAAATATGATTTTTAACGTGGTTTCTGTAGCATTCTACTCAGAAAACTCGAATGTGTTCCTGTTGTGTCTCCATGTGGAACCAATTAGCGTGTGCTAACAAAAAAACAAAATGTTACATGATAAAATTCATTCAAAACTCTCAAGTTCATAGTTAATATCCAGAAAACACTAACAAATTTACAGGCTGTTTTACAAGCTGATATTCATTTAGGCACACAGAACCGGATCGTTCTGGTTGGATCCAGACCTATCTGGATATTCTCGTGCGGAATTCGTGTACAAAGGACCCAGAAAAAAATATTGAAACTGGTTTTGGAGAAAAGCAAAGTCTTTGTCTTGGGCAAGTGGATTCAATGTCATGTTTAAAAACACAAGTATACATTTTCTTCTGGTTTCTGTTGCATTCTACTCACACAAATCCAATGTGTACCTCTTGTGTCTCCATGTGGAACCAATTAGTGTGTGCCAACAAAAAAAGCAAAGTGTTACGTGCCCAAATTCATTCCAAACTCTAAAGTTCATAGATAGAAATCAGAAAACAGAAACAAACACGAGACTGTAGCAAGAGCTGGGATTGAGTTAGGCAGAAGAGAACCGGATATTTCTGGTTAGGTCCAGACCTATCTGGACAAATTCATGTGCAATTTGTGTGCAAAGGACCCAGAAAAGAATATTGACACGGGTTTTGGAGAAAAGCAAGGTCTTTTTCTTGGGCAAGTGGATTCAATGTCACGTTTACAGTCGCAAATATAATTTTTCACCTGGTTTCTGTAGTATTCTACTCAGAAAACTCCAATGTGTACCTGTTGTTTCTCCATGTAGAACCAATTAGCGTGTGCCAACATGAAAACAGAATGTAACATGATAAAATTCATTCAAAACTGGAAAGTTCATACATAATATCCAGAAAACACTAACAAACTCACAGGCTGTTTTACAAGCTGATATTCATTTAGGCACACAGAAGCGGATAGTTCTGGTTGGATCCAGACCTATAAGGCCAAACTCCTGTGGAATTTGTGTGCAAAGGACCCAGAAAAAAATATTGACTGATTTTGGAGAAAAGCAAAGTCTTTTTCTTGGGCAAGTGGATTCAATGTCATGTTTACAAACACAAGTATACTTTTTCACCTGGTTTCTGTAGCATTCTACTCAGAAAACACTTATGTGTACATGTTGTGTCTCCATGTGAATCCAATTAGCATTTGCCAACAGAAAAACAAAAAGTTACATGCCAGAATTCATTCCAAACTCTCAAGTTCATAGTTAATATCCAGAAAACACTAACAAATACACAGGCTGTTTTAAAAGCTGATATTCATTTAGCCACACAGAACCGGATAATTCTGGTTTGCTCCTGACTTAACAGGACATACTCACATGGAATTCCTGTGCCAAAGACCCAGAAATGCAGCGTCAAACTGGTTTTGGAGAAAAGCAAAGTCTTTGTCTTGGGCAAGTGGATTCAATGTCATGTTTACAAACACAAGTATACTTTTTCACCTGGTTTCTGTAGCATTCTACTCAGACAACTCCAATGTGTACCTGTTGTGTCTCCATGTGGAACCAAATAGTGTGTGCCAACAAAAAAAGCAAAGTTTACGTGCCCGAATTCATTCCAAACTCTAAAGTTCATAGATAAAAATCAGAAAACAGAAACAAACACGAGACTGTAGTAAGAGCTGGGATTGAGTTAGGCAGAAGAGAACCGGATATTTCTGGTTAGGTCCAGACCAATCTGGACAAATTCATGTGCAATTTGTGTGCAAAGGACCCAGAAAAGAATATTGACACGGGTTTTTGAGAAAAGCAAGGTCTTTTTCTTGGGCAAGTGGATTCAATGTCATGTTTACAGTCGCAAATATGATATTTAACGTGGTTTCTGTAGCATTCTACTTAGAAAACTCGAATGTGTACCTGTTGTGTCTCCATGTGGAACCAATTAGCGTGTGCCAGCAAAAAAACAAAATGTTACATGATAAAATTCATTCAAAACTCTCAAGTTCTTAGTTAATATCCAGAAAACACTAACAAATTCACAGGCTGTTTTACAAGCTGATATTCATTTAGGCACACAGAACCGGATCGTTCTGGTTGGATCCAGACCTATCTGGATATTCTCGTGCGGAATTCGTGTACATAGGACCCAGAAAAAAATATTGAAACTGGTTTTGGAGAAAAGCAAAGTCTTTGTCTTGGGCAAGTGGATTCAATGTCATGTTTACAAACACAAGTATACTTTTTCACCTGGTTTCTGTAGCATTCTACTCAGACAACTCCAATGTGTACCTGTTGTGTCTCCATGTGGAACCAATTAGTGTGTGCCAACAAAAAAAGCAAAGTGTTACGTGCCCGAATTCATTCCAAACTCTAAAGTTCATAGATAGAAATCAGAAAACAGAAACAAGCACGAGACTGTAGCAAGAGCTGGGGTTGAGTTAGGCAGAAGAGAACCGGATATTTCTGGTTAGGTCCAGACCTATCTGGACAAATTCATGTGCAATTTGTGTGCAAAGGACACAGAAAAGAATATTGACAAGGGTTTTTGAGAAAAGCAAGGTCTTTTTCTTGGGCAAGTGGATTCAATGTCATGTTTACAGTCGCATATATAATTTTTCACCTGGTTTCTGTAGTATTCTACTCTGAAAACTCGAATGTGTACCTGTTGTGTCTCCATGTAGAACCAATTAGCGTGTGCCAACATGAAAACAAAATGTAACACGATAAATTTCATTCAAAACTGGAAAGTTCATACATAATACCCAGAAAACACTAACAAACTCACAGGCTGTTTTACAAGCTGATGTTAATTTAGGCACACAGAACTGGATAGTTCTAGTTGGATCCAGACCTATAAGGCCAAACTCGTGTGGAATTTGTGTGCAAAGGACCCAGAAAAAAATATTGAAACTGGTTTTGGAGAAAAGCAAAGTCTTTTTCTTGGGCAAGTGGATTCAATGTCATGTTTACAAACACAAGTATACTTTTTCACCTGGTTTCTGTAGCATTCTACTCAGAAAAGTCCAATGTGTACCTGTTGTGTCTCCATGTGGAACCAATTACTGTGTGCCAACAAAAAAAGCAAAGTTTACGTGCCCGAATTCATTCCAAACTCTAAAGTTCATAGATAAAAATCAGAAAACAGAAACAAACACGAGACTGTAGCAAGAGCTGGGATTGAGTTAGGCAGAAGAGAACCGGATATTTCTGGTTAGGTCCAGACCTATCTGGACAAATTCATGTGCAATTTGTGTGCAAAGGACCCAGAAAAGAATATTGACACGGGTTTTTGAGAAAAGCAAGGTCTTTTTCTTGGGCAAGGGAATTCAATGTCATGTTTACAGTCGCAAATATGATTTTTAACGTGGTTTCTGTAGCATTCTACTCAGAAAACTCGAATGTGTTCCTGTTGTGTCTCCATGTGGAACCAATTAGCGTGTGCTAACAAAAAAACAAAATGTTACATGATAAAATTCATTCAAAACTCTCAAGTTCATAGTTAATATCCAGAAAACACTAACAAATTTACAGGCTGTTTTACAAGCTGATATTCATTTAGGCACACAGAACCGGATCGTTCTGGTTGGATCCAGACCTATCTGGATATTCTCGTGCGGAATTCGTGTACAAAGGACCCAGAAAAAAATATTGAAACTGGTTTTGGAGAAAAGCAAAGTCTTTGTCTTGGGCAAGTGGATTCAATGTCATGTTTAAAAACACAAGTATACATTTTCTTCTGGTTTCTGTTGCATTCTACTCACACAAATCCAATGTGTACCTCTTGTGTCTCCATGTGGAACCAATTAGTGTGTGCCAACAAAAAAAGCAAAGTGTTACGTGCCCAAATTCATTCCAAACTCTAAAGTTCATAGATAGAAATCAGAAAACAGAAACAAACACGAGACTGTAGCAAGAGCTGGGATTGAGTTAGGCAGAAGAGAACCGGATATTTCTGGTTAGGTCCAGACCTATCTGGACAAATTCATGTGCAATTTGTGTGCAAAGGACCCAGAAAAGAATATTGACACGGGTTTTGGAGAAAAGCAAGGTCTTTTTCTTGGGCAAGTGGATTCAATGTCACGTTTACAGTCGCAAATATAATTTTTCACCTGGTTTCTGTAGTATTCTACTCAGAAAACTCCAATGTGTACCTGTTGTTTCTCCATGTAGAACCAATTAGCGTGTGCCAACATGAAAACAGAATGTAACATGATAAAATTCATTCAAAACTGGAAAGTTCATACATAATATCCAGAAAACACTAACAAACTCACAGGCTGTTTTACAAGCTGATATTCATTTAGGCACACAGAAGCGGATAGTTCTGGTTGGATCCAGACCTATAAGGCCAAACTCCTGTGGAATTTGTGTGCAAAGGACCCAGAAAAAAATATTGACTGATTTTGGAGAAAAGCAAAGTCTTTTTCTTGGGCAAGTGGATTCAATGTCATGTTTACAAACACAAGTATACTTTTTCACCTGGTTTCTGTAGCATTCTACTCAGAAAACACTTATGTGTACATGTTGTGTCTCCATGTGAATCCAATTAGCATTTGCCAACAGAAAAACAAAAAGTTACATGCCAGAATTCATTCCAAACTCTCAAGTTCATAGTTAATATCCAGAAAACACTAACAAATACACAGGCTGTTTTAAAAGCTGATATTCATTTAGCCACACAGAACCGGATAATTCTGGTTTGCTCCTGACTTAACAGGACATACTCACATGGAATTCCTGTGCCAAAGACCCAGAAATGCAGCGTCAAACTGGTTTTGGAGAAAAGCAAAGTCTTTGTCTTGGGCAAGTGGATTCAATGTCATGTTTACAAACACAAGTATACTTTTTCACCTGGTTTCTGTAGCATTCTACTCAGACAACTCCAATGTGTACCTGTTGTGTCTCCATGTGGAACCAAATAGTGTGTGCCAACAAAAAAAGCAAAGTTTACGTGCCCGAATTCATTCCAAACTCTAAAGTTCATAGATAAAAATCAGAAAACAGAAACAAACACGAGACTGTAGTAAGAGCTGGGATTGAGTTAGGCAGAAGAGAACCGGATATTTCTGGTTAGGTCCAGACCAATCTGGACAAATTCATGTGCAATTTGTGTGCAAAGGACCCAGAAAAGAATATTGACACGGGTTTTTGAGAAAAGCAAGGTCTTTTTCTTGGGCAAGTGGATTCAATGTCATGTTTACAGTCGCAAATATGATATTTAACGTGGTTTCTGTAGCATTCTACTTAGAAAACTCGAATGTGTACCTGTTGTGTCTCCATGTGGAACCAATTAGCGTGTGCCAGCAAAAAAACAAAATGTTACATGATAAAATTCATTCAAAACTCTCAAGTTCTTAGTTAATATCCAGAAAACACTAACAAATTCACAGGCTGTTTTACAAGCTGATATTCATTTAGGCACACAGAACCGGATCGTTCTGGTTGGATCCAGACCTATCTGGATATTCTCGTGCGGAATTCGTGTACATAGGACCCAGAAAAAAATATTGAAACTGGTTTTGGAGAAAAGCAAAGTCTTTGTCTTGGGCAAGTGGATTCAATGTCATGTTTACAAACACAAGTATACTTTTTCACCTGGTTTCTGTAGCATTCTACACAGACAACTCCAATGTGTACCTGTTGTGTCTCCATGTGGAACCAATTACTGTGTGCCAACAAAAAAAGCAAAGTGTTACGTGCCCGAATTCATTCCAAACTCTAAAGTTCATAGATAGAAATCAGAAAACAGAAACAAACACGAGACTGTAGCAAGAGCTGGGGTTGAGTTAGGCAGAAGAGAACCGGATATTTCTGGTTAGGTCCAGACCTATCTGGACAAATTCATGTGCAATTTGTGTGCAAAGGACACAGAAAAGTATATTGACAAGGGTTTTTGAGAAAAGCAAGGTCTTTTTCTTGGGCAAGTGGATTCAATGTCATGTTTACAGTCGCATATATAATTTTTCACCTGGTTTCTGTAGTATTCTACTCTGAAAACTCGAATGTGTACCTGTTGTGTCTCCATGTAGAACCAATTAGCGTGTGCCAACATGAAAACAAAATGTAACACGATAAATTTCATTCAAAACTGGAAAGTTCATACATAATACCCAGAAAACACTAACAAACTCACAGGCTGTTTTACAAGCTGATGTTAATTTAGGCACACAGAACTGGATAGTTCTAGTTGGATCCAGACCTATAAGGCCAAACTCGTGTGGAATTTGTGTGCAAAGGACCCAGAAAAAAATATTGAAACTGGTTTTGGAGAAAAGCAAAGTCTTTTTCTTGGGCAAGTGGATTCAATGTCATGTTTACAAACACAAGTATACTTTTTCACCTGGTTTCTGTAGCATTCTACTCAGACAACTCCAATGTGTACCTGTTGTGTCTCCATGTGGAACCAATTAGTGTGTGCCAACAAAAAAAGCAAAGTGTTACGTGCCCGAATTCATTCCAAACTCTAAAGTTCATAGATAGAAATCAGAAAACAGAAACAAACACGAGACTGTAGCAAGAGCTGGGGTTGAGTTAGGCAGAAGAGAACCGGATATTTCTGGTTAGGTCCAGACCTATCTGGACAAATTCATGTGCAATTTGTGTGCAAAGGACACAGAAAAGAATATTGACAAGGGTTTTTGAGAAAAGCAAGGTCTTTTTCTTGGGCAAGTGGATTCAATGTCATGTTTACAGTCGCATATATAATTTTTCACCTGGTTTCTGTAGTATTCTACTCTGAAAACTCGAATGTGTACCTGTTGTGTCTCCATGTAGAACCAATTAGCGTGTGCCAACATGAAAACAAAATGTAACACGATAAATTTCATTCAAAACTGGAAAGTTCATACATAATACCCAGAAAACACTAACAAACTCACAGGCTGTTTTACAAGCTGATGTTAATTTAGGCACACAGAACTGGATAGTTCTAGTTGGATCCAGACCTATAAGGCCAAACTCGTGTGGAATTTGTGTGCAAAGGACCCAGAAAAAAATATTGAAACTGGTTTTGGAGAAAAGCAAAGTCTTTTTCTTGGGCAAGTGGATTCAATGTCATGTTTACAAACACAAGTATACTTTTTCACCTGGTTTCTGTAGCATTCTACTCAGAAAAGTCCAATGTGTACCTGTTGTGTCTCCATGTGGAACCAATTACTGTGTGCCAACAAAAAAAGCAAAGTTTACGTGCCCGAATTCATTCCAAACTCTAAAGTTCATAGATAAAAATCAGAAAACAGAAACAAACACGAGACTGTAGCAAGAGCTGGGATTGAGTTAGGCAGAAGAGAACCGGATATTTCTGGTTAGGTCCAGACCTATCTGGACAAATTCATGTGCAATTTGTGTGCAAAGGACCCAGAAAAGAATATTGACACTGGTTTTTGAGAAAAGCAAGGTCTTTTTCTTGGGCAAGGGAATTCAATGTCATGTTTACAGTCGCAAATATGATTTTTAACGTGGTTTCTGTAGCATTCTACTCAGAAAACTCGAATGTGTTCCTGTTGTGTCTCCATGTGGAACCAATTAGCGTGTGCTAACAAAAAAACAAAATGTTACATGATAAAATTCATTCAAAACTCTCAAGTTCATAGTTAATATCCAGAAAACACTAACAAATTTACAGGCTGTTTTACAAGCTGATATTCATTTAGGCACACAGAACCGGATCGTTCTGGTTGGATCCAGACCTATCTGGATATTCTCGTGCGGAATTCGTGTACAAAGGACCCAGAAAAAAATATTGAAACTGGTTTTGGAGAAAAGCAAAGTCTTTGTCTTGGGCAAGTGGATTCAATGTCATGTTTAAAAACACAAGTATACATTTTCTTCTGGTTTCTGTTGCATTCTACTCACACAAATCCAATGTGTACCTCTTGTGTCTCCATGTGGAACCAATTAGTGTGTGCCAACAAAAAAAGCAAAGTGTTACGTGCCCAAATTCATTCCAAACTCTAAAGTTCATAGATAGAAATCAGAAAACAGAAACAAACACGAGACTGTAGCAAGAGCTGGGATTGAGTTAGGCAGAAGAGAACCGGATATTTCTGGTTAGGTCCAGACCTATCTGGACAAATTCATGTGCAATTTGTGTGCAAAGGACCCAGAAAAGAATATTGACACGGGTTTTGGAGAAAAGCAAGGTCTTTTTCTTGGGCAAGTGGATTCAATGTCACGTTTACAGTCGCAAATATAATTTTTCACCTGGTTTCTGTAGTATTCTACTCAGAAAACTCCAATGTGTACCTGTTGTTTCTCCATGTAGAACCAATTAGCGTGTGCCAACATGAAAACAGAATGTAACATGATAAAATTCATTCAAAACTGGAAAGTTCATACATAATATCCAGAAAACACTAACAAACTCACAGGCTGTTTTACAAGCTGATATTCATTTAGGCACACAGAAGCGGATAGTTCTGGTTGGATCCAGACCTATAAGGCCAAACTCCTGTGGAATTTGTGTGCAAAGGACCCAGAAAAAAATATTGACTGATTTTGGAGAAAAGCAAAGTCTTTTTCTTGGGCAAGTGGATTCAATGTCATGTTTACAAACACAAGTATACTTTTTCACCTGGTTTCTGTAGCATTCTACTCAGAAAACACTTATGTGTACATGTTGTGTCTCCATGTGAATCCAATTAGCATTTGCCAACAGAAAAACAAAAAGTTACATGCCAGAATTCATTCCAAACTCTCAAGTTCATAGTTAATATCCAGAAAACACTAACAAATACACAGGCTGTTTTAAAAGCTGATATTCATTTAGCCACACAGAACCGGATAATTCTGGTTTGCTCCTGACTTAACAGGACATACTCACATGGAATTCCTGTGCCAAAGACCCAGAAATGCAGCGTCAAACTGGTTTTGGAGAAAAGCAAAGTCTTTGTCTTGGGCAAGTGGATTCAATGTCATGTTTACAAACACAAGTATACTTTTTCACCTGGTTTCTGTAGCATTCTACTCAGACAACTCCAATGTGTACCTGTTGTGTCTCCATGTGGAACCAAATAGTGTGTGCCAACAAAAAAAGCAAAGTTTACGTGCCCGAATTCATTCCAAACTCTAAAGTTCATAGATAAAAATCAGAAAACAGAAACAAACACGAGACTGTAGTAAGAGCTGGGATTGAGTTAGGCAGAAGAGAACCGGATATTTCTGGTTAGGTCCAGACCAATCTGGACAAATTCATGTGCAATTTGTGTGCAAAGGACCCAGAAAAGAATATTGACACGGGTTTTTGAGAAAAGCAAGGTCTTTTTCTTGGGCAAGTGGATTCAATGTCATGTTTACAGTCGCAAATATGATATTTAACGTGGTTTCTGTAGCATTCTACTTAGAAAACTCGAATGTGTACCTGTTGTGTCTCCATGTGGAACCAATTAGCGTGTGCCAGCAAAAAAACAAAATGTTACATGATAAAATTCATTCAAAACTCTCAAGTTCTTAGTTAATATCCAGAAAACACTAACAAATTCACAGGCTGTTTTACAAGCTGATATTCATTTAGGCACACAGAACCGGATCGTTCTGGTTGGATCCAGACCTATCTGGATATTCTCGTGCGGAATTCGTGTACATAGGACCCAGAAAAAAATATTGAAACTGGTTTTGGAGAAAAGCAAAGTCTTTGTCTTGGGCAAGTGGATTCAATGTCATGTTTACAAACACAAGTATACTTTTTCACCTGGTTTCTGTAGCATTCTACTCAGACAACTCCAATGTGTACCTGTTGTGTCTCCATGTGGAACCAATTAGTGTGTGCCAACAAAAAAAGCAAAGTGTTACGTGCCCGAATTCATTCCAAACTCTAAAGTTCATAGATAGAAATCAGAAAACAGAAACAAGCACGAGACTGTAGCAAGAGCTGGGGTTGAGTTAGGCAGAAGAGAACCGGATATTTCTGGTTAGGTCCAGACCTATCTGGACAAATTCATGTGCAATTTGTGTGCAAAGGACACAGAAAAGAATATTGACAAGGGTTTTTGAGAAAAGCAAGGTCTTTTTCTTGGGCAAGTGGATTCAATGTCATGTTTACAGTCGCATATATAATTTTTCACCTGGTTTCTGTAGTATTCTACTCTGAAAACTCGAATGTGTACCTGTTGTGTCTCCATGTAGAACCAATTAGCGTGTGCCAACATGAAAACAAAATGTAACACGATAAATTTCATTCAAAACTGGAAAGTTCATACATAATACCCAGAAAACACTAACAAACTCACAGGCTGTTTTACAAGCTGATGTTAATTTAGGCACACAGAACTGGATAGTTCTAGTTGGATCCAGACCTATAAGGCCAAACTCGTGTGGAATTTGTGTGCAAAGGACCCAGAAAAAAATATTGAAACTGGTTTTGGAGAAAAGCAAAGTCTTTTTCTTGGGCAAGTGGATTCAATGTCATGTTTACAAACACAAGTATACTTTTTCACCTGGTTTCTGTAGCATTCTACTCAGAAAAGTCCAATGTGTACCTGTTGTGTCTCCATGTGGAACCAATTACTGTGTGCCAACAAAAAAAGCAAAGTTTACGTGCCCGAATTCATTCCAACTCTAAAGTTCATAGATAAAAATCAGAAAACAGAAACAAACACGAGACTGTAGCAAGAGCTGGGATTGAGTTAGGCAGAAGAGAACCGGATATTTCTGGTTAGGTCCAGACCTATCTGGACAAATTCATGTGCAATTTGTGTGCAAAGGACCCAGAAAAGAATATTGACACTGGTTTTTGAGAAAAGCAAGGTCTTTTTCTTGGGCAAGGGAATTCAATGTCATGTTTACAGTCGCAAATATGATTTTTAACGTGGTTTCTGTAGCATTCTACTCAGAAAACTCGAATGTGTTCCTGTTGTGTCTCCATGTGGAACCAATTAGCGTGTGCTAACAAAAAAACAAAATGTTACATGATAAAATTCATTCAAAACTCTCAAGTTCATAGTTAATATCCAGAAAACACTAACAAATTTACAGGCTGTTTTACAAGCTGATATTCATTTAGGCACACAGAACCGGATCGTTCTGGTTGGATCCAGACCTATCTGGATATTCTCGTGCGGAATTCGTGTACAAAGGACCCAGAAAAAAATATTGAAACTGGTTTTGGAGAAAAGCAAAGTCTTTGTCTTGGGCAAGTGGATTCAATGTCATGTTTAAAAACACAAGTATACATTTTCTTCTGGTTTCTGTTGCATTCTACTCACACAAATCCAATGTGTACCTCTTGTGTCTCCATGTGGAACCAATTAGTGTGTGCCAACAAAAAAAGCAAAGTGTTACGTGCCCAAATTCATTCCAAACTCTAAAGTTCATAGATAGAAATCAGAAAACAGAAACAAACACGAGACTGTAGCAAGAGCTGGGATTGAGTTAGGCAGAAGAGAACCGGATATTTCTGGTTAGGTCCAGACCTATCTGGACAAATTCATGTGCAATTTGTGTGCAAAGGACCCAGAAAAGAATATTGACACGGGTTTTGGAGAAAAGCAAGGTCTTTTTCTTGGGCAAGTGGATTCAATGTCACGTTTACAGTCGCAAATATAATTTTTCACCTGGTTTCTGTAGTATTCTACTCAGAAAACTCCAATGTGTACCTGTTGTTTCTCCATGTAGAACCAATTAGCGTGTGCCAACATGAAAACAGAATGTAACATGATAAAATTCATTCAAAACTGGAAAGTTCATACATAATATCCAGAAAACACTAACAAACTCACAGGCTGTTTTACAAGCTGATATTCATTTAGGCACACAGAAGCGGATAGTTCTGGTTGGATCCAGACCTATAAGGCCAAACTCCTGTGGAATTTGTGTGCAAAGGACCCAGAAAAAAATATTGACTGATTTTGGAGAAAAGCAAAGTCTTTTTCTTGGGCAAGTGGATTCAATGTCATGTTTACAAACACAAGTATACTTTTTCACCTGGTTTCTGTAGCATTCTACTCAGAAAACACTTATGTGTACATGTTGTGTCTCCATGTGAATCCAATTAGCATTTGCCAACAGAAAAACAAAAAGTTACATGCCAGAATTCATTCCAAACTCTCAAGTTCATAGTTAATATCCAGAAAACACTAACAAATACACAGGCTGTTTTAAAAGCTGATATTCATTTAGCCACACAGAACCGGATAATTCTGGTTTGCTCCTGACTTAACAGGACATACTCACATGGAATTCCTGTGCCAAAGACCCAGAAATGCAGCGTCAAACTGGTTTTGGAGAAAAGCAAAGTCTTTGTCTTGGGCAAGTGGATTCAATGTCATGTTTACAAACACAAGTATACTTTTTCACCTGGTTTCTGTAGCATTCTACTCAGACAACTCCAATGTGTACCTGTTGTGTCTCCATGTGGAACCAAATAGTGTGTGCCAACAAAAAAAGCAAAGTTTACGTGCCCGAATTCATTCCAAACTCTAAAGTTCATAGATAAAAATCAGAAAACAGAAACAAACACGAGACTGTAGTAAGAGCTGGGATTGAGTTAGGCAGAAGAGAACCGGATATTTCTGGTTAGGTCCAGACCAATCTGGACAAATTCATGTGCAATTTGTGTGCAAAGGACCCAGAAAAGAATATTGACACGGGTTTTTGAGAAAAGCAAGGTCTTTTTCTTGGGCAAGTGGATTCAATGTCATGTTTACAGTCGCAAATATGATATTTAACGTGGTTTCTGTAGCATTCTACTTAGAAAACTCGAATGTGTACCTGTTGTGTCTCCATGTGGAACCAATTAGCGTGTGCCAGCAAAAAAACAAAATGTTACATGATAAAATTCATTCAAAACTCTCAAGTTCTTAGTTAATATCCAGAAAACACTAACAAATTCACAGGCTGTTTTACAAGCTGATATTCATTTAGGCACACAGAACCGGATCGTTCTGGTTGGATCCAGACCTATCTGGATATTCTCGTGCGGAATTCGTGTACATAGGACCCAGAAAAAAATATTGAAACTGGTTTTGGAGAAAAGCAAAGTCTTTGTCTTGGGCAAGTGGATTCAATGTCATGTTTACAAACACAAGTATACTTTTTCACCTGGTTTCTGTAGCATTCTACACAGACAACTCCAATGTGTACCTGTTGTGTCTCCATGTGGAACCAATTACTGTGTGCCAACAAAAAAAGCAAAGTGTTACGTGCCCGAATTCATTCCAAACTCTAAAGTTCATAGATAGAAATCAGAAAACAGAAACAAACACGAGACTGTAGCAAGAGCTGGGGTTGAGTTAGGCAGAAGAGAACCGGATATTTCTGGTTAGGTCCAGACCTATCTGGACAAATTCATGTGCAATTTGTGTGCAAAGGACACAGAAAAGTATATTGACAAGGGTTTTTGAGAAAAGCAAGGTCTTTTTCTTGGGCAAGTGGATTCAATGTCATGTTTACAGTCGCATATATAATTTTTCACCTGGTTTCTGTAGTATTCTACTCTGAAAACTCGAATGTGTACCTGTTGTGTCTCCATGTAGAACCAATTAGCGTGTGCCAACATGAAAACAAAATGTAACACGATAAATTTCATTCAAAACTGGAAAGTTCATACATAATACCCAGAAAACACTAACAAACTCACAGGCTGTTTTACAAGCTGATGTTAATTTAGGCACACAGAACTGGATAGTTCTAGTTGGATCCAGACCTATAAGGCCAAACTCGTGTGGAATTTGTGTGCAAAGGACCCAGAAAAAAATATTGAAACTGGTTTTGGAGAAAAGCAAAGTCTTTTTCTTGGGCAAGTGGATTCAATGTCATGTTTACAAACACAAGTATACTTTTTCACCTGGTTTCTGTAGCATTCTACTCAGACAACTCCAATGTGTACCTGTTGTGTCTCCATGTGGAACCAATTAGTGTGTGCCAACAAAAAAAGCAAAGTGTTACGTGCCCGAATTCATTCCAAACTCTAAAGTTCATAGATAGAAATCAGAAAACAGAAACAAACACGAGACTGTAGCAAGAGCTGGGGTTGAGTTAGGCAGAAGAGAACCGGATATTTCTGGTTAGGTCCAGACCTATCTGGACAAATTCATGTGCAATTTGTGTGCAAAGGACACAGAAAAGAATATTGACAAGGGTTTTTGAGAAAAGCAAGGTCTTTTTCTTGGGCAAGTGGATTCAATGTCATGTTTACAGTCGCATATATAATTTTTCACCTGGTTTCTGTAGTATTCTACTCTGAAAACTCGAATGTGTACCTGTTGTGTCTCCATGTAGAACCAATTAGCGTGTGCCAACATGAAAACAAAATGTAACACGATAAATTTCATTCAAAACTGGAAAGTTCATACATAATACCCAGAAAACACTAACAAACTCACAGGCTGTTTTACAAGCTGATGTTAATTTAGGCACACAGAACTGGATAGTTCTAGTTGGATCCAGACCTATAAGGCCAAACTCGTGTGGAATTTGTGTGCAAAGGACCCAGAAAAAAATATTGAAACTGGTTTTGGAGAAAAGCAATGTCTTTTTCTTGGGCAAGTGGATTCAATGTCATGTTTACAAACACAAGTATACTTTTTCACCTGGTTTCTGTAGCATTCTACTCAGAAAAGTCCAATGTGTACCTGTTGTGTCTCCATGTGGAACCAATTACTGTGTGCCAACAAAAAAAGCAAAGTTTACGTGCCCGAATTCATTCCAAACTCTAAAGTTCATAGATAAAAATCAGAAAACAGAAACAAACACGAGACTGTAGCAAGAGCTGGGATTGAGTTAGGCAGAAGAGAACCGGATATTTCTGGTTAGGTCCAGACCTATCTGGACAAATTCATGTGCAATTTGTGTGCAAAGGACCCAGAAAAGAATATTGACACTGGTTTTTGAGAAAAGCAAGGTCTTTTTCTTGGGCAAGGGAATTCAATGTCATGTTTACAGTCGCAAATATGATTTTTAACGTGGTTTCTGTAGCATTCTACTCAGAAAACTCGAATGTGTTCCTGTTGTGTCTCCATGTGGAACCAATTAGCGTGTGCTAACAAAAAAACAAAATGTTACATGATAAAATTCATTCAAAACTCTCAAGTTCATAGTTAATATCCAGAAAACACTAACAAATTTACAGGCTGTTTTACAAGCTGATATTCATTTAGGCACACAGAACCGGATCGTTCTGGTTGGATCCAGACCTATCTGGATATTCTCGTGCGGAATTCGTGTACAAAGGACCCAGAAAAAAATATTGAAACTGGTTTTGGAGAAAAGCAAAGTCTTTGTCTTGGGCAAGTGGATTCAATGTCATGTTTAAAAACACAAGTATACATTTTCTTCTGGTTTCTGTTGCATTCTACTCACACAAATCCAATGTGTACCTCTTGTGTCTCCATGTGGAACCAATTAGTGTGTGCCAACAAAAAAAGCAAAGTGTTACGTGCCCAAATTCATTCCAAACTCTAAAGTTCATAGATAGAAATCAGAAAACAGAAACAAACACGAGACTGTAGCAAGAGCTGGGATTGAGTTAGGCAGAAGAGAACCGGATATTTCTGGTTAGGTCCAGACCTATCTGGACAAATTCATGTGCAATTTGTGTGCAAAGGACCCAGAAAAGAATATTGACACGGGTTTTGGAGAAAAGCAAGGTCTTTTTCTTGGGCAAGTGGATTCAATGTCACGTTTACAGTCGCAAATATAATTTTTCACCTGGTTTCTGTAGTATTCTACTCAGAAAACTCCAATGTGTACCTGTTGTTTCTCCATGTAGAACCAATTAGCGTGTGCCAACATGAAAACAGAATGTAACATGATAAAATTCATTCAAAACTGGAAAGTTCATACATAATATCCAGAAAACACTAACAAACTCACAGGCTGTTTTACAAGCTGATATTCATTTAGGCACACAGAAGCGGATAGTTCTGGTTGGATCCAGACCTATAAGGCCAAACTCCTGTGGAATTTGTGTGCAAAGGACCCAGAAAAAAATATTGACTGATTTTGGAGAAAAGCAAAGTCTTTTTCTTGGGCAAGTGGATTCAATGTCATGTTTACAAACACAAGTATACTTTTTCACCTGGTTTCTGTAGCATTCTACTCAGAAAACACTTATGTGTACATGTTGTGTCTCCATGTGAATCCAATTAGCATTTGCCAACAGAAAAACAAAAAGTTACATGCCAGAATTCATTCCAAACTCTCAAGTTCATAGTTAATATCCAGAAAACACTAACAAATACACAGGCTGTTTTAAAAGCTGATATTCATTTAGCCACACAGAACCGGATAATTCTGGTTTGCTCCTGACTTAACAGGACATACTCACATGGAATTCCTGTGCCAAAGACCCAGAAATGCAGCGTCAAACTGGTTTTGGAGAAAAGCAAAGTCTTTGTCTTGGGCAAGTGGATTCAATGTCATGTTTACAAACACAAGTATACTTTTTCACCTGGTTTCTGTAGCATTCTACTCAGACAACTCCAATGTGTACCTGTTGTGTCTCCATGTGGAACCAAATAGTGTGTGCCAACAAAAAAAGCAAAGTTTACGTGCCCGAATTCATTCCAAACTCTAAAGTTCATAGATAAAAATCAGAAAACAGAAACAAACACGAGACTGTAGTAAGAGCTGGGATTGAGTTAGGCAGAAGAGAACCGGATATTTCTGGTTAGGTCCAGACCAATCTGGACAAATTCATGTGCAATTTGTGTGCAAAGGACCCAGAAAAGAATATTGACACGGGTTTTTGAGAAAAGCAAGGTCTTTTTCTTGGGCAAGTGGATTCAATGTCATGTTTACAGTCGCAAATATGATATTTAACGTGGTTTCTGTAGCATTCTACTTAGAAAACTCGAATGTGTACCT
This sequence comes from Sylvilagus floridanus, assembly GCA_949820135.1. Taxonomy (NCBI): domain Eukaryota; kingdom Metazoa; phylum Chordata; class Mammalia; order Lagomorpha; family Leporidae; genus Sylvilagus; species Sylvilagus floridanus. Next base: position 157,583,750 of record OX463227.1, on the reverse strand, counting down.
GTTGTGTCTCCATGTGGAACCAATTAGCGTGTGCCAGCAAAAAAACAAAATGTTACATGATAAAATTCATTCAAAACTCTCAAGTTCTTAGTTAATATCCAGAAAACACTAACAAATTCACAGGCTGTTTTACAAGCTGATATTCATTTAGGCACACAGAACCGGATCGTTCTGGTTGGATCCAGACCTATCTGGATATTCTCGTGCGGAATTCGTGTACATAGGACCCAGAAAAAAATATTGAAACTGGTTTTGGAGAAAAGCAAAGTCTTTGTCTTGGGCAAGTGGATTCAATGTCATGTTTACAAACACAAGTATACTTTTTCACCTGGTTTCTGTAGCATTCTACACAGACAACTCCAATGTGTACCTGTTGTGTCTCCATGTGGAACCAATTACTGTGTGCCAACAAAAAAAGCAAAGTGTTACGTGCCCGAATTCATTCCAAACTCTAAAGTTCATAGATAGAAATCAGAAAACAGAAACAAACACGAGACTGTAGCAAGAGCTGGGGTTGAGTTAGGCAGAAGAGAACCGGATATTTCTGGTTAGGTCCAGACCTATCTGGACAAATTCATGTGCAATTTGTGTGCAAAGGACCCAGAAAAGAATATTGACACGGGTTTTTGAGAAAAGCAAGGTATTTTTCTTGGGCAAGTGGATTCAATGTCATGTTTACAGTCGCATATATAATTTTTCACCTGGTTTCTGTAGTATTCTACTCTGAAAACTCGAATGTGTACCTGTTGTGTCTCCATGTAGAACCAATTAGCGTGTGCCAACATGAAAACAAAATGTAACACGATAAATTTCATTCAAAACTGGAAAGTTCATACATAATACCCAGAAAACACTAACAAACTCACAGGCTGTTTTACAAGCTGATGTTAATTTAGGCACACAGAACTGGATAGTTCTAGTTGGATCCAGACCTATAAGGCCAAACTCGTGTGGAATTTGTGTGCAAAGGACCCAGAAAAAAATATTGAAACTGGTTTTGGAGAAAAGCAAAGTCTTTTTCTTGGGCAAGTGGATTCAATGTCATGTTTACAAACACAAGTATACTTTTTCACCTGGTTTCTGTAGCATTCTACTCAGACAACTCCAATGTGTACCTGTTGTGTCTCCATGTGGAACCAATTAGTGTGTGCCAATAAAAAAAGCAAAGTGTTACGTGCACGAATTCATTCCAAACTCTAAAGTTCATAGATAGAAATCAGAAAACAGAAACAAACACGAGACTGTAGCAAGAGCTGGGGTTGAGTTAGGCAGAAGAGAACCGGATATTTCTGGTTAAGTCCAGACCTATCTGGACAAATTCATGTGCAATTTGTGTGCAAAGGACACAGAAAAGAATATTGACAAGGGTTTTTGAGAAAAGCAAGGTCTTTTTCTTGGGCAAGTGGATTCAATGTCATGTTTACAGTCGCATATATAATTTTTCACCTGGTTTCTGTAGTATTCTACTCTGAAAACTCGAATGTGTACCTGTTGTGTCTCCATGTAGAACCAATTAGCGTGTGCCAACATGAAAACAAAATGTAACACGATAAATTTCATTCAAAACTGGAAAGTTCATACATAATACCCAGAAAACACTAACAAACTCACAGGCTGTTTTACAAGCTGATGTTAATTTAGGCACACAGAACTGGATAGTTCTAGTTGGATCCAGACCTATAAGGCCAAACTCGTGTGGAATTTGTGTGCAAAGGACCCAGAAAAAAATATTGAAACTGGTTTTGGAGAAAAGCAAAGTCTTTTTCTTGGGCAAGTGGATTCAATGTCATGTTTACAAACACAAGTATACTTTCTCACCTGGTTTCTGTAGCATTCTACTCAGAAAAGTCCAATGTGTACCTGTTGTGTCTCCATGTGGAACCAATTACTGTGTGCCAACAAAAAAAGCAAAGTTTACGTGCCCGAATTCATTCCAAACTCTAAAGTTCATAGATAAAAATCAGAAAACAGAAACAAACACGAGACTGTAGCAAGAGCTGGGATTGAGTTAGGCAGAAGAGAACCGGATATTTCTGGTTAGGTCCAGACCAATCTGGACAAATTCATGTGCAATTTGTGTGCAAAGGACCCAGAAAAGAATATTGACACTGGTTTTTGAGAAAAGCAAGGTCTTTTTCTTGGGCAAGGGAATTCAATGTCATGTTTACAGTCGCAAATATGATTTTTAACGTGGTTTCTGTAGCATTCTACTCAGAAAACTCGAATGTGTTCCTGTTGTGTCTCCATGTGGAACCAATTAGCGTGTGCTAACAAAAAAACAAAATGTTACATGATAAAATTCATTCAAAACTCTCAAGTTCATAGTTAATATCCAGAAAACACTAACAAATTTACAGGCTGTTTTACAAGCTGATATTCATTTAGGCACACAGAACCGGATCGTTCTGGTTGGATCCAGACCTATCTGGATATTCTCGTGCGGAATTCGTGTACAAAGGACCCAGAAAAAAATATTGAAACTGGTTTTGGAGAAAAGCAAAGTCTTTGTCTTGGGCAAGTGGATTCAATGTCATGTTTAAAAACACAAGTATACATTTTCTTCTGGTTTCTGTTGCATTCTACTCACACAAATCCAATGTGTACCTCTTGTGTCTCCATGTGGAACCAATTAGTGTGTGCCAACAAAAAAAGCAAAGTGTTACGTGCCCAAATTCATTCCAAACTCTAAAGTTCATAGATAGAAATCAGAAAACAGAAACAAACACGAGACTGTAGCAAGAGCTGGGATTGAGTTAGGCAGAAGAGAACCGGATATTTCTGGTTAGGTCCAGACCTATCTGGACAAATTCATGTGCAATTTGTGTGCAAAGGACCCAGAAAAGAATATTGACACGGGTTTTGGAGAAAAGCAAGGTCTTTTTCTTGGGCAAGTGGATTCAATGTCACGTTTACAGTCGCAAATATAATTTTTCACTTGGTTTCTGTAGTATTCTACTCAGAAAACTCCAATGTGTACCTGTTGTTTCTCCATGTAGAACCAATTAGCGTGTGCCAACATGAAAACAGAATGTAACATGATAAAATTCATTCAAAACTGGAAAGTTCATACATAATATCCAGAAAACACTAACAAACTCACAGGCTGTTTTACAAGCTGATATTCATTTAGGCACACAGAACCGGATAGTTCTGGTTGGATCCAGACCTATAAGGCCAAACTCCTGTGGAATTTGTGTGCAAAGGACCCAGAAAAAAATATTGAAACTGATTTTGGAGAAAAGCAAAGTCTTTTTCTTGGGCAAGTGGATTCAATGTCATGTTTACAAACACAAGTATACTTTTTCACCTGGTTTCTGTAGCATTCTACTCAGAAAACACTTATGTGTACATGTTGTGTCTCCATGTGAATCCAATTAGCATTTGCCAACAGAAAAACAAAAAGTTACATGCCAGAATTCATTCCAAACTCTCAAGTTCATAGTTAATATCCAGAAAACACTAACAAATACACAGGCTGTTTTAAAAGCTGATATTCATTTAGCCACACAGAACCGGATAATTCTGGTTTGCTCCTGACTTAACAGGACATACTCACATGGAATTCCTGTGCCAAAGACCCAGAAATGCAGCGTCAAACTGGTTTTGGAGAAAAGCAAAGTCTTTTTCTTGGGCAAGTGGATTCAATGTCATGTTTACAAACACAAGTATACTTTTTCACCTGGTTTCTGTAGCATTCTACTCAGACAACTCCAATGTGTACCTGTTGTGTCTCCATGTGGAACCAAATAGTGTGTGCCAACAAAAAAAGCAAAGTTTACGTGCCCGAATTCATTCCAAACTCTAAAGTTCATAGATAAAAATCAGAAAACAGAAACAAACACGAGACTGTAGTAAGAGCTGGGATTGAGTTAGGCAGAAGAGAACCGGATATTTCTGGTTAGGTCCAGACCAATCTGGACAAATTCATGTGCAATTTGTGTGCAAAGGACCCAGAAAAGAATATTGACACGGGTTTTTGAGAAAAGCAAGGTCTTTTTCTTGGGCAAGTGGATTCAATGTCATGTTTACAGTCGCAAATATGATATTTAACGTGGTTTCTGTAGCATTCTACTTAGAAAACTCGAATGTGTACCTGTTGTGTCTCCATGTGGAACCAATTAGCGTGTGCCAGCAAAAAACCAAAATGTTACATGATAAAATTCATTCAAAACTCTCAAGTTCATAGTTAATATCCAGAAAACACTAACAAATTCACAGGCTGTTTTACAAGCTGATATTCATTTAGGCACACAGAACCGGATCGTTCTGGTTGGATCCAGACCTATCTGGATATTCTCGTGCGGAATTCGTGTACATAGGACCCAGAAAAAAATATTGAAACTGGTTTTGGAGAAAAGCAAAGTCTTTGTCTTGGGCAAGTGGATTCAATGTCATGTTTACAAACACAAGTATACTTTTTCACCTGGTTTCTGTAGCATTCTACACAGACAACTCCAATGTGTACCTGTTGTGTCTCCATGTGGAACCAATTACTGTGTGCCAACAAAAAAAGCAAAGTGTTACGTGCCCGAATTCATTCCAAACTCTAAAGTTCATAGATAGAAATCAGAAAACAGAAACAAACACGAGACTGTAGCAAGAGCTGGGGTTGAGTTAGGCAGAAGAGAACCGGATATTTCTGGTTAGGTCCAGACCTATCTGGACAAATTCATGTGCAATTTGTGTGCAAAGGACACAGAAAAGAATATTGACAAGGGTTTTTGAGAAAAGCAAGGTCTTTTTCTTGGGCAAGTGGATTCAATGTCATGTTTACAGTCGCATATATAATTTTTCACCTGGTTTCTGTAGTATTCTACTCTGAAAACTCGAATGTGTACCTGTTGTGTCTCCATGTAGAACCAATTAGCGTGTGCCAACATGAAAACAAAATGTAACACGATAAATTTCATTCAAAACTGGAAAGTTCATACATAATACCCAGAAAACACTAACAAACTCACAGGCTGTTTTACAAGCTGATATTCATTTAGGCACACAGAACTGGATAGTTCTAGTTGGATCCAGACCTATAAGGCCAAACTCGTGTGGAATTTGTGTGCAAAGGACCCAGAAAAAAATATTGAAACTGGTTTTGGAGAAAAGCAAAGTCTTTTTCTTGGGCAAGTGGATTCAATGTCATGTTTACAAACACAAGTATACTTTTTCACCTGGTTTCTGTAGCATTCTACTCAGAAAACTCCAATGTGTACCTGTTGTGTCTCCATGCGGAACCAATTACTGTGTGCCAACAAAAAAAGCAAAGTTTACGTGCCCGAATTCATTCCAAACTCTAAAGTTCATAGATAAAAATCAGAAAACAGAAACAATCACGAGACTGTAGCAAGAGCTGGGATTGAGTTAGGCAGAAGAGAACCGGATATTTCTAGTTAGGTCCAGACCTATCTGGACAAATTCATGTGCAATTTGTGTGCAAAGGACCCAGAAAAGAATATTGACACTGGTTTTTGAGAAAAGCAAGGTCTTTTTCTTGGGCAAGTGGATTCAATGTCACGTTTACAGTCGCAAATATAATTTTTCACCTGGTTTCTGTAGTATTATACTGTGAAAACTCGAATGTGGACCTGTTGTGTCTCCATGTGGAACCAATTAGCGTGTGCCAACATGAAAACAAAATGTAACATGATAAAATTCATTCAAAACTGGAAAGTTCATACATAATATCCAGAAAACACTAACAAACTCACAGGCTGTTTTACAAGCTGATATTCATTTAGGCACACAGAAGCGGATAGTTCTGGTTGGATCCAGACCTATAAGGCCAAACTCCTGTGGAATTTGTGTGCAAAGGACCCAGAAAAAAATACTGAAACTGGTTTTGGAGAAAAGCAAAGTCTTTTTCTTGGGCAAGTGGATTCAATGTCATGTTTACAAACACAAGTATACTTTTTCACCTGGTTTCTGTAGCATTCTACTCAGAAAACACTTATGTGTACATGTTGTGTCTCCATGTGAATCCAATTAGCATTTGCCAACAGAAAAACAAAAAGTTACATGCCAAAATTCATTCCAAACTCTCAAGTTCATAGTTAATATCCAGAAAACACTAACAAATACACAGGCTGTTTTAAAAGCTGATATTCATTTAGCCACACAGAACCGGATAATTCTGGTTTGCTCTTGACTTATCAGGACACACTCACGTGGAATTCCTGTGCCAAGGACCCAGAAATGCAGCGTCAAACTGGTTTTGGAGAAAAGAAAAGTCTTTTTCTTGGGCAAATGGATTCAATGTCATGTTTACAAACACAAGTATACTTTTTCACCTGGTTTCTGTAGCATTCTACTCAGAAAACTCGAATGTGTACCTGTTGTGTCTCCATGTGGAACCAATTAGTGTGTGCCAACAAAAAAAGCAAAGTTTACGTGCCCGAATTCATTCCAAACTCTAAAGTTCAAAGATAAAAATCAGAAAACAGAAACAAACACAAGACTGTAGCAAGAGCTGGGATTGAGTTAGGCAGAAGAGAACCGGATATTTCTGGTTAGGTCCAGACCTATCTGGACAAATTCATGTGCAATTTGTGTGCAAAGGACCCAGAAAAGAATATTGACACGGGTTTTTGAGAAAAGCAAAGTCTTTTTCTTGGGCAAGTGGATTCAATGTCATGTTTACAGTCGCAAATATGATATTTAACGTGGTGTCTGTAGCATTCTACTTAGAAAACTCGAATGTGTACCTGTTGTGTCTCCATGTGGAACCAATTAGCGTGTGCCAGCAAAAAAACAAAATGTTACATGATAAAATTCATTCAAAACTCTCAAGTTCATAGTTAATATCCAGAAAACACTAACAAATTCACAGGCTGTTTTACAAGCTGATATTCATTTAGGCACACAGAACCGGATCGTTCTGGTTGGATCCAGACCTATCTGGATATTCTCGTGCGGAATTCGTGTACAAAGGACCCAGAAAAAAATATTGAAACTGGTTTTGGAGAAAAGCAAAGTCTTTGTCTTGGGCAAGTGGATTCAATGTCATGTTTACAAACACAAGTATACTTTTTCACCTGGTTTCTGTAGCATTCTACTCAGACAACTCCAATGTGTACCTGTTGTGTCTCCATGTGGAACCAATTAGTGTGTGCCAACAAAAAAAGCAATGTGTTACGTGCCCGAATTCATTCCAAACTCTAAAGTTCATAGATAGAAATCAGAAAACAGAAACAAACACGAGACTGTAGCAAGAGCTGGGGTTGAGTTAGCTAGAAGAGAACCGGATATTTCTGGTTAGGTCCAGACCTATCTGGACAAATTCATGTGCAATTTGTGTGCAAAGGACACAGAAAAGAATATTGACAAGGGTTTTTGAGAAAAGCAAGGTCTTTTTCTTGGGCAAGTGGATTCAATGTCATGTTTACAGTCGCATATATAATTTTTCACCTGGTTTCTGTAGTATTCTACTCTGAAAACTCGAATGTGTACCTGTTGTGTCTCCATGTAGAACCAATTAGCGTGTGCCAACATGAAAACAAAATGTAACACGATAAATTTCATTCAAAACTGGAAAGTTCATACATAATACCCAGAAAACACTAACAAACTCACAGGCTGTTTTACAAGCTGATGTTAATTTAGGCACACAGAACTGGATAGTTCTAGTTGGATCCAGACCTATAAGGCCAAACTCGTGTGGAATTTGTGTGCAAAGGACCCAGAAAAAAATATTGAAACTGGTTTTGGAGAAAAGCAAAGTCTTTTTCTTGGGCAAGTGGATTCAATGTCATGTTTACAAACACAAGTATACTTTTTCACCTGGTTTCTGTAGCATTCTACTCAGAAAACTCCAATGTGTACCTGTTGTGTCTCCATGTGGAACCAATTAGTGTGTGCCAACAAAAAAAGCAAAGTTTACGTGCCCGAATTCATTCCAAACTCTGAAGTTCATAGATAAAAATCAGAAAACAGAAACAAACACGAGACTGTAGCAAGAGCTGGGATTGAGTTAGGCAGAAGAGAACCGGATATTTCTGGTTAGGTCCAGACCTATCTGGACAAATTCATGTGCAATTTGTGTGCAAAGGACCCAGAAAAGAATATTGACACTGGTTTTTGAGAAAAGCAAGGTCTTTTTCTTGGGCAAGGGAATTCAATGTCATGTTTACAGTCGCAAATATGATTTTTAACGTGGTTTCTGTAGCATTCTACTCAGAAAACTCGAATATGTTCCTGTTGTGTCTCCATGTGGAACCAATTAGCGTGTGCTAACAAAAAAACAAAATGTTACATGATAAAATTCATTCAAAACTCTCAAGTTCATAGTTAATATCCAGAAAACACTAACAAATTCACAGGCTGTTTTACAAGCTGATATTCATTTAGGCACACAGAACCGGATCGTTCTGGTTGGATCCAGACCTATCTGGATATTCTAGTGCGGAATTCGTGTACAAAGGACCCAGAAAAAAATATTGAAACTGGTTTTGGAGAAAAGCAAAGTCTTTTTCCTGGGCAAGTGGATTCAATGTCATGTTTAAAAACACAAGTATACATTTTCTTCTGGTTTCTGTTGCATTCTACTCACACAAATCCAATGTGTACCTGTTGTGTCTCCATGTGGAACCAATTAGTGTGTGCCAACAAAAAAAGCAAAGTGTTACGTGCCCAAATTCATTCCAAACTCTAAAGTTCATAGATAGAAATCAGAAAACAGAAACAAACACGAGACTGTAGCAAGAGATGGGATTGAGTTAGGCAGAAGAGAACCGGATATTTCTGGTTAGGTCCAGACCTATCTGGACAAATTCATGTGCAATTTGTGTGCAAAGGACCCAGAAAAGAATATTGACACGGGTTTTTGAGAAAAGCAAGGTCTTTTTCTTGGGCAAGTGGATTCAATGTCACGTTTACAGTCGCAAATATAATTTTTCACCTGGTTTCTGTAGTATTCTACTCAGAAAACTCCAATGTGTACCTGTTGTTTCTCCATGTAGAACCAATTAGCTTGTGCCAAGATGAAAACAGAATGTAACATGATAAAATTCATTCAAAACTGGAAAGTTCATACATAATATCCAGAAAACACTAACAAACTCACAGGCTGTTTTACAAGCTGATATTCATTTAGGCACACAGAACCGGATAGTTCTGGTTGGATCCAGACCTATAAGGCCAAACTCCTGTGGAATTTGTGTGCAAAGGACCCAGAAAAAAATATTGAAACTGATTTTGGAGAAAAGCAAAGTCTTTTTCTTGGGCAAGTGGATTCAATGTCATGTTTACAAACACAAGTATACTTTTTCACCTGGTTTCTGTAGCATTCTACTCAGAAAACACTTATGTGTACATGTTGTGTCTCCATGTGAATCCAATTAGCATTTGCCAACAGGAAAACAAAAAGTTACATGCCAGAATTCATTCCAAACTCTCAAGTTCATAGTTAATATCCAGAAAACACTAACAAATACACAGGCTGTTTTAAAAGCTGATATTCATTTAGCCACACAGAACCGGATAATTCTGGTTTGCTCCTGACTTAACAGGACATACTCACATGGAATTCCTGTGCCAAAGACCCAGAAATGCAGCGTCAAACTGGTTTTGGAGAAAAGCAAAGTCTTTTTCTTGGGCAAATGGATTCAATGTCATGTTTACAAACACAAGTATACTTTTTCACCTGGTTTCTGTAGCATTCTACTCAGAAAACTCCAATGTGTACCTGTTGTGTCTCCATGTGGAACCAAATAGTGTGTGCCAAAAAAAAAGCAAAGTTTACGTGCCCGAATTCATTCCAAACTCTAAAGTTCATAGATAAAAATCAGAAAACAGAAACAAACACGATACTGTAGTAAGAGCTGGGATTGAGTTAGGCAGAAGAGAACCGGATATTTCTGGTTAGGTCCAGACCAATCTGGACAAATTCATGTGCAATTTGTGTGCAAAGGACCCAGAAAAGAATATTGACACGGGTTTTTGAGAAAAGCAAGGTCTTTTTCTTGGGCAAGTGGATTCAATGTCATGTTTACAGTCGCATATATAATTTTTCACCTGGTTTCTGTAGTATTCTACTCTGAAAACTCGAATGTGTACCTGTTGTGTCTCCATGTAGAACCAATTAGCGTGTGCCAACATGAAAACAAAATGTAACACGATAAATTTCATTCAAAACTGGAAAGTTCATACATAATACCCAGAAAACACTAACAAACTCACAGGCTGTTTTACAAGCTGATGTTAATTTAGGCACACAGAACTGGATAGTTCTAGTTGGATCCAGACCTATAAGGCCAAACTCGTGTGGAATTTGTGTGCAAAGGACCCAGAAAAAAATATTGAAACTGGTTTTGGAGAAAAGCAAAGTCTTTTTCTTGGGCAAGTGGATTCAATGTCATGTTTACAAACACAAGTATACTTTTTCACCTGGTTTCTGTAGCATTCTACTCAGAAAAGTCCAATGTGTACCTGTTGTGTCTCCATGTGGAACCAATTACTGTGTGCCAACAAAAAAAGCAAAGTTTACGTGCCCGAATTCATTCCAAACTCTAAAGTTCATAGATAAAAATCAGAAAACAGAAACAAACACGAGACTGTAGCAAGAGCTGGGATTGAGTTAGGCAGAAGAGAACCGGATATTTCTGGTTAGGTCCAGACCTATCTGGACAAATTCATGTGCAATTTGTGTGCAAAGGACCCAGAAAAGAATATTGACACTGGTTTTTGAGAAAAGCAAGGTCTTTTTCTTGGGCAAGGGAATTCAATGTCATGTTTACAGTCGCAAATATGATTTTTAACGTGGTTTCTGTAGCATTCTACTCAGAAAACTCGAATATGTTCCTGTTGTGTCTCCATGTGGAACCAATTAGCGTGTGCTAACAAAAAAACAAAATGTTACATGATAAAATTCATTCAAAACTCTCAAGTTCATAGTTAATATCCAGAAAACACTAACAAATTCACAGGCTGTTTTACAAGCTGATATTCATTTAGGCACACAGAACCGGATCGTTCTGGTTGGCTCCAGACCTATCTGGATATTCTCGTGCGGAATTCGTGTACAAAGGACCCAGAAAAAAATATTGAAACTGGTTTTGGAGAAAAGCAAAGTCTTTGTCTTGGGCAAGTGGATTCAATGTCATGTTTAAAAACACAAGTATACATTTTCTTCTGGTTTCTGTAGCATTCTACTCACACAAATCCAATGTGTACCTGTTGTGTCTCCATGTGGAACCAATTAGTGTGTGCCAACAAAAAAAGCAAAGTGTTACGTGCCCAAATTCATTCCAAACTCTAAAGTTCATAGATAGAAATCAGAAAACAGAAACAAACACGAGACTGTAGCAAGAGCTGGGATTGAGTTAGGCAGAAGAAAACCGGATATTTCTGGTTAGGTCCAGACCTATCTGGACAAATTCATGTGCAATTTGTGTGCAAAGGACCCAGAAAAGAATATTGACACGGGTTTTGGAGAAAAGCAAGGTCTTTTTCTTGGGCAAGTGGATTCAATGTCACGTTTACAGTCGCAAATATAATTTTTCACCTGGTTTCTGTAGTATTCTACTCAGAAAACTCCAATGTGTACCTGTTGTGTCTCCATGTAGAACCAATTAGCGTGTGCCAACATGAAAACAGAATGTAACATGATAAAATTCATTCAAAACTGGAAAGTTCATACATAATATCCAGAAAACACTAACAAACTCACAGGCTGTTTTACAAGCTGATATTCATTTAGGCACACAGAACCGGATAGTTCTGGTTGGATCCAGACCTATAAGGCCAAACTCCTGTGGAATTTGTGTGCAAAGGACCCAGAAAAAAATATTGAAACTGATTTTGGAGAAAAGCAAAGTCTTTTTCTTGGGCAAGTGGATTCAATGTCATGTTTACAAACACAAGTATACTTTTTCACCTGGTTTCTGTAGCATTCTACTCAGAAAACACTTATGTGTACATGTTGTGTCTCCATGTGAATCCAATTAGCATTTGCCAACAGAAAAACAAAAAGTTACATGCCAGAATTCATTCCAAACTCTCAAGTTCATAGTTAATATCCAGAAAACACTAACAAATACACAGGCTGTTTTAAAAGCTGATATTCATTTAGCCACACAGAACCGGATAATTCTGGTTTGCTCCTGACTTAACAGGACATACTCACATGGAATTCCTGTGCCAAAGACCCAGAAATGCAGCGTCAAACTGGTTTTGGAGAAAAGCAAAGTCTTTTTCTTGGGCAAGTGGATTCAATGTCATGTTTACAAACACAAGTATACTTTTTCACCTGGTTTCTGTAGCATTCTACTCAGAAAACACTTATGTGTACATGTTGTGTCTCCATGTGAATCCAATTAGCATTTGCCAACAGAAAAACAAAAAGTTACATGCCAAAATTCATTCCAAACTCTCAAGTTCATAGTTAATATCCAGAAAACACTAACAAATACACAGGCTGTTTTAAAAGCTGATATTCATTTAGCCACACAGAACCGGATAATTCTGGTTTGCTCTTGACTTATCAGGACACACTCACGTGGAATTCCTGTGCCAAGGACCCAGAAATGCAGCGTCAAACTGGTTTTGGAGAAAAGAAAAGTCTTTTTCTTGGGCAAATGGATTCAATGTCATGTTTACAAACACAAGTATACTTTTTCACCTGGTTTCTGTAGCATTCTACTCAGAAAACTCGAATGTGTACCTGTTGTGTCTCCATGTGGAACCAATTAGTGTGTGCCAACAAAAAAAGCAAAGTTTACGTGCCCGAATTCATTCCAAACTCTAAAGTTCAAAGATAAAAATCAGAAAACAGAAACAAACACAAGACTGTAGCAAGAGCTGGGATTGAGTTAGGCAGAAGAGAACCGGATATTTCTGGTTAGGTCCAGACCTATCTGGACAAATTCATGTGCAATTTGTGTGCAAAGGACCCAGAAAAGAATATTGACACGGGTTTTTGAGAAAAGCAAGGTCTTTTTCTTGGGCAAGTGGATTCAATGTCATGTTTACAGTCGCAAATATGATATTTAGCGTGGTTTCTGTAGCATTCTACTTAGAAAACTCTTATGTGTACCTGTTGTGTCTCCATGTGGAACCAATTAGCGTGTGCCAGCAAAAAAACAAAATGTTACATGATAAAATTCATTCAAAACTCTCAAGTTCATAGTTAATATCCAGAAAACACTAACAAATTCACAGGCTGTTTTACAAGCTGATATTCATTTAGGCACACAGAACCGGATCGTTCTGGTTGGATCCAGACCTATCTGGATATTCTCGTGCGGAATTCGTGTACAAAGGACCCAGAAAAAAATATTGAAACTGGTTTTGGAGAAAAGCAAAGTCTTTGTCTTGGGCAAGTGGATTCAATGTCATGTTTACAAACACAAGTATACTTTTTCACCTGGTTTCTGTAGCATTCTACTCAGACAACTCCAATGTGTACCTGTTGTGTCTCCATGTGGAACCAATTAGTGTGTGCCAACAAAAAAAGCAAAGTGTTACGTGCCCGAATTCATTCCAAACTCTAAAGTTCATAGATAGAAATCAGAAAACAGAAACAAACACGAGACTGTAGCAAGAGCTGGGGTTGAGTTAGCTAGAAGAGAACCGGATATTTCTGGTTAGGTCCAGACCTATCTGGACAAATTCATGTGCAATTTGTGTGCAAAGGACACAGAAAAGAATATTGACAAGGGTTTTTGAGAAAAGCAAGGTCTTTTTCTTGGGCAAGTGGATTCAATGTCATGTTTACAGTCGCATATATAATTTTTCACCTGGTTTCTGTAGTATTCTACTCTGAAAACTCGAATGTGTACCTGTTGTGTCTCCATGTAGAACCAATTAGCGTGTGCCAACATGAAAACAAAATGTAACACGATAAATTTCATTCAAAACTGGAAAGTTCATACATAATACCCAGAAAACACTAACAAACTCACAGGCTGTTTTACAAGCTGATGTTAATTTAGGCACACAGAACTGGATAGTTCTAGTTGGATCCAGACCTATAAGGCCAAACTCGTGTGGAATTTGTGTGCAAAGGACCCAGAAAAAAATATTGAAACTGGTTTTGGAGAAAAGCAAAGTCTTTTTCTTGGGCAAGTGGATTCAATGTCATGTTTACAAACACAAGTATACTTTTTCACCTGGTTTCTGTAGCATTCTACTCAGAAAACTCCAATGTGTACCTGTTGTGTCTCCATGTGGAACCAATTAGTGTGTGCCAACAACAAAAGCAAAGTGTTACGTGCCCGAATTCATTCCAAACTCTGAAGTTCATAGATAAAAATCAGAAAACAGAAACAAACACGAGACTGTAGCAAGAGCTGGGATTGAGTTAGGCAGAAGAGAACCGGATATTTCTGGTTAGGTCCAGACCTATCTGGACAAATTCATGTGCAATTTGTGTGCAAAGGACCCAGAAAAGAATATTGACACTGGTTTTTGAGAAAAGCAAGGTCTTTTTCTTGGGCAAGGGAATTCAATGTCATGTTTACAGTCGCAAATATGATTTTTAACGTGGTTTCTGTAGCATTCTACTCAGAAAACTCGAATGTGTTCCTGTTGTGTCTCCATGTGGAACCAATTAGCGTGTGCTAACAAAAAAACAAAATGTTACATGATAAAATTCATTCAAAACTCTCAAGTTCATAGTTAATATCCAGAAAACACTAACAAATTCACAGGCTGTTTTACAAGCTGATATTCATTTAGGCACACAGAACCGGATCGTTCTGGTTGGATCCAGACCTATCTGGATATTCTCGTGCGGAATTCGTGTACAAAGGACCCAGAAAAAAATATTGAAACTGGTTTTGGAGAAAAGCAAAGTCTTTGTCTTGGGCAAGTGGATTCAATGTCATGTTTAAAAACACAAGTATACATTTTCTTCTGGTTTCTGTTGCATTCTACTCACACAAATCCAATGTGTACCTGTTGTGTCTCCATGTGGAACCAATTAGTGTGTGCCAACAAAAAAAGCAAAGTGTTACGTGCCCAAATTCATTCCAAACTCTAAAGTTCATAGATAGAAATCAGAAAACAGAAACAAACACGAGACTGTAGCAAGAGCTGGGATTGAGTTAGGCAGAAGAAAACCGGATATTTCTGGTTAGGTCCAGACCTATCTGGACAAATTCATGTGCAATTTGTGTGCAAAGGACCCAGAAAAGAATATTGACACGGGTTTTGGAGAAAAGCAAGGTCTTTTTCTTGGGCAAGTGGATTCAATGTCACGTTTACAGTCGCAAATATAATTTTTCACCTGGTTTCTGTAGTATTCTACTCAGAAAACTCGAATGTGTACCTGTTGTGTCTCCATGTAGAACCAATTAGCGTGTGCCAACATGAAAACAGAATATAACATGATAAAATTCATTGAAAACTGGAAAGTTCATACATAATATCCAGAAAACACTAACAAACTCACAGGCTGTTTTACAAGCTGATATTCATTTAGGCACACAGAACCGGATAGTTCTGGTTGGATCCAGACCTATAAGGCCAAACTCGTGTGGAATTTGTGTGCAAAGGACCCAGAAAAAAATATTGAAACTGATTTTGGAGAAAAGCAAAGTCTTTTTCTTGGGCAAGTGGATTCAATGTCATGTTTACAAACACAAGTATACTTTTTCACCTGGTTTCTGTAGCATTCTACTCAGAAAACACTTATGTGTACATGTTGTGTCTCCATGTGAATCCAATTAGCATTTGCCAACAGAAAAGCAAAAAGTTACATGCCAAAATTCATTCCAAACTCTCAAGTTCATAGTTAATATCCAGAAAACACTAACAAATACACAGGCTGTTTTAAAAGCTGATATTCATTTAGCCACACATAACCGGATAATTCTGGTTTGCTCCTGACTTAACAGGACATACTCACATGGAATTCCTGTGCCAAAGACCCAGAAATGCAGCGTCAAACTGGTTTTGGAGAAAAGCAAAGTCTTTTTCTTGGGCAAATGGATTCAATGTCATGTTTACAAACACAAGTATACTTTTTCACCTGGTTTCTGTAGCATTCTACTCAGAAAACTCCAATGTGTACCTGTTGTGTCTCCATGTGGAACCAAATAGTGTGTGCCAACAAAAAAAGCAAAGTTTACGTGCCCGAATTCATTCCAAACTCTAAAGTTCATAGATAAAAATCAGAAAACAGAAACAAACACGAGACTGTAGTAAGAGCTGGGATTGAGTTAGGCAGAAGAGAACCGGATATTTCTGGTTAGGTCCAGACCAATCTGGACAAATTCATGTGCAATTCGTTTGCAAAGGACCCAGAAAAGAATATTGACACTGGTTTTTGAGAAAAGCAAGGTCTTTTTCTTGGGCAAGTGGATTCAATGTCATGTTTACAGTCGCAAATATGATTTTTAACGTGGTTTCTGTAGCATTCTACTCAGAAAAATCGAATGTGTACCTGTTGTGTCTCCATGTGGAACCATTTAGCGTGTGCTAACAAAAAAACAAAATGTTACATGATAAAATTCATTCAAAACTCTCAAGTTCATAGTTAATATCCAGAAAACACTAACAAATTCACAGGCTGTTTTACAAGCTGATATTCATTTAGGCACACAGAACCGGATCGTTCTGGTTGGATCCAGACCTATCTGGATATTCACGTGTGGAATTCGTGTACAAAGGACCCAGAAAAAAATATTGAAACTGGTTTTGGAGAAAAGCAAAGTCTTTGTCTTGGGCAAGTGGATTCAATGTCATGTTTACAAACACAAGTATACTTTTTCACCTGGTTTCTGTAGCATTCTACTCAGACAACTCCAATGTGTACCTGTTGTGTCTCCATGTGGAACCAATTAGTGTGTGCCAACAAAAAAAGCAAAGTGTTACGTGCCCGAATTCATTCCAAACTCTAAAGTTCATAGATAGAAATCAGAAAACAGAAACAAACACGAGACTGTAGCAAGAGCTGGGGTTGAGTTAGGCAGAAGAGAACCGGATATTTCTGGTTAGGTCCAGACCGATCTGGACAAATTCATGTGCAATTTGTGTGCAAAGGACACAGAAAAGAATATTGACAAGGGTTTTTGAGAAAAGCAAGGTCTTTTTCTTGGGCAAGTGGATTCAATGTCATGTTTACAGTCGCATATATAATTTTTCACCTGGTTTCTGTAGTATTCTACTCTGAAAACTCGAATGTGTACCTGTTGTGTCTCCATGTAGAACCAATTAGCGTGTGCCAACATGAAAACAAAATGTAACACGATAAATTTCATTCAAAACTGGAAAGTTCATACATAATACCCAGAAAACACTAACAAACTCACAGGCTGTTTTACAAGCTGATGTTAATTTAGGCACACAGAACTGGATAGTTCTAGTTGGATCCAGACCTATAAGGCCAAACTCGTGTGGAATTTGTGTGCAAAGGACCCAGAAAAAAATATTGAAACTGGTTTTGGAGAAAAGCAAAGTCTTTTTCTTGGGCAAGTGGATTCAATGTCATGTTTACAAACACAAGTATACTTTTTCACCTGGTTTCTGTAGCATTCTACTCAGAAAACTCCAATGTGTACCTGTTGTGTCTCCATGTGGAACCAATTACTGTGTGCCAACAAAAAAAGCAAAGTTTACGTGCCCGAATTCATTCCAAACTCTAAAGTTCATAGATAAAAATCAGAAAACAGAAACAAACACGAGACTGTAGCAAGAGCTGGGATTGAGTTAGGCAGAAGAGAACCGGATATTTCTGGTTAGGTCCAGACCTATCTGGACAAATTCATGTGCAATTTGTGTGCAAAGGACCCAGAAAAGAATATTGACACGGGTTTTGGAGAAAAGCAAGGTCTTTTTCTTGGGCAAGTGGATTCAATGTCACGTTTACAGTCGCAAATATAATTT
This sequence comes from Sylvilagus floridanus, assembly GCA_949820135.1. Lineage (NCBI taxonomy): Eukaryota > Metazoa > Chordata > Mammalia > Lagomorpha > Leporidae > Sylvilagus > Sylvilagus floridanus. The sequence goes on along the minus strand of OX463227.1, from coordinate 157,565,933 downwards.
TTCACCTGGTTTCTGTAGTATTCTACTCAGAAAACTCCAATGTGTACCTGTTGTGTCTCCATGTAGAACCAATTAGCGTGTGCCAACATGAAAACAGAATGTAACATGATAAAATTCATTGAAAACTGGAAAGTTCATACATAATATCCAGAAAACACTAACAAACTCACAGGCTGTTTTACAAGCTGATATTCATTTAGGCACACAGAACCGGATAGTTCTGGTTGGATCCAGACCTATAAGGCCAAACTCGTGTGGAATTTGTGTGCAAAGGACCCAGAAAAAAATATTGAAACTGATTTTGGAGAAAAGCCAAGTCTTTTTCTTGGGCAAGTGGATTCAATGTCATGTTTACAAACACAAGTATACTTTTTCACCTGGTATCTGTAGCATTCTACTCAGAAAACACTTATGTGTACATGTTGTGTCTCCATGTGAATCCAATTAGCATTTGCCAACAGAAAAGCAAAAAGTTACATGCCAAAATTCATTCCAAACTCTCAAGTTCATAGTTAATATCCAGAAAACACTAACAAATACACAGGCTGTTTTAAAAGCTGATATTCATTTAGCCACACATAACCGGATAATTCTGGTTTGCTCCTGACTTAACAGGACATACTCACATGGAATTCCTGTGCCAAAGACCCAGAAATGCAGCGTCAAACTGGTTTTGGAGAAAAGCAAAGTCTTTTTCTTGGGCAAATGGATTCAATGTCATGTTTACAAACACAAGTATACTTTTTCACCTGGTTTCTGTAGCATTCTACTCAGAAAACTCCAATGTGTACCTGTTGTGTCTCCATGTGGAACCAAATAGTGTGTGCCAACAAAAAAAGCAAAGTTTACGTGCCCGAATTCATTCCAAACTCTAAAGTTCATAGATAAAAATCAGAAAACAGAAACAAACACGAGACTGTAGTAAGAGCTGGGATTGAGTTAGGCAGAAGAGAACCGGATATTTCTGGTTAGGTCCAGACCAATCTGGACAAATTCATGTGCAATTCGTTTGCAAAGGACCCAGAAAAGAATATTGACACTGGTTTTTGAGAAAAGCAAGGTCTTTTTCTTGGGCAAGTGGATTCAATGTCATGTTTACAGTCGCAAATATGATTTTTAACGTGGTTTCTGTAGCATTCTACTCAGAAAACTCGAATGTGTACCTGTTGTGTCTCCATGTGGAACCATTTAGCGTGTGCTAACAAAAAAACAAAATGTTACATGATAAAATTCATTCAAAACTCTCAAGTTCATAGTTAATATCCAGAAAACACTAACAAATTCACAGGCTGTTTTACAAGCTGATATTCATTTAGGCACACAGAACCGGATCGTTCTGGTTGGCTCCAGACCTATCTGGATATTCACGTGTGGAATTCGTGTACAAAGGACCCAGAAAAAAATATTGAAACTGGTTTTGGAGAAAAGCAAAGTCTTTGTCTTGGGCAAGTGGATTCAATGTCATGTTTACAAACACAAGTATACTTTTTCACCTGGTTTCTGTAGCATTCTACTCAGACAACTCCAATGTGTACCTGTTGTGTCTCCATGTGGAACCAATTAGTGTGTGCCAACAAATAAAGCAAAGTGTTACGTGCCCGAATTCATTCCAAACTCTAAAGTTCATAGATAAAAATCAGAAAACAGAAACAAACACGAGACTGTAGCAAGAGCTGGGATTGTGTTAGGCAGAAGAGAACCGGATATTTCTGGTTAGGTCCAGACCTATCTGGACAAATTCATGTGCAATTTATGTGCAAAGGACCCAGAAAAGAATATTGACACGGGTTTTTGAGGAAAGCAAGGTCTTTTTCTTGGGCAAGTGGATTCAATGTCACGTTTACAGTCGCAAATATAATTTTTCACCTGGTTTCTGTAGTATTCTACTCCGAAAACTCGAATGTGTACCTGTTGTGTCTATATGTAGAACCAATTAGCGTGTGCCAACAAGAAAACAAAATGTAACATGATAAAATTCATTCAAAACTGGAAAGTTCATACATAATATCCAGAAAACACTAACAAACTCACAGGCTGTTTTACAAGCTGATATTCATTTAGGCACACAGAAGCGGATAGTTCTGGTTGGATCCAGACCTATCTGGATATTCTCGTGAGGAATTCGTGTGCAAAGGATCCAGAAAAAAATATTGAAACTGGTTTTGGAGAAAAGCAAAGTCTTTTTCTTGGGTAAGTGGATTCAATGTCATGTTTACAAACACAAGTATACTTTTTCACCTGGTTTCTGTAGCATTCTACTCAGAAAACACTTATGTGTACATGTTGTGTCTCCATGTGAATCCAATTAGCATTTGCCAACAGAAAAACAAAAAGTTGCATGCCAAAATTCATTCCAAACTCTCAAGTTCATAGTTAATATCCAGAAAACACTAACAAATACACAGGCTGTTTTAAAAGCTGATATTCATTTAGCCACACAGAACCGGATAATTCTGGTTTGCTCCTGACTTATCAGGACACACTCACGTGGAATTCCTGTGCCAAGGACCCAGAAATGCAGCGTCAAACTGGTTTTGGAGAAAAGCAAAGTCTTTTTCTTGGGCAAATGGATTAAATGTCATGTTTACAAACACAAGTATACTTTTTCACCTGGTTTCTGTAGCATTCTACTCAGAAAACTCGAATGTGTACCTGTTGTGTCTCCATGTGGAACCAATTTTTGTGTGCCAACAAAAAAAGCAAAGTTTACGTGCCCGAATTCATTCCAAACTCTAAAGTTCATGGATAAAAATCAGAAAACAGAAACAAACACGAGACTGTAGCAAGATCTGGGATTGAGTTAGGCAGAAGAGAACCGGATATTTCTGGTTAGGTCCAGACCTATCTGGACAAATTCATGTGCAATTTGTGTGCAAAGGACCCAGAAAAGAATATTGACACTGGTTTTGGAGAAAAGCAAGGTCTTTTTCTTGGGCAAGTGGATTCAATGTCATGTTTACAGTCGCAAATATGATTTTTAACGTGGTTTCTGTAGCATTCAAACTCAGAAAACTCGAATGTGTACCTGTTGTGTCTCCATGTGGAACCAATTAGCGTGTGCTAACAAAAAAAACAAAATGTTACATGATAAAATTCATTCAAAACTCTCAAGTTCATTGTTAATATCCAGAAAACACTAACAAACTCACACGCTGTTTTACAAGCTGATATTCATTTAGGCACACAGAACCGGATAGTTCTGGTTGGATCCAGACCTATCTGGATATTCTCGTGCGGAATTTGTGTACAAAGGACCCAGAAAAAAATATTGAAACTGGTTTTGGAGAAAAGCAAAGTCTTTGTCTTGGGCAAGTGGATTCAATGTCATGTTTACAAACACAAGTATACTTTTTCACCTGGTTTCTGTAGCATTCTACTCAGACAACTCGAATGTGTACCTGTTGTGTCTCCATGTGGAACCAATTAGTGTGTGCCAACAAAAAAAGCAAAGTGTTACGTGCCCGAATTCATTCCAAACTCTAAAGTTCATAGATAAAAATCAGAAAACAGAAACAAAAACGAGATGTAGCAAGAGCTGGGATTGTGTTAGGCAGAAGAGAACCGGATATTTCTGGTTAGGTCCAGACCTATCTGGACAAATTCATTGCAATTTGTGTGCAAAGGACCCAGAAAAGAATATTGACACTGCTTTTTGAGAAAAGCAAGGTCTTTTTCTTGGGCAAGTGGATTCAATGTCACGTTTACAGTTGCAATATAATTTTTCACCTGGTTTCTGTAGTATTCTACTCCAAAAACTCGAATGTGTACCTGTTGTGTCTCCATGTAGAACCAATTAGCGTGTGCCAACAAGAAAACAAAATGTAACATGATAAAATTCATTCAAAACTCTCAAGTTCATTGTTAATATCCAGAAAACACTAACAAACTCACAGGCTGTTTTACAAGCTGATATTCATTTAGGCACACAGAACCGGATAGTTCTGGTTGGATCCAGACCTATAAGGCCAAACTCGTGTGGAATTTGTGTGCAAAGGACCCAGAAAAAAATATTGAAACTGGTTTTGGAGAAAAGCAAAGTCTTTTTCTTGGGCAAGTGGATTCAATGTCATGTTTACAAACACAAGTATACTTTTTCACCTGGTTTCTGTAGCATTCTACTCAGAAAACACTTATGTGTACATGTTGTGTCTCCATGTGAATCCAATTAGCATTTGCCAACAGAAAAACAAAAAGTTACATGCCAAAATTCATTCCAAACTCTCAAGTTCATAGTTAATATCCAGAAAACACTAACAAATTCACAGGCTGATTTACAAGCTGATATTCATTTAGCCACACAGAACCGGATAATTCTGGTTTGCTCCTGACTTATCAGGACACACTCACGTGGAATTCCTGTGCCAAAGACCCAGAAATGCAGCGTCAAACTGGTTTTGGAGAAAAGCAAAGTCTTTTTCTTGGGCAAATGGATTCAATGTCATGTTTACAAACACAAGTATACTTTTTCACCTGGTTTCTGTAGCATTCTACTCAGAAAACTTGAATGTGTACCTGTTGTGTCTCCATGTGGAACCAATTAGCGTGTGCTAACAAAAAAACAAAATGTTACATGATAAAATTCATTCAAAACTCTCAAGTACATAGTTAATATCCAGAAAACACTAACAAATTCACAGGCTGTTTTACAAGCTGATATTCATTTAGGCACACAGAACCGGATCGCTCTGGTTGGATCCAGACCTATCTGGATATTCTCGTACGGAATTCCTGTACAAAGGACCCAGAAAAAAATATTGAAACTGGTTTTGGAGAAAAGCAAAGTCTTTGTCTTGGGCAAATGGATTCAATGTCATGTTTACAAACACAAGTATACTTTTTCACCTGGTTTCTGTAGCATTCTACTCAGAAAACACTTATGTGTACATGTTGTGTCTCCATGTGGAACCAATTAGTGTGTGCCTTCAAAAAATGCAAAGTGTTACATGCCCGAATTCATTCCTAACTCTAAAGTTCATAGATAAAAATCAGAAAACAGAAACAAACACGAGACTGTAGCAAGAGCTGGGATTGTGTTAGGCAGAAGAGAACCGGATATTTCTGGTTAGGTCCAGACCTATCTGGACAAATTCATGTGCAATTTGTGTGCAAAGGACCCAGAAAAGAATATTGACACGGGTTTTTGAGAAAAGCAAGGTCTTTTTCTTGGGCAAGTGGATTCAATGTCACGTTTACAGTTGCAAATATAATTTTTCACCTGGTTTCTGTAGTATTCTACTCCGAAAACTCGAATGTGTACCTGTTGTGTCTCCATGTAGAACTAATTAGCGTGTGCCAACAAGAAAACAAAGTGTAACATGATAAAATTCATTCAAAACTGTAAAGTTCATACATAATATCCAGAAAACACTAACAAACTCACAGGCTGTTTTACAAGCTGATATTCATTTAGGCACACAGAACCGGATAGTTCTGGTTGGATCCAGACCTATAAGGCCAAACTCGTGTGGAATTTGTGTGCAAAGGACCCAGAAAAAAATATTGAAACTGGTTTTGGAGAAAAGCAAAGTCTTTTTCTTGGGCAAGTGGATTCAATGTCATGTTTACAAACACAAGTATACTTTTTCACCTGGTTTCTGTAGCATTCTATTCAGAAAACACTTATGTGTACATGTTGTGTCTCCATGTGAATCCAATTAGCATTTGCCAACAGAAAAACAAAAAGTTACATGCCAAAATTCATTCCAAACTCTCAAGTTCATAGTTAATATCCAGAAAACACTAACAAATTCACAGGCTGTTTTAAAAGCTGATATTCATTTAGCCACACAGAACCGGATAATTCTGGTTTGCTCCTGACTTATCAGGACACACTCACGTGGAATTCCTGTGCCAAGGACCCAGAAATGCAGCGTCAAACTGGTTTTGGAGAAAAGAAAAGTCTTTTTCTTGGGCAAATGGATTCAATGTCATGTTTACAAACACAAGTATACTTTTTCACCTGGTTTCTGTAGCATTCTACTCAGAAAACTCCAATGTGTACCTGTTGTGTCTCCATGTGGAACCAATTAGTGTGTGCCAACAAAAAAAGCAAAGTTTACGTGCCCGAATTCATTCCAAACTCTAAAGTTCATAGATAAAAATCAGAAAACAGAAACAAACACGAGACTGTAGCAAGAGCTGGGATTGAGTTAGGCAGAAGAGAACCGGATATTTCTGGTTAGGTCCAGACCTATCTGGACAAATTCATGTGCAATTTGTGTGCAAAGGACCCAGAAAAGAATATTGACACTGGTTTTTGAGAAAAGCAAGGTCTTTTTCTTGGGCAAGTGGATTCAATGTCATGTTTACAGTCGCAAATATGATTTTTAACGTGGTTTCTGTAGCATTCTACTCAGAAAACTCGAATGTGTACCTGTTGTGTCTCCATGTGGAACCAATTAGCGTGTGCTAACAAAAAAACAAAATGTTACATGATAAAATTCATTCAAAACTCTCAAGTTCATAGTTAATATCCAGAAAACACTATCAAACTCACAGGCTGTTTTACAAGCTGATATTCATTTATGCACACAGATCCGGATGGTTCTGTTTGGATCCAGACTTATCTGGATATTCTCGTGCGGAATTCGTGTGCAAAGGACCCAGAAAAAAATATTGAAACTGGTTTTGGAGAAAAGCAAAGTCTTTTTCTTGGGCAATTGGATTCAATGTCATGTTTACAAACACAAGTATACTTTTTCTTCTGGTTTCTGTAGCATTCTACTCAGACAACTCCAATGTGTACCTGTTGTGTCTCCATGTGGAACCAATTAGTGTGTGCCAACAAAAAAAGCAAAGTGTTACGTGCCCGAATTCATTCCAAATTCTAAAGTTCATAGATAGAAATCAGAAAACAGAAACAAACACGAGACTGTAGCAAGAGCTGGGATTGAGTTAGGCAGAAGAGAACCGGATATTTCTGGTTAGGTCCAGACCTATCTGGACAAATTCATGTGCAATTTATGTGCAAAGGACCCAGAAAAGAATATTGACACTGGTTTTTGAGAAAAGCAAGGTCTTTTTCTTGGGCAAGTGGATTCAATGTCACGTTTACAGTTGCAATATAATTTTTCACCTGGTTTCTGTAGTATTCTACTCCAAAAACTCGAATGTGTACCTGTTGTGTCTCCATGTAGAACCAATTAGCGTGTGCCAACAAGAAAACAAAATGTAACATGATAAAATTCATTCAAAACTCTCAAGTTCATTGTTAATATCCAGAAAACACTAACAAACTCACAGGCTGTTTTACAAGCTGATATTCATTTAGGCACACAGAACCGGATAGTTCTGGTTGGATCCAGACCTATAAGGCCAAACTCGTGTGGAATTTGTGTGCAAAGGACCCAGAAAAAAATATTGAAACTGGTTTTGGAGAAAAGCAAAGTCTTTTTCTTGGGCAAGTGGATTCAATGTCATGTTTACAAACACAAGTATACTTTTTCACCTGGTTTCTGTAGCATTCTACTCAGAAAACACTTATGTGTACATGTTGTGTCTCCATGTGAATCCAATTAGCATTTGCCAACAGAAAAACAAAAAGTTACATGCCAAAATTCATTCCAAACTCTCAAGTTCATAGTTAATATCCAGAAAACACTAACAAATTCACAGGCTGATTTACAAGCTGATATTCATTTAGCCACACAGAACCGGATAATTCTGGTTTGCTCCTGACTTATCAGGACACACTCACGTGGAATTCCTGTGCCAAAGACCCAGAAATGCAGCGTCAAACTGGTTTTGGAGAAAAGCAAAGTCTTTTTCTTGGGCAAATGGATTCAATGTCATGTTTACAAACACAAGTATACTTTTTCACCTGGTTTCTGTAGCATTCTACTCAGAAAACTTGAATGTGTACCTGTTGTGTCTCCATGTGGAACCAATTAGCGTGTGCTAACAAAAAAACAAAATGTTACATGATAAAATTCATTCAAAACTCTCAAGTACATAGTTAATATCCAGAAAACACTAACAAATTCACAGGCTGTTTTACAAGCTGATATTCATTTAGGCACACAGAACCGGATCGCTCTGGTTGGATCCAGACCTATCTGGATATTCTCGTACGGAATTCCTGTACAAAGGACCCAGAAAAAAATATTGAAACTGGTTTTGGAGAAAAGCAAAGTCTTTGTCTTGGGCAAATGGATTCAATGTCATGTTTACAAACACAAGTATACTTTTTCACCTGGTTTCTGTAGCATTCTACTCAGAAAACACTTATGTGTACCTGTTGTGTCTCCATGTGGAACCAATTAGTGTGTGCCAACAAAAAAAGCAAAGTGTTATGTGCCCGAATTCATTCCAAACTCTAAAGTTCATAGATAGAAATCAGAAAACAGAAACAAACACGAGACTGTAGCAAGAGCTGGGATTGTGTTAGGCAGAAGAGAACCGGATATTTCTGGTTAGGTCCAGACCTATCTGGACTAATTCATGTGCAATTTGTGTGCAAAGGACCCAGAAAAGAATATTGACACGGGTTTTTGAGAAAAGCAAGGTCTTTTTCTTGGGCAAGTGGATTCAATGTCACGTTTACAGTTGCAAATATAATTTTTCACCTGGTTTCTGTAGTATTCTACTCCGAAAACTCGAATGTGTACCTGTTGTGTCTCCATGTAGAACTAGTTAGCGTGTGCCAACAAGAAATCAAAGTGTAACATGATAAAATTCATTCAAAACTGGAAAGTTCATACATAATATCCAGAAAACACTAACAAACTCACAGGCTGTTTTACAAGCTGATATTCATTTAGGCACACAGAACCGGATAGTTCTGGTTGGATCCAGACCTATAAGGCCAAACTCGTGTGGAATTTGTGTGCAAAGGACCCAGAAAAAAATATTGAAACTGGTTTTGGAGAAAAGCAAAGTCTTTTTCATGGGCAAATGGATTCAATGTCATGTTTACAAACACAAGTATACTTTTTCACCTGGTTTCTGTAGCATTCTACTCAGAAAACACTTATGTGTACATGTTGTGTCTCCATGTGAATCCAATTAGCATTTGCCAACAGAAAAACAAAAAGTTACATGCCAGAATTCATTCCAAACTCTCAAGTTCATAGTTAATATCCAGAAAACACTAACAAATACACAGGCTGTTTTAAAAGCTGATATTCATTTAGCCACACATAACCGGATAATTCTGGTTTGCTCCTGACTTATCAGGACACACTCACGTGGAATTCCTGTGCCAAGGACCCAGAAATGCAGCGTCAAACTGGTTTTGGAGAAAAGCAAAGTCTTTTTCTTGGGCAAATGGATTCAATGTCATGTTTACAAACACAAGTATACTTTTTCACCTGGTTTCTGTAGCATTCTACTCAGAAAACTCGAATGTGTACCTGTTGTGTCTCCATGTGGAACCAATTAGTGTGTGCCAACAAAAAAAGCAAAGTTTACGTGCCCGAATTCATTCCAAACTCTAAAGTTCATAGATAAAAATCAGAAAACAGAAACAAACACGAGAATGTAGCAAGAGCTGGGATTGAGTTAGGCAGAAGAGAACCGGATATTTCTGGTTAGGTCCAGACCTATCTGGACAAATTCATGTGCAATTTATGTGCAAAGGACCCAGAAAAGAATATTGACACTGGTTTTTGAGAAAAGCAAGGTCTTTTTCTGGGGTAAGTGGATTCAATGTCATGTTTACAGTCGCAAATATGATTTTTAACGTGGTTTCTGTAGCATTCTACTCCGAAAACTCCAATGTGTACCTGTTGTGTCTCCATGTGGAACCAATTAGTGTGTGCTAACAAAAAAACAAAATGTTACATGATAAAATTCATTCAAAACTCTCAAGTTCATAGTTAATATCCAGAAAACACTAACAAATTCACAGGCTGTTTTACAAGTTGATATTCATTTAGGCACACAGAACCGGATCGTTCTGGTTGGATCCAGACCTATCTGGATATTCTCGTGTGGAATTCGTGTACAAAGGACCCAGAAAAAAATATTGAAACTGGTTTTGGAGAAAAGCAAAGTCTTTTTCTTGGGCAAGTGGATTCAATGTCATGTGTACAAACACAAGTATACTTTTTCACCTGGTTTCTGTAGCATTCTACTCAGAAAACTCCAATGTGTACCTGTTGTGTCTCCATGTGGAACCAATTAGTGTGTGCCAACAAAAAAAGCAAAGTGTTACGTGCCAGAATTCATTCCAAACTCTAAAGTTCATAGATAGAAATCAGAAAACAGAAACAAACACGAGACTGTAGCAAGAGCTGGGATTGTGTTAGGCAGAAGAGAACCGGATATTTCTGGTTAGGTCCAGACCTATCTGGACTAATTCATGTGCAATTTGTGTGCAAAGGACCCAGAAAAGAATATTGACACTGGTTTTTGAGAAAAGCAAGGTCTTTTTCTTGGGCAAGTGGATTCAATGTCACGTTTACAGTTGCAAATATAATTTTTCACCTCGTTTCTGTAGTATTCTACTCCGAAAACTCGAATGTGTACCTGTTGTGTCTCCATGTAGAACTAGTTAGCGTGTGCCAACAAGAAATCAAAGTGTAACATGATAAAATTCATTCAAAACTGGAAAGTTCATACATAATATCCAGAAAACACTAACAAACTCACAGGCTGTTTTACAAACTGATATTCATTTAGGCACACAGAACCGGATAGTTCTGGTTGGATCCAGACCTATAAGGCCAAACTCGTGTGGAATTTGTGTGCAAAGGACCCAGAAAAAAATATTGAAACTGGTTTTGGAGAAAAGCAAAGTCTTTTTCTTGGGCAAATGGATTCAATGTCATGTTTACAAACACAAGTATACTTTTTCACCTGGTTTCTGTAGCATTCTACTCAGAAAACACTTATGTGTACCTGTTGTGTCTCCATGTGAATCCAATTAGCATTTGCCAACAGAAAAACAAAAAGTTACATGCCAAAATTCATTCCAAACTCTCAAGTTCATAGTTAATATCCAGAAAACACTAACAAATACACAGGCTGTTTTAAAAGCTGATATTCATTTAGCCACACAGAACCGGATAATTCTGGTTTGCTCCTGACTTATCAGGACACACTCACGTGGAATTCCTGTGCCAAGGACCCAGAAATGCAGCGTCAAACTGGTTTTGGAGAAAAGCAAAGTCTTTTTCTTGGGCAAATGGATTCAATGTCATGTTTACAAACACAAGTATACTTTTTCACCTGGTTTCTGTAGCATTCTACTCAGAAAACTCCAATGTGTACCTGTTGTGTCTCCATGTGGAACCAATTAGTGTGTGCCAACAATAAAAGCAAAGTTTACGTGCCCGAATTCATTCCAAACTCTAAAGTTCATAGATAAAAATCAGAAAACAGAAACAAACACGAGACTGTAGCAAGAGCTGGGATTGAGTTAGGCAGAAGAGAACCGGATATTTCTGGTTAGGTCCAGACCTATCTGGACAAATTCATGTGCAATTTGTGTGCAAAGGACCCAGAAAAGAATATTGACACTGGTTTTTGAGAAAAGCAAGGTCTTTTTCTTGGGCAAGTGGATTCAATGTCATGTTAACAGTCGCAAATATGATTTTTAACGTGGTTTCTGTAGCATTCTACTCAAAAAACTCAAATGTGTACCTGTTGTGTCTCCATGTGGAACCAATTAGCGTGTGCTAACAAAAAAACAAAATGTTACATGATAAAATTCATTCAAAACTCTCAAGTTCATTGTTAATATGCAGAAAACACTATCAAACTCGCAGGCTGTTTTACAAGCTGATATTCATTTAGGCACACAGAAGCGGATCGTTCTGTTTGGATCCATACTTATCTGGATATTCTCGTGCGGAATTCGTGTGCAAAGGACCCAGAAAAAAATATTGAAACTGGTTTTGGAGAAAAGCAAAGTCTTTGTCTTGGGCAAGTGGATTCAATGTCATGTGTACAAACACAAGTATACTTTTTCTTCTGGTTTCTGTAGCATTCTACTCAGACAACTACAATTGTACCTGTTGTGTCTCCATGTGGAACCAATTAGTGTGTGCCAACAAAAAAAGCAAAGTGTTACGTGCCCGAATTCATTCCAAACTCTAAAGTTCATAGATAGAAATCAGAAAACAGAAACAAACACGAGACTGTAGCAAGAGCTGGGATTGAGTTAGGCAGAAGAGAACCGGATATTTCTGGTTAGGTCCAGACCTATCTGGACAAATTCATGTGCAATTTGTGTGCAAAGGACCGAGAAAAGAATATTGACACGGGTTTTTGAGAAAAGCAAGGTCTTTTTCTTGGGCAAGTGGATTCAATGTCACGTTTACAGTTTCAAATATAATTTTTGACCTGGTTTCTCTAGTATTCTACTCCGAAAGCTCGAATGTGTACCTGTTGTGTCTCCATGTAGAACTAATTAGCGTGTGCCAACAAGAAAACAAAGTGTAACATGATAAAATTCATTCAAAACTGGAAAGTTCATACATAATATCCAGAAAACACTAACAAACTCACAGGCTGTTTTACAAGCTGATATTCATTTAGGCACACAGAAGCGGATAGTTCTGGTTGGATCCAGACCTATAAGGCCAAACTCGTGTGGAATTTGTGTGCAAAGGACCCAGAAAAAAATATTGAAACTGGTTTTGGAGAAAAGCAAAGTCTTTGTCTTGGGCAAGTGGATTCAATGTCATGTTTACAAACACAAGTATACTTTTTCACCTGGTTTCTGTAGCATTCTACTCAGAAAACTCCAATGTGTACCTGTTGTGTCTCCATGTGGAACCAATTAGTGTGTGCCAACAAAAAAAGCAAAGTGTTACGTGCCCGAATTCATTCCAAACTCTAAAGTTCATAGATAAAAATCAGAAAACAGAAACAAACACGAGATGTAGCAAGAGCTGGGATTGTGTTAGGCAGAAGAGAACCGGATATTTCTGGTTAGGTCCAGACCTATCTGGACAAATTCATGTGCAATTTATGTGCAAAGGACCCAGAAAAGAATATTGACACGGGTTTTTGAGGAAATCAAGGTCTTTTTCTTGGGCAAGTGGATTCAATGTCACGTTTACAGTTGCAAATATAATTTTTCACCTGGTTTCTGTAGTATTCTACTCCGAAAACTCGAATGTGTACCTGTTGTGTCTCCATGTAGAACTAATTAGCGTGTGCCAACAAGAAAACAAAGTGTAACATGATAAAATTCATTCAAAACTGGAAAGTTCATACATAATATCCAGAAAACACTAACAAACTCACAGGCTGTTTTACAAGCTGATATTCATTTAGGCACACAGAACCGGATAGTTCTGGTTGGATCCAGACCTATAAGGCCAAACTCGTGTGGAATTTGTGTGCAAAGGACCCAGAAAAAAATATTGAAACTGGTTTTGGAGAAAAGCAAAGTCTTTTTCTTGGGCAAGTGGATTCAATGTCATGTTTACAAACACAAGTATACTTTTTCACCTGGTTTCTGTAGCATTCTATTCAGAAAACACTTATGTGTACATGTTGTGTCTCCATGTGAATCCAATTAGCATTTGCCAACAGAAAAACAAAAAGTTACATGCCAAAATTCATTCCAAACTCTCAAGTTCATAGTTAATATCCAGAAAACACTAACAAATACACAGGCAGTTTTAAAAGCTGATATTCATTTAGGCACACAGAACCGGATAATTCTGGTTTGCTCCTGACTTATCAGGACACACTCACGTGGAATTCCTGTGCCAAGGACCCAGAAATGCAGCGTCAAACTGGTTTTGGAGAAAAGCAAAGTCTTTTTCTTGGGCAAATGGATTCAATGTCATGTTTACAAACACAAGTATACTTTTTCACCTGGTTTCTGTAGCATTCTACTCAGAAAACTCCAATGTGTACCTGTTGTGTCTCCATGTGGAACCAATTAGTGTGTGCCAACAAAAAAAGCAAAGTTTACGTGCCCGAATTCATTCCAAACTCTAAAGTTCATAGATAAAAATCAGAAAACAGAAACAAACACGAGACTGTAGCAAGAGCTGGGATTGAGTTAGGCAGAAGAGAACCGCATATTTCTGGTTAGGTCCAGACCTATCTGGACAAATTCATGTGCAATTTATGTGCAAAGGACCCAGAAAAGAATATTGACACTGGTTTTTGAGAAAAGCAAGGTCTTTTTCTTGGGCAAGTGGATTCAATGTCATGTTTACAGTCGCAAATATGATTTTTAACGTGGTTTCTGTAGCATTCTACTCAGAAAACTCGAATGTGTACCTGTTGTGTCTCCATGTGGAACCAATTAGCGTGTGCTAACAAAAAAACAAAATGTTACATGATAAAATTCATTCAAAACTCTCAAGTTCATAGTTAATATCCAGAAAACACTATCAAACTCACAGGCTGTTTTACAAGCTGATATTCATTTATGCACACAGATCCGGATGGTTCTGTTTGGATCCAGGCTTATCTGGATATTCTCGTGCGGAATTCGTGTGCAAAGGACCCAGAAAAAAATATTGAAACTGGTTTTGGAGAAAAGCAAAGTCTTTTCTTGGGCAAGTGGATTCAATGTCATGTTTACAAACACAAGTATACTTTTTCTTCTGGTTTCTGTAGCATTCTACTCAGACAACTCCAATGTGTACCTGTTGTGTCTCCATGTGGAACCAATTAGTGTGTGCCAACAAAAAAAGCAAAGTGTTACGTGCCCGAATTCATTCCAAACTCTAAAGTTCATAGATAGAAATCAGAAAACAGAAACAAACACGAGACTGTAGCAAGAGCTGGGATTGAGTTAGGCAGAAGAGAACCGGATATTTCTGGTTAGGTCCAGACGTATTTGGACTAATTCATGTACAATTTGTGTGCAAAGGACCCAGAAAAGAATACTGACACTGTTTTTTGAGAAAAGCAAGGTCTTTTCCTTGGGCAACTGGATTCAATGTCATGTTTACAGTCGCAAATATAATTTTTCACATGGTTTCTGTAGTATTCTACTTCGAAAACTCGAATGTGTACCTGTTGTGTCTCCATGTGGAAACAATTAGCGTGTGCCAACAAGAAAACAAAATGTAACATGATAAAATTCATTCAAAACTGGAAAGTTCATACATAATATCCAGAAAACACTAACAAACTCACAGGCTGTTTTACAAGCTGATATTCATTTAGGCACACAGAACCGGATAGTTCTGGTTGGATCCAGACCTATAAGGCCAAACTCTTGTGGAATTTGTGTGCAAAGGACCCAGAAAAAAATATTGAAACTGGTTTTGGAGAAAAGCAAAGTCTTTTTCTTGGGCAAGTGGATTCAATATCATGTTTACAAACACAAGTATACTTTTTCACCTGGTTTCTGTAGCATTCTACTCAGAAAACACTTATGTGTACATGTTGTGTCTCCATGTGAATCCAATTAGCATTTGCCAACAGAAAAACAAAAAGTTACATGCCAGAATTCATTCCAAACTCTCAAGTTCATAGTTAATATCCAGAAAACACTAACAAATACACAGGCTGTTTTAAAAGCTGATATTCATTTAGCCACGCAGAACCGGATAATTCTGGTTTGCTCCTGACTTATCAGGACACACTCACGTGGAATTCCTGTGCCAAGGACCCAGAAATGCAGCGTCAAACTGGTTTTGGAGAAAAGCAAAGTCTTTTTCTTGGGCAAATGGATTCAATGTCATGTTTACAAACACAAGTATACTTTTTCACCTGGTTTCTGTAGCATTCTACTCAGAAAATTCCAATGTGTACCTGTTGTGTCTCCATGTAGAACCAATTAGTGTGTGCCAACAAAAAAAGCAAAGTTTACGTGCCCGAATTCATTCCAAACTCTAAAGTTCATAGATAAAAATCAGAAAACAGAAACAAACACGAGAATGTAGCAAGAGCTGGGATTGAGTTAGGCAGAAGAGAACCGGATAGTTCTGGTTAGGTCCAGACCTATCTGGACAAATTCATGTGCAATTTATGTGCAAAGGACCCAGAAAAGAATATTGACACTGGTTTTTGAGAAAAGCAAGGTCTTTTTCTTGGGCAAGTGGATTCAATGTCATGTTTACAGTCGCAAATATGATTTTTAACGTGGTTTCTGTAGCATTCTACTCAGAAAACTCGAATGTGTACCTGTTGTGTCTCCATGTGGAACCAATTAGCGTGTGCTAACAAAAAAACAAAATGTTACATGATAAAATTCATTCAAAACTCTCAAGTTCATAGTTAATATCCAGAAAACACTATCAAACTCACAGGCTGTTTTACAAGCTGATATTCATTTATGCACACAGATCCGGATGGTTCTGTTTGGATCCAGGCTTATCTGGATATTCTCGTGCGGAATTCGTGTGCAAAGGACCCAGAAAAAAATATTGAAACTGGTTTTGGAGAAAAGCAAAGTCTTTTTCTTGGGCAAGTGGATTCAATGTCATGTTTACAAACACAAGTATACTTTTTCTTCTGGTTTCTGTAGCATTCTACTCAGACAACTCCAATGTGTACCTGTTGTGTCTCCATGTGGAACCAATTAGTGTGTGCCAACAAAAAAAGCAAAGTGTTACGTGCCCGAATTCATTCCAAACTCTAAAGTTCATAGATAGAAATCAGAAAACAGAAACAAACACGAGACTGTAGCAAGAGCTGGGATTGAGTTAGGCAGAAGAGAACCGGATATTTCTGGTTAGGTCCAGACGTATTTGGACTAATTCATGTACAATTTGTGTGCAAAGGACCCAGAAAAGAATACTGACACTGTTTTTTGAGAAAAGCAAGGTCTTTTCCTTGGGCAACTGGATTCAATGTCATGTTTACAGTCGCAAATATAATTTTTCACATGGTTTCTGTAGTATTCTACTTCGAAAACTCGAATGTGTACCTGTTGTGTCTCCATGTGGAAACAATTAGCGTGTGCCAACAAGAAAACAAAATGTAACATGATAAAATTCATTCAAAACTGGAAAGTTCATACATAATATCCAGAAAACACTAACAAACTCACAGGCTGTTTTACAAGCTGATATTCATTTAGGCACACAGAACCGGATAGTTCTGGTTGGATCCAGACCTATAAGGCCAAACTCTTGTGGAATTTGTGTGCAAAGGACCCAGAAAAAAATATTGAAACTGGTTTTGGAGAAAAGCAAAGTCTTTTTCTTGGGCAAGTGGATTCAATATCATGTTTACAAACACAAGTATACTTTTTCACCTGGTTTCTGTAGCATTCTACTCAGAAAACACTTATGTGTACATGTTGTGTCTCCATGTGAATCCAATTAGCATTTGCCAACAGAAAAACAAAAAGTTACATGCCAGAATTCATTCCAAACTCTCAAGTTCATAGTTAATATCCAGAAAACACTAACAAATACACAGGCTGTTTTAAAAGCTGATATTCATTTAGCCACGCAGAACCGGATAATTCTGGTTTGCTCCTGACTTATCAGGACACACTCACGTGGAATTCCTGTGCCAAGGACCCAGAAATGCAGCGTCAAACTGGTTTTGGAGAAAAGCAAAGTCTTTTTCTTGGGCAAATGGATTCAATGTCATGTTTACAAACACAAGTATACTTTTTCACCTGGTTTCTGTAGCATTCTACTCAGAAAATTCCAATGTGTACCTGTTGTGTCTCCATGTAGAACCAATTAGTGTGTGCCAACAAAAAAAGCAAAGTTTACGTGCCCGAATTCATTCCAAACTCTAAAGTTCATAGATAAAAATCAGAAAACAGAAACAAACACGAGAATGTAGCAAGAGCTGGGATTGAGTTAGGCAGAAGAGAACCGGATAGTTCTGGTTAGGTCCAGACCTATCTGGACAAATTCATGTGCAATTTATGTGCAAAGGACCCAGAAAAGAATATTGACACTGGTTTTTGAGAAAAGCAAGGTCTTTTTCTTGGGCAAGTGGATTCAATGTCATGTTTACAGTCGCAAATATGATTTTTAACGTGGTTTCTGTAGCATTCTACTCAGAAAACTCGAATGTGTACCTGTTGTGTCTCCATGTGGAACCAATTAGCGTGTGCTAACAAAAAAACAAAATGTTACATGATAAAATTCATTCAAAACTCTCAAGTTCATAGTTAATATCCAGAAAACACTATCAAACTCACAGGCTGTTTTACAAGCTGATATTCATTTATGCACACAGATCCGGATGGTTCTGTTTGGATCCAGGCTTATCTGGATATTCTCGTGCGGAATTCGTGTGCAAAGGACCCAGAAAAAAATATTGAAACTGGTTTTGGAGAAAAGCAAAGTCTTTTCTTGGGCAAGTGGATTCAATGTCATGTTTACAAACACAAGTATACTTTTTCTTCTGGTTTCTGTAGCATTCTACTCAGACAACTCCAATGTGTACCTGTTGTGTCTCCATGTGGAACCAATTAGTGTGTGCCAACAAAAAAAGCAAAGTGTTACGTGCCCGAATTCATTCCAAACTCTAAAGTTCATAGATAGAAATCAGAAAACAGAAACAAACACGAGACTGTAGCAAGAGCTGGGATTGAGTTAGGCAGAAGAGAACCGGATATTTCTGGTTAGGTCCAGACGTATTTGGACTAATTCATGTACAATTTGTGTGCAAAGGACCCAGAAAAGAATACTGACACTGTTTTTTGAGAAAAGCAAGGTCTTTTCCTTGGGCAACTGGATTCAATGTCATGTTTACAGTCGCAAATATAATTTTTCACATGGTTTCTGTAGTATTCTACTTCGAAAACTCGAATGTGTACCTGTTGTGTCTCCATGTGGAAACAATTAGCGTGTGCCAACAAGAAAACAAAATGTAACATGATAAAATTCATTCAAAACTGGAAAGTTCATACATAATATCCAGAAAACACTAACAAACTCACAGGCTGTTTTACAAGCTGATATTCATTTAGGCACACAGAACCGGATAGTTCTGGTTGGATCCAGACCTATAAGGCCAAACTCTTGTGGAATTTGTGTGCAAAGGACCCAGAAAAAAATATTGAAACTGGTTTTGGAGAAAAGCAAAGTCTTTTTCTTGGGCAAGTGGATTCAATATCATGTTTACAAACACAAGTATACTTTTTCACCTGGTTTCTGTAGCATTCTATTCAGAAAACACTTATGTGTACATGTTGTGTCTCCATGTGAATCCAATTAGCATTTGCCAACAGAAAAACAAAAAGTTACATGCCAAAATTCATTCCAAACTCTCAAGTTCATAGTTAATATCCAGAAAACACTAACAAATACACAGGCTGTTTTAAAAGCTGATATTCATTTAGCCACACAGAACCGGATAATTCTGGTTTGCTCCAGACTTATCAGGACACACTCACGTGGAATTCCTGTGCCAAGGACCCAGAAATGCAGCGTCAAACTGGTTTTGGAGAAAAGCAAAGTCTTTTTCTTGGGCAAATGGATTCAATGTCATGTTTACAAACACAAGTATACTTTTTCACCTGGTTTCTGTAGCATTCTACTCAGAAAATTCCAATGTGTACC
Organism: Sylvilagus floridanus; assembly: GCA_949820135.1. Taxonomy (NCBI): domain Eukaryota; kingdom Metazoa; phylum Chordata; class Mammalia; order Lagomorpha; family Leporidae; genus Sylvilagus; species Sylvilagus floridanus. The sequence goes on along the minus strand of OX463227.1, from coordinate 157,546,536 downwards.
TGTTGTGTCTCCATGTAGAACCAATTAGTGTGTGCCAACAAAAAAAGCAAAGTTTACGTGCCCGAATTCATTCCAAACTCTAAAGTTCATAGATAAAAATCAGAAAACAGAAACAAACACGAGAATGTAGCAAGAGCTGGGATTGAGTTAGGCAGAAGAGAACCGGATATTTCTGGTTAGGTCCAGACCTATCTGGACAAATTCATGTGCAATTTATGTGCAAAGGACCCAGAAAAGAATATTGACACTGGTTTTTGAGAAAAGCAAGGTCTTTTTCTGGGGTAAGTGGATTCAATGTCATGTTTACAGTCGCAAATATGATTTTTAACGTGGTTTCTGTAGCATTCTACTCAGAAAACAAGAATGTGTACCTGTTGTGTCTCCATGTGGAACCAATTAGTGTGTGCTAACAAAAAAACAAAATGTTACATGATAAAATTCATTCAAAATTCTCAAGTTCATAGTTAATATCCAGAAAACACTAACAAATTCACAGGCTGTTTTACAAGTTGATATTCATTTAGGCACACAGAACCAGATCGTTCTGGTTGGATCCAGACCTATCTGGATATTCTCGTGTGGAATTCGTGTACAAAGGACCCAGAAAAAAATATTGAAACTGGTTTTGGAGAAAAGCAAAGTCTTTTTCTTGGGCAAGTGGATTCAATGTCATGTGTACAAACACAAGTATACTTTTTCACCTGGTTTCTGTAGCATTCTACTCAGAAAACTCCAATGTGTACCTGTTGTGTCTCCATGTGGAACCAATTAGTGTGTGCCAACAAAAAAAGCAAAGTGTTACGTGCCCGAATTCATTCCAAACTCTAAAGTTCATAGATAGAAATCAGAAAACAGAAACAAACACGAGACTGTAGCAAGAGCTGGGATTGTGTTAGGCAGAAGAGAACCGGATATTTCTGGTTAGGTCCAGACCTATCTGGACTAATTCATGTGCAATTTGTGTGCAAAGGACCCAGAAAAGAATATTGACACTGGTTTTTGAGAAAAGCAAGGTCTTTTTCTTGGGCAAGTGGATTCAATGTCACGTTTACAGTTGCAAATATAATTTTTCACCTCGTTTCTGTAGTATTCTACTCCGAAAACTCGAATGTGTACCTGTTGTGTCTCCATGTAGAACTAGTTAGCGTGTGCCAACAAGAAAACAAAGTGTAACATGATAAAATTCATTCAAAACAGGAAAGTTCATACATAATATCCAGAAAACACTAACAAACTCACAGGCTGTTTTACAAGCTGATATTCATTTAGGCACACAGAACCGGATAGTTCTGGTTGGATCCAGACCTATAAGGCCAAACTCGTGTGGAATTTGTGTGCAAAGGACCCAGAAAAAAATATTGAAACTGGTTTTGGAGAAAAGCAAAGTCTTTTTCTTGGGCAAATGGATTCAATGTCATGTTTACAAACACAAGTATACTTTTTCAACTGGTTTCTGTTACATTCTACTCAGAAAACACTTATGTGTACATGTTGTGTCTCCATGTGAATCCAATTAGCATTTGCCAACAGAAAAACAAAAAGTTACATGCCAAAATTCATTCCAAACTCTCAAGTTCATAGTTAATATCCAGAAAACACTAACAAATACACAGGCTGTTTTAAAAGCTGATATTCATTTAGCCACACATAACCGGATAATTCTGGTTTGCTCCTGACTTATCAGGACACACTCACGTGGAATTCCTGTGCCAAGGACCCAGAAATGCAGCGTCAAACTGGTTTTGGAGAAAAGCAAAGTCTTTTTCTTGGGCAAATGGATTCAATGTCATGTTTACAAACACAAGTATACTTTTTCACCTGGTTTCTGTAGCATTCTACTCAGAAAACTCGAATGTGTACCTGTTGTGTCTCCATGTGGAACCAATTAGTGTGTGCCAACAAAAAAAGCAAAGTTTACGTGCCCAAATTCATTCCAAACTCTAAAGTTCATAGATAAAAATCAGAAAACAGAAACAAACACGAGACTGTAGCAAGAGCTGGGATTGAGTTAGGCAGAAGAGAACCGGATATTTCTGGTTAGGTCCAGACCTATCTGGACAAATTCATGTGCCATTTGTTTGCAAAGGACCCAGAAAAGAATATTGACACTGGTTTTTGAGAAAAGCAAGGTCTTTTTCTTGGGCAAGTGGATTCAATGTCATGTTAACAGTCGCAAATATGATTTTTAACGTGGTTTCTGTAGCATTCTACTCAAAAAACTCGAATGTGTACCTGTTGTGTCTCCATGTGGAACCAATTAGCGTGTGCTAACAAAAAAACAAAATGTTACATGATAAAATTCATTCAAAACTCTCAAGTTCATTGTTAATATGCAGAAAACACTATCAAACTCGCAGGCTGTTTTACAAGTTGATATTCATTTAGGCACACAGAAGCGGATCGTTCTGTTTGGATCCAGACTTATCTGGATATTCTCATGCGGAATTCGTGTGCAAAGGACCCAGAAAAAAATATTGAAACTGGTTTTGGAGAAAAGCAATGTCTTTGTCTTGGGCAAGTGGATTCAAAGTCATGTTTACAAACACAAGTATACTTTTTCTTCTGGTTTCTGTAGCATTCTACTCAGACAACTCCAATGTGTACCTGTTGTGTCTCCATGTGGAACCAATTAGTGTGTGCCAACAAAAAAAGCAAAGTGTTACGTGCCCGAATTCATTCCAAACTCTAAAGTTCATAGATAGAAATCAGAAAACAGAAACAAACACGAGACTGTAGCAAGAGCTGGGATTGTGTTAGTCAGAAGAGAACCGGATATTTCTGGTTAGGTCCAGACCTATCTGGACAAATTCATGTGCAATTTGTGTGCAAAGGACCCAGAAAAGAATATTGACACGGGTTTTTGAGAAAAGCAAGGTCTTTTTCTTGGGCAAGTGGATTCAATGTCACGTTTACAGTTGCAAATATAATTTTTCACCTGGTTTCTGTAGTATTCTACTCCGAAAACTCGAATGTGTACCTGTTGTGTCTCCATGTAGAACTAGTTAGCGTGTGCCAACAAGAAAACAAAGTGTAACATGATAAAATTCATTCAAAACTGTAAAGTTCATACATAATATCCAGAAAACACTAACAAACTCACAGGCTGTTTTACAAGCTGATATTCATTTAGGCACACAGAACCGGATAGTTCTGGTTGGATCCAGACCTATAAGGCCAAACTCGTGTGGAATTTGTGTGCAAAGGACCCAGAAAAAAATATTGAAACTGGTTTTGGAGAAAAGCAAAGTCTTTTTCTTGGGCAAGTGGATTCAATATCATGTTTACAAACACAAGTATACTTTTTCACCTGGTTTCTGTAGCATTCTACTCAGAAAACACTTATGTGTACATGTTGTGTCTCCATGTGAATCCAATTAGCATTTGCCAACAGAAAAACAAAAAGTTACATGCCAAAATTCATTCCAAACTCTCAAGTTCATAGTTAATATCCAGAAAACACTAACAAATACACAGGCTGTTTTAAAAGCTGATATTCATTTAGCCACACAGAACCGGATAATTCTGGTTTGCTCCTGACTTATCAGGACACACTCACGTGGAATTCCTGTGCCAAGGACCCAGAAATGCAGCGTCAAACTGGTTTTGGAGAAAAGCAAAGTCTTTTTCTTGGGCAAATGGATTCAATGTCATGTTTACAAACACAAGTATACTTTTTCACCTGGTTTCTGTAGCATTCTACTCAGAAAACTCCAATGTGTACCTGTTGTGTCTCCATGTAGAACCAATTAGTGTGTGCCAACAAAAAAAGCAAAGTTTACGTGCCCGAATTCATTCCAAACTCTAAAGTTCATAGATAAAAATCAGAAAATAGAAACAAACACGAGAATGTAGCAAGAGCTGGGATTGAGTTAGGCAGAAGAGAACCGGATATTTCTGGTTAGGTCCAGACCTATCTGGACAAATTCATGTGCAATTTATGTGCAAAGGACCCAGAAAAGAATATTGACACTGGTTTTTGAGAAAAGCAAGGTCTTTTTCTGGGGTAAGTGGATTCAATGTCATGTTTACAGTCGCAAATATGATTTTTAACGTGGTTTCTGTAGCATTCTACTCAGAAAACTCGAATGTGTACCTGTTGTGTCTCCATGTGGAACCAATTAGTGTGTGCTAACAAAAAAAGAAAATGTTACATGATAAAATTCATTCAAAACTCTCAAGTTCATAGTTAATATCCAGAAAACACTAACAAATTCACAGGCTGTTTTACAAGTTGATATTCATTTAGGCACACAGAACCGGATCGTTCTGGTTGGATCCAGACCTATCTGGATATTCTCGTGTGGAATTCGTGTACAAAGGACCCAGAAAAAAATATTGAAACTGGTTTTGGAGAAAAGCAAAGTCTTTGTCTTGGGCAAGTGGATTCAATGTCATGTGTACAAACACAAGTATACTTTTTCACCTGGTTTCTGTAGCATTCTACTCAGAAAACTCCAATGTGTACCTGTTGTGTTCCATGTGGAACCAATTAGTGTGTGCCAACAAAAAAAGCAAAGTGTTATGTGCCCGAATTCATTCCAAACTCTAAAGTTCATAGATAGAAATCAGAAAACAGAAACAAACACGAGACTGTAGCAAGAGCTGGGATTGTGTTAGGCAGAAGAGAACCGGATATTTCTGGTTAGGTCCAGACCTATCTGGACTAATTCATGTGCAATTTGTGTGCAAAGGACCCAGAAAAGAATATTGACACGGGTTTTTGAGAAAAGCAAGGTCTTTTTCTTGGGCAAGTGGATTCAATGTCACGTTTACAGTTGCAAATATAATTTTTCACCTGGTTTCTGTAGTATTCTACTCAGAAAACTCGAATGTGTACCTGTTGTGTCTCCATGTAGAACTAGTTAGCGTGTGCCAACAAGAAATCAAAGTGTAACATGATAAAATTCATTCAAAACTGGAAAGTTCATACATAATATCCAGAAAACACTAACAAACTCACAGGCTGTTTTACAAGCTGATATTCATTTAGGCACACAGAACCGGATAGTTCTGGTTGGATCCAGACCTATAAGGCCAAACTCGTGTGGAATTTGTGTGCAAAGGACCCAGAAAAAAATATTGAAACTGGTTTTGGAGAAAAGCAAAGTCTTTTTCATGGGCAAATGGATTCAATGTCATGTTTACAAACACAAGTATACTTTTTCACCTGATTTCTGTAGCATTCTACTCAGAAAACACTTATGTGTACCTGTTGTGTCTCCATGTGAATCCAATTAGCATTTGCCAACAGAAAAACAAAAAGTTACATGCCAAAATTCATTCCAAACTCTCAAGTTCATAGTTAATATCCAGAAAACACTAACAAATACACAGGCTGTTTTAAAAGCTGATATTCATTTAGCCACACATAACCGGATAATTCTGGTTTGCTCCTGACTTATCAGGACACACTCACGTGGAATTCCTGTGCCAAGGACCCAGAAATGCAGCGTCAAACTGGTTTTGGAGAAAAGCAAAGTCTTTTTCTTGGGCAAATGGATTCAATGTCATGTTTACAAACACAAGTATACTTTTTCACCTGGTTTCTGTAGCATTCTACTCAGAAAACTCGAATGTGTACCTGTTGTGTCTCCATGTGGAACCAATTAGTGTGTGCCAACAAAAAAAGCAAAGTGTTACGTGCCCGAATTCATTCCAAACTCTAAAGTTCATAGATAGAAATCAGAAAACAGAAACAAACACGAGACTGTAGCAAGAGCTGGGATTGAGATAGGCAGAAGAGAACCGGATATTTCTGGTTAGGTCCAGACCTATCTGGACTAATTCATGTGCAATTTGTGTGCAAAGGACCCAGAAAAGAATATTGACACGGGTTTTTGAGAAAAGCAAGGTCTTTTTCTTGGGCAAGTGGATTCAATGTCACGTTTACAGTCGCAAATATAATTTTTCACATGGTTTCTGTAGTATTCTACTTCGAAAACTCGAATGTGTACCTGTTGTGTCTCCATGTGGAAACAATTAGCGTGTGCCAACAAGAAAACAAAATGTAACATGATAAAATTCATTCAAAACTGGAAAGTTCATACATAATATCCAGAAAACACTAACAAACTCACAGGCTGTTTTACAAGCTGATATTCATTTAGGCACACAGAACCGGATAGTTCTGGTTGGATCCAGACCTATAAGGCCAAACTCATGTGGAATTTGTGTGCAAAGGACCCAGAAAAAAATATTGAAACTGGTTTTGGAGAAAAGCAAAGTCTTTTTCTTGGGCAAGTGGATTCAATATCATGTTTACAAACACAAGTATACTTTTTCACCTGGTTTCTGTAGCATTCTACTCAGAAAACACTTATGTGTACATGTTGTGTCTCCATGTGAATCCAATTAGCATTTGCCAACAGAAAAACAAAAAGTTACATGCCAAAATTCATTCCAAACTCTCAAGTTCATAGTTAATATCCAGAAAACACTAACAAATACACAGGCTGTTTTAAAAGCTGATATTCATTTAGCCACACAGAACCGGATAATTCTGGTTTGCTCCTGACTTATCAGGACACACTCACGTGGAATTCCTGTGCCAAGGACCCAGAAATGCAGCGTCAAACTGGTTTTGGAGAAAAGCAAAGTCTTTTTCTTGGGCAAATGGATTCAATGTCATGTTTACAAACACAAGTATACTTTTTCACCTGGTTTCTGTAGCATTCTACTCAGAAAACACCAATGTGTACCTGTTGTGTCTCCATGTAGAACCAATTAGTGTGTGCCAACAAAAAAAGCAAAGTTTACGTGCCCGAATTCATTCCAAACTCTAAAGTTCATAGATAAAAATCAGAAAACAGAAACAAACACGAGACTGTAGCAAGAGCTGGGATTGAGTTAGGCAGAAGAGAACCGGATATTTCTGGTTAGGTCCAGACCTATCTGGACAAATTCATGTGCAATTTATGTGCAAAGGACCCAGAAAACAATATTGACACTGGTTTTTGAGAAAAGAAAGGTCTTTTTCTGGGGTAAGTGGATTCAATGTCATGTTTACAGTCGCAAACATGATTTTTAACGTGGTTTCTGTAGCATTCTACTCAGAAAACTCGAATGTGTACCTGTTGTGTCTCCATGTGGAACCAATTAGTGTGTGCTAACAAAAAAACAAAATGTTACATGATAAAATTCATTCAAAACTCTCAAGTTCATTGTTAATATGCAGAAAACACTATCAAACTCGCAGGCTGTTTTACAAGTTGATATTCATTTAGGCACACAGAAGCGGATCGTTCTGTTTGGATCCAGACTTATCTGGATATTCTCATGCGGAATTCGTGTGCAAAGGACCCAGAAAAAAATATTGAAACTGGTTTTGGAGAAAAGCAATGTCTTTGTCTTGGGCAAGTGGATTCAAAGTCATGTTTACAAACACAAGTATACTTTTTCTTCTGGTTTCTGTAGCATTCTACTCAGACAACTCCAATGTGTACCTGTTGTGTCTCCATGTGGAACCAATTAGTGTGTGCCAACAAAAAAAGCAAAGTGTTACGTGCCCGAATTCATTCCAAACTCTAAAGTTCATAGATAGAAATCAGAAAACAGAAACAAACACGAGACTGTAGCAAGAGCTGGGATTGTGTTAGTCAGAAGAGAACCGGATATTTCTGGTTAGGTCCAGACCTATCTGGACAAATTCATGTGCAATTTGTGTGCAAAGGACCCAGAAAAGAATATTGACACGGGTTTTTGAGAAAAGCAAGGTCTTTTTCTTGGGCAAGTGGATTCAATGTCACGTTTACAGTTGCAAATATAATTTTTCACCTGGTTTCTGTAGTATTCTACTCCGAAAACTCGAATGTGTACCTGTTGTGTCTCCATGTAGAACTAGTTAGCGTGTGCCAACAAGAAAACAAAGTGTAACATGATAAAATTCATTCAAAACTGTAAAGTTCATACATAATATCCAGAAAACACTAACAAACTCACAGGCTGTTTTACAAGCTGATATTCATTTAGGCACACAGAACCGGATAGTTCTGGTTGGATCCAGACCTATAAGGCCAAACTCGTGTGGAATTTGTGTGCAAAGGACCCAGAAAAAAATATTGAAACTGGTTTTGGAGAAAAGCAAAGTCTTTTTCTTGGGCAAGTGGATTCAATATCATGTTTACAAACACAAGTATACTTTTTCACCTGGTTTCTGTAGCATTCTACTCAGAAAACACTTATGTGTACCTGTTGTGTCTCCATGTGAATCCAATTAGCATTTGCCAACAGAAAAACAAAAAGTTACATGCCAAAATTCATTCCAAACTCTCAAGTTCATAGTTAATATCCAGAAAACACTAACAAATACACAGGCTGTTTTAAAAGCTGATATTCATTTAGCCACACATAACCGGATAATTCTGGTTTGCTCCTGACTTATCAGGACACACTCACGTGGAATTCCTGTGCCAAGGACCCAGAAATGCAGCGTCAAACTGGTTTTGGAGAAAAGCAAAGTCTTTTTCTTGGGCAAATGGATTCAATGTCATGTTTACAAACACAAGTATACTTTTTCACCTGGTTTCTGTAGCATTCTACTCAGAAAACTCGAATGTGTACCTGTTGTGTCTCCATGTGGAACCAATTAGTGTGTGCCAACAAAAAAAGCAAAGTGTTACGTGCCCGAATTCATTCCAAACTCTAAAGTTCATAGATAGAAATCAGAAAACAGAAACAAACACGAGACTGTAGCAAGAGCTGGGATTGAGATAGGCAGAAGAGAACCGGATATTTCTGGTTAGGTCCAGACCTATCTGGACTAATTCATGTGCAATTTGTGTGCAAAGGACCCAGAAAAGAATATTGACACGGGTTTTTGAGAAAAGCAAGGTCTTTTTCTTGGGCAAGTGGATTCAATGTCACGTTTACAGTCGCAAATATAATTTTTCACATGGTTTCTGTAGTATTCTACTTCGAAAACTCGAATGTGTACCTGTTGTGTCTCCATGTGGAAACAATTAGCGTGTGCCAACAAGAAAACAAAATGTAACATGATAAAATTCATTCAAAACTGGAAAGTTCATACATAATATCCAGAAAACACTAACAAACTCACAGGCTGTTTTACAAGCTGATATTCATTTAGGCACACAGAACCGGATAGTTCTGGTTGGATCCAGACCTATAAGGCCAAACTCATGTGGAATTTGTGTGCAAAGGACCCAGAAAAAAATATTGAAACTGGTTTTGGAGAAAAGCAAAGTCTTTTTCTTGGGCAAGTGGATTCAATATCATGTTTACAAACACAAGTATACTTTTTCACCTGGTTTCTGTAGCATTCTACTCAGAAAACACTTATGTGTACATGTTGTGTCTCCATGTGAATCCAATTAGCATTTGCCAACAGAAAAACAAAAAGTTACATGCCAAAATTCATTCCAAACTCTCAAGTTCATAGTTAATATCCAGAAAACACTAACAAATACACAGGCTGTTTTAAAAGCTGATATTCATTTAGCCACACAGAACCGGATAATTCTGGTTTGCTCCTGACTTATCAGGACACACTCACGTGGAATTCCTGTGCCAAGGACCCAGAAATGCAGCGTCAAACTGGTTTTGGAGAAAAGCAAAGTCTTTTTCTTGGGCAAATGGATTCAATGTCATGTTTACAAACACAAGTATACTTTTTCACCTGGTTTCTGTAGCATTCTACTCAGAAAACACCAATGTGTACCTGTTGTGTCTCCATGTAGAACCAATTAGTGTGTGCCAACAAAAAAAGCAAAGTTTACGTGCCCGAATTCATTCCAAACTCTAAAGTTCATAGATAAAAATCAGAAAACAGAAACAAACACGAGACTGTAGCAAGAGCTGGGATTGAGTTAGGCAGAAGAGAACCGGATATTTCTGGTTAGGTCCAGACCTATCTGGACAAATTCATGTGCCATTTGTTTGCAAAGGACCCAGAAAAGAATATTGACACTGGTTTTTGAGAAAAGCAAGGTCTTTTTCTTGGGCAAGTGGATTCAATGTCATGTTAACAGTCGCAAATATGATTTTTAACGTGGTTTCTGTAGCATTCTACTCAAAAAACTCGAATGTGTACCTGTTGTGTCTCCATGTGGAACCAATTAGCGTGTGCTAACAAAAAAACAAAATGTTACATGATAAAATTCATTCAAAACTCTCAAGTTCATTGTTAATATGCAGAAAACACTATCAAACTCGCAGGCTGTTTTACAAGTTGATATTCATTTAGGCACACAGAAGCGGATCGTTCTGTTTGGATCCAGACTTATCTGGATATTCTCATGCGGAATTCGTGTGCAAAGGACCCAGAAAAAAATATTGAAACTGGTTTTGGAGAAAAGCAATGTCTTTGTCTTGGGCAAGTGGATTCAAAGTCATGTTTACAAACACAAGTATACTTTTTCTTCTGGTTTCTGTAGCATTCTACTCAGACAACTCCAATGTGTACCTGTTGTGTCTCCATGTGGAAACAATTAGCGTGTGCCAACAAGAAAACAAAATGTAACATGATAAAATTCATTCAAAACTGGAAAGTTCATACATAATATCCAGAAAACACTAACAAACTCACAGGCTGTTTTACAAGCTGATATTCATTTAGGCACACAGAACCGGATAGTTCTGGTTGGATCCAGACCTATAAGGCCAAACTCATGTGGAATTTGTGTGCAAAGGACCCAGAAAAAAATATTGAAACTGGTTTTGGAGAAAAGCAAAGTCTTTTTCTTGGGCAAGTGGATTCAATATCATGTTTACAAACACAAGTATACTTTTTCACCTGGTTTCTGTAGCATTCTACTCAGAAAACACTTATGTGTACATGTTGTGTCTCCATGTGAATCCAATTAGCATTTGCCAACAGAAAAACAAAAAGTTACATGCCAAAATTCATTCCAAACTCTCAAGTTCATAGTTAATATCCAGAAAACACTAACAAATACACAGGCTGTTTTAAAAGCTGATATTCATTTAGCCACACAGAACCGGATAATTCTGGTTTGCTCCTGACTTATCAGGACACACTCACGTGGAATTCCTGTGCCAAGGACCCAGAAATGCAGCGTCAAACTGGTTTTGGAGAAAAGCAAAGTCTTTTTCTTGGGCAAATGGATTCAATGTCATGTTTACAAACACAAGTATACTTTTTCACCTGGTTTCTGTAGCATTCTACTCAGAAAACACCAATGTGTACCTGTTGTGTCTCCATGTAGAACCAATTAGTGTGTGCCAACAAAAAAAGCAAAGTTTACGTGCCCAAATTCATTCCAAACTCTAAAGTTCATAGATAAAAATCAGAAAACAGAAACAAACACGAGACTGTAGCAAGAGCTGGGATTGAGTTAGGCAGAAGAGAACCGGATATTTCTGGTTAGGTCCAGACCTATCTGGACAAATTCATGTGCCATTTGTTTGCAAAGGACCCAGAAAAGAATATTGACACTGGTTTTTGAGAAAAGCAAGGTCTTTTTCTTGGGCAAGTGGATTCAATGTCATGTTAACAGTCGCAAATATGATTTTTAACGTGGTTTCTGTAGCATTCTACTCAAAAAACTCGAATGTGTACCTGTTGTGTCTCCATGTGGAACCAATTAGCGTGTGCTAACAAAAAAACAAAATGTTACATGATAAAATTCATTCAAAACTCTCAAGTTCATTGTTAATATGCAGAAAACACTATCAAACTCGCAGGCTGTTTTACAAGTTGATATTCATTTAGGCACACAGAAGCGGATCGTTCTGTTTGGATCCAGACTTATCTGGATATTCTCATGCGGAATTCGTGTGCAAAGGACCCAGAAAAAAATATTGAAACTGGTTTTGGAGAAAAGCAAGGTCTTTTTCTTGGGCAAGTGGATTCAATGTCACGTTTACAGTCGCAAATATAATTTTTCACCTGTTTTCTGTAGTATTCTGCTCCGAAAACTGGAATGTGTACCTGTTGTGTCTCCATGTGGAAACAATTAGCGTGTGCCAACAAGAAAACAAAATGTAACATGATAAAATTCATTCAAAACTGGAAAGTTCATACATAATATCCAGAAAACACTAACAAACTCACAGGCTGTTTTACAAGCTGATATTCATTTAGGCACACAGAACCGGGTAGTTCTGGTTGGATCCAGACCTATAAGGCCAAACTCATGTGGAATTTGTGTGCAAAGGACCCAGAAAAAAATATTAAAACTGGTTTTGGAGAAAAGCAAAGTCTTTTTCTTGGGCAATTGGATTCAATGTCATGTTTACAAACACAAGTATACTTTTTCACCTGGTTTCTGTAGCATTCTACTCAGAAAACACTTATGTGTACATGTTGTGTCTCCATGTGAATCCAATTAGCATTTGCCAACAGAAAAACAAAAAGTTACATGCCAAAATTCATTCCAAACTCTCAAGTTCATAGTTAATATCCAGAAAACACTAACAAATACACAGGCTGTTTTAAAAGCTGATATTCATTTAGCCACACATAACCGGATGATTCTGGTTTGCTCCTGACTTATCAGGACACACTCACGTGGAATTCCTGTGCCAAGGACCCAGAAATGCAGCGCCAAACTGGTTTTGGAGAAAAGCAAAGTCTTTTTCTTGGGCAAATGGATTCAATGTCATGTTTACAAACACAAGTATACTTTTTCACCTGGTTTCTGTAGCATTCTACTCAGAAAACTCCAATGTGTACCTGTTGTGTCTCCATGTGGAACCAATTAGTGTGTGCCAACAAAAAAAGCAAAGTTTACGTGCCCGAATTCATTCCAAACTCTAAAGTTCATAGATAAAAATCAGAAAACAGAAACAAACACGAGACTGTAGCAAGAGCTGGGATTGAGTTAGGCAGAAGAGAACCGGATATTTCTGGTTAGGTCCAGACCTATCTGGACAAATTCATGTGCAATTTGTGTGCAAAGGACCCAGAAAAGAATATTGACACTGGTTTTTGAGAAAAGAAAGGTCTTTTTCTTGGGCAAGTGGATTCAATGTCATGTTTACAGTCGCAAATATGATTTTTAACGTGGTTTCTGTAGCATTCTACTCAAAAAACTCGAATGTGTACCTGTTGTGTCTCCATGTGGAACCAATTAGCGTGTGCTAACAAAAAACAAAATGTTACATGATAAAATTCATTCAAAACTCTCAAGTTCATTGTTAATATGCAGAAAACACTATCAAACTCACAGGCTGTTTTACAAGCTGATATTCATTTAGGCACACAGAACCGGATCGTTCTGTTTGGATCCAGACTTATCTGGATATTCTCGTGCGGAATTCGTGTGCAAAGGACCCAGAAAAAAATATTGAAACTGGTTTTGGAAAAAAGCAAAGTCTTTGTCTTGGGCAAGTGGATTCAATGTCATGTTTACAAACACAAGTATACTTTTTCTTCTGGTTTCTGTAGCATTCTACTCAGAAAACTCCAATGTGTACCTGTTGTGTCTCCATGTGGAACCAATTAGTGTGTGCCAACAAAAAAAGCAAAGTGTTACGTGCCCGAATTCATTCCAAACTCTAAAGTTCATAGATAGAAATCAGAAAACAGAAACAAACACGAGACTGTAGCCAGAGCTGGGATTGAGTTAGGCAGAAGAGAACCGGATATTTCTGGTTAGGTCCAGACCTATCTGGACAAATTCATGTGCAATTTGTGTGCAAAGGACCCAGAAAAGAATATTGACACTGGTTTTTGAGAAAAGAAAGGTCTTTTTCTTGGGCAAGTGGATTCAATGTCATGTTTACAGTCGCAAATATGATTTTTAACGTGGTTTCTGTAGCATTCTACTCAAAAAACTCGAATGTGTACCTGTTGTGTCTCCATGTGGAACCAATTAGCGTGTGCTAACAAAAAACAAAATGTTACATGATAAAATTCATTCAAAACTCTCAAGTTCATTGTTAATATGCAGAAAACACTATCAAACTCACAGGCTGTTTTACAAGCTGATATTCATTTAGGCACACAGAACCGGATCGTTCTGTTTGGATCCAGACTTATCTGGATATTCTCGTGCGGAATTCGTGTGCAAAGGACCCAGAAAAAAATATTGAAACTGGTTTTGGAAAAAAGCAAAGTCTTTGTCTTGGGCAAGTGGATTCAATGTCATGTTTACAAACACAAGTATACTTTTTCTTCTGGTTTCTGTAGCATTCTACTCAGAAAACTCCAATGTGTACCTGTTGTGTCTCCATGTGGAACCAATTAGTGTGTGCCAACAAAAAAAGCAAAGTGTTACGTGCCCGAATTCATTCCAAACTCTAAAGTTCATAGATAAAAATCAGAAAACAGAAACAAACACGAGACTGTAGCCAGAGCTGTGATTGAGTTAGGCAGAAGAGAACCGGATATTTCTGGTTAGGTCCAGACCTATCTGGACAAATTCATGTGCAATTTGTGTGCAAAGGACCCAGAAAAGAATATTGACACTGGATTTTGAGAAAAGCAAGGTCTTTTTCTTGGGCAAGTGGATTCAATGTCATGTTTACATTCGCAAATATGATTTTTAACGTGGTTTCTGTAGCATTCTACTCAAAAAACTCGAATGTGTACCTGTTGTGTCTCCATGTGGAACCAATTAGCGTGTGCTAACAAAAAACAAAATGTTACATGATAAAATTCATTCAAAACTCTCAAGTTCATTGTTAATATGCAGAAAACACTATCAAACTCACAGGCTGTTTTACAAGCTGATATTCATTTAGGCACACAGAACCGGATCGTTCTGGTTGGATCCAGACTTATCTGGATATTCTCGTGCGGAATTCGTGTGCAAAGGACCCAGAAAAAAATATTGAAACTGGTTTTGGAGAAAAGCAAAGTCTTTGTCTTGGGCAAGTGGATTCAAAGTCATGTTTACAAACACAAGTATACTTTTTCTTCTGGTTTCTGTAGCATTCTACTCAGACAACTCCAATGTGTACCTGTTGTGTCTCCATGTGGAACCAATTAGTGTGTGCCAACAAAAAAAGCAAAGTGTTACGTGCCCGAATTCATTCCAAACTCTAAAGTTCATAGATAAAAATCAGAAAACAGAAACAAACACGAGAATGTAGCAAGAGCTGGGATTGAGTTAGGCAGAAGAGAACCGGATATTTCTGGTTAGGTCCAGACCTATCTGGACAAATTCATGTGCAATTTATGTGCAAAGGACCCAGAATAGAATATTGACACTGTTTTTTGAGAAAAGCAAGGTCTTTTTCTGGGGTAAGTGGATTCAATGTCATGTTTACAGTCGCAAATATGATTTTTAACGTGGTTTCTGTAGCATTCTACTCAGAAAACTCGAATGTGTACCTGTTGTGTCTCCATGTGGAACCAATTAGCGTGTGCTAACAAAAAAACAAAATGTTACATGATAAAATTCATTCAAAACTCTCAAGTTCATAGTTAATATCCAGAAAACACTAACAAATTCACAGGCTGTTTTACAAGCTGATATTCATTTATGCACACAGAACCGGATCGTTCTGGTTGGATCCAGACCTATCTGGATATTCTCGTGTGGAATTCGTGTACAAAGGACCCAGAAAAAAATATTGAAACTGGTTTTGGAGAAAAGCAAAGTCTTTTTCTTGGGCAAGTGGATTCAATGTCATGTGTACAAACACAAGTATACTTTTTCTTCTGGTTTCTGTAGCATTCTACTCAGACAACTCCACTGTGTACCTATTGTGTCTCCATGTGGAACCAATTAGTGTGTGCCAACAAAAAAAGCAAAGTGTTACGTGCCCGAATTCATTCCAAACTCTAAAGTTCATAGATAGAAATCAGAAAACAGAAACAAACACGAGACTGTAGCCAGAGCTGGGATTGTGTTAGGCAGAAGAGAACCGGATATTTCTGGTTAGGTCCAGACCTATCTGGACAAATTCATGTGCAATTTGTGTGCAAAGGACCCAGAAAAGAATATTGACACGGGTTTTTGAGAAAAGCAAGGTCTTTTTCTTGGGCAAGTGGATTCAATGTCACGGTTACAGTTGCAAATATAATTTTTCACCTGGTTTCTGTAGTATTCTACTCCGAAAGCTCGAATGTGTACCTGTTGTGTCTCCATGTAGAACTAATTAGCGTGTGCCAACAAAAAAACAAAGTGTAACATGATAAAATTCATTCAAAACTGGAAAGTTCATACATAATATCCAGAAAACACTAACAAACTCACAGGCTGTTTTACAAGCTGATATTCATTTAGGCACACAGAACCGGATAGTTCTGGTTGGATCCAGACCTATAAGGCCAAACTCGTGTGGAATTTGTGTGCAAAGGACCCAGAAAAAAATATTGAAACTGGTTTTGGAGAAAAGCAAAGTCTTTTTCTTGGGCAAGTGGATTCAATGTCATGTTTACAAACACAAGTATACTTTTTCACCTGGTTTCTGTAGCATTCTACTCAGACAACTCCAATGTGTACCTGTTGGGTCTCCATGTGAATCCAATTAGCATTTGCCAACAGAAAAACAAAAAGTTACATGCCAAAATTCATTCCAAACTCTCAAGTTCATAGTTAATATCCAGAAAACACTAACAAATACACAGGCAGTTTTAAAAGCTGATATTCATTTAGCCACATATAACCGGATAATTCTGGTTTGCTCCTGACTTATCAGGACACACTCACATGGAATTCCTGTGCCAAGGACCCAGAAATGCAGCGTCAAACTGGTTTTGGAGAAAAGCAAAGTCTTTTTCTTGGGCAAATGGATTCAATGTCATGTTTACAAACACAAGTATACTTTTTCACCTGGTTTCTGTAGCATTCTGCTCAGACAACTCCAATGTGTACCTGTTGTGTCTCCATGTGGAACCAATTAGTGTGTGCCAACAAAAAAAGCAAAGTATTACGTGCTTGAATTCATTCCAAACTCTAAAGTTCATAGATAGAAATCAGAAAACAGAAACAAACACGAGACTGTAGCAAGAGCTGGGATTGAGTTAGGCAGAAGAGAACCGGATATTTCTGGTTAGGTCCAGACCTATCTGTACAAATTCAGGTGCAATTTGTGTGCAAAGGACCCGGAAAAGAATATTGACACTGGTTTTTGAGAAAAGCAAGGTCTTTTTCTTGGGCAAGTGGATTCAATGTCATGTTTACACTCGCAAATATGATTTTTAACGTGGTTTCTGTAGCATTCTACTCAGAAAACTCGAATGTGTACCTGTTGTGTCTCCATGTGGAACCAATTAGCGTGTGCTAACAAAAAAACAAAATGTTACATGATAAAATTCATTCAAAACTCTCAAGTTCATAGTTAATATCCAGAAAACACTAACAAATTCACAGGCTGTTTTACAAGCTGATATTCATTTATGCACACAGAACCGGATCGTTCTGGTTGGATCCAGACCTATCTGGATATTCTCGTGTGGAATTCGTGTACAAAGGACCCAGAAAAAAATATTGAAACTGGTTTTGGAGAAAAGCAAAGTCTTTTTCTTGGGCAAGTGGATTCAATGTCATGTGTACAAACACAAGTATACTTTTTCTTCTGGTTTCTGTAGCATTCTACTCAGACAACTCCACTGTGTACCTATTGTGTCTCCATGTGGAACCAATTAGTGTGTGCCAACAAAAAAAGCAAAGTGTTACGTGCCCGAATTCATTCCAAACTCTAAAGTTCATAGATAGAAATCAGAAAACAGAAACAAACACGAGACTGTAGCCAGAGCTGGGATTGTGTTAGGCAGAAGAGAACCGGATATTTCTGGTTAGGTCCAGACCTATCTGGACAAATTCATGTGCAATTTGTGTGCAAAGGACCCAGAAAAGAATATTGACACGGGTTTTTGAGAAAAGCAAGGTCTTTTTCTTGGGCAAGTGGATTCAATGTCACGGTTACAGTTGCAAATATAATTTTTCACCTGGTTTCTGTAGTATTCTACTCCGAAAGCTCGAATGTGTACCTGTTGTGTCTCCATGTAGAACTAATTAGCGTGTGCCAACAAAAAAACAAAGTGTAACATGATAAAATTCATTCAAAACTGGAAAGTTCATACATAATATCCAGAAAACACTAACAAACTCACAGGCTGTTTTACAAGCTGATATTCATTTAGGCACACAGAACCGGATAGTTCTGGTTGGATCCAGACCTATAAGGCCAAACTCGTGTGGAATTTGTGTGCAAAGGACCCAGAAAAAAATATTGAAACTGGTTTTGGAGAAAAGCAAAGTCTTTTTCTTGGGCAAGTGGATTCAATGTCATGTTTACAAACACAAGTATACTTTTTCACCTGGTTTCTGTAGCATTCTACTCAGACAACTCCAATGTGTACCTGTTGGGTCTCCATGTGAATCCAATTAGCATTTGCCAACAGAAAAACAAAAAGTTACATGCCAAAATTCATTCCAAACTCTCAAGTTCATAGTTAATATCCAGAAAACACTAACAAATACACAGGCTGTTTTAAAAGCTGATATTCATTTAGCCACATATAACCGGATAATTCTGGTTTGCTCCTGACTTATCAGGACACACTCACATGGAATTCCTGTGCCAAGGACCCAGAAATGCAGCGTCAAACTGGTTTTGGAGAAAAGCAAAGTCTTTGTCTTGGGCAAGTGGATTCAATGCAATGTTTACAAACACAAGTATACTTTTTCACCTGGTTTCTGTAGCATTCTGCTCAGACAACTCCAATGTGTACCTGTTGTGTCTCCATGTGGAACCAATTAGTGTGTGCCAACAAAAAAAGCAAAGTATTACGTGCTTGAATTCATTCCAAACTCTAAAGTTCATAGATAGAAATCAGAAAACAGAAACAAACACGAGACTGTAGCAAGAGCTGGGATTGAGTTAGGCAGAAGAGAACCGGATATTTCTGGTTAGGTCCAGACCTATCTGTACAAATTCAGGTGCAATTTGTGTGCAAAGGACCCGGAAAAGAATATTGACACTGGTTTTTGAGAAAAGCAAGGTCTTTTTCTTGGGCAAGTGGATTCAATGTCATGTTTACACTCGCAAATATGATTTTTAACGTGGTTTCTGTAGCATTCTACTCCGAAAACTCGAATGTGTACCTCTTGTGTCTCCATGTGGAACCAATTAGCGTGTGCTAACAAAAAAACAAAATGTTACATGATAAAATTCATTCCAAACTCTCAAGTTCATAGTTAATATCCAGAAAACACGAACAAACTCACAGGCTGTTTTACAAGCTGATATTCATTTATGCACACAGATCCGGATGGTTCTGTTTGGATCCAGACCTATCTGGATATTCTCGTGCGGAATTCGTGTGCAAAGGACCCAGAAAAAAATATTGAAACTGGTTTTGGAGAAAAGCAAAGTCTTTGTCTTAGGCAAGTGGATTCAATGTCATGTTTACAAACACAAGTATACTTTTTCTTCTGGTTTCTGTAGCATTCTACTCAGACAACTCCAATGTGTACCTGTTGTGTCTCCATGTGGAACCAATTAGTGTGTGCCAACAAAAAAAGCAAAGTGTTACGTGCCCGAATTCATTCCAAACTCTAAAGTTCATAGATAGAAATCAGAAAACAGAAACAAACACGAGACTGTAGCAAGAGCTGGGATTGAGTTAGGCAGAAGAGAACCGGATACTTCTGGTTAGGTCCAGACATATCTGGACTAATTCATGCGCAATTTGTGTGCAAAGGACCCAGAAAAGAATATTGACACTGTTTTTTGAGAAAAGCAAGGTCTTTTTCTTGGGCAAGTGGATTCAATGTCACGTTTACAGTCACAAATATAATTTTTCACCTGGTTTCTGTAGTATTCTACTCCGAAAACTCGAATGTGTACCTGTTGTGTCTCCATGTGGAAACAATTAGCGTGTGCCAACAAGAAAACAAAATGTAACATGATAAAATTCATTCAAAACTGGAAAGTTCATACATAATATCCAGAAAACACTAACAAACTCACAGGCTGTTTTACAAGCTGATATTCATTTAGGCACACAGAACCGGATAGTTCTGGTTGGATACAGACCTATAAGGCCAAACTCGTGTGGAATTTGTGTGCAAAGGACCCAGAAAAAAAATATTGAAACTGGTTTTGGAGAAAAGCAAAGTCTTTTTCTTGGGCAAGTGGATTCAATGTCATGTTTACAAACACAAGTATACTTTTTCACCTGGTTTCTGTAGCATTCTACTCAGAAAACACTTATGTGTACATGCTGTGTCTCCATGTGAATCCAATTAGCATTTGCCAACAGAAAAACAAAAAGTTACATGCCAAAATTCATTCCAAACTCTCAAGTTCATAGTTAATATCCAGAAAACACTAACAAACACACAGGCTGTTTTAAAAGCTGATATTCATTTAGCCACACATAACCGGATAATTCTGGTTTGCTCCTGACTTATCAGGACACACTCACATGGAATTCCTGTGCCAAGGACCCAGAAATGCAGCGTCAAACTGGTTTTGGAGAAAAGCAAAGTCTTTTTCTTGGGCAAATGGATTCAATGTCATGTTTACAAACACAAGTATACTTTTTCACCTGGTTTCTGTAGCATTCTACTCAGAAAACTCCAATGTGTACCTGTTGTGTCTCCATGTGGAACCAATTAGTGTGTGCCAACAAAAAAAGCAAAGTTTACGTGCCCGAATTCATTCCAAACTCTAAAGTTCATAGATAAAAATCAGAAAACAGAAACAAACACGAGACTGTAGCAAGAGCTGGGATTGAGTTAGGCAGAAGAGAACCGGATATTTCTGGTTAGGTCCAGACCTATCTGGACACATTCATGTGCAATTTGTGTGCAAAGGACCCAGAAAAGAATATTGACACTGGTTTTTGAGAAAAGAAAGGTCTTTTTCTTGGGCAAGTGGATTCAATGTCATGTTTACACTCGCAAATATGATTTTTAACGTGGTTTCTGTAGCATTCTACTCAGAAAACTCGAATGTGTACCTGTTGTGTCTCCATGTGGAACGAATTAGCGTGTGCTAACAAAAAAAACAAAATGTTACATGATAAAATTCATTCAAAACTCTCAAGTTCATTGTTAATGTGCAGAAAACACTATCAAACTCACAGGCTGTTTTACAAGCTGATATTCATTTATGCACACAGATCCGGATGGTTCTGTTTGGATCCAGACTTATCTGGATATTCTCGTGCAGAATTCGTTTGCAAAGGACCCAGAAAAAAATATTGAAACTGGTTTTGGAGAAAAGCAAAGTCTTTGTCTTGGGCAAGTGGATTCAATGTCATGTTTACAAACACAAGTATACTTTTTCTTCTGGTTTCTGTAGCATTCTACTCAGACAACTCCAATGTGTACCTGTTGTGTCTCCATGTGGAACCAATTAGTGTGTGCCAACAAAAAAAGCAAAGTGTTACGTGCCCGAATTCATTCCAAACTCTAAAGTTCATAGATAGAAATCAGAAAACAGAAACAAACACGAGACTGTAGCAAGAGCTGGGATTGAGTCAGGCAGAAGAGAACCGGATATTTCTGGTTAGGTCCAGACATATCTGGACTAATTCATGTACAATTTGTGTGCAAAGGACCCAGAAAAGAATATTGACACTGTTTTTTGAGAAAAGCAAGGTCTTTTTCTTGGGCAAGTGGATTCAATGTCATGTTTACAGTCGCAAATATAATTTTTCCCTGGTTTCTGTAGTATTCTACTTCGAAAACTCGAATGTGTACCTGTTGTGTCTCCATGTGGAAACAATTAGCCTGTGCCAACAAGAAAACAAAATGTAACATGATAAAATTCATTCAAAACTCTCAAGTTCATTGTTAATATCCAGAAAACACTAACAAACTCACAGGCTGTTTTACAAGCTGATATTCATTTAGCCACACAGAACCGGATAGTTCTGGTTGGATCCAGACCTATAAGGCCAAACTCGTGCGGAATTCGTGTGCAAAGGACCCAGAAAAAAATATTGAAACTGGTTTTGGAGAAAAGCAAAGTCTTTTTCTTGGGCAAGTGGATTCAATGTCATGTTTACAAACACAAGTATACTTTTTCACATGGTTTCTGTAGCATTCTACTCAGAAAACACTTATGTGTACATGTTGTGTCTCCATGTGAATCCAATTAGCATTTGCCAACAGAAAAACAAAAAGTTACATGCCAGAATTCATTCCAAACTCTCAAGTTCATAGTTAATATCCAGAAAACACTAACAAATACACAGGCTGTTTTAAAAGCTGATATTCATTTAGCCACACAGAACCGGATAATTCTGGTTTGCTCCTGACTTATCAGGACACACTCACGTGGAATTCCTGTGCCAAGGACCCAGAAATGCAGTGCCAATCTGGTTTTGGAGAAAAGCAAAGTCTTTTTCTTGGGCAAATGGATTCAATGTCATGTTTACAAACACAAGTATACTTTTTCACCTGGTTTCTGTAGCATTCTACTCAGAAAACTCCAATGTGTACCTGTTGTGTCTCCATGTGGAACCAATTAGTGTGTGCCAACAAAAAAAGCAAAGTTTACGTGCCCGAATTCATTCCAAACTCTAAAGTTCATAGATAAAAATCAGAAAACAGAAACAAACACGAGACTGTAGCAAGAGCTGGGATTGAGTTAGGCAGAAGAGAACCGGATATTTCTGGTTAGGTCCAGACCGATCTGGACAAATTCATGTACAATTTGTGTGCAAAGGACCCAGAAAAGAATATTGACACTGGTTTTTGAGAAAAGAAAGGTCTTTTTCTTGGGCAAGTGGATTCAATGTCATGTTTACACTCGCAAATATGATTTTTAACGTGGTTTCTGTAGCATTCTACTCAAAAAACTCGAATGTGTACCTGTTGTGTCTCCATGTGGAACCAATTAGCGTGTGCTAACAAAAAAACAAAATGTTACATAATAAAATTCATTCAAAACTCTCAAGTTCATTGTTAATATGCAGAAAACACTATCAAACTCACAGGCTGTTTTACAAGCTGATATTCATTTAGGCACACAGAACCGGATCGTTCTGTTTGGATCCAGACTTATCTGGATATTCTCGTGCGGAATAAGTGTGCAAAGGACCCAGAAAAAAATATTGAAACTGGTTTTGGAGAAAAGCAAAGTCTTTTTCTTGGGCAAGTGGATTCAATGTCATGTTTACAAACACAAGTATACTTTTTCACCTGGTTTCTGTAGCATTCTACTCAGACAACTCCAATGTGTACCTGTTGTGTCTCCATGTGGGACCAATTAGTGTGTGCCAACAAAAAAAGCAAAGTGTTACGTGCCCGAATTCATTCCAAACTCTAAAGTTCATAGATAGAAATCAGAAAACAGAAACAAACACGAGACTGTAGCCAGAGCTGGGATTGAGTTAGGCAGAAGAGAACCGGATATTTCTGGTTAGGTCCAGACCTATCTGGACAAATTCATGTGCAATTTGTGTGCAAAGGACCCAGAAAAGAATATTGACACGGGTTTTTGAGAAAAGCAAGGTCTTTTTCTTGGGCAAGTGGATTCAATGTCACGGTTACAGTTGCAAATATAATTTTTCACCTGGTTTCTCTAGTATTCTACTCCGAAAGCTCGAATGTGTACCTGTTGTGTCTCCATGTAGAACTAATTAGCGTGTGCCAACAAAAAAACAAAGTGTAACATGATAAAATTCATTCAAAACTGGAAAGTTCATACATAATATCCAGAAAACACTAACAAACTCACAGGCTGTTTTACAAGCTGATATTCATTTAGGCACACAGAACCGGATAGTTCTGGTTGGATCCAGACCTATAAGGCCAAACTCGTGTGGAATTTGTGTGCAAAGGACCCAGAAAAAAATATTGAAACTGGTTTTGGAGAAAAGCAAAGTCTTTTTCTTGGGCAAGTGGATTCAATGTCATGTTTACAAACACAAGTATACTTTTTCACATGGTTTCTGTAGCATTCTACTCAGAAAACACTTATGTGTACATGTTGTGTCTCCATGTGAATCCAATTAGCATTTGCCAACAGAAAAACAAAACGTTACATGCCAGAATTCATTCCAAACTCTCAAGTTCATAGTTAATATCCAGAAAACACTAGCAAATACACAGGCTGTTTTAAAAGCTGATATTCATTTAGCCACACAGAACCGGATAATTCTGGTTTGCTCCTGACTTATCAGGACACACTCACGTGTATTTCCTGTGTCAAGGACCCAGAAATGCAGCGTCAAACTGGTTTTGGAGAAAAGCAAAGTCTTTTTCTTGGGCAAATGGATTCAATGTCATGTTTACAAACACAAGTATACTTTTTCACCTGGTTTCTGTAGCATTCTACTCAGAAAACTCCAATGTGTACCTTTTGTGTCTCCATGTGGAAACAATTAGTGTGTGCCAACAAAAAAAGCAAAGTTTACGTGCCCGAATTCATTCCAAACTCTAAAGTTCATAGATAAAAATCAGAAAACAGAAACAAACACGAGACTGTAGCAAGAGCTGGGATTGAGTTAGGCAGAAGAGAACCGGATATTTCTGGTTTGGTCCAGACCTATCTGGACAAATTCATGTGCAATTTGTGTGCAAAGGACCCAGAAAAGAATATTGACACGGGTTTTTGAGAAAAGCAAGGTTTTTTTCTTGGGCAAGTGGATTCAATGTCATGTTTACAGTCGCAAATATGATTTTTAACGTGGTTTCTGTAGCATTCTACTCAGAAAACTCGAATGTGTACCTGTTGTGTCTCCATGTGGAACCAATTAGCGTGTGCTAACAAAAAAACAAAATGCTACATGATAAAATTCATTCAAAACTCTCAAGTTCATAGTTAATATCCAGAAAACACTAACAAATTCACAGGCTGTTTTACAAGCTGATATTCATTTAGGCACACAGAACCGGATAGTTCTGGTTGGATCCAGACCTATCTGGATATTCTCGTGCGGAATTCGTGTACAAAGGACCCAGAAAAAAATATTGAAACTGGTTTTGGAGAAAAGCAAAGTCTTTGTCTTGGGCAAGTGGATTCAATGTCATGTTTACAAACACAAGTATACTTTTTCTTCTGGTTTCTGTAGCATTCTGCTCAGACAACTCCAATGTGTACCTGTTGTGTCTCCATGAGGGACCAATTAGTGTGTGCCAACAAAAAAAGCAAAGTGTTACGTGCCCGAATTCATTCCAAACTCTAAAGTTCATAGATAGAAATCAGAAAACAGAAACAAACACGAGACTGTAGCCAGAGCTGGGATTGAGTTAGGCAGAAGAGAACCGGATAATTCTGGTTAGGTCCAGACCTATCTGGACAAATTCATGTGCAATTTTTGTGCAAAGGACCCAGAAAAGAATATTGACACGGGTTTTTGAGAAAATCAAGGTCTTTTTCTTGGGCAAGTGGATTCAATGTCACGTTTACAGTTGCAAATATAATTTTTCACCTGGTTTCTGTAGTATTCTACTCCGAAAGCTCGAATGTGTACCTGTTGTGTCTCCATGTAGAACTAATTAGCGTGTGCCAACAAAAAAACAAAGTGTAACATGATAAAATTCATTCAAAACTGGAAAGTTCATACATAATATCCAGAAAACACTAACAAACTCACAGGCTGTTTTACAAGCTGATATTCATTTAGGCACACAGAACCGGATAGTTCTGGTTGGATCCAGACCTATAAGGCCAAACTCGTGTGGAATTTGTGTGCAAAGGACCCAGAAAAAAATATTGAAACTGGTTTTGGAGAAAAGCAAAGTCTTTTTCTTGGGCAAGTGGATTCAATGTCATGTTTACAAACACAAGTATACTTTTTCACCTGGTTTCTGTAGCATTCTACTCAGAAAACACTTATGTGTACATGTTGTGTCTCCATGTGAATCCAATTAGCATTTGCCAACAGAAAAACAAAAAGTTACATGCCAAAATTCATTCCAAACTCTCAAGTTCATAGTTAATATCCAGAAAACACTAACAAATACACAGGTTGTTTTAAAAGCTGATATTCATTTAGCCATATATAACCGGATAATTCTGGTTTGCTCCTGACTTATCAGGACACACTCACATGGAATTCCTGTGCCAAGGACCCAGAAATGCAGCGTCAATCTGGTTTTGGAGAAAAGCAAAGTCTTTGTCTTGGGCAAGTGGATTCAATGTCATGTTTACAAACACAAGTATACTTTTTCACCTGGTTTCTGTAGCATTCTGCTCAGACAACTCCAATGTGTACCTGTTGTGTCTCCATGTGGAACCAATTAGTGTGTGCCAACAAAAAAAGCAAAGTTTACGTGCTTGAATTCATTCCAAACTCTAAAGTTCATAGATAGAAATCAGAAAACAGAAACAAACACGAGACTGTAGCAAGAGCTGGGATTGAGTTAGGCAGAAGAGAACCGGATATTTCTGGTTAGGTCCAGACCTATCTGTACAAATTCAGGTGCAATTTGTGTGCAAAGGACCCGGAAAAGAATATTGACACTGTTTTTTGAGAAAAGCAAGGTCTTTTTCTTGGGCAAGTGGATTCAATGTCATGTTTACAGTCGCAAATATGATTTTTAACGTGATTTCTGTAGCATTCTACTCCGAAAACTCGAATGTGTACCTGTTGTGTCTCCATGTGGAACCAATTAGCGTGTGCTAACAAAAAAACAAAATGTTACATGATAAAATTCATTCCAAACTCTCAAGTTCATAGTTAATATCCAGAAAACACGAACAAACTCACAGGCTGTTTTACAAGCTGATATTCATTTATGCACACAGATCCGGATGGTTCTGTTTGGATCCAGACCTATCTGGATATTCTCGTGCGGAATTCGTGTGCAAAGGACCCAGAAAAAAATATTGAAACTGGTTTTGGAGAAAAGCAAAGTCTTTGTCTTGGGCAAGTGGATTCAATGTCATGTTTACAAACACAAGTATACTTTTTCTTCTGGTTTCTGTAGCATTCTACTCAGACAACTCCAATGTGTACCTGTTGTGTCTCCATGTGGAACCAATTAGTGTGTGCCAACAAAAAAAGCAAAGTGTTACGTGCCCGAATTCATTCCAAACTCTAAAGTTCATAGATAGAAATCAGAAAACAGAAACAAACACGAGACTGTAGCAAGAGCTGGGATTGAGTTAGGCAGAAGAGAACCGGATACTTCTGGTTAGGTCCAGACATATCTGGACTAATTCATGCGCAATTTGTGTGCAAAGGACCCAGAAAAGAATATTGACACTGTTTTTTGAGAAAAGCAAGGTCTTTTTCTTGGGCAAGTGGATTCAATGTCACGTTTACAGTCACAAATATAATTTTTCACCTGGTTTCTGTAGTATTCTACTCCGAAAACTCGAATGTGTACCTGTTGTGTCTCCATGTGGAAACAATTAGCGTGTGCCAACAAGAAAACAAAATGTAACATGATAAAATTCATTCAAAACTGGAAAGTTCATACATAATATCCAGAAAACACTAACAAACTCACAGGCTGTTTTACAAGCTGATATTCATTTAGGCACACAGAACCGGGTAGTTCTGGTTGGATCCAGACCTATAAGGCCAAACTCTTGTGGAATTTGTGTGCAAAGGACCCAGAAAAAAATATTGAAACTGGTTTTGGAGAAAAGCAAAGTCTTTTTCTTGGGCAAGTGGATTCAATGTCATGTTTACAAACACAAGTATACTTTTTCACCTGGTTTCTGTAGCATTCTACTCAGAAAACACTTATGTGTACATGTTGTGTCTCCATGTGAGTCCAATTAGCATTTGTCAACAGAAAAACAAAACGTTACATGCCAAAATTCATTCCAAACTCTCAAGTTCATAGTTAATATCCAGAAAACACTAACAAATACACAGGCTGTTTTAAAAGCTGATATTCATTTAGCCACACATAACCGGATAATTCTGGTTTGCTCCTGACTTATCAGGACACACTCACGTGGAATTCCTGTGCCAAGGACCCAGAAATGCAGCGTCAAACTGGTTTTGGAGAAAAGCAAAGTCTTTTTCTTGGGCAAGTGGATTCAATGTCATGTTTACAAACACAAGTATACTTTTTCACCTGGTTTCTGTAGCATTCTACTCAGAAAACTCCAGTGTGTACCTGTTGTGTCTCCATGTGGAACCAATTAGTGTGTGCCAACAAAAAAAGCAAAGTTTACGTGCCCGAATTCATTCCAAACTCTAAAGTTCATTGATAAAAATCAGAAAACAGAAACAAACACGAGACTGTAGCAAGAGCTGGGATTGAGTTAGGCAGAAGAGAACCGGATATTTCTGGTTAGGTCCAGACCTATCTGGACACATTCATGTGCAATTTGTGTGCAAAGGACCCAGAAAAGAATATTGACACTGGTTTTTGAGAAAAGCAAGGTCTTTTTCTTGGGCAAGTGGATTCAATGTCATGTTTACAGTCGCAAATATGATTTTTCACCTGGTTTCTGTAGCATTCTACTCCGAAAACTCGAATGTGTACCTGTTGTTTCTCCATGTGGAACCAATTAGCGTGTGCTAACAAAAAAACAAAATGTTACATGACAAAATTCATTCAAAACTCTCAAGTTCATAGTTAATATCTAGAAAACACTAACAAACTCACAGGCTGTTTTACAAGCTGATATTCATTTAGGCACACAGAACCGGATCGTTCTGGTTGGATCCAGACCTATCTGGATATTCTCGTGCGGAATTCGTGTACAAAGGACCCAGAAAAAAATATTGAAACTGGTTTTGGAGAAAAGCAAAGTCTTTTTCTTGGGCAAGTGGATTCAATGTCATGTTTACAAACACAAGTATACTTTTTCACCTGGTTTCTGTAGCATTCTACTCAGAAAACACTTATGTGTACATGTTGTGTCTCCATGTGAATCCAATTAGCATTTGCCAACAGAAAAACAAAACGTTACATGCCAGAATTCATTCCAAACTCTCAAGTTCATTGTTAATATCCAGAAAACACTAACAAATACACAGGCTGTTTTAAAAGCTGATATTCATTTAGCCACACATAACCGGATAATTCTGGTTTGCTCCTGACTTATCAGGACACACTCACGTGTATTTCCTGTGTCAAGGACCCAGAAATGCAGCGTCAAACTGGTTTTGGAGAAAGCAAAGTCTTTTTCTTGGGCAAATGGATTCAATGTCATGTTTACAAACACAAGTATACTTTTTCACCTGGTTTCTGTAGCATTCTACTCAGAAAACTCCAATGTGTACCTGTTGTGTCTCCATGTGGAAACAATTAGTGTGTGCCAACAAAAAAAGCAAAGTTTACGTGCCCGAATTCATTCCAAACTCTAAAGTTCATAGATAAAAATCAGAAAACAGAAACAAACACGAGACTGTAGCAAGAGCTGGGATTGAGTTATGCAGAAGAGAACTGGATATTTCTGGTTTGGTCCAGACCTATCTGGACAAATTCATGTGCAATTTGTGTGCAAAGGACCCAGAAAAGAATATTGACACGGGTTTTTGAGAAAAGCAAGGTTTTTTTCTTGGGCAAGTGGATTCAATGTCATGTTTACAGTCGCAAATATGATTTTTAACGTGGTTTCTGTAGCATTCTACTCAGAAAACTCGAATGTGTACCTGTTGTGTCTCCATGTGGAACCAATTAGCGTGTGCTAACAAAAAAACAAAATGCTACATGATAAAATTCATTCAAAACTCTCAAGTTCATAGTTAATATCCAGAAAACACTAACAAATTCACAGGCTGTTTTACAAGCTGATATTCATTTAGGCACACAGAACCGGATAGTTCTGGTTGGATCCAGACCTATCTGGATATTCTCGTGCGGAATTCGTGTACAAAGGACCCAGAAAAAAATATTGAAACTGGTTTTGGAGAAAAGCAAAGTCTTTGTCTTGGGCAAGTGGATTCAATGTCATGTTTACAAACACAAGTATACTTTTTCTTCTGGTTTCTGTAGCATTCTGCTCAGACAACTCCAATGTGTACCTGTTGTGTCTCCATGAGGGACCAATTAGTGTGTGCCAACAAAAAAAGCAAAGTGTTACGTGCCCGAATTCATTCCAAACTCTAAAGTTCATAGATAGAAATCAGAAAACAGAAACAAACACGAGACTGTAGCCAGAGCTGGGATTGAGTTAGGCAGAAGAGAACCGGATATTTCTGGTTAGGTCCAGACCTATCTGGACAAATTCATGTGCAATTTGTGTGCAAAGGACCCTGAAGAGAATATTGACACGGGTTTTTGAGAAAAGCAAGGTCTTTTTCTTGGGCAAGTGGATTCAATGTCACGTTTACAGTCGCAAATATAATTTTTCACCTGGTTTCTGTAGTATTCTACTCCGAAAACTCGAATGAGTACCTGTTGTGTCTCCATGTAGAACCAATTAGCGTGTGCCAACAAGAAAACAAAATGTAACATGATAAAATTCATTCAAAACTGGAAAGTTCATACATAATATCCAGAAAACACTAACAAACTCACAGGCTGTTTTACAAGCTGATATTCATTTAGGCACACAGAACCGGATAGTTCTGGTTGGATCCAGACCTATAAGGCCAAACTCGTGTGGAATTTGTGTGCAAAGGACCCAGAAAAAAATATTGAAACTGGTTTTGGAGAAAAGCAAAGTCTTTTTCTTGGGCAAGTGGATTCAATGTCATGTTTACAAACACAAGTACACTTTTTCACCTGGTTTCTGTAGCATTCTACTCAGACAACTCCAATGTGTACCTGTTGTGTCTCCATGTGAATCCAATTAGCATTTGCCAACAGAAAAACAAAAAGTTACATGCCAGAATTCATTCCAATCTCTCAAGTTCATAGTTAATATCCAGAAAACACTAACAAATACACAGGCTGTTTTAAAAGCTGATATTCATTTAGCCACACATAACCGGATAATTCTGGTTTGCTCCTGACTTATCAGGACACACTAAGTGGAATTCCTGTGCCAAGGACCCAGAAATGCAGCGTCAAACTGGTTTTGGAGAAAAGCAAAGTCTTTTTCTTGGGCAAATGGATTCAATGTCATGTTTACAAACACAAGTATACTTTTTCACCTGGTTTCTGTAGCATTCTACTCAGACAACTCCAATGTGTACCTGTTGTGTCTCCATGTGGAACCAATTAGTGTGTGCCAACAAAAAAAGCAAAGTGTTACGTGCCCGAATTCATTCCAAACTCTAAAGTTCATAGATAAAAATCAGAAAACAGAAACAAACACGAGACTGTAGCAAGAGCTGGGATTGAGTTAGGCAGAAGAGAACCGGATATTTCTGGTTAGGTCCAGACCTATCTGGACACATTCATGTGCAATTTGTGTGCAAAGGACCCAGAAAAGAATATTGACACTGGTTTTTGAGAAAAGCAAGGTCTTTTTCTTGGGCAAGTGGATTCAATGTCATGTTTACAGTCGCAAATATGATTTTTAACGTGGTTTCTGTAGCATTCTACTCAGAAAACTCGAATGTGTACCTGTTGTGTCTCCATGTGGAACGAATTAGCGTGTGCTAACAAAAAAAACAAAATGTTACATGATAAAATTCATTCAAAACTCTCAAGTTCATAGTTAATATCCAGAAAACACTAACAAACTCACAGGCTGTTTTACAAGCTGATATTCATTTATGCACACAGATCCGGATGGTTCTGTTGGGATCCAGACCTATCTGGATATTCTCGTGCGGAATTCGTGTGCAAAGGACCCAGAAAAAAATATTGGAACTGGTTTTGGAGAAAAGCAAAGTCTTTGTCTTGCGCAAGTGGTTTCAATGTCATGTTTACAAACAGAAGTATACTTTTTCACCTGGTTTCTGTAGCATTCTACTCAGAAAACACTTATGTGTACATGTTGTGTCTCCATGTGAATCCAATTAGCATTTGCCAACAGAAAAACAAAAAGTTACATGCCAAATTTCATTCCAAACTCTCAAGTTCATAGTTAATATCCAGAAAACACTAAAAAATACACACGCTGTTTTAAAAGCTGATATTCATTTAGGCACACATAACCGGATAATTCTGGCTTACTCCTGACTTATCAGGACACACTCACGTGGAATTCCTTTGCCAAGGACCCAGAAATGCAGCGTCCAACTGGTTTTGGAGAAAAGCAAAGTCTTTTTCTTGGGCAAATGGATTCAATGTCATGTTTACAAACACAAGTATACTTTTTCACCTGGTTTCTGTAGCATTCTACTCAGAAAACTCCAACGTGTACCTGTTGTGTCTCCATGTGGAACCAATTAGTGTGTGCCAACAAAAAAAGCAAAGTTTACGTGCCCGAATTCATTCCAAACTCTAAAATTCATAGATAAAAATCAGAAAACAGAAACAAACACGAGACTGTAGCAAGAGCTGGGATTGAGTTAGGCAGAAGAGAACCGGATATTTCTGGTTAGGTCCAGACCTATCTGGACAAATTCATGTGCAATTTGTGTGCAAAGGACCCAGAAAAGAATATTGACACTGGTTTTTGAGAAAAGCAAGGTCTTTCTCTTGGGCAAGTGGATTCAATGTCATGTTTACAGTCGCAAATATGATTTTTCACCTGGTTTCTGTAGCATTCTACTCAGAAAACTCGAATGTGTACCTGTTGTGTCTCCATGTGGAACCAATTAGCGTGTGCTAACAAAAAAACAAAATGTTACATGATAAAATTCATTCAAAACTCTCAAGTTCATAGTAAATATCCAGAAAACACTAACAAATTCACAGGCTGTTTTACAAGCTGATATTCATTTAGTCACACAGAACCGGATCGTTCTGGTTGGATCCAGACCTATCTGGATATTCTCGTGCGGAATTCGTGTACAAAGCACCCAGAAAAAAATATTGAAACTGGTTTTCGAGAAAAGCAAAGTCTTTGTCTTGGGCAAGTGGATTCAATGTCATGTTTACAAACACAAGTATACTTTTTCACCTGGTTTCTGTAGCATTCTACTCAGAAAACTCCAAGGTGTACCTGTTGTTTCTCCATGTGGAACCAATTAGTGTGTGCCAACAAAAAAAGCAAAGTTTACGTGCCCGAATTCATTCCAAACTCTAAAGTTCATAGATAGAAATCAGAAAACAGAAACAAACACGAGACTGTAGCAAGAGCTGGGATTGAGTTAGGCAGAAGAGAACCGGATATTTCTGGTTAGGTCCAGACCTATCTGGACAAATTCATGTGCAATTTGTGTGCAAAGGACCCAGAAAAGAATATTGACACGGGTTTTTGAGAAAAGCAAAGTCTTTTTCTTGGGCAAGTGAATTCAATGTCACGTTTACAGTCGCAAATATAATTTTTCACCTGGTTTCTGTAGTATTCTACTCCGAAAACTCGAATGTGTAACTGTTGTGTCTCCATGTAGAACCAATTAGCGTGTGCCAACAAGAAAACAAAATGTTACATGATAAAATTCATTCAAAACTGGAAAGTTCATACATAATATCCAGAAAACACTAACAAACTCACAGGCTGTTTTACAAGCTGATATTCATTTAGGCACACAGAACCGGATAGTTCTGGTTGGATCCAGACCTATAAGGCCAAACTCGTGTGGAATTTGTGTGCAAAGGACCCAGAAAAAAATATTGAAACTGGTTTTGGAGAAAAGCAAAGTCTTTGTCTTGCGCAAGTGGATTCAATGTCATGTTTACAAACACAAGTATACTTTTTCACCTGGTTTCTGTAGCATTCTACTCAGAAAACACTTATGTGTACATGTTGTGTCTCCATGTGAATCCAATTAGCATTTGCCAACAGAAAAACAAAAAGTTACATGCCAAAATTCATTCCAAACTCTCAAGTTCATAGTTAATATCCAGAAAACACTAAAAAATACACACGCTGTTTTAAAAGCTGATATTCATTTAGGCACAAATAACCGGATAATTCTGGTTTGCTCCTGACTTATCAGGACACACTCACGTGGAATTCCTTTGCCAAGGACCCAGAAATGCAGCGTCCAACTGGTTTTGGAGAAAAGCAAAGTCTTTTTCTTGGGCAAATGGATTCAATGTCATGTTTACAAACACAAGTATACTTTTTCACCTGGTTTCTGTAGCATTCTACTCAGACAACTCCAATGTGTACCTGTTGTGTCTCCATGTGGAACCAATTAGTGTGTGCCAACAAAAAAAGCAAAGTTTACGTGCCCGAATTCATTCCAAACTCTAAAATTCATAGATAAAAATCAGAAAACAGAAACAAACACGAGACTGTAGCAAGAGCTGGGATTGAGTTAGGCAGAAGAGAACCGGATATTTCTGGTTAGGTCCAGACCTATCTGGACAAATTCATGTGCAATTTGTGTGCAAAGGACCCGGAAAAGAATATTGACACGGGTTTTTGAGAAAAGCAAGGTCTTTTTCTTGGGCAAGTGGATTCAATGTCACGTTTACAGTCGCAAATATAATTTTTCACCTGGTTTCTGTAGTATTCTACTCCGAAAACTCGAATGTGTACCTGTTGTGTCTCCATGTGGAAACAATTAGCGTGTGCTAACAAAAAAACAAAATGTTACATGATAAAATTCATTCAAAACTCTCAAGTTCATAGTTAATATCCAGAAAACACTAACAAATTCACAGGCTGTTTTACAAGCTGATATTCATTTAGGCACACAGAACCGGATAGTTCTGGTTTAATCCAGACCTATCTGGATATTCTCGTGCGGAATTCGTGTGCAAAGGACCCAGAAAAAAATATTGAAACTGGTTTTGGAGAAAAGCAAAGTCTTTGTCTTGGGCAAGTGGATTCAATGTCATGTTTACAAACACAAGTATACTTTTTCTTCTGGTTTCTGTAGCATTCTGCTCAGACAACTCCAAGGTGTACCTGTTGTGTCTCCATGTGGGACCAATTAGTGTGTGCCAACAAAAAAAGCAAAGTGTTACGTGCCCGAATTCATTCCAAACTCTAAAGTTCATAGATAGAAATCAGAAAACAGAAACAAACACGAGACTGTAGCAAGAGCTGGGATTGAGTTAGGCAGAAGAGAACCGGATATTTCTGGTTAGGTCCAGACCTATCTGGACAAATTCATGTGCAATTTGTGTGCAAAGGACCCGGAAAAGAATATTGACACGGGTTTTTGAGAAAAGCAAGGTCTTTTTCTTGGGCAAGTGGATTCAATGTCATGTTTACAGTCGCAAATATAATTTTTCACCTGGTTTCTGTAGTATTCTACTCCGAAAAATCGAATGTGTACCTGTTGTGTCTCCATGTGGAAACAATTAGCGTGTGCCAACAAGAAAACAAAATGTAACATGATAAAATTCATTCAAAACTGGAAAGTTCATACATAATATCCAGAAAACACTAACAAAGACACAGGCTGTTTTAAAAGCTGATATTCATTTAGCCACACAGAACCGGATAGTTCTGGTTGGATCCAGACCTATAAGGCCAAACTCGTGTGGAATTTGTGTGCAAAGGACCCAGAAAAAAATATTGAAACTGGTTTTGGAGAAAAGCAAAGTCTTTTTCTTGGGCAAGTGGATTCAATGTCATGTTTACAAACACAAGTATACTTTTCTTCTGGTTTCTGTAGCATTCTACTCAGACAACTCCAATGTGTACCTGTTGGGTCTCCATGTGAATCCAATTAGCATTTGCCAACAGAAAAACAAAAAGTTACATGCCAAAATTCATTCCAAACTCTCAAGTTCATAGTTAATATCCAGAAAACACTAACAAACACACAGGCTGTTTTAAAAGCTGATATTCATTTAGCCACACATAACCGGATAATTCTGGTTTGCTCCTGACTTATCAGGACACACTAAGTGGAATTCCTGTGCCAAGGACCCAGAAATGCAGCGTCAAACTGGTTTTGGAGAAAAGCAAAGTCTTTTTCTTGGGCAAATGGATTCAATGTCATGTTTACAAACACAAGTATACTTTTTCACCTGGTTTCTGTAGCATTCTACTCAGACAACTCCAATGTGTACCTGTTGTGTCTCCATGTGGAACCAATTAGTGTGTGCCAACAAAAAAAGCAAAGTGTTACGTGCCCGAATTCATTCCAAACTCTAAAGTTCATAGATAAAAATCAGAAAACAGAAACAAACACGAGACTGTAGCAAGAGCTGGGATTGAGTTAGGCAGAAGAGAACCGGATATTTCTGGTTAGGTCCAGACCTATCTGGACACATTCATGTGCAATTTGTGTGCAAAGGACCCAGAAAAGAATATTGACACTGGTTTTTGAGAAAAGAAAGGTCTTTTTCTTGGGCAAGTGGATTCAATGTCATGTTTACAGTCGCAAATATGATTTTTAACGTGGTTTCTGTAGCATTCTACTCAGAAAACTCGAATGTGTACCTGTTGTGTCTCCATGTGGAACGAATTAGCGTGTGCTAACAAAAAAAACAAAATGTTACATGATAAAATTCATTCAAAACTCTCAAGTTCATAGTTAATATCCAGAAAACACTAACAAACTCACAGGCTGTTTTACAAGCTGATATTCATTTATGCACACAGATCCGGATGGTTCTGTTGGGATCCAGACCTATCTGGATATTCTCGTGCGGAATTCGTGTGCAAAGGACCCAGAAAAAAATATTGAAACTGGTTTTGGAGAAAAGCAAAGTCTTTGTCTTGCGCAAGTGGATTCAATGTCATGTTTACAAACAGAAGTATACTTTTTCACCTGGTTTCTGTAGCATTCTACTCAGAAAACACTTATGTGTACATGTTGTGTCTCCATGTGAATCCAATTAGCATTTGCCAACAGAAAAACAAAAAGTTACATGCCAAAATTCATTCCAAACTCTCAAGTTCATAGTTAATATCCAGAAAACACTAAAAAATACACACGCTGTTTTAAAAGCTGATATTCATTTAGGCACACATAACCGGATAATTCTGGTTTACTCCTGACTTATCAGGACACACTCACGTGGAATTCCTTTGCCAAGGACCCAGAAATGCAGCGTCCAACTGGTTTTGGAGAAAAGCAAAGTCTTTTTCTTGGGCAAATGGATTCAATGTCATGTTTACAAACACAAGTATACTTTTTCACCTGGTTTCTGTAGCATTCTACTCAGAAAACTCCAATGTGTACCTGTTGTGTCTCCATGTGGAACCAATTAGTGTGTGCCAACAAAAAAAGCAAAGTTTACGTGCCCGAATTCATTCCAAACTCTAAAATTCATAGATAAAAATCAGAAAACAGAAACAAACACGAGACTGTAGCAAGAGCTGGGATTGAGTTAGGCAGAAGAGAACCGGATATTTCTGGTTAGGTCCAGACCTATCTGGACAAATTCATGTGCAATTTGTGTGCAAAGGACCCAGAAAAGAATATTGACACTGGTTTTTGAGAAAAGCAAGGTCTTTCTCTTGGGCAAGTGGATTCAATGTCATGTTTACAGTCGCAAATATGATTTTTCACCTGGTTTCTGTAGCATTCTACTCAGAAAACTCGAATGTGTACCTGTTGTGTCTCCATGTGGAACCAATTAGCGTGTGCTAACAAAAAAACAAAATGTTACATGATAAAATTCATTCAAAACTCTCAAGTTCATAGTTAATATCCAGAAAACACTAACAAATTCACAGGCTGTTTTACAAGCTGATATTCATTTAGGCACACAGAACCGGATCGTTCTGGTTGGATCCAGACCTATCTGGATATTCTCGTGCGGAATTCGTGTACAAAGCACCCAGAAAAAAATATTGAAACTGGTTTTCGAGAAAAGCAAAGTCTTTGTCTTGGGCAAGTGGATTCAATGTCATGTTTACAAACACAAGTATACTTTTTCACCTGGTTTCTGTAGCATTCTACTCAGAAAACTCCAAGGTGTACCTGTTGTTTCTCCATGTGGAACCAATTAGTGTGTGCCAACAAAAAAAGCAAAGTTTACGTGCCCGAATTCATTCCAAACTCTAAAGTTCATAGATAGAAATCAGAAAACAGAAACAAACACGAGACTGTAGCAAGAGCTGGGATTGAGTTAGGCAGAAGAGAACCGGATATTTCTGGTTAGGTCCAGACCTATCTGGACAAATTCATGTGCAATTTGTGTGCAAAGGACCCAGAAAAGAATATTGACACGGGTTTTTGAGAAAAGCAAAGTCTTTTTCTTGGGCAAGTGGATTCAATGTCACGTTTACAGTCGCAAATATAATTTTTCACCTGGTTTCTGTAGTATTCTACTCCGAAAACTCGAATGTGTACCTGTTGTGTCTCCATGTGGAAACAATTAGCGTGTGCCAACAAGAAAACAAAATGTAACATGATAAAATTCATTCAAAACTGGAAAGTTCATACATAATATCCAGAAAACACTAACAAAGACACAGGCTGTTTTAAAAGCTGATATTCATTTAGCCACACAGAACCGGATAGTTCTGGTTGGATCCAGACCTATAAGGCCAAACTCGTGTGGAATTTGTGTGCAAAGGACCCAGAAAAAAATATTGAAACTGGTTTTGGAGAAAAGCAAAGTCTTTTTCTTGGGCAAGTGGATTCAATGTCATGTTTACAAACACAAGTATACTTTTCTTCTGGTTTCTGTAGCATTCTACTCAGAAAACACTTATGTGTACATGTTGTGTCTCCATGTGAATCCAATTAGCATTTGCCAACAGAAAAACAAAAAGTTACATGCCAAAATTCATTCCAAACTCTCAAGTTCATAGTTAATATCCAGAAAACACTAACAAACACACAGGCTGTTTTAAAAGCTGATATTCATTTAGGCACACATAACCGGATAATTCTGGTTTACTCCTGACTTATCAGGACACACTCACGTGGAATTCCTTTGCCAAGGACCCAGAAATGCAGCGTCCAACTGGTTTTGGAGAAAAGCAAAGTCTTTTTCTTGGGCAAATGGATTCAATGTCATGTTTACAAACACAAGTATACTTTTTCACCTGGTTTCTGTAGCATTCTACTCAGAAAACTCCAATGTGTACCTGTTGTGTCTCCATGTGGAACCAATTAGTGTGTGCCAACAAAAAAAGCAAAGTTTACGTGCCCGAATTCATTCCAAACTCTAAAATTCATAGATAAAAATCAGAAAACAGAAACAAACACGAGACTGTAGCAAGAGCTGGGATTGAGTTAGGCAGAAGAGAACCGGATATTTCTGGTTAGGTCCAGACCTATCTGGACAAATTCATGTGCAATTTGTGTGCAAAGGACCCAGAAAAGAATATTGACACTGGTTTTTGAGAAAAGCAAGGTCTTTCTCTTGGGCAAGTGGATTCAATGTCATGTTTACAGTCGCAAATATGATTTTTCACCTGGTTTCTGTAGCATTCTACTCAGAAAACTCGAATGTGTACCTGTTGTGTCTCCATGTGGAACCAATTAGCGTGTGCTAACAAAAAAACAAAATGTTACATGATAAAATTCATTCAAAACTCTCAAGTTCATAGTTAATATCCAGAAAACACTAACAAATTCACAGGCTGTTTTACAAGCTGATATTCATTTAGGCACACAGAACCGGATCGTTCTGGTTGGATCCAGACCTATCTGGATATTCTCGTGCGGAATTCGTGTACAAAGCACCCAGAAAAAAATATTGAAACTGGTTTTCGAGAAAAGCAAAGTCTTTGTCTTGGGCAAGTGGATTCAATGTCATGTTTACAAACACAAGTATACTTTTTCACCTGGTTTCTGCAGCATTCTACTCAGAAAACTCCAAGGTGTACCTGTTGTTTCTCCATGTGGAACCAATTAGTGTGTGCCAACAAAAAAAGCAAAGTTTACGTGCCCGAATTCATTCCAAACTCTAAAGTTCATAGATAGAAATCAGAAAACAGAAACAAACACGAGACTGTAGCAAGAGCTGGGATTGAGTTAGGCAGAAGAGAACCGGATATTTCTGGTTAGGTCCAGACCTATCTGGACAAATTCATGTGCAATTTGTGTGCAAAGGACCCAGAAAAGAATATTGACACGGGTTTTTGAGAAAAGCAAAGTCTTTTTCTTGGGCAAGTGGATTCAATGTCACGTTTACAGTCGCACATATAATTTTTCACCTGGTTTCTGTAGTATTCTACTCCGAAAACTCGAATGTGTACCTGTTGTGTCTCCATGTGGAAACAATTAGCGTGTGCCAACAAGAAAACAAAATGTAACATGATAAAATTCATTCAAAACTGGAAAGTTCATACATAATATCCAGAAAACACTAACAAAGACACAGGCTGTTTTAAAAGCTGATATTCATTTAGCCACACAGAACCGGATAGTTCTGGTTGGATCCAGACCTATAAGGCCAAACTCGTGTGGAATTTGTGTGCAAAGGACCCAGAAAAAAATATTGAAACTGGTTTTGGAGAAAAGCAAAGTCTTTTTCTTGGGCAAGTGGATTCAATGTCATGTTTACAAACACAAGTATACTTTTCTTCTGGTTTCTGTAGCATTCTACTCAGACAACTCCAATGTGTACCTGTTGGGTCTCCATGTGAATCCAATTAGCATTTGCCAACAGAAAAACAAAAAGTTACATGCCAAAATTCATTCCAAACTCTCAAGTTCATAGTTAATATCCAGAAAACACTAACAAACACACAGGCTGTTTTAAAAGCTGATATACATTTAGCCACACATAACCGGATAATTCTGGTTTGCTCCTGACTTATCAGGACACACTAAGTGGAATTCCTGTGCCAAGGACCCAGAAATGCAGCGTCAAACTGGTTTTGGAGAAAAGCAAAGTCTTTTTCTTGGGCAAATGGATTCAATGTCATGTTTACAAACACAAGTATACTTTTTCACCTGGTTTCTGTAGCATTCTACTCAGACAACTCCAATGTGTACCTGTTGTGTCTCCATGTGGAACCAATTAGTGTGTGCCAACAAAAAAAGCAAAGTGTTACGTGCCCGAATTCATTCCAAACTCTAAAGTTCATAGATAAAAATCAGAAAACAGAAACAAACACGAGACTGTAGCAAGAGCTGGGATTGAGTTAGGCAGAAGAGAACCGGATATTTCTGGTTAGGTCCAGACCTATCTGGACACATTCATGTGCAATTTGTGTGCAAAGGACCCAGAAAAGAATATTGACACTGGTTTTTGAGAAAAGAAAGGTCTTTTTCTTGGGCAAGTGGATTCAATGTCATGTTTACAGTCGCAAATATGATTTTTAACGTGGTTTCTGTAGCATTCTACTCAGAAAACTCGAATGTGTACCTGTTGTGTCTCCATGTGGAACGAATTAGCGTGTGCTAACAAAAAAAACAAAATGTTACATGATAAAATTCATTCAAAACTCTCAAGTTCATAGTTAATATCCAGAAAACACTAACAAACTCACAGGCTGTTTTACAAGCTGATATTCATTTATGCACACAGATCCGGATGGTTCTGTTTGGATCCAGGCTTATCTGGATATTCTCGTGCGGAATTCGTGTGCAAAGGACCCAGAAAAAAATATTGAAACTGGTTTTGGAGAAAAGCAAAGTCTTTGTCTTGCGCAAGTGGATTCAATGTCATGTTTACAAACAGAAGTATACTTTTTCACCTGGTTTCTGTAGCATTCTACTCAGAAAACACTTATGTGTACATGTTGTGTCTCCATGTGAATCCAATTAGCATTTGCCAACAGAAAAACAAAAAGTTACATGCCAAAATTCATTCCAAACTCTCAAGTTCATAGTTAATATCCAGAAAACACTAAAAAATACACACGCTGTTTTAAAAGCTGATATTCATTTAGGCACACATAACCGGATAATTCTGGTTTACTCCTGACTTATCAGGACACACTCACGTGGAATTCCTTTGCCAAGGACCCAGAAATGCAGCGTCCAACTGGTTTTGGAGAAAAGCAAAGTCTTTTTCTTGGGCAAATGGATTCAATGTCATGTTTACAAACACAAGTATACTTTTTCACCTGGTTTCTGTAGCATTCTACTCAGAAAACTCCAATGTGTACCTGTTGTGTCTCCATGTGGAACCAATTAGTGTGTGCCAACAAAAAAAGCAAAGTTTACGTGCCCGAATTCATTCCAAACTCTAAAATTCATAGATAAAAATCAGAAAACAGAAACAAACACGAGACTGTAGCAAGAGCTGGGATTGAGTTAGGCAGAAGAGAACCGGATATTTCTGGTTAGGTCCAGACCTATCTGGACAAATTCATGTGCAATTTGTGTGCAAAGGACCCAGAAAAGAATATTGACACTGGTTTTTGAGAAAAGCAAGGTCTTTCTCTTGGGCAAGTGGATTCAATGTCATGTTTACAGTCGCAAATATGATTTTTCACCTGGTTTCTGTAGCATTCTACTCAGAAAACTCGAATGTGTACCTGTTGTGTCTCCATGTGGAACCAATTAGCGTGTGCTAACAAAAAAACAAAATGTTACATGATAAAATTCATTCAAAACTCTCAAGTTCATAGTTAATATCCAGAAAACACTAACAAATTCACAGGCTGTTTTACAAGCTGATATTCATTTAGGCACACAGAACCGGATCGTTCTGGTTGGATCCAGACCTATCTGGATATTCTCGTGCGGAATTCGTGTACAAAGCACCCAGAAAAAAATATTGAAACTGGTTTTCGAGAAAAGCAAAGTCTTTGTCTTGGGCAAGTGGATTCAATGTCATGTTTACAAACACAAGTATACTTTTTCACCTGGTTTCTGTAGCATTCTACTCAGAAAACTCCAAGGTGTACCTGTTGTTTCTCCATGTGGAACCAATTAGTGTGTGCCAACAAAAAAAGCAAAGTTTACGTGCCCGAATTCATTCCAAA
The DNA here is from genome assembly GCA_949820135.1 of Sylvilagus floridanus. Taxonomy (NCBI): domain Eukaryota; kingdom Metazoa; phylum Chordata; class Mammalia; order Lagomorpha; family Leporidae; genus Sylvilagus; species Sylvilagus floridanus. Next base: position 157,504,035 of record OX463227.1, on the reverse strand, counting down.
CTCTAAAGTTCATAGATAGAAATCAGAAAACAGAAACAAACACGAGACTGTAGCAAGAGCTGGGATTGAGTTAGGCAGAAGAGAACCGGATATTTCTGGTTAGGTCCAGACCTATCTGGACAAATTCATGTGCAATTTGTGTGCAAAGGACCCAGAAAAGAATATTGACACGGGTTTTTGAGAAAAGCAAAGTCTTTTTCTTGGGCAAGTGGATTCAATGTCACGTTTACAGTCGCAAATATAATTTTTCACCTGGTTTCTGTAGTATTCTACTCCGAAAACTCGAATGTGTACCTGTTGTGTCTCCATGTGGAAACAATTAGCGTGTGCCAACAAGAAAACAAAATGTAACATGATAAAATTCATTCAAAACTGGAAAGTTCATACATAATATCCAGAAAACACTAACAAAGACACAGGCTGTTTTAAAAGCTGATATTCATTTAGCCACACAGAACCGGATAGTTCTGGTTGGATCCAGACCTATAAGGCCAAACTCGTGTGGAATTTGTGTGCAAAGGACCCAGAAAAAAATATTGAAACTGGTTTTGGAGAAAAGCAAAGTCTTTTTCTTGGGCAAGTGGATTCAATGTCATGTTTACAAACACAAGTATACTTTTCTTCTGGTTTCTGTAGCATTCTACTCAGACAACTCCAATGTGTACCTGTTGGGTCTCCATGTGAATCCAATTAGCATTTGCCAACAGAAAAACAAAAAGTTACATGCCAAAATTCATTCCAAACTCTCAAGTTCATAGTTAATATCCAGAAAACACTAACAAACACACAGGCTGTTTTAAAAGCTGATATACATTTAGCCACACATAACCGGATAATTCTGGTTTGCTCCTGACTTATCAGGACACACTAAGTGGAATTCCTGTGCCAAGGACCCAGAAATGAAGCGTCAAACTGGTTTTGGAGAAAAGCAAAGTCTTTTTCTTGGGCAAATGGATTCAATGTCATGTTTACAAACACAAGTATACTTTTTCACCTGGTTTCTGTAGCATTCTACTCAGAAAACTCCAATGTGTACCTGTTGTGTCTCCATGTGGAACCAATTAGTGTGTGCCAACAAAAATAGCAAAGTTTACGTGCCCGAATTCATTCCAAACTCTAAAGTTCATAGATAAAAATCAGAAAACAGAAACAAACACGAGACTGTAGCAAGAGCTGGGATTGAGTTAGGCAGAAGAGAACCGGATATTTCTGGTTAGGTCCAGACCTATCTGGACAAATTCATGTGCAATTTGTGTGCAAAGGACCCAGAAAAGAATATTGACACTGGTTTTTGAGAAAAGCAAGGTCTTTTTCTTGGGCAAGTGGATTCAATGTCATGTTTACAGTCACAAATATGATTTTTAACGTGGTTTCTGTAGCATTCTACTCAGATAACTCGAATGTGTACCTGTTGTGTCTCCATGTGGAACGAATTAGCGTGTGCTAACAAAAAAACAAAATGTTACATGAAAAAATTCATTCAAAACTCTCAAGTTCATAGTTAATATCCAGAAAACACTAACAAACTCACAGGCTGTTTTACAAGCTGATATTCATTTATGCACACAGATCCGGATGGTTCTGTTTGGATCCAGACCTATCTGGATATTCTCGTGCGGAATTCGTGTGCAAAGGAACAAGAAAAAAATATTGAAACTTGTTTTGGAGAAAAGCAAAGTCTTTGTCTTGGGCAAGTGGATTCAATGTCATGTTTACAAACACAAGTATACTTTTTCACCTGGTTTCTGTAGCATTCTACTCAGACAACTCCCATGTGTACCTGTTGTGTCTCCATGTGGAACCAATTAGTGTGTGCCAACAAAAAAAGCAAAGTGTTACGTGCCCGAATTCATTCCAAACTCTAAAGTTCATAGATAGAAATCAGAAAACAGAAACAAACACGAGACTGTAGCAAGAGCTGGGATTGAGTTAGGCAGAAGAGAACCGGATATTTCTGGTTAGGTCCAGACATATCTGGACTAATTCATGTACAATTTGTGTGCAAAGGACCCAGAAAAGAATATTGACAATGTTTTTTGAGAAAAGCATGACTTTTCCTTGGGCAAGTGGATTCAATGTCATGTTTACAGTCGCAAATATAATTTTTCACCAGGTTTCTGTAGTATTCTACTCCGAAAACTCGAATGTGTACCTGTTGTGTCTCCATGTGGAAACAATTAGCGTGTGCCAACAAGAAAACAAAATGTAACATGATAAAATTCATTCAAAACTGGAAAGTTCATACATAATATCCAGAAAACACTAACAAACTCACAGGCTGTTTTACAAGCTGATATTCATTTAGGCACACAGAACCGGGTAGTTCTGGTTGGATCCAGACCTATAAGGCCAAACTCGTGCGGAATTCGTGTGCAAAGGACCCAGAAAAAAATATTGAAACTGGTTTTGGAGAAAAGCAAAGTCTTTTTCTTGGGCAAGTGGATTCAATGTCATGTTTACAAACACAAGTATACTTTTTCACCTGGTTTCTGTAGCATTCTACTCAGAAAACACTTATGTGTACCTGTTGTGTCTCCATGTGAATCCAATTAGCATTTGCCAACAGAAAAACAAAAAGTTACATGCCAGAATTCATTCCAAACTCTCAAGTTCATAGTTAATATCCAGAAAACACTAACAAATACACAGGCTGTTTTAAAAGCTGATATTCATTTAGCCACACATAACCGGATAATTCTGGTTTGCTCCTGACTTATCAGGACACACTGACGTGGATTTCCTGTGTCAAGGACCCAGAAATGCAGCGTCAAACTGGTTTTGGAGAAAAGCAAAGTCTTTTTCTTGGGCAAATGGATTCAATGTCATGTTTACAAACACAAGTATACTTTTTCACCTGGTTTCTGTAGCATTCTACTCAGAAAACTCGAATGTGTACCTGTTGTGTCTCCATGTGGAACCAATTAGCGTGTGCTAACAAAAAAACAAAATGTTACATGATAAAATTCATTCAAAACTCTCAAGTTCATAGTTAATATCCAGAAAACACTAACAAATTCACAGGCTGTTTTACAAGCTGATATTCATTTAGGCACACAGAACCGGATAGTTCTGGTTGGATCCAGACCTATCTGGATATTTTCGTGCGGAATTCGTGTACAAAGGACCCAGAAAAAAATATTGAAACTGGTTTTGGAGAAAAGCAAAGTCTTTGTCTTGGGCAAGTGGATTCAATGTCATGTTTACAAACACAAGTATACTTTTTCTTCTGGTTTCTGTAGCATTCTGCTCAGACAACTCCAATGTGTACCTGTTGTGTCTCCATGTGGGACCAATTAGTGTGTGCCAACAAAAAAAGCAAAGTGTTAGGTGCCCGAATTCATTCCAAACTCTAAAGTTCATAGATAGAAATCAGAAAACAGAAACAAACACGAGACTGTAGCAAGAGCTGGGATTGAGTTAGGCAGAAGAGAACCGGATATTTCTGGTTAGGTCCAGACCTATCTGGACAAATTCATGTGCAATTTGTGTGCAAAGGACCCTGAAGAGAATATTGACACGGGTTTTTGAGAAAAGCAAGGTCTTTTTCTTGGGCAAGTGGATTCAATGTCACGTTTACAGTCGCAAATATAATTTTTCACCTGGTTTCTGTAGTATTCTACTCCGAAAACTCGAATGTGTACCTGATGTGTCTCCATGTTGAACCAATTAGCGTGTGCCAACAAGAAAACAAAATGTAACATGATAAAATTCATTCAAAACTGGAAAGTTCATACATAATATCGAGAAAACACTAACAAACTCACAGGCTGTTTTACAAGCTGATATTCATTTAGGCACACAGAACCGGATAGTTCTGGTTGGATCCAGACCTATAAGGCCAAACTCGTGTGGAATTTGTGTGCAAAGGACCCAGAAAAAAATATTGAAACTGGTTTTGGAGAAAAGCAAAGTGTTTTTCTTGGGCAAGTGGGTTTAATGTCATGTTTACAAACACAAGTATACTTTTTCACCTGGTTTCTGTAGCATTCTACTCAGAAAACACTTATGTGTACATGTTGTGTCTCCATGTGAATCCAATTAGCATTTGCCAACAGAAAAACAAAAAGTTACATGCCAAAATTCATTCCAAACTCTCAAGTTCATAGTTAATATCCAGAAAACACTAACAAATACACAGGCTGTTTTAAAAGCTGATATTCATTTAGCCACACAGAACCGGATAATTCTGGTTTGCTCCTGACTTATCAGGACACACTCACGTGGAATTCCTGTGCCAAGGACCCAGAAATGCAGCGTCAAACTGGTTTTGGAGAAAAGCAAAGTCTTTTTCTTGGGCAAATGGATTCAATGTCATGTTTACAAACACAAGTATACTTTTTCACCTGGTTTCTGTAGCATTCTACTCAGAAAACTCCAATGTGTACCTGTTGTGTCTCCATGTGGAACCAATTAGTGTGTGCCAACAATAAAAGCAAAGTTTACGTGCCCGAATTCATTCCAAACTCTAAAGTTCATAGATAGAAATCAGAAAACAGAAACAAACACGAGACTGTAGCAAGAGCTGGGATTGAGTTAGGCAGAAGAGAACCGGATATTTCTGGTTAGGTCCAGACCTATCTGGACAAATTCATGTGCAATTTGTGTGCAAAGGACCCAGAAAAGAATATTGACACTGGTTTTTGAGAAAAGCAAGGTCTTTTTCTTGGGCAAGTGGATTCAATGTCATGTTTACAGTCGCAAATATGATTTTTAACGTGGTTTCTGTAGCATTCTACTCAGATAACTCGAATGTGTACCTGTTGTGTCTCCATGTGGAACCAATTAGCGTGTGCTAACAAAAAAACAAAATGTTACATGATAAAATTTATTCAAAACTCTCAAGTTCATAGTTAATATCCAGAAAACACTAACAAACTCACAGGCTGTTTTACAAGCTGATATTCATTTATGCACACAGATCCGGATGGTTCTGTTTGGATCCAGACCTATCTGGATATTCTCGTGCGGAATTCGTGTGCAAAGGAACAAGAAAGAAATATTGAAACTTGTTTTGGAGAAAAGCAAAGTCTTTGTCTTGGGCAAGTGGATTCAATGTCATGTTTACAAACACAAGTATACTTTTTCACCTGGTTTCTGTAGCATTCTACTCAGACAACTCCAATGTGTACCTGTTGTGTCTCCATGTGGAACCAATTAGTGTGTGCCAACAAAAAAAAGCAAAGTGTTACGTTCCCGAATTCGTTCCCAACTCTAAAGTTCATAGATAGAAATCAGAAAACAGAAACAAACACGAGACTGTAGCAAGAGCTGGGATTGAGTTAGGCAGAAGAGAACCGGATATTTCTGGTTAGGTCCAGACCTATCTGGACTAATTCATGTACAATTTGTGTGCAAAGGACCCAGAAAAGAATATTGACAATGTTTTTTGAGAAAAGCAAGTCTTTTCCTTGGGCAAGTGGATTCAATGTCATGTTTACAGTCGCAAATATAATTTTTCACCAGGTTTCTGTAGTATTCTACTCCGAAAACTCGAATGTGTACCTGTTGTGTCTCCATGTGGAAACAATTAGCGTGTGCCAACAAGAAAACAAAATGTAACATGATAAAATTCATTCAAAACTGGAAAGTTCATACATAATATCCAGAAAACACTAACAAACTCACAGGCTGTTTTACAAGCTGATATTCATTTAGGCACACAGAACCGGATAGTTCTGGTTGGATCCAGACCTATAAGGCCAAACTCGTGCGGAATTCATGTGCAAAGGACCCAGAAAAAAATATTGAAACTGGTTTTGGAGAAAAGCAAAGTCTTTTTCTTGGGCAAGTGGATTCAATGTCATGTTTACAAACACAAGCATACTTTTTCACCTGGTTTCTGTAGCATTCTACTCAGAAAACACTTATGTGTACATGTTGTGTCTCCATGTGAATCCAATTAGCATTTGCCAACAGAAAAACAAAAAGTTACATGCCAGAATTCATTCCAAACTCTCAAGTTCATAGTTAATATCCAGAAAACACTAACAAATACACAGGCTGTTTTAAAAGCTGATATTCATTTAGCCACACAAAACCGGATAATTCTGGTTTGCTCCTGACTTATCAGGACACACTGACGTGGATTTCCTGTGTCAAGGACCCAGAAATGCAGCGTCAAACTGGTTTTGGAGAAAAGCAAAGTCTTTTTCTTGGGCAAATGGATTCAATGTCATGTTTACAAACACAAGTATACTTTTTCACCTGGTTTCTGGAGCATTCTACTCAGAAAACACTTATGTGTACCTGTTGTGTCTCCATGTGGAACCAATTAGCGTGTGCTAACAAAAAAACAAAATGTTACATGATAAAATTCATTCAAAACTCTCAAGTTCATAGTTATTATCCAGAAAACACTAACAAATTCACAGGCTGTTTTAAAAGCTGATATTCATTTAGGCACACAGAACCGGATCGTTCTGGTTGGATCCAGACCTATCTGGATATTCTCGTGCGGAATTCGTGTACAAAGGACCCAGAAAAAAATATTGAAACTGGTTTTGGAGAAAAGCAAAGTCTTTGTCTTGGGCAAGTGGATTCAATGTCATGTGTACAAACACAAGTATACTTTTTCTTCTGGTTTCTGTAGCATTCTGCTCAGACAACTCCAATGTGTACCTGTTGTGTCTCCATGTGGGACCAATTAGTGTGTGCCAACAAAAAAAGCAAAGTGTTACGTGCCCGAATTCATTCCAAACTCTAAAGTTCATAGATAGAAATCAGAAAACAGAAACAAACACGAGACTGTAGCAAGAGCTGGGATTGAGTTAGGCAGAAGAAAACCGGATATTTCTGGTTAGGTCCAGACCTATCTGGACAAATTCATGTGCAATTTGTGTGCAAAGGACCCTGAAGAGAATATTGACACGGGTTTTTGAGAAAAGCAAGGTCTTTTTCTTGGGCAAGTGGATTCAATGTCACGTTTACAGTCGCAAATATAATTTTTCACCTGGTTTCTGTAGTATTCTACTCCGAAAAATCGAATGTGTACCTGTTGTGTCTCCATGTAGAACCAATTAGCGTGTGCCAACAAGAAAACAAAATGTAACATGATAAAATTCATTCAAAACTGGAAAGTTCATACATAATATCGAGAAAACACTAACAAAGTCACAGGCTGTTTTACAAGCTGATATTCATTTAGGCACACAGAACCGGATAGTTCTGGTTGGATCCAGACCTATAAGGCCAAACTCGTGTGGAATTTGTGTGCAGAGGACCCAGAAAAAAATATTGAAACTGGTTTTGGAGAAAAGCAAAGTCTTTTTCTTGGGCAAGTGGATTCAATGTCATGTTTACAAACACAAGTATACTTTTTCACCTGGTTTCTGTAGCATTCTACTCAGAAAACACTTATGTGTACATGTTGTGTCTCCATGTGAATCCAATTAGCATTTGCCAACAGAAAAACAAAAAGTGACATGCCAAAATTCATTCCAAACTCTCAAGTTCATAGTTAATATACAGAAAACACTAACAAATACACAGGCTGTTTTAAAAGCTGATATTCATTTAGCCACACAGAACCGGATAATTCTGGTTTGCTCCTGAATTATCAGGACACACTCACGTGGAATTCCTGTGCCAAGGACCCAGAAATACAGCGTCAAACTGGTTTTGGAGAAAAGCAAAGTCTTATTCTTGGGCAAATGGATTCAATGTCATGTTTACAAACACAAGTATACTTTTTAACCTGGTTTCTGTAGCATTCTACTCAGAAAATTCCAGTGTGTACCTGTTGTGTCTCCATGTGGAACCAATTAGTGTGTGCCAACAAAAAAAGCAAAGTTTACGTGCCCGAATTCATTCCAAACTCTAAAGTTCATAGATAAAAATCAGAAAACTGAAACAAACACGAGACTGTAGCAAGAGCTGGATTGAGTTAGGCAGAAGAGAACCGGATATTTCTGGTTAGGTCCAGACCTATCTGGACAAATTCATGTGCAATTTGTGTGCAAAGGACCCTGAAGAGAATATTGACACGGGTATTTGAGAAAAGCAAGGTCTTTTTCTTGGGCAAGTGGATTCAATGTCATGTTTACAGTCGCAAATATGATTTTTAACGTGGTTTCTGTAGCATTCTTCTCCGAAATCTTGAATGTGTACCTGTTGTGTCTCCATGTGGAACCAATTAGCGTGTGCTAACAAAAAAACAAAATGTTACATGATAAAATTCATTCAAAACTCTCAAGTTCATAGTTAATATCCAGAAAACACTAACAAACTCACAGGCTGTTTTACAAGCTGATATTCATTTTGGCACACAGAACCGGATCGTTCTGGTTGGATCCAGACCTATCTGGATATTCTCATGCGGAATTCGTGTACAAAGGACCCAGAAAAAAATATTGAAACTGGTTTTGGAGAAAAGCAAAGTCTTTGTCTTGGGCAAGTGGATTCAATGTCATGTTTACAAACACAAGTATACTTTTTTTTCTGGTTTCTGTAGCATTCTGCTCAGACAACTCCAATGTGTACCTGTTGTGTCTCCATGTGGAACCAATTAGTGTGTGCCAACAAAAAAAGCAAAGTGTTAGGTGCCCGAATTCATTCCAAACTCTAAAGTTCATAGATAGAAATCAGAAAACAGAAACAAACACGAGACTGTAGCAAGAGCTGGGATTGAGTTAGACAGAAGAGAACCGGATATTTCTGGTTAGGTCCAGACCTATCTGGACAAATTCATGTGCTATTTGTGTGCAAAGGACCCGGAAAAGAATATTGACACGGGTTTTTGAGAAAAGCAAGGTCTTTTTCTTGGGCAAGTGGATTCAATGTCACGTTTACAGTCGCAAATATAATTTTTCATCTGGTTTCTGTAGTATTCTACTCCGAAAACTCGAATGTGTACCTGTTGTGTCTCCATGAGGAACCAATTAGCGTGTGCCAACAAGAAAACAAAATGTAACATGATAAAATTCATTCAAAACTGGAAAGTTCATTCATAATATCCAGAAAACACTAAGAAACTCACAGGCTGTTTTACAACCTGATATTCATTTAGGCACACAGAACCGGATAGTTCTGGTTGGATCCAGACCTATAAGGCCAAACTCATGTGGAATTTGTGTGCAAAGGACCCAGAAAAAAATATTGAAACTGGTTTTGGAGAAAAGCAAAGTCTTTTTCTTGGGCAAGTGGATTCAATGTCATGTTTACAAACACAAGTATACTTTTTCTTCTGGTTTCTGTAGCATTCTACTCAGACAACTCCAATGTGTACCTGTTGTGTCTCCATGTGAATCCAATTAGCATTTGCGAACAGAAAAACAAAAAGTTACATGCCAAAATTCATTCCAAACTCTCAAGTTCATAGTTAATATACAGAAAACACTAACAAATACACAGGCTGTTTTAAAAGCTGATATTCATTTAGCCACACAGAACCGGATAATTCTGGTTTGCTCCTGACTTATCAGGACACACTAAGTGGAATTCCTGTGCCAAGGACCCAGAAATGCAGCGTCAAACTGGTTTTGGAGAAAAGCAAAGTCTTTTTCTTGGGCAAATGGATTCAATGTCATGTTTACAAACACAAGTATACTTTTTCACCTGGTTTCTGTAGCATTCTACTCAGAAAACTCGAATGTGTACCTGTTGTGTCTCCATGTGGAACCAATTAGTGTGTACCAACAAAAAAAGCAAAGTTTACGTGCCCGAATTCATTCCAAACTCTAAAGTTCATAGATAGAAATCAGAAAACAGAAACAAACACGAGACTGTAGCAAGAGCTGGGATTGAGTTAGGCAGAAGAGAACCGGATATTTCTGGTTAGGTCCAGACCTATCTGGACTAATTCATGTACAATTTGTGTGCAAAGGACCCAGAAAAGAATATTGACAATGTTTTTTCAGAAAAGCAAGTCTTTTCCTTGGGCTAGTGGATTCAATGTCATGTTTACAGTCGCAAATATAATTTTTCACCAGGTTTCTGTATTATTCTACGCCGAAAACTCGAATGTGTACCTGTTGTGTCTCCATGTGGAACCAATTAGCGTGTGCCAACAAGAAAACAAAATGTAACATGATAAAATTCATTCAAAACTGGAAAGTTCATACATAATATCCAGAAAACACTAACAAACTCACAGGCTGTTTTACAAGCTGATATTCATTTAGGCACACAGAACCGGGTAGTTCTGGTTGGATCCAGACCTATAAGGCCAAACTCGTGTGGAATTTGTGTGCAAAGGACCCAGAAAAGAATATTGACACTGGTTTTTGAGAAAAGCAAGGTCTTTTTCTTGGGCAAGTGGATTCAATGTCATGTTTACAGTCGCAAATATGATTTTTAACGTGGTTTCTGTAGCATTCTTCTCCGAAATCTTGAATGTGTACCTGTTGTGTCTCCATGTGGAACCAATTAGCGTGTGCTAACAAAAAAACAAAATGTTACATGATAAAATTCATTCAAAACTCTCAAGTTCATAGTTAATATCCAGAAAACACTAACAAATTCACAGGCTGTTTTACAAGCTGATATTCATTTAGGCACACAGAACCGGATCGTTTTGGTTGGATCCAGACCTATCTGGATATTCTCGTGCGGAATTCGTGTACAAAGGACCCAGAAAAAAATATTGAAACTGGTTTTCGAGAAAAGCAAAGTCTTTGTCTTGGGCAAGTGGATTCAATGTCATGTTTACAAACACAAGTATACTTTTTCACCTGGTTTCTGTAGCATTCTACTCAGAAAACTCCAAGGTGTACTTGTTGTGTCTCCATGTGGAACCAATTAGTGTGTGCCAACAAAAAAAGCAAAGTGTTACGTGCCCGAATTCATTCCAAACTCTAAAGTTCATAGATAAAAATCAGAAAACAGAAACAAACACGAGACTGTAGCAAGAGCTGGGATTGAGTTAGGCAGAAGAGAACCGGATATTTCTGGTTAGGTCCAGACCTATCTGGACAAATTCATGTGCAATTTGTGTGCAAAGGATCCAGAAAAGAATATTGACACGGGTTTTTGAGAAAAGCAAAGTCTTTTTCTTGGGCAAGTGGATTCAATGTCACGTTTACAGTCGCAAATATAATTTTTCACCTGGTTTCTCTAGTATTCTACTCCGAAAACTCGAATGTGTACCTGTTGTGTCTCCATGTAGAACCAATTAGCGTGTGCCAACAAGAAAACAAAATGTAACATGATAAAATTCATTCAAAACTGGAAAGTTCATACATAATATCCAGAAAACACTAACAAACTCACAGGCTGTTTTACAAGCTGATATTCATTTAGGCACACAGAACCGGATAGTTCTGGTTGGATCCAGACCTATAAGGCCAAACTCATGTGGAATTTGTGTGCAAAGGACCCAGAAAAAAATATTGAAACTGGTTTTGGAGAAAAGCAAAGTCTTTTTCTTGGGCAAGTGGATTCAATGTCATGTTTACAAACACAAGTATACTTTTTCACCTGGTTTCTGTAGCATTCTACTCAGAAAACACTTATGTGTACATGTTGTGTCTCCATGTGAATCCAATTAGCATTTGCCAACAGAAAAACAAAAAGTTACATGCCAAAATTCATTCCAAACTCTCAAGTTCATAGTTAATATCCAGAAAACACTAACAAACACACAGGCTGTTTTAAAAGGTGATATTCATTTAGTCACACAGAACCGGATAATTCTGGTTTGCTCCAGACCTATCTGGACAAACTCATGTGGAATTCGTGTGCAAAGGACCCAGAAATGCAGCGTCAAACTGGTTTTGGATAAAAGCAAAGTCTTTTTCTTGTGTAAGTGCATTCAATGTCATGTTTACAAACACAAGTATATTTTTCACCTGGTTTCTGCAGCATTCTACTCAGACAACTCCAATGTGTACCTGTTGTGTCTCCATGTGGAACCAATTAGTGTGTGCCAACAAAAAAGCAAAGTGTTACGTGCCCGAATTCATTCCAAACTCTAAAGTTCATAGATAAAATCAGAAAACAGAAACAAACACGAGACTGTAGCAAGAGCTGGGATTGAGTTAGGCAGAAGAGAACCGGATATTTCTGGTTAGGTCCAGACCTATCTGGACAAATTATGTGCAATTTGTGTGCCAAGGACCGAGAAAAGAATATTGACACTGGTTTTTGAAAAGCAAGGTCTTGGGCAAGTGGATTCAATGTCATGTTTACAGTCGCAAATATAATTTTTCACCTGGTTTCTGTAGCATTCTACTCAGAAAACTCGAATGTGTACCTGTTGTGTCTCCATGTAGAACCAATTAGCGTGTGCTAACAAAAAAACAAAATGTTACATGATAAAATTCATTCAAAACTCTCAAGTTCATAGTTAATATCCAGAAAACACTAACAAATTCACAGGCTGTTTTACAAGCTGATATTCATTTAGGCACACAGAACCGGATCGTTCTGGTTGGATCCAGACCTATCTGGATATTCTCGTGCGGAATTCGTGTACAAAGGACCCAGAAAAAAATATTGAAACTGGTTTTGGAGAAAAGCAAAGTCTTTGTCTTGGGCAAGTGGATTCAATGTCATGTTTACAAACACAAGTATACTTTTTCACCTGGTTTCTGTAGCATTCTACTCAGAAAACTCCAAGGTGTACTTGTTGTGTCTCCATGTGGAACCAATTAGTGTGTGCCAACAAAAAAAGCAAAGTTTACGTGCCCGAATTCATTCCAAACTCTAAAGTTCATAGATAGAAATCAGAAAACAGAAACAAACACGAGACTGTAGCAAGAGCTGGGATTGAGTTAGGCAGAAGAGAACCGGATATTTCTGGTTAGGTCCAGACATATCTGGACGAATTCATGTACAATTTGTGTGCAAAGGACCCAGAAAAGAATATTGACACTGTTTTTTGAGAAAAGCAAGGTCTTTTTCTTGGGCAAGTGGATTCAATGTCATGTTTACAGTCGCAAATATAATTTTTCACCTGGTTTCTGTAGTATTCTACTCCGAAAACTCGAATGTGTACCTGTTGTGTCTCCATGTGGAACCAATTAGCGTGTGCCAACAAGAAAACAAAATGTAACATGATAAAATTCATTCAAAACTGGAAAGTTCATACATAATATCCAGAAAACACTAACAAACTCACAGGCTGTTTTACAAGCTGATATTCATTTAGGCACACAGAACCGGATCGTTCTGGTTGGATCCAGACCTATAAGGCCAAACTCGTGTGGAATTTGTGTGCAAAGGACCCAGAAAAAAATATTGAAACTGGTTTTGGAGAAAAGCAAAGTCTTTTTCTTGGGCAAGTGGATTCAATGTCATTTTTACAAACACAAGTATACTTTTTCATCGGGTTTCTGTAGCATTCTACTCAGAAAACACTTATGTGTACATGTTGTGTCTCCATGTGAATCCAATTAGCATTTGCCAACAGAAAAACAAAAAGTTACATGCCAAAATTCATTCCAAACTCTCAAGTTCATAGTTAATATCCAGAAAACACTAACAAATACACAGGCTGTTTTAAAAGCTGATATTCATTTAGCCACACAGAACCGGATAATTCTGGTTTGCTCCTGACTTATCAGGACACACTCACGTGGAATTCCTGTGCCAAGGACCCAGAAATGCAGCGTCAAACTGGTTTTGGAGAAAAGCAAAGTCTTTTTCTTGGGAAAATGGATTCAATGTCATGTTTACAAACACAAGTATACTTTTTCACCTGGTTTCTGTAGCATTCTACTCAGAAAACTCCAATGTGTACCTGTTGTGACTCCATGTGGAACCAATTAGTGTGTGCCAACAAAAACAGCAAAGTTTACGTGCCCGAATTCATTCCAAACTCTAAAGTTCATAGATAAAAATCAGAAAACAGAAACAAACACGAGACTGTAGCAAGAGCTGGGATTGAGTTAGGCAGAAGAGAACCGGATATTTCTGGTTAGGTCCAGACCTATCTGGACAAATTCATGTGCAATTTGTGTGCAAAGGACCCAGAAAAGAATATTGACACTGTTTTTTGAGAAAAGCAAGGTCTTTTTCTTGGGCAAGTGGATTCAATGTCATGTTTACAGTCGCAAATATAATTTTTCACCTGGTTTCTGTAGTATTCTACTCCGAAAACTCGAATGTGTACCTGTTGTGTCTCCATGTGGAACCAATTAGCGTGTGCCAACAAGAAAACAATATGTAACATGATAAAATTCATTCAAAACTGGAAAGTTCATACATAATATCCAGAAAACACTAACAAACTCACAGGCTGTTTTACAACCTGATATTCATTTAGGCACACAGAACCGGATAGTTCTGGTTGGATCCAGACCTATAAGGCCAAACTCGTGTGGAATTTGTGTGCAAAGGACCCAGAAAAAAATATTGAAACTGGTTTTGGAGAAAAGCAAAGTCTTTTTCTTGGGCAAGTGGATTCAATGTCATGTTTACAAACACAAGTATACTTTTTCACCTGGTTTCTGTAGCATTCTACTCAGAAAACACTTATGTGTACATGTTGTGTCTCCATGTGAATCCAATTAGCATTTGCCAACAGAAAAACAAAAAGTTACATGCCAAAATTCATTCCAAACTCTCAAGTTCATAGTTAATATCCAGAAAACACTAACAAATACACAGGCTGTTTTAAAAGCTGATATTCATTTAGCCACACAGAACCGGATAATTCTGGTTTGCTCCTGACTTATCAGGACACACTCACGTGGAATTCCTGTGCCAAGGACCCAGAAATGCAGCGTCAAACTGGTTTTGGAGAAAAGCAAAGTCTTTGTCTTGGGCAAATGGATTCAATGTCATGTTTACAAACACAAGTATACTTTTTCACCTGGTTTCTGTAGCATTCTACTCAGAAAACTCCAATGTGTACCTGTTGTGTCTCCATGTGGAACCAATTAGTGTGTGCCAACAAAAAAAGCAAAGTTTACGTGCCCGAATTCATTCCAAACTCTAAAGTTCATAGATAGAAATCAGAAAACAGAAACAAACACGAGACTGTAGCAAGAGCTGGGATTGAGTTAGGCAGAAGAGAACCGGATATTTCTGGTTAGGTCCAGACCTATCTGGACAAATTCATGTGCAATTTGTGTGCAAAGGACCCAGAAAAGAATATTGACACGGGTTTTTGAGAAAAGCAAGGTCTTTTTCTTGGGCAAGTGGATTCAATGTCACGTTTACAGTCGCAAATATAATTTTTCACCTGGTTTCTGTAGTATTCTACTCTGAAAACTCGAATGTGTACCTGTTGTGTCTCCATGTAGAACCAATTAGCGTGTGCGAACAAGAAAACATAATGTAACATGATAAAATTCATTCAAAACTGGAAAGTTCATACATAATATCCAGAAAACACTAACAAACTCACAGGCTGTTTTACAAGCTGATATTCATTTAGGCACACAGAACCGGATAGTTCTGGTTGGATCCAGACTTATCTGGATATTCTCGTGCGGAATTTGTGTGCAAAGGACCCAGAAAAAAATATTGAAACTGGTTTTGGAGAAAAGCAAAGTCTTTTTCTTGGGCAAGTGGATTCAATGTCATGTTTACAAACACAAGTATACTTTTTCACCTGGTTTCTGTAGCATTCTACTCAGAAAACACTTATGTGTACATGTTGTGTCTCCATGTGAATCCAATTAGCATTTGCCAACAGAAAAACAAAAAGTTACATGTCAAAATTCATTCCAAACTCTCAAGTTCATAGTTAATATCCAGAAAACAGTAACAAATACACAGGCTGTTTTAAAAGCTGATATTCATTTAGCCACACAGAACCGGATAATTCTGGTTTGCTCCTGACTTATCAGGACACACTCACATGGAATTCCTGTGCCAAGGACCCAGAAATGCAGCGTCCAACTGGTTTTGGAGAAAAGCAAAGTCTTTTTCTTGGGCAAATGGATTCAATGTCATGTTTACAACACAAGTATACTTTTTCTCGTGGTTTCTGTAGCATTCTACTCTGACAACTCCAATGTGTACCTGTTGTGTCTCCATGTGGAACCAATTAGCGTGTGCCAACAAAAAAAGCAAAGTGTTACGTGACCGAATTCATTCCAAACTCTAAAGTTCATAGATAAAAATCAGAAAACAGAAACAAACACGAGACTGTAGCAAGAGCTGGGATTGAGTTAGGCAGAAGAGAACCGGATATTTCTGGTTAGGTCCAGACCTATCTGGACAAATTCATGTGCAATTTGTGTGCAAAGGACCCAGAAAAGAATATTGACACTGGTTTTTGAGAAAAGCAAGGTCTTTTTCTTGGGCAAGTGGATTCAATGTCATGTTTACAGTCGCAAATATGATTTTTAACGTGGTTTCTGTAGCATTCTACTCCGAAAGCTCGAATGTGTACCTGTTGTGTCTCCATGTGGAACCAATTAGCGTGTGCTAACAAAAAAACAAAATGTTACATGATAAAATTCATTCAAAACTCTCAAGTTCATAGTTAATATACAGAAAACACTAACAAATTCACAGGCTGTTTTAGAAGCTGATATTCATTTAGGCACACAGAACCGGATCGTTCTGGTTTGATCCAGACCTATCTGGATCTTCTCGTGCGGAATTCGTGTACAAAGGTCCCAGAAAAAAACATTGAAACTGGTTTTGGAGAAAAGCCAAGTCTTTTTCTTGGGCAAATGGATTCAATGTCATGTTTACAAACACAAGTATACTTTTTCACCTGGTTTCTGTAGCATTCTACTCAGAAAACACTTATGTGTACATGTTGTGTCTCCATGTGAATCCAATTAGCATTTGCCAACAGAAAAACAAAAAGTTACATGTCAAAATTCATTCCAAACTCTCAAGTTCATAGTTAATATCCAGAAAACAGTAACAAATACACAGGCTGTTTTAAAAGCTGATATTCATTTAGCCACACAGAACCGGATAATTCTGGTTTGCTCCTGACTTATCAGGACACACTCACATGGAATTCCTGTGCCAAGGACCCAGAAATGCAGCGTCCAACTGGTTTTGGAGAAAAGCAAAGTCTTTTTCTTGGGCAAATGGATTCAATGTCATGTTTACAACACAAGTATACTTTTTCACGTGGTTTCTGTAGCATTCTACTCTGACAACTCCAATGTGTACCTGTTGTGTCTCCATGTGGAACCAATTAGTGTGTGCCAACAAAAACAGCAAAGTTTACGTGCCCGAATTCATTCCAAACTCTAAAGTTCATAGATAACAATCAGAAAACAGAAACAAACACGAGACTGTAGCAAGAGCTGGGATTGAGTTAGGCAGAAGAGAACCGGATATTTCTGGTTAGGTCCAGACCTATCTGGACAATTTCATGTGCAATTTGTGTGCAAAGGACCCAGAAAAGAATATTGACACGGGTTTTTGAGAAAAGCAAGGTCTTTTTCTTGGGCAAGTGGATTCAATGTCACCTTTACAGTCGCAAATATAATTTTTCACCTGGTTTCTGTAGTATTCTACTCCGAAAACTCGAATGTGTACCTGTTGTGTCTCCATGTAGAACCAATTAGCGTGTGCCAACAAGAAAACAAAATGTAACATGATAAAATTCATTCAAACCTGGAAAGTTCATACATAATATCCAGAAAACACTAACAAACTCACAGGCTGTTTTACAAGCTGATATTCATTTAGGCACACAGAACCGGATAGTTCTGGTTGGATCCAGACCTATAAGGCCAAACTCGTGTGGAATTTGTGTGCAAAGGACCCAGAAAAAAATATTGAAACTGGTTTTGGAGAAAAGCAAAGTCTTTTTCTTGGGCAAGTGGATTCAATGTCATGTTTTCAAACACAAGTATACTTTTTCACCTGGTTTCTGTAGCATTCTACTCAGAAAACACTTATGTGTACATGTTGTGTCTCCATGTGAATCCAATTAGCATTTGCCAACAGAAAAACAAAAAGTTACATGCCAAAATTCATTCCAAACTCTCAAGTTCATAGTTAATATCCAGAAAACAGTAACAAATACACAGGCTGTTTTAAAAGCTGATATTCATTTAGCCACACAGAACCGGATAATTCTGGTTTGCTCCTGACTTATCAGGACACACTCACGTGGAATTCCTGTGCCAAGGACCCAGAAATGCAGCGTCCAACTGGTTTTGGAGAAAAGCAAAGTCTTTTTCTTGGGCAAATGGATTCAATGTCATGTTTACAAACACAAGTATACTTTTTCACGTGGTTTCTGTAGCATTCTACTCTGACAACTCCAATGTGTACCTGTTGTGTCTCCATGTGGAACCAATTAGTGTGTGCCAACAAAAACAGCAAAGTTTACGTGCCCGAATTCATTCCAAACTCTAAAGTTCATAGATAACAATCAGAAAACAGAAACAAACACGAGACTGTAGCAAGAGCTGGGATTGAGTTAGGCAGAAGAGAACCGGATATTTCTGGTTAGGTCCAGACCTATCTGGACTAATTCATGTACAATTTGTGTGCAAAGGACCCAGAAAAGAATATTGACACTGTTTTTTGAGAAAAGCAAGGTCTTTTTCTTGGGCAAGTGGATTCAATGTCATGTTTACAGTCGCAAATATAATTTTTCACCTGGTTTCTGTAGTATTCTACTCCGAAAACTCGAATGTGTACCTGTTGTGTCTCCATGTGGAACCAATTAGCGTGTGCCAACAAGAAAACAAAATGTAACATGATAAAATTCATTCAAAACTGGGAAGTTCATACATAATATCCAGAAAACACTAACAAACTCACAGGCTGTTTTACAAGCTGATATTCATTTAGGCACACAGAAGCGGATAGTTCTGGTTGGATCCAGACCTATAAGGCCAAACTCGTGTGGAATTTGTGTGCAAAGGACCCAGAAAAAAATATTGAAACTGGTTTTGGAGAAAAGCAAAGTCTTTTTCTTGGGCAAGTGGATTCAATGTCATGTTTACAAACACAAGTATACTTTTTCACCTGGTTTCTGTAGCATTCTACTCAGAAAACACTTATGTATACATGTTGTGTCTCCATGTGAATCCAATTAGCATTTGCCAACAGAAAAACAAAAAGTTACATGCCAAAATTCATTCCAAACTCTCAAGTTCATAGTTAATATCCAGCAAACACTAACAAATACACAGGCTGTTTTAAAAGTTGATATTCATTTAGACACACATAACCGGATAATTCTGGTTTGCTCCTGACTTATCAGGACACACTCACGTGGAATTCCTGTGCCAAGGACCAGAAATGCAGCGTCCAACTGGTTTTGGAGAAAAGCAAAGTCTTTTTCTTGGGCAAATGGATTCAATGTCATGTTTACAAACACAAGTATACTTTTTCACCTGGTTTCTGTAGCATTCTACTCAGAAAACTCCAATGTGTACCTGTTGTGTCTCCATGTGGAACCAATTAGCGTGTGCCAACAAAAAAAGCAAAGTGTTACGTGACCGAATTCATTCCAAACTCTAAAGTTCATAGATAAAAATCAGAAAACAGAAACAAACACGAGACTGTAGCAAGAGCTGGGATTGAGTTAGGGAGAAGAGAACCGGATATTTCTGGTTAGGTCCAGACCTATCTGGACAAATTCATGTGCAATTTGTGTGCAAAGGACCCAGAAAAGAATATTGACACTGGTTTTTGAGAAAAGCAAGGTCTTTTTCTTGGGCAAGTGGATTCAATGTCATGTTTACAGTCGCAAAGATAATTTTTCACCTGGTTTCTGTAGTATTCTACTCTGAAAACTCGAATGTGTACCTGTTGTGTCTCCATGTGGAACCAATTAGCGTGTGCTAACAAAAAAACAAAGTTACATGATAAAATTCATTCCAAACTCTCAAGTTCATAGTTAATATCCAGAAAACACTAACAAACTCACAGGCTGTTTTCCAAGCTGATATTCATTTAGCCACACAGATCCGGATGGTTCTGTTTGGATCCAGACCTATCTGGATATTCTCATGTGGAACTCGTGTGCAAAGGACCCAGAAAAAAATATTGAAACTGGTTTTGGAGAAAAGCAAAGTCTTTGTCTTGGGCAAGTGGATTCAATGTCATGTTTACAAACACAAGTATACTTTTTCTTCTGGTTTCTGTAGCATTCTAATCAGACAACACAAATGTGTACCTGTTGTGTCTCCATGTGGAACCAATTAGTGTGTGCCAACAAAAAAAGCAAAGTGTTACGTGCCCGAATTCATTCCAAACTCTAAAGTTCATAGATAGAAATCAGAAAACAGAAACAAACACGAGACTGTAGCAAGAGCTGGGATTGAGTTAGGCAGAAGAGAACCGGATATTTCTGGTTAGGTCCAGACATATCTGGACTAATTCATGTACAATTTGTGTGAAAGGACCCAGAAAAGAATATTAACACTGTTTTTTGAGAAAAGCAAAATCTTTTTCTTGGGCAAGTGGATTCAATGTCATGTTTACAGTCGCAAATATAATTTTTCACCTGGTTTCTGTAGTATTCTACTCCGAAAACTCGAATGTGTACCTGTTGTGTCTCCATGTGGAACCAATTAGCGTGTGCCAACAAGAAAACAAAATGTAACATGATAAAATTCATTCAAAACTGGAAAGTTCATACATAATATCCAGAAAACACTAACAAACTCACAGGCTGTTTTACAAGCTAATATTCATTTAGGCACACATAAGCGGATAGTTCTGGTTGGATCCAGACCTATAAGGCCAAACTCCTGTGGAATTTGTGTGCAAAGGACCCAGAAAAAAATATTGAAACTGGTTTTGGAGAAAAGCAAAGTCTTTTTCTTGGGCAAGTGGATTCAATGTCATGTTTACAAACACAAGTATACTTTTTCACCTGGTTTCTGTAGCATTCTACTCAGAAAACACTTATGTATACATGTTGTGTCTCCATGTGAATCCAATTAGCATTTGCCAACAGAAAAACAAAAAGTTACATGCCAAAATTCATTCCAAACTCTCAAGTTCATAGTTAATATCCAGCAAACACTAACAAATACACAGGCTGTTTTAAAAGCTGATATTCATTTAGCCACACATAACCGGATAATTCTGGTTTGCTCCTGACTTATCAGGACACACTCACGTGGAATTCCTGTGCCAAGGACCAGAAATGCAGCGTCCAACTGGTTTTGGAGAAAAGCAAAGTCTTTTTCTTGGGCAAATGGATTCAATGTCATGTTTACAAACACAAGTATACTTTTTCACCTGGTTTCTGTAGCATTCTACTCAGAAAACTCCAATGTGTACCTGTTGTGTCTCCATGTGGAACCAATTAGCGTGTGCCAACAAAAAAAGCAAAGTGTTACGTGACCGAATTCATTCCAAACTCTAAAGTTCATAGATAAAAATCAGAAAACAGAAACAAACACGAGACTGTAGCAAGAGCTGGGATTGAGTTAGGGAGAAGAGAACCGGATATTTCTGGTTAGGTCCAGACCTATCTGGACAAATTCATGTGCAATTTGTGTGCAAAGGACCCAGAAAAGAATATTGACACTGGTTTTTGAGAAAAGCAAGGTCTTTTTCTTGGGCAAGTGGATTCAATGTCATGTTTACAGTCGCAAAGATAATTTTTCACCTGGTTTCTGTAGTATTCTACTCTGAAAACTCGAATGTGTACCTGTTGTGTCTCCATGTGGAACCAATTAGCGTGTGCTAACAAAAAAACAAAGTTACATGATAAAATTCATTCCAAACTCTCAAGTTCATAGTTAATATCCAGAAAACACTAACAAACTCACAGGCTGTTTTCCAAGCTGATATTCATTTAGCCACACAGATCCGGATGGTTCTGTTTGGATCCAGACCTATCTGGATATTCTCATGTGGAACTCGTGTGCAAAGGACCCAGAAAAAAATATTGAAACTGGTTTTGGAGAAAAGCAAAGTCTTTGTCTTGGGCAAGTGGATTCAATGTCATGTTTACAAACACAAGTATACTTTTTCTTCTGGTTTCTGTAGCATTCTAATCAGACAACACAAATGTGTACCTGTTGTGTCTCCATGTGGAACCAATTAGTGTGTGCCAACAAAAAAAGCAAAGTGTTACGTGCCCGAATTCATTCCAAACTCTAAAGTTCATAGATAGAAATCAGAAAACAGAAACAAACACGAGACTGTAGCAAGAGCTGGGATTGAGTTAGGCAGAAGAGAACCGGATATTTCTGGTTAGGTCCAGACATATCTGGACTAATTCATGTACAATTTGTGTGAAAGGACCCAGAAAAGAATATTAACACTGTTTTTTGAGAAAAGCAAAATCTTTTTCTTGGGCAAGTGGATTCAATGTCATGTTTACAGTCGCAAATATAATTTTTCACCTGGTTTCTGTAGTATTCTACTCCGAAAACTCGAATGTGTACCTGTTGTGTCTCCATGTGGAACCAATTAGCGTGTGCCAACAAGAAAACAAAATGTAACATGATAAAATTCATTCAAAACTGGAAAGTTCATACATAATATCCAGAAAACACTAACAAACTCACAGGCTGTTTTACAAGCTGATATTCATTTAGGCACACATAAGCGGATAGTTCTGGTTGGATCCAGACCTATAAGGCCAAACTCCTGTGGAATTTGTGTGCAAAGGACCCAGAAAAAAATATTGAAACTGGTTTTGGAGAAAAGCAAAGTCTTTTTCTTGGGCAAGTGGATTCAATGTCATGTTTACAAACACAAGTATACTTTTTCACCTGGTTTCTGTAGCATTCTACTCAGAAAACACTTATGTATACATGTTGTGTCTCCATGTGAATCCAATTAGCATTTGCCAACAGAAAAACAAAAAGTTACATGCCAAAATTCATTCCAAACTCTCAAGTTCATAGTTAATATCCAGCAAACACTAACAAATACACAGGCTGTTTTAAAAGTTGATATTCATTTAGCCACACATAACCGGATAATTCTGGTTTGCTCCTGACTTATCAGGACACACTCACGTGGAATTCCTGTGCCAAGGACCAGAAATGCAGCGTCCAACTGGTTTTGGAGAAAAGCAAAGTCTTTTTCTTGGGCAAATGGATTCAATGTCATGTTTACAAACACAAGTATACTTTTTCACCTGGTTTCTGTAGCATTCTACTCAGAAAACTCCAATGTGTACCTGTTGTGTCTCCATGTGGAACCAATTAGCGTGTGCCAACAAGAAAAGCAAAGTGTTACGTGACCGAATTCATTCCAAACTCTAAAGTTCATAGATAAAAATCAGAAAACAGAAACAAACACGAGACTGTAGCAAGAGCTGGGATTGAGTTAGGGAGAAGAGAACCGGATATTTCTGGTTAGGTCCAGACCTATCTGGACAAATTCATGTGCAATTTGTGTGCAAAGGACCCAGAAAAGAATATTGACACTGGTTTTTGAGAAAAGCAAGGTCTTTTTCTTGGGCAAGTGGATTCAATGTCATGTTTACAGTCGCAAAGATAATTTTTCACCTGGTTTCTGTAGTATTCTACTCTGAAAACTCGAATGTGTACCTGTTGTGTCTCCATGTGGAACCAATTAGCGTGTGCTAACAAAAAAACAAAGTTACATGATAAAATTCATTCCAAACTCTCAAGTTCATAGTTAATATCCAGAAAACACTAACAAACTCACAGGCTGTTTTCCAAGCTGATATTCATTTAGCCACACAGATCCGGATGGTTCTGTTTGGATCCAGACCTATCTGGATATTCTCATGTGGAACTCGTGTGCAAAGGACCCAGAAAAAAATATTGAAACTGGTTTTGGAGAAAAGCAAAGTCTTTGTCTTGGGCAAGTGGATTCAATGTCATGTTTACAAACACAAGTATACTTTTTCTTCTGGTTTCTGTAGCATTCTAATCAGACAACACAAATGTGTACCTGTTGTGTCTCCATGTGGAACCAATTAGTGTGTGCCAACAAAAAAAGCAAAGTGTTACGTGCCCGAATTCATTCCAAACTCTAAAGTTCATAGATAGAAATCAGAAAACAGAAACAAACACGAGACTGTAGCAAGAGCTGGGATTGAGTTAGGCAGAAGAGAACCGGATATTTCTGGTTAGGTCCAGACATATCTGGACTAATTCATGTACAATTTGTGTGAAAGGACCCAGAAAAGAATATTAACACTGTTTTTTGAGAAAAGCAAAATCTTTTTCTTGGGCAAGTGGATTCAATGTCATGTTTACAGTCGCAAATATAATTTTTCACCTGGTTTCTGTAGTATTCTACTCCGAAAACTCGAATGTGTACCTGTTGTGTCTCCATGTGGAACCAATTAGCGTGTGCCAACAAGAAAACAAAATGTAACATGATAAAATTCATTCAAAACTGGAAAGTTCATACATAATATCCAGAAAACACTAACAAACTCACAGGCTGTTTTACAAGCTGATATTCATTTAGGCACACATAAGCGGATAGTTCTGGTTGGATCCAGACCTATAAGGCCAAACTCCTGTGGAATTTGTGTGCAAAGGACCCAGAAAAAAATATTGAAACTGGTTTTGGAGAAAAGCAAAGTCTTTTTCTTGGGCAAGTGGATTCAATGTCATGTTTACAAACACAAGTATACTTTTTCACCTGGTTTCTGTAGCATTCTACTCAGAAAACACTTATGTGTACATGTTGTGTCTCCATATGAATCCAATTAGCATTTGCCAACAGAAAAACAAAAAGTTACATGCCAAAATTCATTCCAAACTCTCAAGTTCATAGTTAATATCCAGAAAACACTAACAAATACACAGGCTGTTTTAAAAGCTGATATTCATTTAGCCACACAGAACCGGATAATTCTGGTTTGCTCCTGACTTATCAGGACACACTCACGTGGAATTCCTGTGCCAAGGACCCAAAAATGCAGCGTCCAACTGGTTTTGGAGAAAAGCAAAGTCTTTTTCTTGGGCAAATGGATTCAATGTCATGTTTACAAACACAAGTATACTTTTTCACCTGGTTTCTGTAGCATTCTACTCAGAAAATTCCAATGTGTACCTGTTGTGTCTCCATGTGGAACCAATTAGCGTGTGCCAACAAGAAAACAAAATGTAACATGATAAAATTCATTCAAAACTGGAAAGTTCATACATAATATCCAGAAAACATTAACAAACTCACAGGCTGTTTTACAAGCTGATATTCATTTAGGCATACAGAACCGGATAGTTCTGGTTGGATCCAGACCTATAAGGCCACTCGTGTGGAATTTGTGTGCAAAGGACCCAGAAAAGAATATTGACATTGTTTTTTGAGAAAACAAAGTCTTTTTCTTGGGCAAGTGGATTCAATGTCATGTTTACAGTCGCAAATATATTTTTTCACCTGGTTTCTGTATTATTCTACTCCGAAAACTCGAATGTGTACCTGTTGTGTCTCCATGTGGAACCAATTAGCGTGTGCCAACAAGAAAACAAAATGTAACATGATAAAATTCATTCTAAACTGGAAAGTTCATACATAATATCCAGAAAACACTAACAAACTCACAGGCTGTTTTACAAGCTGATATTCATTTAGGCACACAGAAGCAGATAGTTCTGGTTGGATCCAGACCTATAAGGCCAAACTCGTGTGGAATTTGTGTGCAAAGGACCCAGAAAAAAATATTGAAACTGGTTTTGGAGAAAAGCAAAGTCTTTTTCTTGGGCAAGTGGATTCAATGTCATGTTTACAAACACAAGTATACTTTTTCACCTGGTTTCTGTAGCATTCTACTCAGAAAACACTTATGTGTATATGTTGTGTCTCCATGTGAATCCAATTAGCATTTGCCAACAGAAAAACAAAAAGTTACATGCCAAAATTCATTCCAAACTCTCAAGTTCATAGTTAATATCCAGCAAACACTAACAAATACACAGGCTGTTTTAAAAGCTGATATTCATTTAGCCACACATAACCGGATAATTCTGGTTTGCTCCTGACTTATCAGGACACACTCACGTGGAATTCCTGTGCCAAGGACCAGAAATGCAGCGTCCAACTGGTTTTGGAGAAAAGCAAAGTCTTTTTCTTGGGCAAATGGATTCAATGTCATGTTTACAAACACAAGTATACTTTTTCACCTGGTTTCTGTAGCATTCTACTCAGAAAACTCCAATGTGTACCTGTTGTGTCTCCATGTGGAACCAATTAGCGTGTGCCAACAAAAAAAGCAAAGTGTTACGTGACCGAATTCATTCCAAACTCTAAAGTTCATAGATAAAAATCAGAAAACAGAAACAAACACGAGACTGTAGCAAGAGCTGGGATTGAGTTAGGCAGAAGAGAACCGGATATTTCTGGTTAGGTCCAGACCTATCTGGACAAATTCATGTGCAATTTGTGTGCAAAGGACCCAGAAAAGAATATTGACACTGGTTTTTGAGAAAAGCAAGGTCTTTTTCTTGGGCAAGTGGATTCAATGTCATGTTTACAGTCGCAAAGATAATTTTTCACCTGGTTTCTGTAGTATTCTACTCTGAAAACTCGAATGTGTACCTGTTGTGTCTCCATGTGGAACCAATTAGCGTGTGCTAACAAAAAAACAAAGTTACATGATAAAATTCATTCCAAACTCTCAAGTTCATAGTTAATATCCAGAAAACACTAACAAACTCACAGGCTGTTTTCCAAGCTGATATTCATTTAGCCACACAGATCCGGATGGTTCTGTTTGGATCCAGACCTATCTGGATATTCTCATGTGGAACTCGTGTGCAAAGGACCCAGAAAAAAATATTGAAACTGGTTTTGGAGAAAAGCAAAGTCTTTGTCTTGGGCAAGTGGATTCAATGTCATGTTTACAAACACAAGTATACTTTTTCTTCTGGTTTCTGTAGCATTCTAATCAGACAACACAAATGTGTACCTGTTGTGTCTCCATGTGGAACCAATTAGTGTGTGCCAACAAAAAAAGCAAAGTGTTACGTGCCCGAATTCATTCCAAACTCTAAAGTTCATAGATAGAAATCAGAAAACAGAAACAAACACGAGACTGTAGCAAGAGCTGGGATTGAGTTAGGCAGAAGAGAACCGGATATTTCTGGTTAGGTCCAGACATATCTGGACTAATTCATGTACAATTTGTGTGAAAGGACCCAGAAAAGAATATTAACACTGTTTTTTGAGAAAAGCAAAGTCTTTTTCTTGGGCAAGTGGATTCAATGTCATGTTTACAGTCGCAAATATAATTTTTCACCTGGTTTCTGTAGTATTCTACTCCGAAAACTCGAATGTGTACCTGTTGTGTCTCCATGTGGAACCAATTAGCGTGTGCCAACAAGAAAACAAAATGTAACATGATAAAATTCATTCAAAACTGGAAAGTTCATACATAATATCCAGAAAACACTAACAAACTCACAGGCTGTTTTACAAGCTGATATTCATTTAGGCACACATAAGCGGATAGTTCTGGTTGGATCCAGACCTATAAGGCCAAACTCCTGTGGAATTTGTGTGCAAAGGACCCAGAAAAAAATATTGAAACTGGTTTTGGAGAAAAGCAAAGTCTTTTTCTTGGGCAAGTGGATTCAATGTCATGTTTACAAACACAAGTATACTTTTTCACCTGGTTTCTGTAGCATTCTACTCAGAAAACACTTATGTGTACATGTTGTGTCTCCATATGAATCCAATTAGCATTTGCCAACAGAAAAACAAAAAGTTACATGCCAAAATTCATTCCAAACTCTCAAGTTCATAGTTAATATCCAGAAAACACTAACAAATACACAGGCTGTTTTAAAAGCTGATATTCATTTAGCCACACAGAACCGGATAATTCTGGTTTGCTCCTGACTTATCAGGACACACTCACGTGGAATTCCTGTGCCAAGGACCCAAAAATGCAGCGTCAAACTGGTTTTGGAGAAAAGCAAAGTCTTTTTCTTGGGCAAATGGATTCAATGTCATGTTTACAAACACAAGTATACTTTTTCACCTGGTTTCTGTAGCATTCTACTCAGAAAATTCCAATGTGTACCTGTTGTGTCTCCATGTGGAACCAATTAGCGTGTGCCAACAAGAAAACAAAATGTAACATGATAAAATTCATTCAAAACTGGAAAGTTCATACATAATATCCAGAAAACATTAACAAACTCACAGGCTGTTTTACAAG
Source organism: Sylvilagus floridanus (assembly GCA_949820135.1). Lineage (NCBI taxonomy): Eukaryota > Metazoa > Chordata > Mammalia > Lagomorpha > Leporidae > Sylvilagus > Sylvilagus floridanus. The sequence continues at coordinate 157,476,098 of OX463227.1, read as the reverse complement.
CTGATATTCATTTAGGCATACAGAACCGGATAGTTCTGGTTGGATCCAGACCTATAAGGCCACTCGTGTGGAATTTGTGTGCAAAGGACCCAGAAAAGAATATTGACATTGTTTTTTGAGAAAACAAAGTCTTTTTCTTGGGCAAGTGGATTCAATGTCATGTTTACAGTCGCAAATATATTTTTTCACCTGGTTTCTGTAGTATTCTACTCCGAAAACTCGAATGTGTACCTGTTGTGTCTCCATGTGGAACCAATTAGCGTGTGCCAACAAGAAAACAAAATGTAACATGATAAAATTCATTCTAAACTGGAAAGTTCATACATAATATCCAGAAAACACTAACAAACTCACAGGCTGTTTTACAAGCTGATATTCATTTAGGCACACAGAAGCAGATAGTTCTGGTTGGATCCAGACCTATAAGGCCAAACTCGTGTGGAATTTGTGTGCAAAGGACCCAGAAAAAAATATTGAAACTGGTTTTGGAGAAAAGCAAAGTCTTTGTCTTGGGCAAGTGGATTCAATGTCATGTTTACAAACACAAGTATACTTTTTCACCTGGTTTCTGTAGCATTCTACTCAGAAAACACTTATGTGTATATGTTGTGTCTCCATGTGAATCCAATTAGCATTTGCCAACCGAAAAACAAAAAGTTACATGCCAAAATTCATTCCAAACTCTCAAGTTCATAGTTAATATCCAGAAAACACTAACAAATACACAGGCTGTTTTAAAAGCTGATATTCATTTAGCCACACATAACCGGATAATTCTGGTTTGCCTCTGACTATCAGGACACACTCACGTGGAATTCCTGTGCCAAGGACCCAGAAATGCAGCGTCAAACTGGTTTTGGAGAAAAGCAAAGTCTTTTTCTTGGGCAAATGGATTCAATGTCATGTTTACAAACACAAGTATACTTTTTCACCTGGTTTCTGTAGCATTCTACTCAGACAACTTCAATGTGTACCTGTTGTGTCTCCATGTGGAACCAATTAGTGTGTGCCAACAAAAACAGCAAAGTGTTACGTGCCCGAATTCATTTCAAACTCTACAGTTCATAGATAGAAATCAGAAAACAGAAACAAACACGAGACTGTAGCAAGAGCTGGGATTGAGTTAGGCAGAAGAGAACCGGATATTTCTGGTTAGGTCCAGACCTATCTGGACAAATTCATGTGCAATTTGTGTGCAAAGGACCCAGAAAAGAATATTGACACTGGTTTTTGAGAAAAGCAAGGTCTTTTTCTTGGGCAAGTGGATTCAATGTCATGTTTACAGTCGCAAATATGATTTTTAACGTGGTTTCTGTAGCATTCTACTCAGAAAACTCGAATGTGTACCTGTTGTGTCTCCATGTGGAACCAATTAGCGTGTGCTAACAAAAAAACAAAATGTTACATGATAAAATTCATTCAAAACTCTCAAGTTCATAGTTAATATCCAGAAAACACTAACAAATTCACAGGCTGTTTTACAAGCTGATATTCATTTAGCCACACAGAACCGGATCGTTCTGGTTGGATCCAGACCTATCTGGATATTCTCGTGCGGAACTCGTGTACAAAGGACCCAGAAAAAAATATTGAAACTGGTTTTGGAGAAAAGCAAAGTCTTTGTCTTGGGCAAGTGGATTCAATGTCATGTTTACAAACACAAGTATACTTTTTCTTCTGGTTTCTGTAGCATTCTACTCAGAAAACTCCAAGGTGTACCTGTTGTGTCTCCATGTGGAACCAATTAGTGTGTGCCAACAAAAAAAGCAAAGTTTACGTGCCCGAATTCATTCCAAACTCTAAGGTTCATAGATAGAAATCAGAAAACAGAAACAAACACGAGACTGTAGCAAGAGCTGGGATTGAGTTAGGCAGAAGAGAACCAGATATTTTGGTTAGGTCCAGACCTATCTGGACTAATTCATGTACAATTTGTGTGCAAAGGACCCAGAAAAGAATATTGACACTGGTTTTTGAGAAAAGCAAGGTCTTTTTCTTGGGCAAGTGGATTCAATGTCATGTTTACAGTCGCAAATAAAATTTTTCACCTGGTTTCTGTAGTATTCTACTCCGAAAACTCGAATGTGTACCTGTTGTGTCTCCATGTGGAACCAATTAGCGTGTGCCAACAAGAAAACAAAATGTAACATGATAAAATTCATTCAAAACTGGAAAGTTCATACATAATATCCAGAAAACACTAACAAACTCACAGGCTGTTTTACAAGCTGATATTCATTTAGGCACACAGAACCGGATAGTTTGGTTGGATCCAGACCTATAAGGCCAAACTCGTGTGGAATTTGTGTGCAAAGGACCCAGAAAAAAATATTGAAACTGGTTTTGGAGAAAAGCAAAGTCTTTTTCTTGGGCAAGTGGATTCAATGTCATGTTTACAAACACAAGTATACTTTTTCACCTGGTTTCTGTAGCATTCTACTCAGAAAACACTTATGTGTACATGTTGTGTCTCCATGTGAATCCAATTAGCATTTGCCAACAGAAAAACAAAAAGTTACATGCCAAAATTCATTCCAAACTCTCAAGTTCATAGTTAATATCCAGAAAACACTAACAAATACACAGGCTGTTTTAAAAGCTGATATTCATTTAGCCACACATAACCGGATAATTCTGGTTTGCTCCTGACTTATCAGGACACACTCACGTGGAATTCCTGTGCCAAGGACCCAGAAATGCAGCGTCCAACTGGTTTTGGAGAAAAGCAAAGTCTTTTTCTTGGGCAAATGGATTCAATGTCATGTTTACAAACACAAGTATACTTTTTCACCTGGTTTCTGTAGCATTCTACTCAGAAAACTCCAATGTGTACCTGTTGTGTCTCCATGTGGAACCAATTAGCGTGTGCCAACAAAAAAAGCAAAGTTTACGTGCCTGAATTCATTCCAAACTCTAAAGTTCATAGATAAAAATCAGAAAACAGAAACAAACACGAGACTGTAGCAAGAGCTGGGATTGAGTTAGGCAGAAGAGTACCGGATATTTCTGGTTTGGTCCAGACCTATCTGGACAAATTCATGTGCAATTTGTGTGCAAAGGACCCAGAAAAGAATATTGACACTGGTTTTTGAGAAAAGCAAGGTCTTTTTCTTGGGCAAGTGGATTCAATGTCATGTTTACAGTCGCAAAGATAATTTTTCACCTGGTTTCTGTAGTATTCTACTCTGAAAACTCGAATGTGTACCTGTTGTGTCTCCATGTGGAACCAATTAGCGTGTGCTAACAAAAAAACAAAATGTTACATGATAAAATTCATTCAAAACTCTCAAGTTCATAGATAATATCCAGAAAACACTAACAAACTCACAGGCTGTTTTACAAGCTGATATTCATTTAGCCACACAGATCCGGATGGTTCTGTTTGGATCCAGACCTATCTGGATATTCTCGTGCGGAATTCGTGTGCAAAGGACCCAGAAAAAAATATTGAAACTGGTTTTGGAGAAAAGCAAAGTCTTTTTCTTGGGCAAGTGGATTCAATGTCATCTTTACAAACACAAGTATACTTTTTCACCTGGTTTCTGTAGCATTCTACTCAGAAAACACTTATGTGTACATGTTGTGTCTCCATGTGAATCCAATTAGCATTTGCCAACAGAAAAACAAAAAGTTACATGCCAAAATTCATTCCAAACTCTCAAGTTCATAGTTAATATCCAGAAAACACTAACAAATACACAGGCTGTTTTAAAAGCTGATATTCATTTAGCCACACAGAACCGGATAATTCTGGTTTGCTCCTGACTTATCAGGACACACTCACGTGGAATTCCTGTGCCAAGGACCCAGAAATGCAGCGTCCAACTGGTTTTGGAGAAAAGCAAAGTCTTTTTCTTGGGCAAATGGATTCAATGTCATGTTTACAAACACAAGTATACTTTTTCACCTGGTTTCTGTAGCATTCTACTCAGAAAACTCCAATGTGTACCTGTTGTGTCTCCATGTGGAACCAATTAGCGTGTGCCAACAAAAAAAGCAAAGTTTACGTGCCTGAATTCATTCCAAACTCTAAAGTTCATAGATAAAAATCAGAAAACAGAAACAAACACGAGACTGTAGCAAGAGCTGGGATTGAGTTAGGCAGAAGAGTACCGGATATTTCTGGTTTGGTCCAGACCTATCTGGACAAATTCATGTGCAATTTGTGTGCAAAGGACCCAGAAAAGAATATTGACACTGGTTTTTGAGAAAAGCAAGGTCTTTTTCTTGGGCAAGTGGATTCAATGTCATGTTTACAGTCGCAAAGATAATTTTTCACCTGGTTTCTGTAGTATTCTACTCTGAAAACTCGAATGTGTACCTGTTGTTTCTCCATGTGGAACCAATTAGCGTGTGCTAACAAAAAAACAAAATGTTACATGATAAAATTCATTCAAAACTCTCAAGTTCATAGTTAATATCCAGAAAACACTAACAAACTCACAGGCTGTTTTACAAGCTGATATTCATTTAGCCACACAGATCCGGATGGTTCTGTTTGGATCCAGACCTATCTGGATATTCTCGTGCGGAATTCGTGTGCAAAGGACCCAGAAAAAAATATTGAAACTGGTTTTGGAGAAAAGCAAAGTCTTTTTCTTGGGCAAGTGGATTCAATGTCATGTTTACAAACACAAGTATACTTTTTCACCTGGTTTCTGTAGCATTCTACTCAGAAAACACTAATGTGTACATGTTGTGTCTCCATGTGAATCCCATTAGCATTTGCCAACAGAAAAACAAAAAGTTACATGCCAAAATTCATTCCAAACTCTCAAGTTCATAGTTAATATCCAGAAAACACTAACAAATACACAGGCTGTTTTAAAAGCTGATATTCATTTAGCCACACATAACCGGATAATTCTGGTTTGCTCCTGACTTATCAGGACACACTCACGTGGAATTCCTGTGCCAAGGACCCAGAAATGCAGCATCCAACTGGTTTTGGAGAAAAGCAAAGTCTTTTTCTTGGGCAAATGGATTCAATGTCATGTTTACAAACACAAGTATACTTTTTCACCTGGTTTCTGTAGCATTCTACTCAGAAAACTCCAATGTGTACCTGTTGTGTCTCCATGTGGAACCAATTAGCGTGTGCCAACAAAAAAAGCAAAGTTTACGTGCCTGAATTCATTCCAAACTCTAAAGTTCATAGATAAAAATCAGAAAACAGAAACAAACACGAGACTGTAGCAAGAGCTGGGATTGAGTTAGGCAGAAGAGTACCGGATATTTCTGGTTTGGTCCAGACCTATCTGGACAAATTCATGTGCAATTTGTGTGCAAAGGACCCAGAAAAGAATATTGACACTGGTTTTTGAGAAAAGCAAGGTCTTTTTCTTGGGCAAGTGGATTCAATGTCATGTTTGCAGTCGCAAAGATAATTTTTCACCTGGTTTCTGTAGTATTCTACTCTGAAAACTCGAATGTGTACCTGTTGTGTCTCCATGTGGAACCAATTAGCGTGTGCTAACAAAAAAACAAAATGTTACATGATAAAATTCATTCAAAACTCTCAAGTTCATAGTTAATATCCAGAAAACACTAACAAACTCACAGGCTGTTTTACAAGCTGATATTCATTTAGCCACACAGATCCGGATGGTTCTGTTTGGATCCAGACCTATCTGGATATTCTCGTGCGGAATTCGTGTGCAAAGGACCCAGAAAAAAATATTGAAACTGGTTTTGGAGAAAAGCAAAGTCTTTGTCTTGGGCAAGTGGATTCAATGTCATGTTTACAAACACAAGTATACTTTTTCACCTGGTTTCTGTAGCATTCTACTCAGAAAACACTAATGTGTACATGTTGTGTCTCCATGTGAATCCAATTAGCATTTGCCAACAGAAAAACAAAAAGTTACATGCCAAAATTCATTCCAAACTCTCAAGTTCATAGTTAATATCCAGAAAACACTAACAAATACACAGGCTGTTTTAAAAGCTGATATTCATTTAGCCACACATAAACGGATAATTCTGGTTTGCTCCTGACTTATCAGGACACACTCACGTGGAATTCCTGTGCCAAGGACCCAGAAATGCAGCGTCAAACTGGTTTTGGAGAAAAGCAAAGTCTTTTTCTTGGGCAAATGGATTCAATGTCATGTTTACAAACACAAGTATACTTTTTCACCTGGTTTCTGTAGCATTCTACTCAGAAAACTCCAATGTGTACCTGTTGTGTCTCCATGTGGAACCAATTAGCGTGTGCCAACAAAAAAAGCAAAGTGTTACGTGACCGAATTCATTCCAAACTCTAAAGTTCATAGATAAAAATCAGAAAACAGAAACAAACACGAGACTGTAGCAAGAGCTGGGATTGAGTTAGGCAGAAGAGAACCGGATATTTCTGGTTTGGTCCAGACCTATCTGGACAAATTCATGTGCAATTTGTGTGCAAAGGACCCAGAAAAGAATATTGACACTGGTTTTTGAGAAAAGCAAGGTCTTATTCTTGGGCAAGTGGATTCAATGTCATGTTTACAGTCGCAAAGATAATTTTTCACCTGGTTTCTGTAGTATTCTACTCTGAAAACTCGAATGTGTACCTGTTGTGTCTCCATGTGGAACCAATTAGCGTGTGCTAACAAAAAAACAAAATGTTACATGATAAAATTCATTCAAAATTCTCAAGTTCATAGTTAATATCCAGAAAACACTAACAAACTCACAGGCTGTTTTACAAGCTGATATTCATTTAGCCACACAGATCCGGATGGTTCTGTTTGGATCCAGACCTATCTGGATATTCTCGTGCGGAATTCGTGTGCAAAGGACCCAGAAAAAAATATTGAAACTGGTTTTGGAGAAAAGCAAAGTCTTTTTCTTGGGCAAGTGGATTCAATGTCATGTTTACAAACACAAGTATACTTTTTCACCTGGTTTCTGTAGCATTCTACTCAGAAAACACTAATGTGTACATGTTGTGTCTCCATGTGAATCCAATTAGCATTTGCCAACAGAAAAACAAAAAGTTACATGCCAAAATTCATTCCAAACTCTCAAGTTCATAGTTAATATCCAGAAAACACTAACAAATACACAGGCTGTTTTAAAAGCTGATATTCAGTTAGCCACACATAACCGGATTATTCTGGTTTGCTCCTGACTTATCAGGACACACTCACGTGGAATTCCTGTGCCAAGGACCCAGAAATGCAGCGTCCAACTGGTTTTGGAGAAAAGCAAAGTCTTTTTCTTGGGCAAATGGATTCAATGTCATGTTTACAAACACAAGTATACTTTTTCACCTGGATTCTGTAGCATTCTACTCAGAAAACTCCAATGTGTACCTGTTGTGTCTCCATGTGGAACCAATTAGCGTGTGCCAACAAGAAAACAAAATGTAACATGATAAAATTCATTCAAAACTGGAAAGTTCATACATAATATCCAGAAAACATTATCAAACTCACAGGCTGTTTTACAAGCTGATATTCATTTAGGCACACAGAACCGGATAGTTCTGGTTGGATCCAGACCTATAAGGCCACTCGTGTGGAATTTGTGTGCAAAGGACCCAGAAAAGAATATTGACACTGGTTTTTGAGAAAAGCAAGGTCTTTTTCTTGGGCAAGTGGATTCAATGTCATGTTTACAGTCGCAAATATATTTTTTCACCTGGTTTCTGTAGTATTCTACTCCGAAAACTCGAATGTGTACCTGTTGTGTCTCCATGTGGAACCAATTAGCGTGTGCCAACAAGAAAACAAAATGTAACATGATAAAATTCATTCAAAACTGGAAAGTTCATACATAATATCCAGAAAACACTAACAAACTCACAGGCTGTTTTACAAGCTGATATTCATTTAGGCACACAGAACCGGATAGTTCTGGTTGGATCCAGACCTATAAGGCCAAACTCGTGTGGAATTTGTGTGCAAAGGACCCAGAAAAAAATATTGAAACTGGTTTTGGAGAAAAGCAAAGTCTTTTTCTTGGGCAAGTGGATTCAATGTCATGTTTACAAACACAAGTATACTTTTTCACCTGGTTTCTGTAGCATTCTACTCAGAAAACACTTATGTGTACCTGTTGTGTCTCCATGTGAATCCAATTAGCATTTGCCAACAGAAAAACAAAAAGTTACATGCTAAAATTCATTCCAAACTCTCAAGTTCATAGTTAATATCCAGAAAACACTAACAAATACACAGGCTGTTTTAAAAGCTGATATTCATTTAGCCACACATAACCGGATAATTCTGGTTTGCTCCTGACTTATCAGGACACACTCACTGGAATTCCTGTGCCAAGGACCCAGAAATGCAGCGTCAAACTGGTTTTGGAGAAAAGCAAAGTCTTTTTCTTGGGCAAATGGATTCAATGTCATGTTTACAAACACAAGTATACTTTTTCACCTGGTTTCTGTAGCATTCTACTCAGAAAACTCCAATGTGTACCTGTTGTGTCTCCATGTGGAACCAATTAGTGTGTGCCAACAAAAAAAGCAAAGTGTTACGTGCCCGAATTAATTCCAAACTCTAAAGTTCATAGATAGAAATCAGAAAACAGAAACAAACACGAGACTGTAGCAAGAGCTGGGATTGAGTTAGGCAGAAGAGAACCGGATATTTCTGGTTAGATCCAGACCTATCTGGACAAATTCATGTGCAATTTGTGTGCAAAGGACCCAGAAAAGAATATTGACACTGGTTTTTGAGAAAAGCAAGGTCTTTTTCTTGGGCAAGTGGATTCAATGTCATGTTTACAGTCGCAAATATGATTTTTAACGTGGTTTCTGTAGCATTCTACTCCGAAAACTCGAATGTGTACCTGTTGTGTCTCCATGTAGAACTAATTAGCGTGTGCTAACAAAAAAACAAAATGTTACATGATAAAATTCATTCAAAACTCTCAAGTTCATAGTTAATATCCAGAAAACACTAACAAATTCACAGGCTGTTTTACAAGCTGATATTCATTTAGGCACACAGAACCGGATCGTTCTGGTTGGATCCAGACCTATCTGGATATTCTCGCGTGGAATTCGTGTACAAAGGACCCAGAAAAAAATATTGAAACTGGTTTTCGAGAAAAGCAAAGTCTTTGTCTTGGGCAAGTGGATTCAATGTCATGTTTACAAACACAAGTATACTTTTTCACCTGGTTTCTGTAGCATTCTACTCAGAAAACTCCAAGGTGTACCTGTTGTGTCTCCATGTGGAACCAATTAGCGTGTGCCAACATGAAAACAAAATGTAACATGATAAAATTCATTCAAAACTGGAAAGTTCATACATAATATCCAGAAAACACTAACAAACTCACAGGCTGTTTTACAAGCTGATATTCATTTAGGCACACAGAACCGGATAGTTCTGGTTGGATCCAGACCTATAAGGCCAAACTCGTGTGGAATTTGTGTGCAAAGGACCCAGAAAAAAATATTGAAACTGGTTTTGGAGAAAAGCAAAGTCTTTTTCTTGGGCAAGTGGATTCAATGTCATGTTTACAAACACAAGTATACTTTTTCACCTGGTTTCTGTAGCATTCTACTCAGAAAACACTTATGTGTACATGTTGTGTCTCCATGTGAATCCAATTAGCATTTGCCAACAGAAAAACAAAAAGTTACATGCCAAAATTCATTCCAAACTCTCAAGTTCATAGTTAATATCCAGAAAACACTAACAAATACACAGGCTGTTTTAAAAGCTGATATTCATTTAGCCACACAGAACCGGATAATTCTGGTTTGCTCCTGACTTATCAGGACACACTCACGTGGAATTCCTGTGCCAAGGACCCAGAAATGCAGCGTCAAACTGGTTTTGGAGAAAAGCAAAGTCTTTTTCTTGGGCAAATGGATTCAATGTCATGTTTACAAACACAAGTATACTTTTTCACCTGGTTTCTGTAGCATTCTACTCAGACAACTTCAATGTGTACCTGTTGTGTCTCCATGTGGATCCAATTAGTGTGTGCCAACAAAAAAAGCAAAGTGTTACGTGCCCGAATTCATTCCAAACTCTAAAGTTCATAGATAAAAATCAGAAAACAGAAACAAACACGAGACTGTAGCAAGAGCTGGGATTGAGTTAGGCAGAAGAGAACCGGATATTTCTGGTTAGGTCCAGACCTATCTGGACAAATTCATGTGCAATTTGTGTGCAAAGGACCCAGAAAACAATATTGACACTGGTTTTTGAGAAAAGAAAGGTCTTTTTCTTGGGCAAGTGGATTCAATGTCATGTTTACAGTCGCAAATATGATTTTTAACGTGGTTTCTGTAGCATTCAACTCAGAAAACTCGAATGTGTACCTGTTGTGTCTCCATGTAGAACCAATTAGCGTGTGCCAACATGAAAACAAAATGTAACATGATAAAATTCATTCAAAACTGGAAAGTTCATACATAATATCCAGAAAACACTAACAAACTCACAGGCTGTTTTACAAGCTGATATTCATTTAGGCACACAGAACCGGATAGTTCTGGTTGGATCCACACCTATATGGCCAAACTCGTGTGGAATTTGTGTGCAAAGGACCCAGAAAAAAATATTGAAACTGGTTTTGGAGAAAAGCAAAGTCTTTTTCTTGGGCAGGTGGATTCAATGTCATGTTTACAAACACAAGTATACTTTTTCACCTGGTTTCTGTAGCATTCTACTCAGAAAACTCCAATGTGTACCTGTTGTGTCTCCATGTGGAACCAATTAGTGTGTGCCAACAACAAAAGCAAAGTGTTACGTGCCCGAATTCATTCCAAACTCTAAAGTTCATAGATAGAAATCAGAAAACAGAAACAAACACGAGACTGTAGCAAGAGCTGGGATTGAGTTAGGCAGAAGAGAACCGGATATTTCTGGTTAGGTCCAGACCTATCTGGACAAATTCATGTGCAATTTGTGTGCAAAGGACCCCAAAATAATATTGACACTGGTTTTTGAGAAAAGCAAGGTCTTTTTCTTGGGCAAGTGGATTCAATGTCATGTTTACAAACACAAGTATACTTTTTCTTCTGGTTTCTGTAGCATTCAACTCAGACAACTCCAATGTGTACCTGTTGTGTCTCCATGTGGAACCAATTAGTGTGTGCCAACAAAAAAAGCCAAGTGTTACGTGCCCGAATTCATTCCAAACTCTAAAGTTCATAGATAGAAATCAGAAAACAGAAACAAACACGAGACTGTAGCAAGAGCTGGGATTGAGTTAGGCAGAAGAGAACCGGATATTTCTGGTTAGGTCCAGACATATCTGGACGAATTCATGTACAATTTGTGTGCAAAGGACCCAGAAAAGAATATTGACACTGTTTTTTGAGAAAAGCAAGGTCTTTTTCTTGGGCAAGTGGATTCAATGTCATGTTTACAGTCGCAAATATAATTTTTCACCTGGTTTCTGCAATATTCTACTCCTAAAACTCAAATGTGTACCTGTTGTGTCTCCATGTAGAACCAATTAGCGTGTGCCAACATGAAAACAAAATGTTACATGATAAAATTCATTCAAAACTGGAAAGTTCATACATAATATCCAGAAAACACTAACAAACTCACAGGCTGTTTTACAAGCTGATATTCATTTAGGCAAACAGAACTGGATAGTTCTGGTTGGATCCAGACCTATAAGGCCAAACTCATGTGGAATTTGTGTGCAAAGGACCCAGAAAAAAATATTGAAACTGGTTTTGGAGAAAAGCTAAGTCTTTTTCTTGGGCAAGTGGATTCAATGTCATGTTTACAAACACAAGTATACTTTTTCACCTGGTTTCTGTAGCATTCTACTCAGAAAACACTTATGTGTACATGTTGTGTCTCCATGTGAATCCAATTAGCATTTGCCAACAGAAAAACAAAAAGTTACATGCCAAAATTCATTCCAAACTCTCAAGTTCATAGTTAATATCCAGAAAACACTAACAAACACACAGGCTGTTTTAAAAGCTGATATTCATTTAGCCACACAGAACCGGATAATTCTGGTTTGCTCCTGACTTATCAGGACACACTCACGTGGAATTCCTGTGCCAAGGACCCAGAAATGCAGCGTCAAATTGGTTTTGGAGAAAAGCAAAGTCTTTTTCTTGGGCAAATCATTTAAATCTCAAGTTTACAAAGACAAGTATACTTTTTCACCTGGTTTCTGTAGCATTCTACTCAGAAAACTCCAATGTGTACCTGTTGTGTCTCCATGTGGAACCAATTAGTGTGTGCCAACAAAAAAAGCAAAGTGTTACGTGCCTGAATTCATTCCAAACTCTAAAGTTCATAGATAAAAATCAGAAAACAGAAACAAACACGAGACTGTAGCAAGAGCTGGGATTGAGTTAGTCAGAAGAGAACCGGATATTTCTGGTTAGAGCCAGACCTATCTGGACAAATTCATGTGCAATTTGTGTGCAAAGGACCCAGAAAAGAATACTGACACTGGTTTTTGAGAAAAGCAAGGTCTTTTTCTTGGGCAAGTGGATTCAATGTCATGTTTACAGTCGCAAATATAATTTTTTACCTGGTTTCTGTAGTATTCTACTCCGAAAACTCGAATGTGTACCTGTTGTGTCTCCATGTGGAAACAATTAGCGTGTGCCAACAAGAAAACAAAATGTAACATGATAAAATTCATTCAAAACTGGAAAGTTCATACATAATATCCAGAAAACACTAACAAACTCACAGGCTGTTTTACAAGCTGATATTCATTTAGGCACACAGAAGCGGATAGTTCTGGTTGGATCCAGACCTATAAGGCAAAACTCGTGTGGAATTTGTGTGCAAAGGACCCAGAAAAAAATATTGAAACTGGTTTTGGAGAAAAGCAAAGTCTTTTTCTTGGGCAAGTGGATTCAATGTCATGTTTACAAACACAAGTATACTTTTTCACCTGGTTTCTGTAGCATTCTACTCAGAAAACACTTATGTGTACATGTCGTGTATCCATGTGTGTCTGGTTGGATCCAAACTATAAGGCCAAACTCGTGTGGAATTTGTGTGCAAAGGACCCAGAGAAAAATATTGAAACTGGTTTTGGAGAAAAGCAGTCTTTTTCTTGAACAAGTGGATTCAATGTCATGTTTACAAACCAAAGTATAGTTTTTCACCTGGTTTCTGTAGCATTCTACTCAGAAAAAACTTATATTCATTTAGCCACACAGAACTGGATAATTCTGGTTTGCTCCAGACTTTCAGGACACACTCAGTTAGAATTCCTGTGCCAAGGACCCAGAAATGCAGCGTCAAATTGGTTTTGGAGAAAAGCAAAGTCTTTTTCTTGGGCAAGTGGATTCAATGTCATGTTTACAAACACAAGTATAGTTTTTCACCTGGTTTCTGCAGCATTTTACTCAGAAAATATTTATGTGTACCTGATGTGTCTCCATGTGAATCCAATTAGCATTTGCCAATAGAAAAACAAAATGTGACATGCCAAAATTCATTGCAAACTCTCAAGTTCATAGTTAATATCCAGAAAACACTAACAAACACACAGGCTGTTTTAAAAGCTCATATTCATTTAGCCACACATAACCGGATAATTCTGGTTTGCTCCAGACTTATTTGGACAAACTCACGTGGAATTCGTGTGCAAAGGACCCAGAAAAAAATATTGAAACTGGTTTAGGAGAAAAGCAAAGACTTTTTCATGTTTACAAACACAAGTACTCATTTTCTTCCTGTTTCTGTAGCATTCTACTCAGAAAAATCCAATGTGTACCTGTTGTGTCTCCATGTGGAACCAATTAGTGTGTGCCAACAAAAAAAGCAAAGTGTTACGTGCCCGAATTCATTCCAAACTCTAAAGTTCATAGATAAAAATCAGAAAACAGAAACAAACCCGAGACTGTAGCAAGAGCTGGGATTGAGTTAGGCAGAAGAGAACCGGATATTTCTGGTTAGGACCAGACCTATCTGGACTAATTCATGTGCAATTTGTGTGCAAAGGATGCAGAAAAGAATTTTGACATTGGTTTTTGAGAAAAGCAAGGTCTTTTTCTTGGGCAAGTGGATTCAATGTCATGTTTACAAACACAAGTATACTTTTTCACCTGGTTTCTGTAGCATTCTACTCACAAAACTCGAATGTGTACCTGTGGTGTCTCCATGTGGAACCAATTAGCGTATGCCAACAAAAAAACAAAATGTAACATGATAAAATTCATTCAAACTTGAAAGTTCATACATAATATCCTGAAAACACTAACAAACTCACCGGCTGTTTTACAAGCTGATATTCATTTAGGCACACAGAACCGGATAGTTCTGGTTGGATCCAAACCTATAAGGCCAAACTCGTGTGGAATTTGTGTGCAAAGGACCCAGAGAAAAATATTGAAACTGGTTTTGGAGAAAAGCAGTCTTTTTCTTGAACAAGTGGATTCAATGTCATGTTTACAAACCAAAGTATAGTTTTTCACCTGGTTTCTGTAGCATTCTACTCAGAAAACACTTATGTGTACCTGATGTGTCTCCATGTGAATCCAATTAGCATTTGCCAACAGAAAAACAGAATGTGACATGCCAAAATTCATTCCAAACTCTCAAGTTCATAGTTAATATCCAGAAAACACTAACAAACACACAGGCTGTTTTAAAAAGCTGATATTCATTTAGCCACACAGAACTGGATAATTCTGGTTTGCTCCAGACTTATCAGGACACACTCAGTTAGAATTCCTGTGCCAAGGACCCAGAAATGCAGCGTCAAATTGGTTTTGGAGAAAAGCAAAGTCTTTTTCTTGGGCAAATCATTTAAATCTCAAGTTTACAAAGACAAGTATACTTTTTCACCTGGTTTCTGTAGCATTCTACTCAGAAAACTCCAATGTGTACCTGTTGTGTCTCCATGTGGAACCAATTAGTGTGTGCCAACAAAAAAAGCAAAGTGTTACGTGCCTGAATTCATTCCAAACTCTAAAGTTCATAGATAAAAATCAGAAAACAGAAACAAACACGAGACTGTAGCAAGAGCTGGGATTGAGTTAGTCAGAAGAGAACCGGATATTTCTGGTTAGAGCCAGACCTATCTGGACAAATTCATGTGCAATTTGTGTGCAAAGGACCCAGAAAAGAATACTGACACTGGTTTTTGAGAAAAGCAAGGTCTTTTTCTTGGGCAAGTGGATTCAATGTCATGTTTACAGTCGCAAATATAATTTTTTACCTGGTTTCTGTAGTATTCTACTCCGAAAACTCGAATGTGTACCTGTTGTGTCTCCATGTGGAAACAATTAGCGTGTGCCAACAAGAAAACAAAATGTAACATGATAAAATTCATTCAAAACTGGAAAGTTCATACATAATATCCAGAAAACACTAACAAACTCACAGGCTGTTTTACAAGCTGATATTCATTTAGGCACACAGAAGCGGATAGTTCTGGTTGGATCCAGACCTATAAGGCAAAACTCGTGTGGAATTTGTGTGCAAAGGACCCAGAAAAAAATATTGAAACTGGTTTTGGAGAAAAGCAAAGTCTTTTTCTTGGGCAAGTGGATTCAATGTCATGTTTACAAACACAAGTATACTTTTTCACCTGGTTTCTGTAGCATTCTACTCAGAAAACACTTATGTGTACATGTCGTGTATCCATGTGTGTCTGGTTGGATCCAAACTATAAGGCCAAACTCGTGTGGAATTTGTGTGCAAAGGACCCAGAGAAAAATATTGAAACTGGTTTTGGAGAAAAGCAGTCTTTTTCTTGAACAAGTGGATTCAATGTCATGTTTACAAACCAAAGTATAGTTTTTCACCTGGTTTCTGTAGCATTCTACTCAGAAAACACTTATATTCATTTAGCCACACAGAACTGGATAATTCTGGTTTGCTCCAGACTTATCAGGACACACTCAGCTGGAATTCCTGTGCCAAGGACCCAGAAATGCAGCGTCAAATTGGTTTTGGAGAAAAGCAAAGTCTTTTTCTTGGGCAAGTGGATTCAATGTCATGTTTACAAACACAAGTATAGTTTTTCACCTGGTTTCTGCAGCATTTTACTCAGAAAATATTTATGTGTACCTGATGTGTCTCCATGTGAATCCAATTAGCATTTGCCAATAGAAAAACAAAATGTGACATGCCAAAATTCATTGCAAACTCTCAAGTTCATAGTTAATATCCAGAAAACACTAACAAACACACAGGCTGTTTTAAAAGCTCATATTCATTTAGCCACACATAACCGGATAATTCTGGTTTGCTCCAGACTTATTTGGACAAACTCACGTGGAATTCGTGTGCAAAGGACCCAGAAAAAAATATTGAAACTGGTTTAGGAGAAAAGCAAAGACTTTTTCATGTTTACAAACACAAGTACTCATTTTCTTCCTGTTTCTGTAGCATTCTACTCAGAAAACTCCAATGTGTACCTGTTGTGTCTCCATGTGGAACCAATTAGTGTGTGCCAACAAAAAAAGCAAAGTGTTACGTGCCCGAATTCATTCCAAACTCTAAAGTTCATAGATAAAAATCAGAAAACAGAAACAAACCCGAGACTGTAGCAAGAGCTGGGATTGAGTTAGGCAGAAGAGAACCGGATATTTCTGGTTAGGACCAGACCTATCTGGACTAATTCATGTGCAATTTGTGTGCAAAGGATGCAGAAAAGAATTTTGACATTGGTTTTTGAGAAAAGCAAGGTCTTTTTCTTGGGCAAGTGGATTCAATGTCATGTTTACAAACACAAGTATACTTTTTCACCTGGTTTCTGTAGCATTCTACTCACAAAACTCGAATGTGTACCTGTGGTGTCTCCATGTGGAACCAATTAGCGTATGCCAACAAAAAAACAAAATGTAACATGATAAAATTCATTCAAACTTGAAAGTTCATACATAATATCCTGAAAACACTAACAAACTCACCGGCTGTTTTACAAGCTGATATTCATTTAGGCACACAGAACCGGATAGTTCTGGTTGGATCCAAACCTATAAGGCCAAACTCGTGTGGAATTTGTGTGCAAAGGACCCAGAGAAAAATATTGAAACTGGTTTTGGAGAAAAGCAGTCTTTTTCTTGAACAAGTGGATTCAATGTCATGTTTACAAACCAAAGTATAGTTTTTCACCTGGTTTCTGTAGCATTCTACTCAGAAAACACTTATGTGTACCTGATGTGTCTCCATGTGAATCCAATTAGCATTTGCCAACAGAAAAACAGAATGTGACATGCCAAAATTCATTCCAAACTCTCAAGTTCATAGTTAATATCCAGAAAACACTAACAAACACACAGGCTGTTTTAAAAAGCTGATATTCATTTAGCCACACAGAACTGGATAATTCTGGTTTGCTCCAGACTTATCAGGACACACTCAGTTAGAATTCCTGTGCCAAGGACCCAGAAATGCAGCGTCAAATTGGTTTTGGAGAAAAGCAAAGTCTTTTTCTTGGGCAAATCATTTAAATCTCAAGTTTACAAAGACAAGTATACTTTTTCACCTGGTTTCTGTAGCATTCTACTCAGAAAACTCCAATGTGTACCTGTTGTGTCTCCATGTGGAACCAATTAGTGTGTGCCAACAAAAAAAGCAAAGTGTTACGTGCCTGAATTCATTCCAAACTCTAAAGTTCATAGATAAAAATCAGAAAACAGAAACAAACACGAGACTGTAGCAAGAGCTGGGATTGAGTTAGTCAGAAGAGAACCGGATATTTCTGGTTAGAGCCAGACCTATCTGGACAAATTCATGTGCAATTTGTGTGCAAAGGACCCAGAAAAGAATACTGACACTGGTTTTTGAGAAAAGCAAGGTCTTTTTCTTGGGCAAGTGGATTCAATGTCATGTTTACAGTCGCAAATATAATTTTTTACCTGGTTTCTGTAGTATTCTACTCCGAAAACTCGAATGTGTACCTGTTGTGTCTCCATGTGGAAACAATTAGCGTGTGCCAACAAGAAAACAAAATGTAACATGATAAAATTCATTCAAAACTGGAAAGTTCATACATAATATCCAGAAAACACTAACAAACTCACAGGCTGTTTTACAAGCTGATATTCATTTAGGCACACAGAAGCGGATAGTTCTGGTTGGATCCAGACCTATAAGGCAAAACTCGTGTGGAATTTGTGTGCAAAGGACCCAGAAAAAAATATTGAAACTGGTTTTGGAGAAAAGCAAAGTCTTTTTCTTGGGCAAGTGGATTCAATGTCATGTTTACAAACACAAGTATACTTTTTCACCTGGTTTCTGTAGCATTCTACTCAGAAAACACTTATGTGTACATGTCGTGTATCCATGTGTGTCTGGTTGGATCCAAACTATAAGGCCAAACTCGTGTGGAATTTGTGTGCAAAGGACCCAGAGAAAAATATTGAAACTGGTTTTGGAGAAAAGCAGTCTTTTTCTTGAACAAGTGGATTCAATGTCATGTTTACAAACCAAAGTATAGTTTTTCACCTGGTTTCTGTAGCATTCTACTCAGAAAACACTTATATTCATTTAGCCACACAGAACTGGATAATTCTGGTTTGCTCCAGACTTTCAGGACACACTCAGTTAGAATTCCTGTGCCAAGGACCCAGAAATGCAGCGTCAAATTGGTTTTGGAGAAAAGCAAAGTCTTTTTCTTGGGCAAGTGGATTCAATGTCATGTTTACAAACACAAGTATAGTTTTTCACCTGGTTTCTGCAGCATTTTACTCAGAAAATATTTATGTGTACCTGATGTGTCTCCATGTGAATCCAATTAGCATTTGCCAATAGAAAAACAAAATGTGACATGCCAAAATTCATTGCAAACTCTCAAGTTCATAGTTAATATCCAGAAAACACTAACAAACACACAGGCTGTTTTAAAAGCTCATATTCATTTAGCCACTCATAACCGGATAATTCTGGTTTGCTCCAGACTTATTTGGACAAACTCACGTGGAATTCGTGTGCAAAGGACCCAGAAAAAAATATTGAAACTGGTTTAGGAGAAAAGCAAAGACTTTTTCATGTTTACAAACACAAGTACTCATTTTCTTCCTGTTTCTGTAGCATTCTACTCAGAAAACTCCAATGTGTACCTGTTGTGTCTCCATGTGGAACCAATTAGTGTGTGCCAACAAAAAAAGCAAAGTGTTACGTGCCCGAATTCATTCCAAACTCTAAAGTTCATAGATAAAAATCAGAAAACAGAAACAAACCCGAGACTGTAGCAAGAGCTGGGATTGAGTTAGGCAGAAGAGAACCGGATATTTCTGGTTAGGACCAGACCTATCTGGACTAATTCATGTGCAATTTGTGTGCAAAGGATGCAGAAAAGAATTTTGACATTGGTTTTTGAGAAAAGCAAGGTCTTTTTCTTGGGCAAGTGGATTCAATGTCATGTTTACAAACACAAGTATACTTTTTCACCTGGTTTCTGTAGCATTCTACTCACAAAACTCGAATGTGTACCTGTGGTGTCTCCATGTGGAACCAATTAGCGTATGCCAACAAAAAAACAAAATGTAACATGATAAAATTCATTCAAACTTGAAAGTTCATACATAATATCCTGAAAACACTAACAAACTCACCGGCTGTTTTACAAGCTGATATTCATTTAGGCACACAGAACCGGATAGTTCTGGTTGGATCCAAACCTATAAGGCCAAACTCGTGTGGAATTTGTGTGCAAAGGACCCAGAGAAAAATATTGAAACTGGTTTTGGAGAAAAGCAGTCTTTTTCTTGAACAAGTGGATTCAATGTCATGTTTACAAACCAAAGTATAGTTTTTCACCTGGTTTCTGTAGCATTCTACTCAGAAAACACTTATGTGTACCTGATGTGTCTCCATGTGAATCCAATTAGCATTTGCCAACAGAAAAACAGAATGTGACATGCCAAAATTCATTCCAAACTCTCAAGTTCATAGTTAATATCCAGAAAACACTAACAAACACACAGGCTGTTTTAAAAAGCTGATATTCATTTAGCCACACAGAACTGGATAATTCTGGTTTGCTCCAGACTTATCAGGACACACTCAGTTAGAATTCCTGTGCCAAGGACCCAGAAATGCAGCGTCAAATTGGTTTTGGAGAAAAGCAAAGTCTTTTTCTTGGGCAAATCATTTAAATCTCAAGTTTACAAAGACAAGTATACTTTTTCACCTGGTTTCTGTAGCATTCTACTCAGAAAACTCCAATGTGTACCTGTTGTGTCTCCATGTGGAACCAATTAGTGTGTGCCAACAAAAAAAGCAAAGTGTTACGTGCCTGAATTCATTCCAAACTCTAAAGTTCATAGATAAAAATCAGAAAACAGAAACAAACACGAGACTGTAGCAAGAGCTGGGATTGAGTTAGTCAGAAGAGAACCGGATATTTCTGGTTAGAGCCAGACCTATCTGGACAAATTCATGTGCAATTTGTGTGCAAAGGACCCAGAAAAGAATACTGACACTGGTTTTTGAGAAAAGCAAGGTCTTTTTCTTGGGCAAGTGGATTCAATGTCATGTTTACAGTCGCAAATATAATTTTTTACCTGGTTTCTGTAGTATTCTACTCCGAAAACTCGAATGTGTACCTGTTGTGTCTCCATGTGGAAACAATTAGCGTGTGCCAACAAGAAAACAAAATGTAACATGATAAAATTCATTCAAAACTGGAAAGTTCATACATAATATCCAGAAAACACTAACAAACTCACAGGCTGTTTTACAAGCTGATATTCATTTAGGCACACAGAAGCGGATAGTTCTGGTTGGATCCAGACCTATAAGGCAAAACTCGTGTGGAATTTGTGTGCAAAGGACCCAGAAAAAAATATTGAAACTGGTTTTGGAGAAAAGCAAAGTCTTTTTCTTGGGCAAGTGGATTCAATGTCATGTTTACAAACACAAGTATACTTTTTCACCTGGTTTCTGTAGCATTCTACTCAGAAAACACTTATGTGTACATGTCGTGTATCCATGTGTGTCTGGTTGGATCCAAACTATAAGGCCAAACTCGTGTGGAATTTGTGTGCAAAGGACCCAGAGAAAAATATTGAAACTGGTTTTGGAGAAAAGCAGTCTTTTTCTTGAACAAGTGGATTCAATGTCATGTTTACAAACCAAAGTATAGTTTTTCACCTGGTTTCTGTAGCATTCTACTCAGAAAACACTTATATTCATTTAGCCACACAGAACTGGATAATTCTGGTTTGCTCCAGACTTATCAGGACACACTCAGCTAGAATTCCTGTGCCAAGGACCCAGAAATGCAGCGTCAAATTGGTTTTGGAGAAAAGCAAAGTCTTTTTCTTGGGCAAGTGGATTCAATGTCATGTTTACAAACACAAGTATAGTTTTTCACCTGGTTTCTGCAGCATTTTACTCAGAAAATATTTATGTGTACCTGATGTGTCTCCATGTGAATCCAATTAGCATTTGCCAATAGAAAAACAAAATGTGACATGCCAAAATTCATTGCAAACTCTCAAGTTCATAGTTAATATCCAGAAAACACTAACAAACACACAGGCTGTTTTAAAAGCTCATATTCATTTAGCCACACATAACCGGATAATTCTGGTTTGCTCCAGACTTATTTGGACAAACTCACGTGGAATTCGTGTGCAAAGGACCCAGAAAAAAATATTGAAACTGGTTTAGGAGAAAAGCAAAGACTTTTTCATGTTTACAAACACAAGTACTCATTTTCTTCCTGTTTCTGTAGCATTCTACTCAGAAAACTCCAATGTGTACCTGTTGTGTCTCCATGTGGAACCAATTAGTGTGTGCCAACAAAAAAAGCAAAGTGTTACGTGCCCGAATTCATTCCAAACTCTAAAGTTCATAGATAAAAATCAGAAAACAGAAACAAACCCGAGACTGTAGCAAGAGCTGGGATTGAGTTAGGCAGAAGAGAACCGGATATTTCTGGTTAGGACCAGACCTATCTGGACTAATTCATGTGCAATTTGTGTGCAAAGGATGCAGAAAAGAATTTTGACATTGGTTTTTGAGAAAAGCAAGGTCTTTTTCTTGGGCAAGTGGATTCAATGTCATGTTTACAAACACAAGTATACTTTTTCACCTGGTTTCTGTAGCATTCTACTCACAAAACTCGAATGTGTACCTGTGGTGTCTCCATGTGGAACCAATTAGCGTATGCCAACAAAAAAACAAAATGTAACATGATAAAATTCATTCAAACTTGAAAGTTCATACATAATATCCTGAAAACACTAACAAACTCACCGGCTGTTTTACAAGCTGATATTCATTTAGGCACACAGAACCGGATAGCTCTGGTTGGATCCAAACCTATAAGGCCAAACTCGTGTGGAATTTGTGTGCAAAGGACCCAGAGAAAAATATTGAAACTGGTTTTGGAGAAAAGCAGTCTTTTTCTTGAACAAGTGGATTCAATGTCATGTTTACAAACCAAAGTATAGTTTTTCACCTGGTTTCTGTAGCATTCTACTCAGAAAACACTTATGTGTACCTGATGTGTCTCCATGTGCATCCAATTAGCATTTGCCAACAGAAAAACAGAATGTGACATGCCAAAATTCATTCCAAACTCTCAAGTTCATAGTTAATATCCAGAAAACACTAACAAACACACAGGCTGTTTTAAAAAGCTGATATTCATTTAGCCACACAGAACTGGATAATTCTGGTTTGCTCCAGACTTATCAGGACACACTCAGTTAGAATTCCTGTGCCAAGGACCCAGAAATGCAGCGTCAAATTGGTTTTGGAGAAAAGCAAGGTCTTTTTCTTGGGCAAGTGGGTTCAATGTCATGTTTACAAACACAAGTATATTTTTCACCTGGTTTCTGTAGCATTCTACTCAGAAAACACTTATGTGTACCTGATGTGTCTCCAAGTGAATCCAATTAGCATTTGCCAACAGAAAAACAAAATGTGACATGCCAAAATTCATTCCAAACTCTCAAGTTCATAGTTAAAATCCAGAAAACTCTAACAAACACACAGGCTGTTTTAAAAGCTGATATTCATTTAGCCACCCAGAACCGGATAATTCTGGTTTGCTCCAGACCTATCTGGACACACTCACTTGGAATTCGTGTGCAAAGGACCCAGAAAAAAATATTGAAACTGGTTTTGGAGAAAAGCAAGGTCTTTTTCTTGGGCAAGTGGATTCAATGTCATGTTTACAAACACAAGTACTCATTTTCTTCCTGTTTCTGTAGCATTCTACTCAGAAAACTCCAATGTGTACCTGTTGTGTCTCCATGTGGAACCAATTAGTGTGTGCCAACAAAAAAAGCAAAGTGTTACGTGCCCGAATTCATTCCAAACTCTAAAGTTCATAGATAAAAATCAGAAAACAGAAACAAACCCGAGACTGTAGCAAGAGCTGGGATTGAGTTAGGCAGAAGAGAACCGGATATTTCTGGATAGGACCAGACCTATCTGGACTAATTCATGTGCAATTTGTGTGCAAAGGATGCAGAAAAGAATTTTGACACTGGTTTTTGAGAAAAGCAAGGTCTTTTTCTTGGGCAAGTGGATTCAATGTCATGTTTACAAACACAAGTATACTTTTTCACCTGGTTTCTGTAGCATTCTACTCACAAAACTCGAATGTGTACCTGTGGTGTCTCCATGTGGAACCAATTAGCGTATGCCAACAAAAAAACAAAATGTAACATGATAAAATTCATTCAAACTTGAAAGTTCATACATAATATCCTGAAAACACTAACAAACTCACCGGCTGTTTTACAAGCTGATATTCATTTAGGCACACAGAACCGGATAGCTCTGGTTGGATCCAAACCTATAAGGCCAAACTCGTGTGGAATTTGTGTGCAAAGAACCCAGAAAAATATATTGAAACTGGTTTTGAAGAAAAGCAAAGTCTTTTTCTTGGGCAAGTGGGTTGAATGTCATGTTTACAAACAAAAGTATAGTTTTTCACCTGGTTTCTTTAGCCTTCTACTCAGAAAACACTTATGTGTACCTGATGTGTCTCCATGTGAATCCAATTAGCATTTGCCAACAGAAAAACAAAATGTGACATGCCAAAATTCATTGCAAACTCTCAAGTTCATAGCTAATATCCAGAAAACACTAACAAATACACAGGCTGTTTTAAAAGCTGATATTCATTTAGCCACACAGAACGGGATAATTTTGGTTTGCTCCAGACATATCAGGACACATTCACGTGGAATTCCTGTGCCAAGGACTCAGAAATGCAGTGTCAAAGTGGTTTTGGAGTAAAGCAGTCTTTTTTTTGGGCAAATGGATTCAATGTCATCTTTACAAACACAATTATACTTTTTCACCTGGTTTCTGTAGCATTCTACTCAGAAAACTCCAATGTGTACCTGTTGTGTCTCCATGTGGAATCAATTAGTGTGTGCCAACAAAAAAAGCAAAGTGTTACGTGCCCGAATTCATTCCAAACTCTAAAGTTCATAGATAAAAATCAGAAAACAGAAACAAACACGAGACTGTAGCAAGAGCTGGGATTGAGTTAGGCAGAAGAGAACCAGATATTTCTGGTTAGAGCCAGACCTATCTGGACAAATTCATGTGCAATTTGTGTGCAAAGGACCCAGAAAAGAATATTGACACGGGTTTTTGAGAAAAGCAAGGTCTTTTTCTTGGGCAAGTGGATTCAATGTCATGTTTACAGTCGCAAATATAATTTTTAACCTGGTTTCTGTAGCATTCTACTCAGAAAACTCGAATGTGTAGCTGTTTTGTCTCAATGTGGAACCAATTAGTGTGTGCCAACAAAAAAACAAAATGTAACATGATAAAATTCAAGCAAAACTCGAAAGTTCATACATAATATCCAGAAAACACTAACAAACTCACACGCTTTTTTACAAGCTGATATTCATTTATGAACACAGAAATGGATCGTTCTGGTTGGATCCAGACCTATAAGGCCAAAGTCGTGTGGAATTCGTGTGCAAAGGACCCAGAAAAAAATATTGAAACTGGTTTTGGAGAAAAGCAAAGTCTTTTTCTTGGGCAAGTGGGTTCAATGTCATGTTTACAAACACAAGTATACTTTTTCACCTGGTTTCTGTAGCTTTATACTCGGAAAACACTTATGTGTACCTGATGTGTCTCCATGTGAATCCAATTAGCATTTGCCAACAGAAAAACAAAAAGTTACATGCCAAAATTCATTCCAAACTCTCAAGTTCATAGCTAATATCTAGAAAACACTAACAAATACACAGGCTGTTTTAAAAGCTGATATTCATTTAGCCACACAGAACCGGATAATTCTTGTTTGCTCCAGACTTATCAGGACACACTCACGTGGAAGTCCTGTGCCAAGGACCCAGAAATGCAGCGTCAAATTGGTTTTGGAGAAAAGCAAGGTCTTTTTCTTGGGCAAGTGGGTTCAATGTCATGTTTACAAACACAAGTATATTTTTCACCTGGTTTCTGTAGCATTCTACTCAGAAAACACTTATGTGTACCTGATGTGTCTCCAAGTGAATCCAATTAGCATTTGCCAACAGAAAAACAAAATGTGACATGCCAAAATTCATTGCAAACTCTCAAGTTCATAGTTAAAATCCAGAAAACTCTAACAAACACACAGGCTGTTTTAAAAGCTGATATTCATTTAGCCACCCAGAACCGGATAATTCTGGTTTGCTCCAGACCTATCTGGACACACTCACTTGGAATTCGTGTGCAAAGGACCCAGAAAAAAATATTGAAACTGGTTTTGGAGAAAAGCAAGGTCTTTTTCTTGGGCAAGTGGATTCAATGTCATGTTTACAAACACAAGTACTCATTTTCTTCCTGTTTCTGTAGCATTCTACTCAGAAAACTCCAATGTGTACCTGTTGTGTCTCCATGTGGAACCAATTAGTGTGTGCCAACAAAAAAAGCAAAGTGTTACGTGCCCGAATTCATTCCAAACTCTAAAGTTCATAGATAAAAATCAGAAAACAGAAACAAACCCGAGACTGTAGCAAGAGCTGGGATTGAGTTAGGCAGAAGAGAACCGGATATTTCTGGATAGGACCAGACCTATCTGGACTAATTCATGTGCAATTTGTGTGCAAAGGATGCAGAAAAGAATTTTGACACTGGTTTTTGAGAAAAGCAAGGTCTTTTTCTTGGGCAAGTGGATTCAATGTCATGTTTACAAACACAAGTATACTTTTTCACCTGGTTTCTGTAGCATTTTACTCACAAAAATCGAATGTGTACCTGTGGTGTCTCCATGTGGAACCAATTAGCGTATGCCAACAAAAAAACAAAATGTAACATGATAAAATTCATTCAAACTTGAAAGTTCATACATAATATCCTGAAAACACTAACAAACTCACCGGCTGTTTTACAAGCTGATATTCATTTAGGCACACAGAACCGGATAGCTCTGGTTGGATCCAAACCTATAAGGCCAAACTCGTGTGGAATTTGTGTGCAAAGAACCCAGAAAAATATATTGAAACTGGTTTTGAAGAAAAGCAAAGTCTTTTTCTTGGGCAAGTGGGTTGAATGTCATGTTTACAAACACAAGTATAGTTTTTCACCTGGTTTCTTTAGCCTTCTACTCAGAAAACACTTATGTGTACCTGATGTGTCTCCATGTGAATCCAATTAGCATTTGCCAACAGAAAAACAAAATGTGACATGCCAAAATTCATTGCAAACTCTCAAGTTCATAGCTAATATCCAGAAAACACTAACAAATACACAGGCTGTTTTAAAAGCTGATATTCATTTAGCCACACAGAACGGGATAATTTTGGTTTGCTCCAGACATATCAGGACACATTCACGTGGAATTCCTGTGCCAAGGACTCAGAAATGCAGTGTCAAAGTGGTTTTGGAGTAAAGCAGTCTTTTTTTTGGGCAAATGGATTCAATGTCATCTTTACAAACACAATTATACTTTTTCACCTGGTTTCTGTAGCATTCTACTCAGAAAACTCCAATGTGTACCTGTTGTGTCTCCATGTGGAATCAATTAGTGTGTGCCAACAAAAAAAGCAAAGTGTTACGTGCCCGAATTCATTCCAAACTCTAAAGTTCATAGATAAAAATCAGAAAACAGAAACAAACACGAGACTGTAGCAAGAGCTGGGATTGAGTTAGGCAGAAGAGAACCAGATATTTCTGGTTAGAGCCAGACCTATCTGGACAAATTCATGTGCAATTTGTGTGCAAAGGACCCAGAAAAGAATATTGACACGGGTTTTTGAGAAAAGCAAGGTCTTTTTCTTGGGCAAGTGGATTCAATGTCATGTTTACAGTCGCAAATATAATTTTTAACCTGGTTTCTGTAGCATTCTACTCAGAAAACTCGAATGTGTAGCTGTTTTGTCTCAATGTGGAACCAATTAGTGTGTGCCAACAAAAAAACAAAATGTAACATGATAAAATTCAAGCAAAACTCGAAAGTTCATACATAATATCCAGAAAACACTAACAAACTCACACGCTTTTTTACAAGCTGATATTCATTTATGAACACAGAAATGGATCGTTCTGGTTGGATCCAGACCTATAAGGCCAAAGTCGTGTGGAATTCGTGTGCAAAGGACCCAGAAAAAAATATTGAAACTGGTTTTGGAGAAAAGCAAAGTCTTTTTCTTGGGCAAGTGGGTTCAATGTCATGTTTACAAACACAAGTATACTTTTTCACCTGGTTTCTGTAGCTTTATACTCGGAAAACACTTATGTGTACCTGATGTGTCTCCATGTGAATCCAATTAGCATTTGCCAACAGAAAAACAAAAAGTTACATGCCAAAATTCATTCCAAACTCTCAAGTTCATAGCTAATATCTAGAAAACACTAACAAATACACAGGCTGTTTTAAAAGCTGATATTCATTTAGCCACACAGAACCGGATAATTCTTGTTTGCTCCAGACTTATCAGGACACACTCACGTGGAAGTCCTGTGCCAAGGACCCAGAAATGCAGTGTCAAACTGGTTTTGGAGAAAAGCAAAGTCTTTTTCTTGGGCAAATGGATTCAATCTCAAGTTTACAAACACATGTTTACTTTTTCACCGGGTTTCTGTAGCATTCTACTCAGAAAACTCGAATGTGTACCTGTTGTGTCTCCATGTGGAACCAATTAGTGTGTGCCAACAAAAAAAGCAAAGTGTTACGTGCCCGAATTCATTCCAAACTCTAAAGTTCATAGATAAAAATCAGAAAACAGAAACAAACACGAGACTGTAGCAAGAGCTGGGATTGAGTTAGGCAGAAGAAAACCGGATATTTCTGGTTTGCTCCAGACCTATCTGGACACACTCACGTGGAATTCGTGTGCAAAGGACCCAGAAATGCAGCGCCAAACTGGTTTTTTAGAAAAGCAATGTCTTTTTCTTGGGCAAGTGGATTCAACGTCATGTTTACAAACACAAGTATACTTTTTCACCTGCTTTCTGTAGCATTCTACTCAGAAAACTTGAATGTGTACCTGTTGTGTCTCCATGTGGAACCAATTAGTGTGTGCCAACAAAAAAAGCAAAGTGTTACGTGCCCGAATTCAATCCAAACTCTAAAGTTCATAGATAAAATCTGAAAACAGAAAGAAACACGAGACTGTAGCAAGAGCTGGGATTGAGTTAGGCAGAAGAGAACCGGATATTTCTGGTTAGAGCCAGACCTATCTGGACAAATTCATGTGCAATTTGTGTGCAAAGGACCCAGAAAAGAATTTTGACAATGGTTTTTGAGAAAAGCAAGGTCTTTTTCTTGGGCAAGTGGATTCAATGTCATGTTTACAGTCGCAAATATAATTTTTAACCTGGTTTCTGTAGCATTCTACTCAGAAAACTCGAATGTGTACCTGTTGTGTCTCCATGTGGAACCAATTAGTGTGTGCCAACAAAAAAAGCAAAGTGTTACATGCCCGAATTCATTCCAAACTCTCAGGTTCATAGTTAAAATCCAGAAAACACTAACAAACACATAAGCTGTTTTAAAAGCTGATATTCATTTAGCCACCAAGAACCGGATAATTCTGGTTTGCTCCAGACCTATCTGGACACACCCACGTGGAATTCGTGTGCAAAGGACCCAGAAATGCAGCGTCAAACTGGTTTTTTAGAAAAGCAATGTCTTTTTCTTGGGCAAGTGGATTCAATGTCATGTTTACAGACACAAGTATACTTTTTCACCTGGTTTCTGTAGCATTCTACTCAGAAAACACTTATGTGTACCTGTTGTGTCTCCAAGTGAATCCAATTAGCATTTGCCAACAGAAAAACAAAATGTGACATGCCAAAATTCATTGCAAACTCTAAAGTTCATAGTTAAAATCCAGAAAACTCTAACAAACACACAGGCTGTTTTAAAAGCTGATATTCATTTAGCCACCCAGAACCGGATAATTCTGGTTTGCTCCAGACCTATCTGGACACACTCACTTGGAATTCGTGTGCAAAGGACCCAGAAAAATATATTGAAACTGGTTTTGGAGAAAAGCAAGGTCTTTTTCTTGGGCAAGTGGATTCAATGTCATGTTTACAAACACAAGTACTCATTTTCTTCCTGTTTCTGTAGCATTCTACTCAGAAAACTCCAATGTGTACCTGTTGTGTCTCCATGTGGAACCAATTAGTGTGTGCCAACAAAAAAAGCAAAGTGTTACGTGCCCGAATTCATTCCAAACTCTAAAGTTCATAGATAAAAATCAGAAAACAGAAACAAACACGAGACTGTAGCAAGAGCTGGGATTGAGTTAGGCAGAAGAATACCGGATATTTCTGGTTTGCTCCAGACCTATCTGGACACACTCACATGGAATTCGTGTGCAAAGGACCCAGAAATGCAGCGTCAAACTGGTTTTGGAGAAAAGCAAGGTCTTTTTCTTGGGCAAGTGGATTCAATGTCATGTTTACAGTCGCAAATATAGTTTTTAACCTGGTTTCTGTAGCATTCTACTCAGAAAACTCGAATGTGTACGTGTTGTGTCTCCCTGTGGAACCAATTAGTGTGCCAACAAAAAAACAAAATGTAACATGATAAAATTCAAGCAAAACTCGAAAGTTCATACATAATATCCAGAAAACACTAACAAACTCACACGCTGTTTTACAAGCTGATATTCATTTAGGCACACAGAAATGGATCGTTCTGGTTGGATCCAGACCTATAAGGCCAAAGTCGTGTGGAATTCATGTGCAAAGGACCCAGAAAAAAATATTGAAACTGGTTTTGGAGAAAAGCAAAGTCTTTTTCTTGGGCAAGTGGGTTCAATGTCATGTTTACAAACACAAGTATACTTTTTCACCTAGATTCTGTAGCATTCTACTCAGAAAACTCGAATGTGTACCTGTTGTGTCTCCATGTGGAACCAATTAGTGTGTGCCAACAAAAAAAGCAAAGTGTTACGTGCCCGAATTCATTCCAAACTCTAAAGTTCATAGATAAAATCAGAAAACAGAAAGAAACACGAGACTGTAGCAAGAGCCTGGATTGAGTTAGGCAGAAGAGAACCGGATATTTCTGGTTAGGTCCAGACCTATCTGGACAAATTCATGTGCAATTTGTGTGCAAAGGACGCAGAAAAGAATTTTGACACTGGTTTTTGAGAAAAGCAAGGTCTTTATCTTGGGCAAGTGGATTCAATGTCATGTTTACAGTCGCAAATATAATTTTTAACCTGGTTTCTGTAGCATTCTACTCAGAAAACTCCAATGTGTACCTGTTGTGTCTCCATGTGGAACCAATTAGTGTGTGCCAACAAAAAAAGCAAAGTGTTACATGCCCGAATTCATTCCAAACTCTCAGGTTCATAGTTAAAATCCAGAAAACACTAACAAACACATAGGCTGTTTTAAAAGTTGATATTCATTTAGCCACCAAGAACTGGATAATTCTGGTTTGCTCCAGACCTATCTGCACACACTCACGTGGAATTCGCTTGCAAAGGACCCAGAAATGCAGCGTCAAACTGGTTTTTTAGAAAAGCAATGTCTTTTTCTTGGGCAAGTGGATTCAATGTCATGTTTACAGTCACAAATACAATTTTTAACCTGGTTTCTGTATCATTCTACTCAGAAAACTCGAATGTGTACCTATTGTGTCTCCATTTGGAACCAATTAGTGTGTGCCAACACAAAAAGCAAAGTGTTACGTGCACGAATTGATTCCAAACTCTAAAGTTCATAGATAAAAATCAGAAAACAGAAACAAACACAAGACTGTAGCAAGAGCTTTGATTGAGTTAGGCAGAAGAGAACCGGATATTTCTGGTTAGGTCCAGACCTATCTGGACACAATCACCTGGAATTTATGTGCAAAGGACCCAGAATAAAATATTGAATCTGGTTTTGGAGAAAAGCAAAGTCTTTTTCTTGGGCAAGTGGATTCAATGTCATGTTTACAGTCACAAATACAATTTTTAACCTGGTTTCTGTAACATTCTACTCAGAAAACTCGAATGTGTACCTGTTGTGTCTCCATGTGGAACCATTTAGTGTGTGCCAACAGAAAAACAAAATGTTACATGATAAAATTCATTCAAAACTCGAAAGTTCATACATAATATCCAGAAAACACTAACAAACTCACAGGCTGTTTTACAAGCTGATATTCATTTAGGCACACAGAACCGGATTGTTCTGGTTGGATCCAGACCTATCTGGATATTCTCGTGCGGAATTTGTGTGCAAAGGAACCAGAAAAAAATATTGAAACTGGTTTTGGAGAAAAGCAAAGTCTTTTTCTTGGGCAAGTGGATTCAATGTCATGTTTACAAACACAAGCATACTTTTTCACCTGGTTTCTGTAGAATTCTACTCAGAAAACACTTATGTGTACCTGTTGTGTCTCCATGTGGAACCAGTTAGCGTTTGCCAACAAAACAACAAAATGTAACATGATAAAATTCATTCAAAACTTGAAAGTTCATACATAATATCCAGAAAACACTAACAAACTCACAGGCTGTTTTTGAAGCTGATATTCATTTAGGAACACAGAACCAGATAATTCTGGTTGGATCCAGACCTATAAGGCCAAACTCGTGTGGAATTCGGGTGCAAAGGACCCAGAAAAAAATACTGAAACTGGTTTTGGAGAAAAGCAAAGTCTTTTTCTTGGGCAAGTGGATTCAATGTCATGTTTACAAACACAAGTATACTTTTTCACATGGTTTCTGTAGCATTCTACTCAGAAAACACTTATGTGTACATGTTGTGTCTCCATGTGAATCCAATTAGCATTTGCCAACAGAAAAACAAAATGTGACATGCCAAAATTCATTGCAAACTCTCAAGTTCATAGTTAATATCCAGAAAACACTAACAAACACACAGGCTGTTTTAAAAGCTGATATTCATTTAGCCACCCAGAACAGGATAATTCTGGTTTGCTCCAGACCTATCTGGACAAACTCACGTGGAATTCGTGTGCAGAGGACCCAGAAAAAAATATTGAAACTGGTTTTGGAGAAAAGCAAAGTCTTTTTCTTGGGCAAGTGGGTTCAATGTCATGTTTACAAACACAAGTACACATTTTCTTCTGCTTTCTGTAGCATTCTACTCAGAAAACTCCAATGTGTACCTGTTGTGTCTCAATGTTGAACCAATTAGTGTGTGCCAACAAAAAAAGCAAAGTGTTACGTGCCCGAATTCATACCAAACTCTAAAGTTCATAGATAAAAATCAGAAAACAGAAACATACATGAGACTTTATCAAGAGCTGGGATTGTGTTAGGCAGAAAAGAACCGGATATTTCTGGTTAGAGCCAGACCTATCTGGACAAATTCATGTGCAATTTGTGTGCAAAGGACCCAGAAAAGAATGTTGACACTGGTGTTTGAGAAAAGCAAGGTCTTTATCTTGGGCAAGTGGATTCAATGTCATGTTTACAGTCACAAATATAATTTTTAACCTGGTTTCTGTAGCATTCTACTCAGAAAACTCGAATGTGTACCTGTTGTGTCTCCTTGTGGAACAAATTAGCGTGTGCCAACAAGAAAACATAATGTATCATGATAAAATTCTTTCAAAACTCTAAAGTTCATAGATACTATCCAGAAAACACTAACAAGCACACAGGCTGTTGAAAAGCTGATATTCATTGAGCCACCCAGAACCGGATATTTCTGGTTAGATCCAGACCTATCCGGTCAAACTCGTGTGGAATTCGTGTGCCAAGGACCCAGAAAAGGATGTTGAAACTGGTTTTGGAGAAAGGCAAAGTCTTTTTCTTGGGAATGTGAATTCAATGTCATGTTTCCAGTCGCAAATATCATTTTTCACCTAGTTTCTGTAGCATTCTACTCAGAAAACACTTATGTGTACTTGTTGTGTCTCCATGTGGAACTAATTAGCGTTTGCCAACAGAAAAACAAAATGTAACATGCTAAAATTCATTCAAAACTCTAAAGTTCATAATACTACCCAGAAAACACTAACAAACACACAGGCTGTTTAAAAGCTGATATTCATTTAGCCACACAGAACCGGATAGTTCTGGTTAGATCCAGACCTATCTGGACATACTCGTGTTGAATTCGTGTTCAAATGACCCAGAAAAGAATGTTGAAACTGGTTTTGGAGAAAGACAAAGTCTTTTTCTGGGGAATGTGAATTCAATGTCATGTTTCCAGTCGCAAATATCATTTTTCACCTAGTGTCTGTAGCATTCTACTCAGAAAACACTTATGTGTACTTGTTGTGTCTCCATGTGGAACTAATTAGCATTTGCCAACAAAAAAACAAAAGGTAACATGCTAAAATTCATTCAAAACGCTAAAGTTCATAGATACTATCCAGAAAACACTAACAAGCACACAGGCTGTTGAAAAGCTGATATTCATTGAGCCACACAGAACCGGATATTTCTGGTTAGATCCAGACCTATCTGGTCAAACACGTGTGGAATTCGTGTGCAAAGGACCCAGAAAAGGATGTTGAAACTGGTCTTGTAGAAAAGCAAAGTCTTTTTCTTGGGAATGTGAATTCAATGTCATGTTTCCAGTCGCAAATATCATTTTTCACCTAGTTTCTGTAGCATTCTACTCAGAAAACACTTATGTGTACTTTTTGTGTCTCCATGTGGAACTAATTAGCGTTTGCCAACAGAAAAACCAAATGTAACATGCTAAAATTCATTCAAAACTCTAAAGTTCATAGATCCTATCCAGAAAACACTAACAAACTCACAGGCTGTTGAAAAGCTGATATTCATTGAGCCACCCAGAACCAGATATTTCTGGTTAGATCCAGACCTATCCGGTCAAACTCGTGTGGAATTCGTGTGCCAAGGACCCAGAAAAGGATGTTGAAACTGGTTTTGGAGAAAAGCAAAGTCTTTTTCTTGGGAATGTGAATTCAATGTCATGTTTCCAGTCGCAAATATCATTTTTCACCTAGTTTCTGTAGCATTCTACTCAGAAAACACTTATGTGTACTTTTTGTGTCTCCATGTGGAACTAATTAGCGTTTGCCAACTAAAAAAACCAAATGTAACATGCTAAAATTCATTCAGAACTCTAAAGTTCATAATCCTATCCAGAAAACACTAACAAACACACAGGCTGTTTAAAAGCTGATATTACACAGAACTGGATATTTCTGGTTAGATCCAGACCTATCTGGACAAACTCGTGTGGAATTTGTGTGCAAAGGACCCAGAAAAGAATGTTGAAACTGGTTTTGGAGAAAAGCAAAGTCTTTTTTTTGGGAATGTGAATTCAATGTCATGTTTCCAGTCGCAAATATCATTTTTCACCTAGTTTCTGTAGCATTCTACTCAGAAAACACTTATGTGTACTTGTTGTGTCTCCATGTGGAACTAATTAGCCTTTGCCAACAAAAAAACAAATTGTAACATGCTAAAATTCATTCAAAACTCTAAAGTTCATAGATACTATCCAGAAAACACTAACAAACACACAGGCTGTTTCAAAGCTGATATTCATTGAGCCACACAGAACCGGATATTTCTGGTTAGATCCTGACCTATCTGGTCAAACTCGTGTGGAATTCGTGTGCCAAGGACCCAGAAAAGGATGTTGAAACTGGTTTTGGAGAAAAGCAAAGTCTTTTTCTTGGGCAAGTGGATTCAATGTCATTTTGACAAACAGAAGTATACTTTTTCTCCTGGTTTCTGTAGCATTCTACACAGAAAACACTTATGTGTACCTTTTGTGTCTGCATGTGAATCCAATTAGCATTTGCCAACAGAAAAACAAAAAGTTACATGGCAAAATTCATTCCAAACTCTCAAGTTCATAGTTAATATCCAGAAAACACTAACAAACACACAGGCTGTTTTAAAAGCTGATATTCATTTAGCCACACAGAACCGGATAATTCTGGTTTGCTCCAGACAATTCTGGACACACTCACGTGGAATTCGTGTGCAAAGAACCCAGAAAATAATATTGAAACTGGTTTTGGAGAAAAGCAAAGTCATTTTCTTGGGCAAGTGGTTTCAATGTCATGTGTACAGTCGCAAATACAATTTTTAACCTGGTTTCTGTAACATTCTACTCAGAAAACTCGAATGTGTACCTGTTGTGTCTCCATGTGGAACCATTTAGTGTGTGCCAACAGAAAAACAAAATGTTACATGATAAAATTCATTCAAAACTCGAAAGTTCATACATAATATCCAGAAAACACTAACAAACTCACAGGCTGTTTTACAAGCTGATATTCATTTAGGCACACAGAACCGGATCCTTCTGGTTGGATCCAGACCTATCTGGATATTCTCGTGCTGAATTTGTGTGCAAAGGAACCAGAAAAAAATATTGAAACTGGTTTTGGAGAAAAGCAAAGTCTTTTTCTTGGGCAAGTGGATTCAATGTCATGTTTACAAACACAAGCATACTTTTTCACCTGGTTTCTGTAGAATTCTACTCAGAAAACACTTATGTGTACCTGTTGTGTCTCCATGTGGAACCAGTTAGCGTTTGCCAACAAAACAACAAAATGTAACATGATAAAATTCATTCAAAACTTGAAAGTTCATACATAATATCCAGAAAACACTAACAAACTCACAGGCTGTTTTTGAAGCTGATATTCATTTAGGAACACAGAACCAGATAATTCTGGTTGGATCCAGACCTATAAGGCCAAACTCGTGTGGAATTCGGGTGCAAAGGACCCAGAAAAAAATACTGAAACTGGTTTTGGAGAAAAGCAAAGTCTTTTTCTTGGGCAAGTGGATTCAATGTCATGTTTACAAACACAAGTATACTTTTTCACATGGTTTCTGTAGCATTCTACTCAGAAAACACTTATGTGTACATGTTGTGTCTCCATGTGAATCCAATTAGCATTTGCCAACAGAAAAACAAAATGTGACATGCCAAAATTCATTGCAAACTCTCAAGTTCATAGTTAATATCCAGAAAACACTAACAAACACACAGGCTGTTTTAAAAGCTGATATTCATTTAGCCACCCAGAACAGGATAATTCTGGTTTGCTCCAGACCTATCTGGACAAACTCACGTGGAATTCGTGTGCAGAGGACCCAGAAAAAAATATTGAAACTGGTTTTGGAGAAAAGCAAAGTCTTTTTCTTGGGCAAGTGGGTTCAATGTCATGTTTACAAACACAAGTACACATTTTCTTCTGCTTTCTGTAGCATTCTACTCAGAAAACTCCAATGTGTACCTGTTGTGTCTCAATGTTGAACCAATTAGTGTGTGCCAACAAAAAAAGCAAAGTGTTACGTGCCCGAATTCATACCAAACTCTAAAGTTCATAGATAAAAATCAGAAAACAGAAACAAACATGAGACTTTATCAAGAGCTGGGATTGTGTTAGGCAGAAAAGAACCGGATATTTCTGGTTAGAGCCAGACCTATCTGGACAAATTCATGTGCAATTTGTGTGCAAAGGACCCAGAAAAGAATGTTGACACTGGTGTTTGAGAAAAGCAAGGTCTTTATCTTGGGCAAGTGGATTCAATGTCATGTTTACAGTCACAAATATAATTTTTAACCTGGTTTCTGTAGCATTCTACTCAGAAAACTCGAATGTGTACCTGTTGTGTCTCCTTGTGGAACAAATTAGCGTGTGCCAACAAGAAAACATAATGTATCATGATAAAATTCTTTCAAAACTCTAAAGTTCATAGATACTATCCAGAAAACACTAACAAGCACACAGGCTGTTGAAAAGCTGATATTCATTGAGCCACCCAGAACCGGATATTTCTGGTTAGATCCAGACCTATCCGGTCAAACTCGTGTGGAATTCGTGTGCCAAGGACCCAGAAAAGGATGTTGAAACTGGTTTTGGAGAAAGGCAAAGTCTTTTTCTTGGGAATGTGAATTCAATGTCATGTTTCCAGTCGCAAATATCATTTTTCACCTAGTTTCTGTAGCATTCTACTCAGAAAACACTTATGTGTACTTGTTGTGTCTCCATGTGGAACTAATTAGCGTTTGCCAACAGAAAAACAAAATGTAACATGCTAAAATTCATTCAAAACTCTAAAGTTCATAATACTACCCAGAAAACACTAACAAACACACAGGCTGTTTAAAAGCTGATATTCATTTAGCCACACAGAACCGGATAGTTCTGGTTAGATCCAGACCTATCTGGACATACTCGTGTTGAATTCGTGTTCAAATGACCCAGAAAAGAATGTTGAAACTGGTTTTGGAGAAAGACAAAGTCTTTTTCTGGGGAATGTGAATTCAATGTCATGTTTCCAGTCGCAAATATCATTTTTCACCTAGTGTCTGTAGCATTCTACTCAGAAAACACTTATGTGTACTTGTTGTGTCTCCATGTGGAACTAATTAGCATTTGCCAACAAAAAAACAAAAGGTAACATGCTAAAATTCATTCAAAACGCTAAAGTTCATAGATACTATCCAGAAAACACTAACAAGCACACAGGCTGTTGAAAAGCTGATATTCATTGAGCCACACAGAACCGGATATTTCTGGTTAGATCCAGACCTATCTGGTCAAACACGTGTGGAATTCGTGTGCAAAGGACCCAGAAAAGGATGTTGAAACTGGTCTTGTAGAAAAGCAAAGTCTTTTTCTTGGGAATGTGAATTCAATGTCATGTTTCCAGTCGCAAATATCATTTTTCACCTAGTTTCTGTAGCATTCTACTCAGAAAACACTTATGTGTACTTTTTGTGTCTCCATGTGGAACTAATTAGCGTTTGCCAACAAAAAAACCAAATGTAACATGCTAAAATTCATTCAAAACTCTAAAGTTCATAGATCCTATCCAGAAAACACTAACAAACTCACAGGCTGTTGAAAAGCTGATATTCATTGAGCCACCCAGAACCAGATATTTCTGGTTAGATCCAGACCTATCCGGTCAAACTCGTGTGGAATTCGTGTGCCAAGGACCCAGAAAAGGATGTTGAAACTGGTTTTGGAGAAAAGCAAAGTCTTTTTCTTGGGAATGTGAATTCAATGTCATGTTTCCAGTCGCAAATATCATTTTTCACCTAGTTTCTGTAGCATTCTACTCAGAAAACACTTATGTGTACTTTTTGTGTCTCCATGTGGAACTAATTAGCGTTTGCCAACTAAAAAAACCAAATGTAACATGCTAAAATTCATTCAGAACTCTAAAGTTCATAATCCTATCCAGAAAACACTAACAAACACACAGGCTGTTTAAAAGCTGATATTACACAGAACTGGATATTTCTGGTTAGATCCAGACCTATCTGGACAAACTCGTGTGGAATTTGTGTGCAAAGGACCCAGAAAAGAATGTTGAAACTGGTTTTGGAGAAAAGCAAAGTCTTTTTTTTGGGAATGTGAATTCAATGTCATGTTTCCAGTCGCAAATATCATTTTTCACCTAGTTTCTGTAGCATTCTACTCAGAAAACACTTATGTGTACTTGTTGTGTCTCCATGTGGAACTAATTAGCCTTTGCCAACAAAAAAACAAATTGTAACATGCTAAAATTCATTCAAAACTAAAGTTCATAGATACTATCCAGAAAACAC
Source organism: Sylvilagus floridanus (assembly GCA_949820135.1). Taxonomy (NCBI): domain Eukaryota; kingdom Metazoa; phylum Chordata; class Mammalia; order Lagomorpha; family Leporidae; genus Sylvilagus; species Sylvilagus floridanus. Next base: position 157,437,291 of record OX463227.1, on the reverse strand, counting down.
TAACAAACACACAGGCTGTTTCAAAGCTGATATTCATTGAGCCACACAGAACCGGATATTTCTGGTTAGATCCTGACCTATCTGGTCAAACTCGTGTGGAATTCGTGTGCCAAGGACCCAGAAAAGGATGTTGAAACTGGTTTTGGAGAAAAGCAAAGTCTTTTTCTTGGGCAAGTGGATTCAATGTCATTTTTACAAACAGAAGTATACTTTTTCTCCTGGTTTCTGTAGCATTCTACACAGAAAACACTTATGTGTACCTTTTGTGTCTGCATGTGAATCCAATTAGCATTTGCCAACAGAAAAACAAAAAGTTACATGGCAAAATTCATTCCAAACTCTCAAGTTCATAGTTAATATCCAGAAAACACTAACAAACACACAGGCTGTTTTAAAAGCTGATATTCATTTAGCCACACAGAACCGGATAATTCTGGTTTGCTCCAGACAATTCTGGACACACTCACGTGGAATTCGTGTGCAAAGAACCCAGAAAATAATATTGAAACTGGTTTTGGAGAAAAGCAAAGTCATTTTCTTGGGCAAGTGGTTTCAATGTCATGTGTACAGTCGCAAATACAATTTTTAACCTGGTTTCTGTAACATTCTACTCAGAAAACTCGAATGTGTACCTGTTGTGTCTCCATGTGGAACCATTTAGTGTGTGCCAACAGAAAAACAAAATGTTACATGATAAAATTCATTCAAAACTCGAAAGTTCATACATAATATCCAGAAAACACTAACAAACTCACAGGCTGTTTTACAAGCTGATATTCATTTAGGCACACAGAACCGGATCCTTCTGGTTGGATCCAGACCTATCTGGATATTCTCGTGCTGAATTTGTGTGCAAAGGAACCAGAAAAAAATATTGAAACTGGTTTTGGAGAAAAGCAAAGTCTTTTTCTTGGGCAAGTGGATTCAATGTCATGTTTACAAACACAAGCATACTTTTTCACCTGGTTTCTGTAGAATTCTACTCAGAAAACACTTATGTGTACCTGTTGTGTCTCCATGTGGAACCAGTTAGCGTTTGCCAACAAAACAACAAAATGTAACATGATAAAATTCATTCAAAACTTGAAAGTTCATACATAATATCCAGAAAACACTAACAAACTCACAGGCTGTTTTTGAAGCTGATATTCATTTAGGAACACAGAACCAGATAATTCTGGTTGGATCCAGACCTATAAGGCCAAACTCGTGTGGAATTCGGGTGCAAAGGACCCAGAAAAAAATACTGAAACTGGTTTTGGAGAAAAGCAAAGTCTTTTTCTTGGGCAAGTGGATTCAATGTCATGTTTACAAACACAAGTATAGTTTTTCACCTGGTTTCTGTAGCATTCTACTCAGAAAACACTTATGTGTACATGTTGTGTCTCCATGTGAATCCAATTAGCATTTGCCAACAGAAAAACAAAATGTGACATGCCAAAATTCATTGCAAACTCTCAAGTTCATAGTTAATATCCAGAAAACACTAACAAACACACAGGTTGTTTTAAAAGCTGATATTCATTTAGCCACCCAGAACAGGATAATTCTGGTTTGCTCCAGACCTATCTGGACAAACTCACGTGGAATTCGTGTGCAGAGGACCCAGAAAAAAATATTGAAACTGGTTTTGGAGAAAAGCAAAGTCTTTTTCTTGGGCAAGTGGGTTCAATGTCATGTTTACAAACACAAGTACACATTTTCTTCTGCTTTCTGTAGCATTCTACTCAGAAAACTCCAATGTGTACCTGTTGTGTCTCAATGTTGAACCAATTAGTGTGTGCCAACAAAACAAGCAAAGTGTTACGTGCCCGAATTCATACCAAACTCTAAAGTTCATAGATAAAAATCAGAAAACAGAAACAAACATGAGACTTTATCAAGAGCTGGGATTGTGTTAGGCAGAAAAGAACCGGATATTTCTGGTTAGAGCCAGACCTATCTGGACAAATTCATGTGCAATTTGTGTGCAAAGGACCCAGAAAAGAATGTTGACACTGGTGTTTGAGAAAAGCAAGGTCTTTATCTTGGGCAAGTGGATTCAATGTCATGTTTACAGTCGCAAATATAATTTTTAACCTGGTTTCTGTAGCATTCTACTCAGAAAACTCGAATGTGTACCTGTTGTGTCTCCTTGTGGAACAAATTAGCGTGTGCCAACAAGAAAACATAATGTATCATGATAAAATTCATTCAAAACTCTAAAGTTCATAGATACTATCCAGAAAACACTAACAAGCACACAGGCTGTTGAAAAGCTGATATTCATTGAGCCACACAGAACCGGATATTTCTGGTTAGATCCAGACCTATCTGGTCAAACACGTGTGGAATTCGTGTGCAAAGGACCCAGAAAAGGATGTTGAAACTGGTTTTGGAGAAAAGCAAACCTTTTTCTTGGGAATGTGAATTCAATGTCATGTTTCCAGTCGCAAATATCATTTTTCACCTAGTTTCTGTAGCATTCTACTCAGAAAACACTTATGTGTACTTGTTGTGTCTCCATGTGGAACTAATTAGCGTTTGCCAACAAAAAAACCAAATGTAACATGCTAAAATTCATTCAAAACTCTAAAGTTCATAGATCCTATCCAGAAAACACTAACAAACTCACAGGCTGTTTAAAAGCTGATATTCATTGAGCCACCCAGAACCGGATATTTCTGGTTAGATCCAGACCTATCCGGTCAAACTCGTGTGGAAATCGTGTGCAAAGCACCCAGAAAAGGATGTTGAAACTGGTTTTGGAGAAAGGCAAAGTCTTTTTCTTGGGAATGAGAATTCAATGTCATGTTTCCAGTCGCAAATATCATTTTTCACCTAGTTTCTGTAGCATTCTGCTCAGAAAACACTTATGTGTACTTGTTGTGTCTCCATGTGGAACTAATTAGCGTTTGCCAACAGAAAAACAAAATGTAACATGCTAAAATTCATTCAAAACTCTAAAGTTCGTAATACTACCCAGAAAACACTAACAAACTCACAGGCTGTTTAAAAGCTGATATTCATTTAGCCACACAGAACCGGATAGTTCTGGTTAGATCCAGACCTATCTGGACTACTCGTGTTGAATTCGTGTTCAAATGACCCAGAAAAGAATGTTGAAACTGGTTTTGGAGAAAGACAAAGTCTTTTTCTGGGGAATGTGAATTCAATGTCATGTTTCCAGTCGCAAATATCATTTTTCACCTAGTGTCTGTAGCATTCTACTCAGAAAACACTTATGTGTACTTGTTGTGTCTCCATGTGGAACTAATTAGCATTTGCCAACAAAAAAACAAAAGGTAACATGCTAAAATTCATTCAAAACTCTAAAGTTCATAGATACTATCCAGAAAACACTAACAAGCACACAGGCTGTTGAAAAGCTGATATTCATTGAGCCACACAGAAACTGATATTTCTGGTTAGATCCAGACCTATCTGGTCAAACACGTGTGGAATTCGTGTGCAAAGGACCCAGAAAAGGATGTTGAAACTGGTTTTGTAGAAAAGCAAAGTCTTTTTCTTGGGAATGTGAATTCAATGTCATGTTTCCAGTCGCAAATATCATTTTTCACCTAGTTTCTGTAGCATTCTACTCAGAAAACACTTATGTGTACTTGTTGTGTCTCCATGTGGAACTAATTAGCGTTTGCCAACAAAAAAACCAAATGTAACATGCTAAAATTCATTCAAAACTCTAAAGTTCATAGATCCTATCCAGAAAACACTAACAAACTCACAGGCTGTTGAAAAGCTGATATTCATTGAGCCACCCAGAACCGGATATTTCTGGTTAGATCCAGACCTATCCGGTCAAACTCGTGTGGAATTCGTGTGCCAAGGACCCAGAAAAGGATGTTGAAACTGGTGTTGGAGAAAAGCAAAGTCTTTTTCTTGGGAATGTGAATTCAATGTCATGTTTCCAGTCGCAAATATCATTTTTCACCTAGTTTCTGTAGCATTCTACTCAGAAAACACTTATGTGTACTTGTTGTGTCTCCATGTGGAACTAATTAGCGTTTGCCAACAAAAAAAACCAAATGTAACATGCTAAAATTCATTCAGAACTCTAAAGTTCATAATCCTATCCAGAAAACACTAACAAACACACAGGCTGTTTAAAAGCTGATATTACACAGAACTGGATATTTCTGGTTAGATCCAGACCTATCTGGACAAACTCGTGTGGAATTTGTGTGCAAAGGACGCAGAAAAGAATGTTGAAACTGGTTTTGGAGAAAAGCAAAGTCTTTTTTTTGGGAATGTGAATTCAATGTCATGTTTCCAGTCGCAAATATCATTTTTCACCTAGTTTCTGTAGCATTCTACTCAGAAAACACTTATGTGTACTTGTTGTGTCTCCATGTGGAACTAATTAGCGTTTGCCAACAAAAAAACAAATTGTAACATGCTAAAATTCATTCAAAACTCTAAAGTTCATAGATACTATACAGAAAACACTAACAAACACACAGGCTGTTTCAAAGCTGATATTCATTGAGCCACACAGAACCGGATATTTCTGGTTAGATCCTGACCTATCTGGTCAAACTCGTGTGGAATTCGTGTGCCAAGGACCCAGAAAAGGACGTTGAAACTGGTTTTGGAGAAAAGCAAAGTCTTTTTCTTGGGCAAGTGGATTCAATGTCATTTTTACAAACAGAAGTATAATTTTTCTCCTGGTTTCTGTAGCATTCTACACAGAAAACACTTATGTGTACCTGTTTGTCTGCATGTGAATCCAATTAGCATTTGCCAACAGAAAAACAAAAAGTTACATGCCAAAATTCATTCCAAACTCTCAAGTTCATAGTTAATATCCAGAAAACACTAACAAACACACAGGCTTTTTTAAAAGCTGATATTCATTTAGCCACACAGAACCGGATAATTCTGGTTTGCTCCAGACAATTCTGGACACACTCACGTGGAATTCGTGTGCAAAGGACCCAGAAAATAATATTGAAACTGGTTTTGGAGAAAAGCAAAGTCATTTTCTTGGGCAAGTGGTTTCAATGTCATGTGTACATGCGCAAATACAATTTTTAACCTGGTTTCTGTAGCATTCTACTCAGAAAACACTTATGTGTACCTGTTGTGTCTCCATGTGGAACCAATTAGCGTTTGCCAACAAAACAACAAAATGTAACATGATAAAATTCATTCACAAATCTAAAGTTCATACATAATATCCAGAAAACACTAACAAACTCACACGCTGTTTTACAAGCTGATATTCATTTAGGAATGCAGAACCAGATAATTCTGGTTGGATCCAGACCTATAAGGCCAAACTCGTGCGGAATTTGTGTGCAAAGGACCCAGAAAAAAATATTGAAACTGGTTTTGGAGAAAAGCAAAGTCTTTTTCTTGGGCAAGTGGATTCAATGTCATGTTTACAGACACAAGTATACTTTTTCACCTGGTTTCTGTAGCATTCTACTCAGAAAACACTTATGTGTACCTGTTGTGTTTCCATGTGAATCCAATTAGCATTTGCCAACAGAAAAACAAAATGTGACATGCCAAAATTCATTGCAAACTCTCAAGTTCATAGTTAATATCCAGAAAACACTAACAAACACACAGGCTGTTTTAAAAGCTGATATTCATTTAGCCACCCAGAACCGGATAATTTTGGTTTGCTCCAGGCCTATCTGGACACACTCACGTGGAATTCGTGTTCAAAGACCCAAAATATATTGAAACTGGTTTTGGAGAAAAGCAAAGTCTTTTTCTTGGTCAAGTGGATTCAATGTCATGTTTACAAACACTAGTATACTTGTTCACTTGTTTCTGTAGCATTCTACTCAGAAAATTCAAATGTGTACCTGATGTTTCTCCATGTTGAACCAATTAGCGTGTGCCAACAAGAAAACATAATGTAACATGATAAAATCCATTCAAAACTTGAAAGTTCATACATAATATCCAGAAAACATTAACATACACACAGGCTGTTTTAAAAGCTGATATTCAATTAGGAACACAGAACCGGATAGTTCTGGTTGGAATCAGACGTATAAGGCCAAACTCGTGTGGAATTCGGGTGCAAAGGACCCAGAAAAAAATACTGAAACTGGTTTTGAAGAAAAGCAAAGTCTTTTTCTTGGGCAAGTGGATTCAATGTCATGTTTACAAACACAAGTATACTTTTTCACCTGGTTTCTGTAGCATTCTACTCAGAAAACACTTATGTGTACCTGTTTTGTCTCCATGTGAATCCAATTAGCATTTGCCAAAGAAAAACAAAATGTGACATGCCAAAATTCATTGCAAACTCTCAAGTTCATAGTTAATATCCAGAAAACACTAACAAACACACAGGCTGTTTTAAAAGCTGATATTCATTTAGCCACCCAGAACAGGATAATTCTGGTTTGCTCCAGACCTATCTGGACAAACTCACGTGGAATTCGTGTGCAGAGGACCCAGAAAAAAATATTGAAACTGGTTTTGGAGATTTTTCTTGGGCAAGTGGATTCAATGTCATGTTTACAAACACAAGTACACATTTTCTTCTGGTTTCTGTAGCATTCTACTCAGAAAAATCCAATGTGTATCTGTTGTGTCTCCATGTGGAGCCAATTTATGTGTGCCAACAAAAAAAGCAAAGTGTTACGTGCCCGAATTCATTCCAAACTCTAAAGTTCATAGATAAAAATCAGAAAATAGAAAGAAACACGAGACTGTAGCAAGAGCTGGGATTGAGTTAGGCAGAAGAGAACCGGATATTTCTGGTTAGGTCCAGACCTATCTGGACAAATTCATGTGCAATTTGTGTGCAAAGGACGCAGAAAAGAATTTTGACACTGGTTTTTGAGAAAAGCAAGGTCTTTATCTTGGGCAAGTGGATTCAATGTCATGTTTACAGTCGCAAATAAATTTTTAACCTGGTTTCTGCAGCATTCTACTCAGAAAACTCGAATGTATACCTGTTGTGTCTCCATGTGGAACCAATTAGCATTTGCCAACAAAAAAACAAAATGTAACATGATAAAATTCATTCAACACTTGAAAGTTCATACATAATATCCCGAAAACACTAACAAACTCACAGGCTGTTTTACAAGCTGATATTCATTTAGTCACACAGAATCGGATAGTTCTGCTCGGATCCAGACCTATAAGGCCAGACTCGTGTAGAATTTGTGAGCAAAGGACCCAGAAAAAATATTGAAACTGGTTTTGGAGAAAAGCAAAGACTTTTTCATGGGCAAGTGGATTCAACGTCATGTTTACAAACACAAGTATACTTTTTCACCTGATTTCTGTAGCATTCTACTCAGAAAACTCCAATGTGTACCTGTTGTGTCTCAATGTGGAAACAATTAGTGTGTGCCAACAAAAAAAGCAAAGTGTTACGTGCCCGAATTCATTCCAAACTCTAAAGTTCATAGATAAAAATCAGAAAACAGAAACAAACATGAGACTTTATCAAGAGCTGGGATTGTGTTAGGCAGAAGAGAACCGGATATTTCTGGTTAGGTCCAGACCTATCTGGACAAATTCATGTGTAATTTGTGTGCAAAGGACCCAGAAAAGAATGTTGACACTGGTGTTTCAGAAAAGCAAGGTCTTTTTCTTGGGCAAGTGGGTTCAATGTCATGTTTACAGTCGCAAATATAATTTTTAACCTGGTTTCTGTAGCATTCTACTCAGAAAACTCGAATGTGTACCTGTTGTGTCTCCTTGTGGAACAAATTAGCGTGTGACAGAAAGAAAACATAATGTATCATGATAAAATTCATTCAAAACTTGAAAGTCCATACATAATATCCAGAAAACACTAACAAACTCACAGGCTGTTTTACAAGCTGATATTCATTTAGGCACACAGAACCGGATTGTTCTGGTTGGATCCAGACCTATCTGTATATTCTCGTGCGGAATTCGTGTGCAAAGGACCCAGAAAAAAATATTGAAACTGGTTTTGGAGAAAAGCAAAGTCTTTTTCTTGGGCAAGTGGATTCAATGTCATTTTTACCAACACAAGTATACTTTTTCTCCTGGTTTCTGTAGCATTCTACACAGAAAACACTTATGTGTACCTGTTGTGTCTGCATGTGAATCCGATTAGCATTTGCCAACAGAAAAACAAAATGTGACATGCCAAAATTCATTCCAAACTCTCAAGTTCATAGTTAATATCCAGAAAACACTAACAAACACACAGGCTGTTTTAAAATCTGATATTCATTTAGCCACACAGAACCGGATAATTCTGGTTTGTTCCAGACAATTCTGGACACACTCACTTGGAATTCATGTGGAAAGGACCCAGAAAATAATATTGAAACTGGTTTTGGAGAAAAGCAAAGTCTTTTTCTTGGGCAAGTGGATTGAATGTCATGTGTACAGACGCAAATACAATTTTTAACCTGGTTTCTGTAGCATTCTACTCAGAAAACACTTATGTGTACCTGTTGTGTCTCCATGTGGAACCAATTAGCGTTTGCCAACAAAAGAACAAAATGTAACATGATAAAATACATTCACAAATCTAAAGTTCATACATAATATCCAGAAAACACTAACAAACTCACACGCTGTTTTACAAGCTGATATTCATTTAGGAATGCAGAACCAGATAATTCTGGTTGGATCCAGACCTATAAGGCCAAACTCGTGCGGAATTTGTGTGCAAAGGACCCAGAAAAAAATATTGAAACTGGTTTTGGAGAAAAGCAAAGTCTTTTTCTTGGGCAAGTGGATTCAATGTCATGTTTACAGACACAAGTATACTTTTTCACCTGGTTTCTGTAGCATTCTACTCAGAAAACACTTATGTGTACCTGTTGTGTCTCCATGTGAATCCAATTAGCATTTGCTAACAGAAAAACAAAATGTGACATGCCAAAATTCATTGCAAACTCTCAAGTTCATAGTTAATATCCCGAAAACACAAACAAACTCACAGGCTGTTTTACAAGCTGATATTCATTTAGGCACACAGAACCGGATAATTCTGGTTTGCTCCAGAACTATCTGGACACACTCACGTGGAATTCGTGTGCAAAGGACCCAGAAATGCAGCGTCAAACTGGTTTTGGAGAAAAGCAAAGTCTTTTTCTTGGGCAAGTGGATTCAATGTCATGTTAACAAACACAAGTACACATTTTCTTCTGGTTTCTGTAGCATTCTACTCAGAAAACACTTATGTGTACCTGTTGTGTCTGCATGTGAATCCAATTAGCATTTGCCAACAGAAAAACAAAAAGTTACATGCCAAAATTCATTCCAAACTCTCAAGTTCATAGCTAATATCCAGAAAACACTAACAAATACACAGGCTGTTTTAAAATCTGATATTCATTTAGCCACACAGAACCGGATAATTCTGGTTTGTTCCAGACAATTCTGGACACACTCACGTGGAATTCATGTGCAAAGGACCCAGAAAAGAATATTGACACTGGTTTTTGAGAAAAGCAAGGTCTTTTGCTTGGGCAAGTGGATTCAATGTTATGTTTACAGTCGCAAATATAATTTTTAACCTGGTTTCTGCAGCATTCTTGTCAGAAAACTCGAATGTGTACGTGTTGTGTCTCCCTGTGGAACAAATTAGCATGTGCCAAAAAAAAAAAAACAAAATCTTACATGATAAAATTCATTCAAAACTCTCAAGTTCATAGTTAATATCCAGAAAACACTAACAAACTCACAGGCTGTTTTACAAGCTGATATTCATTTAGGCACACAGAACTGGATCGTTCTATTAGGATACAGACCTATCTGGATATTCTCGTGTGGAATTCGTGTGCAAAGGACCCAGCAAAAAATATTTAAACTGGTTTTGGAGAAAAGCAAAGTCTTTTTCTTGGGCAAGTGGATTCAATGTCATGTTTACAAACACAAGTATACTTTTTCACCTGGTTTCTGTAGCATTCTACTCAGAAAACAGTTATGTGTACCTGTTGTGTCTCCAAGTGAATCCAATTAGCATTTGCCAACAGAAAAACAAAATGTGACATGACAAAATTCATTGCAAACTCTAAAGTTGATAGTTAAAATCCAGAAAACTCTAACAAACACACAGGCTGTTTTAAAAGCTGATATTCATTTAGCCACACAGAACCGGATAATTCTGGTTTGCTCCAGACCTATCTGGACACACTCACGTGGAATTTGTGTGCAAAGGACCCAGAAAAATATATTGAAACTGGTTTTGGAGAAAAGCAAGGTCTTTTTCTTGGGCAAGTGGATTCAATGTCATGTTTACAAACGCAAGTATACTTTTTCACCTGGTTTCTGTAGCATTCTACTCAGAAAACTCCAATGTGTACCTGTTGTGTCTCCATGTAGAACCAATTAGTGTGTGCCAACAAAAAAAGCAAAGTGTTATGTGCCCGAATTCATTCCAAACTCTAAAGTTCATAGATAAAAATCAGAAAACAGAAACAAACACGAGACTGTAGCAAGAGCCTGGATTCAGTTAGGCAGAAGAGAACCGGATATTTCTGGTTAGGTCCAGACCTATCTGGACAAATTCATGTGCAATTTGTGTGCAAAGGACCCAGAAAAGAATATTGACACTGGTTTTTGAGAAAAGCAAGGTCTTTTGCTTGGGCAAGTGGATTCAATGTTATGTTTACAGTCGCAAATATAATTTTTAACCTGGTTTCTGCAGCATTCTTCTCAGAAAACTCGAATGTGTACGTGTTGTGTCTCCCTGTGGAACCAATTAGTGTGCCAAAAAAAAAAAAATCTTACATGATAAAATTCATTCAAAACTCTCAAGTTCATAGTTAATATCCAGAAAACACTAACAAACTCACAGGCTGTTTTACAAGCTGATATTCATTTAGGCACACAGAACTGGATCGTTCTATTAGGATACAGACCTATCTGGATATTCTCGTGCAGAATTCGTGTGCAAAGGACCCAGAAAAAAATATTGAAACTGGTTTTGGAGAAAAGCAAAGTCTTTTTCTTGGGCAAGTGGATTCAATGTCATGTTTACAAACACAAGTATACTTTTTCACCTGGTTTCTGTAGCATTCTACTCAGAAAACACTTATGTGTACCTGTTGTGTCTCCAAGTGAATCCAATTAGCATTTGCCAACAGAAAAACAAAATGTGACATGCCAAAATACATTGCAAACTCTAAAGTTGATAGTTAAAATCCAGAAAACTCTAACAAACACACAGGCTGTTTTAAAAGCTGATATTCATTTAGCCACACAGAACCGGATAATTCTGGTTTGCTCCAGACCTATCTGGACACACTCACGTGGAATTCGTGTGCAAAGGACCCAGAAAAATATATTGAAACTGGTTTTGGAGAAAAGCAATGTCTCTTTCTTGGGCAAGTGGATTCAATGTCATGTTTACAAACGCAAGTGTACTTTTTCACCTGGATTCTGTAGCATTCTACTCAGAAAACTCCAATGTGTACCTGTTGTGTCTCCATGTGGAACCAATTAGTGTGTGCCAACAAAAAAAGCAAAGTGTTACGTGCCCGAATTCATTCCAAACTCTAAAGTTCATAGATAAAAATCAGAACAGAAACAAACACCAGACTTTATCAAGAGCTGGGTTTGTGTTAGGCAGAAGAGAACCGGATATTTCTGGTTAGGTCCAGACCTATCTGGACAAATTCATGTGCAATTTGTGTGCAAAGGACCCAGAAAAGAATATTGACACTGGTTTTTGAGAAAAGCAAGGTCTTTTTCTTGGGCAAGTGGATTCAATGTCATGTTTACAGTCGCAAATATAATTTTTAACCTGGTTTCTGTAGCATTCTACTCAGAAAACTCGAATGTGTACGTGTTGTATCTCCATGTGGAACCAATTGGCGTGTGCCAACAAGAAAACATAATGTAACATGATAAAATTCATTCAAAACTCGAAAGTTCATACATAATATCCAGAAAACACTAACAAACTCACAGGCTGTTTTACAAGCTGATATTCATTTAGGAACACTGAACCGGATAGTTCTGGTTGGATCGAGACCTATAAGGCCAAACTCGTGTGGAATTTGTGTGCAAAGGACCCAGAAAAAAATATTGAAAATGGTTTTAGAGAAAAGCAAAGTCTTTTTCTTGGGCAAGTGGATTCAATGTCATGTTTACAAACACAAGTATAATTTTTCACCTGGTTTCTGTAGTATTTTACTCAGAAAACCCTTATGTGTACCTGATGTGTCTCCATGTGAATCCAATTAGCACTTGCCAACAGAAAAAGAAAATGTGACATGCCGAAATTCATTCCAAACTCTCAAGTTCATAGTTAAAATCCAGAAAACACTAACAAAATAACAGGCTGTTTTAAAAGCTGATATTCATTTAGCCACACAGAACCGGATAATTCCGGTTTGCTCCAGACTTATCAGGACACACTCACGTGGAATTCCTGTGCCAAGGACCCAGAAATGCAGCGTCAAACTGGTTTTGGAGAAAAGCAAAGTCTTTTTCTTGGGCAAATGGATTCAATGTCATGTTTACAAACACAAGTATACTTTTTCACATGGTTTCTGTAGTATTCTACTCAGAAAACTCCAATGTGTACTTGTTGTGTCTCCATGTGGAACCAATTAGTGTGTGCCACCGAAAAAGCAAAGTGTTACGTGCCCGAATTCATTCCAAACTCTAAAGTTCATAGATAAAAATCAGAAAACAGAAACAAACACGAGACTGTAGCAAGAGCTGGGATTGCGTTAGGCAGAAGAGAACCGGATATTTCTGGTTAGGTCCAGACCTATCTGGACAAATTCATGTGCAATTTGTGTGCAAAGGACCCAGAAAAGAATATTGACACTGGTTTTTGAGAAAAGCAAGGTCTTTTGCTTGGGCAAGTGGATTCAATGTCATGTTTACAGTCGCAGATATAATTTTTCACCTGGTTTCTGTAGCATTCTACTCAGAAAACTCGAATGTGTACCTGTTGTGTCTCCATGTGGAACCAATTGGCGTGTGCCAACAAAAAAACAAAATGTTACATGATAAAATTCATTCAAAACTCTAAAGTTCATACATAATATCCAGAAAACACTAACAAACTCACAGGCTGTTTTACAAGCTGATATTCATTTAGGAACACAGAACCGAATAGTTCTGGTTGGATCGAGACCTATAAGGCCAAACTCGTGTGGAATTTGTGTGCAAAGGACTCAGAAAAAAATATTGAAAATGGTTTTGGAGAAAAGCAAAGTCTTTTTCTTGGGCAAGTGGATTCAATGTCATGTTTACAAACACAAGTATAATTTTTCACCTGGTTTCTGTAGTATTCTACTCAGAAAACACTTATGTGTACCTGATGTGTCTCCATGTGAATCCAATTAGCATTTGCCAACAGAAAAAGAAAATGTGACATGCCAAAATTCATTCCAAACTCTCAAGTTCATAGTTAAAATCCAGAAAACACTAACAAAATAACAGGCTGTTTTAAAAGCTGATATTCATTTAGCCACACAGAACCGGATAATTCTGGTTTGCTCCAGACCTATCTGGACACACTCACATGGAATTCGTGTGCAAAGGACCCAAAAATGCAGCGTCAAACTGGTTTTGGAGAAAAGCAAAGTCTTTTTCTTGGGCAAATGGATTCAATGTCATGTTTACAAACACAAGTATACTTATTCACATGGTTTCTCTAGCATTCTACTCAGAAAACTCCAATGTGTACCTGTTGTGTCTCCATGTGGAACCAATTAGTGTGTGCCAACAAAAAAAGCAAAGTGTTACATGCCCGAATTCATTCCAAACTCTAAAGTTCATAGATAAAAATCAGAAAACAGAAACAAACACGAGACTGTAGCAAGAGCTGGGATTGAGTTAGGCAGAAGAGAACCGGATATTTCTGGTTAGGTCCAGACCTATCTGGACAAATTCATGTGCAATTTGTGCAAAGGACCCCGAAAAGAATATTGCCCCCTTTTTTGAGAAAAGCAAGGTCTTTTTCTTGGGCAAGTGGATTCAATGTCATGTTTACAGTCGCAGATATAATTTTTAACCTGATTTCTGTAGCATTCTGCTCAGAAAACTCGAATGTGTACGTGTTGTATCTCCATGTGGAACCAATTGGCGTGTGCCAACAAGAAAATATAATGTAACATGATAAAATTCATTCAAAACTCGAAAGTTCATACATAATATCCAGAAAACACTAACAAACTAACAGGCTCTTTTACAAGCTGATATTCATTTAGGAACACAGAACCGGATAGTTCTGGTTGGATCGAGACCTATAAGGCCAAACTCGTGTGGAATTTGTGTGCAAAGGACACAGAAAAAAATATTGAAACTGGTTTTGGAGAAAAGCAAAGTCTTTTTCTTGGGCAAGTGGATTCAATGTCATGTTTACAAACACAAGTATATTTTTCACCTTGTTTCTGTATCATTCTACTCAGAAAACACTTATGTGTCCCTTTGTGTCTCCATGTGGAACCAATTAGCGTGTGGCAACAAAAAAACAAAATGTAACAAGATAAAATTCATTCAAAACTTGAAATTTCATACATAATATCCAGAAAACACTAACAAACTCACAGGCTGTTTTACAAGCTGATATTCATTTAGGAACACAGAACCGGATAGTTCTGGTTGGATCCAGACATATCAGGCCAAACTCGTGTGGAATTTGTTTGCAGAGGACCCAGAGAAAAATATTGAAACTGGTTTTGGAGAAAAGCAAAGTCTTTTTCTTGGGCAATTGGATTCAATTTCATGTTTACAAATACAAGTATACTTTTTCACCTGGTTTCTGTAGCATTCTACTCAGAAAACACTTATGTGTACCTGATGTGTCTCCATGTGAATCCAATATAATTTGCCAACAGAAAAACAAAATGTGACATGCCAAAATTCATTGCAAACTCTCAAGTTCATAGGTAATATCCAGAAAACACTAACAAACACACAGGCTGTTTTAAAAGCTGATATTCATTTAGCCACACAGAACCGGATAATTCTGGTTAGGTCCAGACCTATCTGGACAGACTCACGTGGAATTCGTGTGCAAAGGACCCAAAAATGTAGCGTCAAACTGGTTTTGGAGAAAAGCAAAGTCTTTTTCTTGGGCAAATGGATTCAATGTCATGTTTTCAAACACAAGTATAATTTTTCACTTGGTTTCTGTAGTATTCTACTCAGAAAACTCGAATGTGTACCTGTTGTGTCTCCATGTGGAACCAATTAGCGTGTGCCAACAAAAAAACAAAATGGTACATGATAAAATTTATTCAAAACTCTAAAGTTCATACATAATATCCAGAAAACACTAACAAACTCACACGCAGTTTTACAAGCTGATATTCATTTAGGCTCACAGAACTGGATCGTTCTGGTTGGATCCAGACCTATCTGGATATTCTTGTGCGGAATTCGTGTGGAAAGGACCCAGAAAAAAATATTGAAACTGGTTTTGGAGAAAAGCATAGTCTTTTTTTTGGGCAAGTGGATTGAATGTCATGTTTACAGTCACAAATATAATTTTTAACCTGGTTTCTGTAGCATTCTACTCAGAAAACTCGAATGTGTACGTGTTGTATCTCCATGTGGAACCAATTGGCGAGTGCCAACAAGAAAACATAATGTAACATGATAAAATTCATTCAAAACTCTAAAGTTCATACATAATATCCAGAAAACACTAACAAACTCACACGATGTTTTACAAGCTGATATTCATTTAGGAACACAGAACCGAATAGTTCTGGTTGGATCGAGACCTATAAGGCCAAACTCGTGTGGAATTTGTGTGCAAAGGTCCCAGAAAAAAATATTGAAACTGGTTTTGGAGAAAAGCAAAGTCTTTTTCTTGGGCAAGTGGATTCAATGTCATTTTACAAACACAAGTATAATTTTTCACCTGGTTTCTTTAGTATTCTACTTAGAAAACCCCTATGTGTACCTGTTGTGTCTCCATGTGAATCCAATTAGCATTTGCCAACAGAAAAACAAAATGTGGCATGCCCAAATTCATTCCAAACTCTCAAGTTCATAGTTAAAATCCAGAAAACACTAACAAAATAACAGGCTGTTTTAAAAGCTGATATTCATTTAGCCACAGAGAACCGGCTAATTCTGGTTTGCTCCAGACCTATCTGGACACACTCACATGGAATTCGTGTGCAAAGGACCCAAAAATGCAGCGTCAAACTGGTTTTGGAGAAAAGCAAAGTCTTTTTCTTGGGCAAATGGATTCAATGTCATGTTTACAAACACAAGTATACTTTTTCACATGGTTTCTGTAGCATTCTACTCAGAAAACTCCAATGTGTACCTGTTGTGTCTCCATGTGGAACCAATTTGTGTGTGCCAACAAAAAAAGCAAAGTGTTACGTGCACGAATTCATTCTAAACTCTAAAGTTCATAGATAAAAATCAGAAAACAGAAACAAACACGAGACTGTAGCAAGAGCTGGGATTGCGTTAGGCAGAAGAGAACCGGATATTTCTGGTTAGGTCCAGACCTATCTGGACAAATTCATGTGCAATTTGTGTGCAAAGGACCCAGAAAAGCATATTGCCCCTTTTTTTTGAGAAAAGCAAGGTCTTTTTCTTGGGCAAGTGGATTCAATGTCATGTTTACAGTCGCAAATATAATTTTTAACCTGGTTTCTGTAGCATTCTACTCAGAAAACTCGAATGTGTACGTGTTGTATCTCCATGTGGAAACAATTGGCGTGTGCCAACAAGAAAACATAATGTAACATGATAAAATTCATTCAAAACTCGAAAGTTCATACATAATATCCAGAAAACACTAACAAACTCACAGGCTGTTTTACAAGCTGATATTCATTTAGGAACACAGAACCGGATAGTTCTGGTTGGATCGAGACCTATAAGACCAAACTCGTGTGGAATTTGTTTGCAAAGGACCCAGAAAAAAATATTGAAAATGGTTTTGGAGAAAAGCAAAGTCTTTTTCTTGGGCAAGTGGATTCAATGTCATGTTTACAAACACAAGTATAATTTTTCACCTGGTTTCTGTAGTATTCTACTCAGAAAACCCTTATGTGTACCTGATGTGTCTCCATGTGAATCCAATTAGCACTTGCCAACAGAAAAAGAAAATGTGACATGCCGAAATTCATTCCAAACTCTCAAGTTCATAGTTAAAATCCAGAAAACACTAACAAACACACAGGCTGTTTTAAAAGCTGATATTCATTTATCCACACAGAACCGGATAATTCTGGTTTGCTCCAGACCTATCTGGACACACTCACATGGAATTCGTGTGCAAAGGACCCAAAAATGCAGCGTCAAACTGGTTTTGGAGAAAAGCAAAGTCTTTTTCTTGGGCAAGTGGATTCAATGTCATTTTACAAACACAAGTATAATTTTTCACCTGGTTTCTGTAGTATTCTACTCAGAAAACCCTTATGTGTACCTGATGTGTCTCCATGTGAATCCAATTAGCACTTGCCAACAGAAAAAGAAAATGTGACATGCCGAAATTCATTCCAAACTCTCAAGTTCATAGTTAAAATCCAGAAAACACTAACAAAATAACAGGCCGTTTTGAAAGCTGATATTCATTTAGCCACACAGAACCGGATAATTCTGGTTTGCTCCAGACCTATCTGGACACACTCACATGGAATTCGTGTGCAAAGGACCCAAAAATGCAGCGTCAAACTGGTTTTGGAGAAAAGCAAAGTCTTTTTCTTGTGCAAATGGATTCAATGTCATGTTTTCAAACACAAGTATAATTTTTCACCTGGTTTCTGTAGTATTCTACTCAGAAAACTCCAATGTGTACATGTTGTGTCTCCATGTGGAACCAATTAGTGTTTGCCAACAAAAAAAAGCAAAGTGTTACGTGCCCGAATTCATTCTAAACTCTAAAGTTCATAGATAAAAATCAGAAAACAGAAACAAACACGAGACTGTAGCAAGAGCTGGGATTGCGTTAGGCAGAAGAGAACCGGATATTTCTGGTTAGGTCCAGACCTATCTGGACAAATTCATGTGCAATTTGTGTGCAAAGGACCCAGAAAAGCATATTGCCCCTTTTTTTTGAGAAAAGCAAGGTCTTTTTCTTGGGCAAGTGGATTCAATGTCATGTTTACAGTCGCAAATATAATTTTTAACCTGGTTTCTGTAGCATTCTACTCAGAAAACTCGAATGTGTACGTGTTGTATCTCCATGTGGAACCAATTGGCGTGTGCCAACAAGAAAACATAATGTAACATGATAAAATTCATTCAAAACTCGAAAGTTCATACATAATATCCAGAAAACACTAACAAACTCACAGGCTGTTTTACAAGCTGATATTCATTTAGGAACACAGAACCGGATAGTTCTGGTTGGATCGAGACCTATAAGACCAAACTCGTGTGGAATTTGTGTGCAAAGGACCCAGAAAAAAATATTGAAAATGGTTTTGGAGAAAAGCAGTCTTTTTCTTGGGCAAGTGGATTCAATGTCATGTTTAC
Source organism: Sylvilagus floridanus (assembly GCA_949820135.1). Classification (NCBI taxonomy): domain Eukaryota; kingdom Metazoa; phylum Chordata; class Mammalia; order Lagomorpha; family Leporidae; genus Sylvilagus; species Sylvilagus floridanus. Next base: position 157,418,910 of record OX463227.1, on the reverse strand, counting down.
AAACACAAGTATACTTTTTCACCTGGTTTCTGTAGTATTCTACTCAGAAAACCCTTATGTGTACCTGATGTGTCTCCATGTGAATCCAATTAGCACTTGCCAACAGAAAAAGAAAATGTGACATGCCGAAATTCATTCCAAACTCTCAAGTTCATAGTTAAAATCCAGAAAACACTAACAAAATAACAGGCTGTTTTAAAAGCTGATATTCATTTAGCCACACAGAACCGGATAATTCTGGTTTGCTCCAGACCTATCTGGACACACTCACATGGAATTCGTGTGCAAAGGACCCAAAAATGCAGCGTCAAACTGGTTTTGGAGAAAAGCAAAGTCTTTTTCTTGGGCAAATGGATTCAATGTCATGTTACAAACACAAGTATACTTATTCACATGGTTTCTCTAGCATTCTACTCAGAAAACTCCAATGTGTACCTGTTGTGTCTCCATGTGGAACCAATTAGTGTGTGCCAACAACAAAAGCAAATTGTTACGTGCCGAATTCATTCCAAACTCTAAAGTTCATAGATAAAAATCAGAAAACAGAAACAAACACGAGACTGTAGCAAGAGCTGGGATTGAGTTAGGCAGAAGAGAACCGGATATTTCTGGTTAGGTCCAGACCTATCTGGACAAATTCATGTGCAATTTGTGTGCAAAGGACCCAGAAAAGCATATTGCCCCTTTTTTTTTGAGAAAAGCAAGGTCTTTTTCTTGGGCAAGTGGATTCAATGTCATGTTTACAGTCGCAAATATAATTTTTAACCTGGTTTCTGTAGCATTCTACTCAGAAAACTCGAATGTGTACCTGTTGTGTCTCCATGTGGAACCAATTGTTGTGTGCCAACAGAAAAACAAAATGTTACATGATAAAATTCATTCAAAACTCTAAAGTTCATACATAATATCCCAAAAACACTAACAAACTCACACGATGTTTTACAAGCTGATATTCATTTAGGCACACAGAACCGGATAGTTCTGGTTGGATCGAGACCTATAAGGACAAACTCGTTTGGAATTCGTGTGCGAAGGACCCAGAAAAAAATATTGAAAATGGTTTTGGAGAAAAGCAAAGTCTTTTTCTTGGGCAAGTGGATTCAATCTCATGTTTACAAACACAAGTATACTTTTTCACCTGGTTTCTGCAGTATTCTACTCAGAAAACACTTATGTGTACCTGATGTGTCTCCATGTGAATCCAATTAGCACTTGCCAACAGAAAAAGAAAATGTGACATGCCGAAATTCATTCCAAACTCTCAAGTTCATAGTTAAAATCCAGAAAACACTAACAAAATAACAGGCTGTTTTGAAAGCTGATATTCATTTAGCCACACAGAACCGGAAAATTCTGGTTTGCTCCAGACCTATCTGGACACACTCACATGGAATTCGTGTGCAAAGGACCCAAAAATGCAGCGTCAAACTGGTTTTGGAGAAAAGCAAAGTCTTTTTCTTGTGCAAATGGATTCAATGTCATGTTTTCAAACACAAGTATAATTTTTCACCTGGTTTCTGTAGTATTCTACTCAGAAAATTCCAATGTGTACATGTTGTGTCTCCATGTGGAACCAATTAGTGTTTGCCAACAAAAAAAAGCAAAGTGTTACGTGCCCGAATTCATTCTAAACTCTAAAGTTCATAGATAAAAATCAGAAAACAGAAACAAACACGAGACTGTAGCAAGAGCTGGGATTGCGTTAGGCAGAAGAGAACCGGATATTTCTGGTTAGGTCCAGACCTATCTGGACAAATTCATGTGCAATTTGTGTGCAAAGGACCCAGAAAAGCATATTGCCCCTTTTTTTTGAGAAAAGCAAGGTCTTTTTCTTGGGCAAGTGGATTCAATGTCATGTTTACAGTCGCAAATATAATTTTTAACCTGGTTTCTGTAGCATTCTACTCAGAAAACTCGAATGTGTACGTGTTGTATCTCCATGTGGAACCAATTGGCGTGTGCCAACAAGAAAACATAATGTAACATGATAAAATTCATTCAAAACTCGAAAGTTCATACATAATATCCAGAAAACACTAACAAACTCACAGGCTGTTTTACAAGCTGATATTCATTTAGGAACACAGAACCGGATAGTTCTGGTTGGATCGAGACCTATAAGACCAAACTCGTGTGGAATTTGTGTGCAAAGGACCCAGAAAAAAATATTGAAAATGGTTTTGGAGAAAAGCAGTCTTTTTCTTGGGCAAGTGGATTCAATGTCATGTTTACAAACACAAGTATACTTTTTCACCTGGTTTCTGTAGTATTCTACTCAGAAAACCCTTATGTGTACCTGATGTGTCTCCATGTGAATCCAATTAGCACTTGCCAACAGAAAAAGAAAATGTGACATGCCGAAATTCATTCCAAACTCTCAAGTTCATAGTTAAAATCCAGAAAACACTAACAAAATAACAGGCTGTTTTAAAAGCTGATATTCATTTAGCCACACAGAACCGGATAATTCTGGTTTGCTCCAGACCTATCTGGACACACTCACATGGAATTCGTGTGCAAAGGACCCAAAAATGCAGCGTCAAACTGGTTTTGGAGAAAAGCAAAGTCTTTTTCTTGTGCAAATGGATTCAATGTCATGTTACAAACACAAGTATACTTATTCACATGGTTTCTCTAGCATTCTACTCAGAAAACTCCAATGTGTACCTGTTGTGTCTCCATGTGGAACCAATTAGTGTGTGCCAACAACAAAAGCAAAGTGTTACGTGCCCGAATTCATTCCAAACTCTAAAGTTCATAGATAAAAATCAGAAAACAGAAACAAACACGAGACTGTAGCAAGAGCTGGGATTGAGTTAGGCAGAAGAGAACCGGATATTTCTGGTTAGGTCCAGACCTATCTGGACAAATTCATGTGCAATTTGTGTGCAAAGGACCCAGAAAAGCATATTGCCCCTTTTTTTTTGAGAAAAGCAAGGTCTTTTTCTTGGGCAAGTGGATTCAATGTCATGTTTACAGTCGCAAATATAATTTTTAACCTGGTTTCTGTAGCATTCTACTCAGAAAACTCGAATGTGTACCTGTTGTGTCTCCATGTGGAACCAATTGTTGTGTGCCAACAGAAAAACAAAATGTTACATGATAAAATTCATTCAAAACTCTAAAGTTCATACATAATATCCCAAAAACACTAACAAACTCACACGATGTTTTACAAGCTGATATTCATTTAGGCACACAGAACCGGATAGTTCTGGTTGGATCGAGACCTATAAGGACAAACTCGTTTGGAATTCGTGTGCGAAGGACCCAGAAAAAAATATTGAAAATGGTTTTGGAGAAAAGCAAAGTCTTTTTCTTGGGCAAGTGGATTCAATCTCATGTTTACAAACACAAGTATACTTTTTCACCTGGTTTCTGCAGTATTCTACTCAGAAAACACTTATGTGTACCTGATGTGTCTCCATGTGAATCCAATTAGCATTTGCCAACAGAAAAATAAAATGTGACACGCCAAAATTCATTCCAAACTCTCAAGTTCATAGTTAATATCCAGAAAACACTAACAAACACACAGGCTGTTTTAAAAGCTGATATTCATTTAGCCACAGAGAACCGGATAATTCTGGTTTGCTCCAGACCTATCTGGACACACTCACGTGGAATTTGTGTGCAAAGGACCCAGAAATGCAGCGTCAAACTGGTTTTGGAGAAAAGCAAAGTCTTTTTCTTGGGCAAGTGGATTCAATGTCATGTTTACAAACACAAGTATACTTTTTCACATGGTTTCTGTAGTATTCTACTCAGAAAACTCCAATGTGTACTTGTTGTGTCTCCATGTGGAACCTATTAGTGTGTGCCACCAAAAAAGCAAAGTGTTACGTGCCCGAATTCATTCCAAACTCTAAAGTTCATAGATAAAAATCAGAAAACAGAAACAAACACGAGACTGTAGCAAGAGCTGGGATTGAGTTAGGCAGAAGAGAACCGGATATTTCTGGTTAGGTCCAGACCTATCTGGACAAATTCATGTGCAATTTGTGTGCAAAGGACCCCGAAAAGAATATTGCCCCTTTTTTTTGAGAAAAGCAAGGTCTTTTTCTTGGGCAAGTGGATTCAATGTCATGTTTACAGTCGCAGATATAATTTTTAACCTGATTTCTGTAGCATTCTGCTCAGAAAACTCGAATGTGTACGTGTTGTATCTCCATGTGGAACCAATTGGCGTGTGCCAACAAGATAATATAATGTAACATGATAAAATTCATTCAAAACTCGAAAGTTCATAGTTAATATCCAGAAAACACTAACAAACTCACAGGCTGTTTTACAAGCTGATATTCATTTAGGAACACAGAACCGGATAGTTCTGGTTGGATCGAGACCTATAAGGCCAAACTCGTGTGGAATTTGTTTGCAGAGGACCCAGAAAAAAATATTGAAACTGGTTTTGGAGAAAAGCGAAGTCTTTTTCTTGGGCAAGTGGATTCAATGTCATGTTTACAAACACAAGTATATTTTTCACCTGGTTTCTGTAGCATTCTACTCAGAAAACACTTATGTGTCCCTTTGTGTCTCCATGTGGAACCAATTAGCGTGTGGCAACAAAAAAACAAAATGTAACAAGATAAAATTCATTCAAAACTTGAAATTTCATACATAATATCCAGAAAACACTAACAAACTCACAGGCTGTTTTACAAGCTGATATTCATTTAGGAACAGAGAACCGGATAGTTCTGGTTGGATCCAGACATATCAGGCCAAACTCGTGTGGAATTTGTTTGCAGAGGACCCAGAGAAAAATATTGAAACTGGTTTTGGAGAAAAGCAAAGTCTTTTTCTTGGGCAATTGGATTCAATTTCATGTTTACAAATACAAGTATACTTTTTCACCTGGTTTCTGTAGCATTCTACTCAGAAAACACTTATGTGTACCTGATGTGTCTCCATGTGAATCCAATTAGCATTTGCCAACAGAAAAACAAAATGTGACATGCCAAAATTCATTGCAAACTCTCAAGTTCATAGGTAATATCCAGAAAACACTAACAAACACACAGGCTGTTTTAAAAGCTGATATTCATTTAGCCACACAGAACCGGATAATTCTGGTTTGCTCCAGACCTATCTGGACACACTCACGTGGAATTCGTGTGCAAAGGACCCAAAAATGCAGCGTCAAACTGGTTTTGGAGAAAAGCAAAGTCTTTTTCTTGGGCAAATGGATTCAATGTCATGTTTTCAAACACAAGTATAATTTTTCACTTGGTTTCTGTAGTATTCTACTCAGAAAACTCGAATGTGTACCTGTTGTGTCTCCATGTGGAACCAATTAGCGTGTGCCAACAAAAAAACAAAATGGTACATGATAAAATTTATTCAAAACTCTAAAGTTCATACATAATATCCAGAAAACACTAACAAACTCACACGCAGTTTTACAAGCTGATATTCATTTAGGCTCACAGAACTGGATCGTTCTGGTTGGATCCAGACCTATCTGGATATTCTTGTGCGGAATTCGTGTGGAAAGGACCCAGAAAAAAATATTGAAACTGGTTTTGGAGAAAAGCATAGTCTTTTTCTTGGGCAAGTGGATTGAATGTCATGTTTACAGTCGCAAATATAATTTTTAACCTGGTTTCTGTAGCATTCTACTCAGAAAACTCGAATGTGTACGTGTTGTATCTCCATGTGGAACCAATTGGCGTGTGACAACAAGAAAACATAATGTAACATGATAAAATTCATTCAAAACTCGAAAGTTCATAGTTAATATCCAGAAAACACTAACAAACTCACAGGCTGTTTTACAAGCTGATATTCATTTAGGAACACAGAACCGAATAGTTCTGGTTGGATCGAGACCTATAAGGCCAAACTCGTGTGGAATTTGTGTGCAAAGGTCCCAGAAAAAAATATTGAAACTGGTTTTGGAGAAAAGCAAAGTCTTTTTCTTGGGCAAGTGGATTCAATGTCATGTTTACAAACACAAGTATAATTTTTCACCTGGTTTCTGTAGTATTCTACTTAGAAAACCCTTATGTGTACCTGTTGTGTCTCCATGTGAATCCAATTAGCATTTGCCAACAGAAAAAGAAAATGTGACATGCCCAAATTCATTCCAAACTCTCAAGTTCATAGTTAAAATCGAGCAAACACTAACAAAATAACAGGCTGTTTTAAAAGCTGATATTCATTTAGCCACACAGAACCGGATAATTCTGGTTTGCTCCAGACCTATCTGGACACACTCACATGGAATTCGTGTGCAAAGGACCCAAAAATGCAGCGTCAAACTGGTTTTGGAGAAAAGCAAAGTCTTTTTCTTGGGCAAATGGATTCAATGTCATGTTTACAAACACAAGTATACTTTTTCACCTGGTTTCTGTAGCATTCTACTCAGAAAACTCCAATGTGTACCTGTTGTGTCTCCATGTGGAACCAATTTGTGTGTGCCAACAAAAAAAGCAAAGTGTTACGTGCACGAATTCATTCTAAACTCTAAAGTTCATAGATAAAAATCAGAAAACAGAAACAAACACGAGACTGTAGCAAGAGCTGGGATTGCGTTAGGCAGAAGAGAACCGGATATTTCTGGTTAGGTCCAGACCTATCTGGACATATTCATGTGCAATTTGTGTGCAAAGGACCCAGAAAAGCATATTGCCCCTTTTTTTTGAGAAAAGCAAGGTCTTTTTCTTGGGCAAGTGGATTCAATGTCATGTTTACAGTCGCAAATATAATTTTTAACCTGGTTTCTGTAGCATTCTACTCAGAAAACTCGAATGTGTACGTGTTGTATCTCCATGTGGAAACAATTGGCGTGTGCCAACAAGAAAACATAATGTAACATGATAAAATTCATTCAAAACTCGAAAGTTCATACATAATATCGAGAAAACACTAACAAACTCACAGGCTGTTTTACAAGCTGATATTCATTTAGGAACACAGAACCGGATAGTTCTGGTTGGATCGAGACCTATAAGACCAAACTCGTGTGGAATTTGTTTGCAAAGGACCCAGAAAAAAATATTGAAAATGGTTTTGGAGAAAAGCAAAGTCTTTTTCTTGGGCAAGTGGATTCAATGTCATGTTTACAAACACAAGTATAATTTTTCACCTGGTTTCTGTAGTATTCTACTCAGAAAACCCTTATGTGTACCTGATGTGTCTCCATGTGAATCCAATTAGCACTTGCCAACAGAAAAAGAAAATGTGACATGCCGAAATTCATTCCAAACTCTCAAGTTCATAGTTAAAATCCAGAAAACACTAACAAACACACAGGCTGTTTAAAAAGCTGATATTCATTTATCCACACAGAACCGGATAATTCTGGTTTGCTCCAGACCTATCTGGACACACTCACATGGAATTCGTGTGCAAAGGACCCAAAAATGCAGCGTCAAACTGGTTTTGGAGAAAAGCAAAGTCTTTTTCTTGGGCAAGTGGATTCAATGTCATGTTTACAAACACAAGTATAATTTTTCACCTGGTTTCTGTAGTATTCTACTCAGAAAACCCTTATGTGTACCTGATGTGTCTCCATGTGAATCCAATTAGCACTTGCCAACAGAAAAAGAAAATGTGACATGCCGAAATTCATTCCAAACTCTCAAGTTCATAGTTAAAATCCAGAAAACACTAACAAAATAACAGGCTGTTTTGAAAGCTGATATTCATTTAGCCACACAGAACCGGATAATTCTGGTTTGCTCCAGACCTATCTGGACACACTCACATGGAATTCGTGTGCAAAGGACCCAAAAATGCAGCGTCAAACTGGTTTTGGAGAAAAGCAAAGTCTTTTTCTTGGGCAAGTGGATTCAATGTCATGTTTACAAACACAAGTATAATTTTTCACCTGGTTTCTGTAGTATTCTACTCAGAAAACCCTTATGTGTACCTGATGTGTCTCCATGTGAATCCAATTAGCACTTGCCAACAGAAAAAGAAAATGTGACATGCCGAAATTCATTCCAAACTCTCAAGTTCATAGTTAAAATCCAGAAAACACTAACAAACACACAGGCTGTTTTAAAAGCTGATATTCATTTATCCACACAGAACCGGATAATTCTGGTTTGCTCCAGACCTATCTGGACACACTCACATGGAATTCGTGTGCAAAGGACCCAAAAATGCAGCGTCAAACTGGTTTTGGAGAAAAGCAAAGTCTTTTTCTTGGGCAAGTGGATTCAATGTCATGTTTACAAACACAAGTATAATTTTTCACCTGGTTTCTGTAGTATTCTACTCAGAAAACCCTTATGTGTACCTGATGTGTCTCCATGTGAATCCAATTAGCACTTGCCAACAGAAAAAGAAAATGTGACATGCCGAAATTCATTCCAAACTCTCAAGTTCATAGTTAAAATCCAGAAAACACTAACAAAATAACAGGCTGTTTTGAAAGCTGATATTCATTTAGCCACACAGAACCGGATAATTCTGGTTTGCTCCAGACCTATCTGGACACACTCACATGGAATTCGTGTGCAAAGGACCCAAAAATGCAGCGTCAAACTGGTTTTGGAGAAAAGCAAAGTCTTTTTCTTGGGCAAGTGGATTCAATGTCATGTTTACAAACACAAGTATAATTTTTCACCTGGTTTCTGTAGTATTCTACTCAGAAAACCCTTATGTGTACCTGATGTGTCTCCATGTGAATCCAATTAGCACTTGCCAACAGAAAAAGAAAATGTGACATGCCGAAATTCATTCCAAACTCTCAAGTTCATAGTTAAAATCCAGAAAACACTAACAAACACACAGGCTGTTTTAAAAGCTGATATTCATTTATCCACACAGAACCGGATAATTCTGGTTTGCTCCAGACCTATCTGGACACACTCACATGGAATTCGTGTGCAAAGGACCCAAAAATGCAGCGTCAAACTGGTTTTGGAGAAAAGCAAAGTCTTTTTCTTGGGCAAGTGGATTCAATGTCATGTTTACAAACACAAGTATAATTTTTCACCTGGTTTCTGTAGTATTCTACTCAGAAAACCCTTATGTGTACCTGATGTGTCTCCATGTGAATCCAATTAGCACTTGCCAACAGAAAAAGAAAATGTGACATGCCGAAATTCATTCCAAACTCTCAAGTTCATAGTTAAAATCCAGAAAACACTAACAAAATAACAGGCTGTTTTGAAAGCTGATATTCATTTAGCCACACAGAACCGGATAATTCTGGTTTGCTCCAGACCTATCTGGACACACTCACATGGAATTCGTGTGCAAAGGACCCAAAAATGCAGCGTCAAACTGGTTTTGGAGAAAAGCAAAGTCTTTTTCTTGTGCAAATGGATTCAATGTCATGTTTTCAAACACAAGTATAATTTTTCACCTGGTTTCTGTAGTATTCTACTCAGAAAACTCCAATGTGTACTTGTTGTGTCTCCATGTGGAACCAATTAGTGTTTGCCAACAAAAAAAAGCAAAGTGTTACGTGCCCGAATTCATTCTAAACTCTAAAGTTCATAGATAAAAATCAGAAAACAGAAACAAACACGAGACTGTAGCAAGAGCTGGGATTGCGTTAGGCAGAAGAGAACCGGATATTTCTGGTTAGGTCCAGACCTATCTGGACAAATTCATGTGCAATTTGTGTGCAAAGGACCCAGAAAAGCATATTGCCCCTTTTTTTTGAGAAAAGCAAGGTCTTTTTCTTGGGCAAGTGGATTCAATGTCATGTTTACAGTCGCAAATATAATTTTTAACCTGGTTTCTGTAGCATTCTACTCAGAAAACTCGAATGTGTACGTGTTGTATCTCCATGTGGAACCAATTGGCGTGTGCCAACAAGAAAACATAATGTAACATGATAAAATTCATTCAAAACTCTAAAGTTCATACATAATATCCAGAAAACACTAACAAACTCACAGGCTGTTTTACAAGCTGATATTCATTTAGGAACACAGAACCGGATAGTTCTGGTTGGATCGAGACCTATAAGACCAAACTCGTGTGGAATTTGTGTGTAAAGGACCCAGAAAAAAATATTGAAAATGGTTTTGGAGAAAAGCAGTCTTTTTCTTGGGCAAGTGGATTCAATGTCATGTTTACAAACACAAGTATAATTTTTCACCTGGTTTCTGTAGTATTCTACTCAGAAAACCCTTATGTGTACCTGATGTGTCTCCATGTGAATCCAATTAGCACTTGCCAACAGAAAAAGAAAATGTGACATGCCGAAATTCATTCCAAACTCTCAAGTTCATAGTTAAAATCCAGAAAACACTAACAAAATAACAGGCTGTTTTAAAAGCTGATATTCATTTAGCCACACAGAACCGGATAATTCTGGTTTGCTCCAGACCTATCTGGACACACTCACATGGAATTCGTGTGCAAAGGACCCAAAAATGCAGCGTCAAACTGGTTTTGGAGAAAAGCAAAGTCTTTTCCTTGGGCAAATGGATTCAATGTCATGTTACAAACACAAGTATACTTATTCACATGGTTTCTCTAGCATTCTACTCAGACAACTCCAATGTGTACCTGTTGTGTCTCCATGTGGAACCAATTAGTGTGTGCCAACAACAAAAGCAAAGTGTTACGTGCCCGAATTCATTCCAAACTCTAAAGTTCATAGATAAAAATCAGAAAACAGAAACAAACACGAGACTGTAGCAAGAGCTGGGATTGAGTTAGGCAGAAGAGAACCGGATATTTCTGGTTAGGTCCAGACCTATCTGGACAAATTCATGTGCAATTTGTGTGCAAAGGACCCAGAAAAGCATATTGCCCCTTTTTTTTTTGAGAAAAGCAAGGTCTTTTTCTTGGGCAAGTGGATTCAATGTCATGTTTACAGTCGCAAATATAATTTTTAACCTGGTTTCTGTAGCATTCTACTCAGAAAACTCGAATGTGTACCTGTTGTGTCTCCATGTGGAACCAATTGTTGTGTGCCAACAGAAAAACAAAATGTTACATGATAAAATTCATTCAAAACTCTAAAGTTCATACATAATATCCCAAAAACACTAACAAACTCACACGATGTTTTACAAGCTGATATTCATTTAGGCACACAGAACCGGATAGTTCTGGTTGGATCGAGACCTATAAGGACAAACTCGTTTGGAATTCGTGTGCGAAGGACCCAGAAAAAAATATTGAAAATGGTTTTGGAGAAAAGCAAAGTCTTTTTCTTGGGCAAGTGGATTCAATCTCATGTTTACAAACACAAGTATACTTTTTCACCTGGTTTCTGCAGTATTCTACTCAGAAAACACTTATGTGTACCTGATGTGTCTCCATGTGAATCCAATTAGCATTTGCCAACAGAAAAATAAAATGTGACACGCCAAAATTCATTCCAAACTCTCAAGTTCATAGTTAATATCCAGAAAACACTAACAAACACACAGGCTGTTTTAAAAGCTGATATTCATTTAGCCACAGAGAACCGGATAATTCTGGTTTGCTCCAGACCTATCTGGACACACTCACGTGGAATTTGTGTGCAAAGGACCCAGAAATGCAGCGTCAAACTGGTTTTGGAGAAAAGCAAAGTCTTTTTCTTGGGCAAGTGGATTCAATGTCATGTTTACAAACACAAGTATACTTTTTCACATGGTTTCTGTAGTATTCTACTCAGAAAACTCCAATGTGTACTTGTTGTGTCTCCATGTGGAACCTATTAGTGTGTGCCACCAAAAAAGCAAAGTGTTACGTGCCCGAATTCATTCCAAACTCTAAAGTTCATAGATAAAAATCAGAAAACAGAAACAAACACGAGACTGTAGCAAGAGCTGGGATTGAGTTAGGCAGAAGAGAACCGGATATTTCTGGTTAGGTCCAGACCTATCTGGACAAATTCATGTGCAATTTGTGTGCAAAGGACCCCGAAAAGAATATTGCCCCTTTTTTTTGAGAAAAGCAAGGTCTTTTTCTTGGGCAAGTGGATTCAATGTCATGTTTACAGTCGCAGATATAATTTTTAACCTGATTTCTGTAGCATTCTGCTCAGAAAACTCGAATGTGTACGTGTTGTATCTCCATGTGGAACCAATTGGCGTGTGCCAACAAGATAATATAATGTAACATGATAAAATTCATTCAAAACTCGAAAGTTCATAGTTAATATCCAGAAAACACTAACAAACTCACAGGCTGTTTTACAAGCTGATATTCATTTAGGAACACAGAACCGGATAGTTCTGGTTGGATCGAGACCTATAAGGCCAAACTCGTGTGGAATTTGTTTGCAGAGGACCCAGAAAAAAATATTGAAACTGGTTTTGGAGAAAAGCGAAGTCTTTTTCTTGGGCAAGTGGATTCAATGTCATGTTTACAAACACAAGTATATTTTTCACCTGGTTTCTGTAGCATTCTACTCAGAAAACACTTATGTGTCCCTTTGTGTCTCCATGTGGAACCAATTAGCGTGTGGCAACAAAAAAACAAAATGTAACAAGATAAAATTCATTCAAAACTTGAAATTTCATACATAATATCCAGAAAACACTAACAAACTCACAGGCTGTTTTACAAGCTGATATTCATTTAGGAACACAGAACCGGATAGTTCTGGTTGGATCCAGACATATCAGGCCAAACTCGTGTGGAATTTGTTTGCAGAGGACCCAGAGAAAAATATTGAAACTGGTTTTGGAGAAAAGCAAAGTCTTTTTCTTGGGCAATTGGATTCAATTTCATGTTTACAAATACAAGTATACTTTTTCACCTGGTTTCTGTAGCATTCTACTCAGAAAACACTTATGTGTACCTGATGTGTCTCCATGTGAATCCAATTAGCATTTGCCAACAGAAAAACAAAATGTGACATGCCAAAATTCATTGCAAACTCTCAAGTTCATAGGTAATATCCAGAAAACACTAACAAACACACAGGCTGTTTTAAAAGCTGATATTCATTTAGCCACACAGAACCGGATAATTCTGGTTAGGTCCAGACGTATCTGGACACACTCACGTGGAATTCGTGTGCAAAGGACCCAAAAATGCAGCGTCAAACTGGTTTTGGAGAAAAGCAAAGTCTTTTTCTTGGGCAAATGGATTCAATGTCATATTTTCAAACACAAGTATAATTTTTCACTTGGTTTCTGTAGTATTCTACTCAGAAAACTCGAATGTGTACCTGTTGTGTCTCCATGTGGAACCAATTGGCGTGTGCCAACAAAAAAACAAAATGGTAAATGATAAAATTTATTCAAAACTCTAAAGTTCATACATAATATCCAGAAAACACTAACAAACTCACACGCAGTTTTACAAGCTGATATTCATTTAGGCTCACAGAACTGGATCGTTCTGGTTGGATCCAGACCTATCTGGATATTCTTGTGCGGAATTCGTGTGGAAAGGACCCAGAAAAAAATATTGAAACTGGTTTTGGAGAAAAGCATAGTCTTTTTCTTGGGCAAGTGGATTGAATGTCATGTTTACAGTCGCAAATATAATTTTTAACCTGGTTTCTGTAGCATTCTACTCAGAAAACTCGAATGTGTACGTGTTGTATCTCCATGTGGAACCAATTGGCGTGTGACAACAAGAAAACATAATGTAACATGATAAAATTCATTCAAAACTCTAAAGTTCATACATAATATCCAGAAAACACTAACAAACTCACAGGCTGTTTTACAAGCTGATATTCATTTAGGAACACAGAACCGAATAGTTCTGGTTGGATCGAGACCTATAAGGCCAAACTCGTGTGGAATTTGTGTGCAAAGGTCCCAGAAAAAAATATTGAAACTGGTTTTGGAGAAAAGCAAAGTCTTTTTCTTGGGCAAGTGGATTCAATGTCATGTTTACAAACACAAGTATAATTTTTCACCTGGTTTCTGTAGTATTCTACTTAGAAAACCCTTATGTGTACCTGTTGTGTCTCCATGTGAATCCAATTAGCATTTGCCAACAGAAAAAGAAAATGTGACATGCCCAAATTCATTCCAAACTCTCAAGTTCATAGTTAAAATCCAGAAAACACTAACAAAATAACAGGCTGTTTTAAAAGCTGATATTCATTTAGCCACACAGAACCGGATAATTCTGGTTTGCTCCAGACCTATCTGGACACACTCACATGGAATTCGTGTGCAAAGGACCCAAAAATGCAGCGTCAAACTGGTTTTGGAGAAAAGCAAAGTCTTTTTCTTGGGCAAGTGGATTCAATGTCATGTTTACAAACACAAGTATACTTTTTCACCTGGTTTCTGTAGCATTCTACTCAGAAAACTCCAATGTGTACCTGTTGTGTCTCCATGTGGAACCAATTAGTGTGTGCCAACAAAAAAAGCAAAGTGTTATGTGCCCGAATTCATTCTAAACTCTAAAGTTCATAGATAAAAATCAGAAAACAGAAACAAACACGAGACTGTAGCAAGAGCTGGGATTGCGTTAGGCAGAAGAGAACCGGATATTTCTGGTTAGGTCCAGAACTATCTGGACAAATTCATGTGCAATTTGTGTGCAAAGGACCCAGAAAAGCATATTGCCCCCTTTTTTTGAGAAAAGCAAGGTCTTTTTCTTGAGCAAGTGGATTCAATGTCATGTTTACAGTCGCAAATATAATTTTTAACCTGGTTTCTGTAGCATTCTACTCAGAAAACTCGAATGTGTACGTGTTGTATCTCCATGTGGAACCAATTGGCGTGTGCCAACAAGAAAACATAATGTAACATGATAAAATTCATTCAAAACTCGAAAGTTCATACATAATATCCAGAAAACACTAACAAACTCACAGGCTGTTTTACAAGCTGATATTCATTTAGGAACACAGAACCGGATAGTTCTGGTTGGATCGAGACCTATAAGACCAAACTCGTGTGGAATTTGTGTGCAAAGGACCCAGAAAAAAATATTGAAAATGGTTTTGGAGAAAAGCAAAGTCTTTTTCTTGGGCAAGTGGATTCAATGTCATGTTTACAAACACAAGTATAATTTTCACCTGGTTTCTGTAGTATTCTACTCAGAAAACCCTTATGTGTACCTGATGTGTCTCCATGTGAATCCAATAATATTTGCCAACAGAAAAATAAAATGTGACACGCCAAAATTCATTCCAAACTCTCAAGTTCATAGTTAATTCCAGAAAACACTAACAAACACACAGGCTGTTTTAAAAGCTGATATTCATTTAGCCACAGAGAACCGGATAATTCTGGTTTGCTCCAGACCTATCTGGACACACTCACGTGGAATTTGTGTGCAAAGGACCCAGAAATGCAGCGTCAAACTGGTTTTGGAGAAGAAAAAAGTCTTTTTCTTGGGCAAATGGATTCAATGTCATGTTTACAAACACAAGTATACTTTTTCACATGGTTTCTGTAGTATTCTACTCAGAAAACTCCAATGTGTACTTGTTGTGTCTCCATGTGAAACCAATTAGTGTGTGCCACCAAAAAAGCAAAGTGTTACGTGCCCGAATTCATTCCAAACTCTAAAGTTCATAGATAAAAATGAGAAAACAAAACAAACACGAGACTGTAGCAAGAGCTGGGATTGCGTTAGGCAGAAGAGAACCGGATATTTCTGGTTAGGTCCATACGTATCTGGACAAATTCATGTGCAATTTGTGTGCAAAGGACCCAGAAAAGAATATTGACACTGGTTTTTGAGAAAAGCAAGGTCTTTTTCTTGGGCAAGTGGATTCAATGTCATGTTTACAGTCGCAGATATAATTTTTAACCTGGTTTCTGTAGCATTCTACTCAGAAAACTCGAATGTGTACCTGTTGTGTCTCCATGTGGAACCAATTGGCGTGTGCCAACAAAAAAACAAAATGTTACATGATAAAATTCATTCAAAACTCTAAAGTTCATACATAATATCCCGAAAACACTAACAATCTCACAGGGTGTTTTACAAGCTGATATTCATTTAGGAACACAGAACCGGATAGTTCTGGTTGATTCGAGACTATAAGGCCAAACTCGTGTGGAATTTGTGTGCAAAGGACCCAGAAAAGAATATTGACACTGGTTTTGGAGAAAAGCAAAGTCTTTTTCTTGGGCAAGTGGATTCAATGTCATGTTTACAAACACAAGTATATTTTTCACCTGGTTCCTGTAGCATTCTACTCAGAAAACACTTATGTGTCCCTTTGTGTCTCCATGTGGAACCAATTAGCGTGTGGCAACAAAAAAACAAAATGTAACAAGATAAAATTCATTCAAAACTTGAAATTTCATACATAATATCCAGAAAACACTAACAAACTCACAGGCTGTTTTACATGCTGATATTCATTTAGGAACACAGATCCGGATAGTTCTGGTTGGATCCAGACATATCAGGCCAAACTCGTGTGGAATTTGTTTGCAGAGGACCCAGAAAAAAATATTGAAACTGGTTTTGGAGAAAAGCAAAGTCTTTTTCTTGGGCAAGTGGATTCAATGTCATGTTTACAAATACAAGTATACTTTTTCACCTGGTTTCTGTAGCATTCTACTCAGAAAACACTTATGTGTACCTGATGTGTCTCCATGTGAATCCAATTAGCACTTGCCAACAGAAAAACAAAATGTGACATGCCAAAATTCATTGCAAACTCTCAAGTTCATAGGTAATATCCAGAAAACACTAACAAACACACAGGCTGTTTTAAAAGCTGATATTCATTTAGCCACACAGAACCGGATAATTCTGGTTAGGTCCAGACGTATCTGGACACACTCACGTGGAATTCGTGTGCAAAGGACCCAAAAATGCAGCGTCAAACTGGTTTTGGAGAAAAGCAAAGTCTTTTTCTTGGGCAAATGGATTCAATGTCATGTTTTCAAACACAAGTATAATTTTTCACTTGGTTTCTGTAGTATTCTACTCAGAAAACTCGAATGTGTACCTGTTGTGTCTCCATGTGGAACCAATTAGCGTGTGCCAACAAAAAAACAAAATGGTACATGATAAAATTTATTCAAAACTCTAAAGTTCATACATAATATCCAGAAAACACTAACAAACTCACACGCAGTTTTACAAGCTGATATTCATTTAGGCTCACAGAACTGGATCGTTCTGGTTGGATCCAGACCTATCTGGATATTCTTGTGCGGAATTCGTGTGGAAAGGACCCAGAAAAAAATATTGAAACTGGTTTTGGAGAAAAGCATAGTCTTTTTCTTGGGCAAGTGGATTGAATGTCATGTTTACAGTCGCAAATATAATTTTTAACCTGGTTTCTGTAGCATTCTACTCAGAAAACTCGAATGTGTACGTGTTGTATCTCCATGTGGAACCAATTGGCGTGTGACAACAAGAAAACATAATGTAACATGATAAAATTCATTCAAAACTCTAAAGTTCATACATAATATCCAGAAAACACTAACAAACTCACAGGCTGTTTTACAAGCTGATATTCATTTAGGAACACAGAACCGAATAGTTCTGGTTGGATCGAGACCTATAAGGCCAAACTCGTGTGGAATTTGTGTGCAAAGGTCCCAGAAAAAAATATTGAAACTGGTTTTGGAGAAAAGCAAAGTCTTTTTCTTGGGCAAGTGGATTCAATGTCATGTTTACAAACACAAGTATAATTTTTCACCTGGTTTCTTTAGTATTCTACTTAGAAAACCCTTATGTGTACCTGTTGTGTCTCCATGTGAATCCAATTAGCATTTGCCAACAGAAAAAGAAAATGTGACATGCCCAAATTCATTCCAAACTCTCAAGTTCATAGTTAAAATCCAGAAAACACTAACAAAATAACAGGCTGTTTTAAAAGCTGATATTCATTTAGCCACACAGAACCGGATAATTCTGGTTTGCTCCAGACCTATCTGGACACACTCACATGGAATTCGTGTGCAAAGGACCCAAAAATGCAGCGTCAAACTGGTTTTGGAGAAAAGCAAAGTCTTTTTCTTGGGCAAGTGGATTCAATGTCATGTTTACAAACACAAGTATACTTTTTCACCTGGTTTCTGTAGCATTCTACTCAGAAAACTCCAATGTGTACCTGTTGTGTCTCCATGTGGAACCAATTAGTGTGTGCCAACAAAAAAAGCAAAGTGTTACGTGCCCGAATTCATTCTAAACTCTAAAGTTCATAGATAAAAATCAGAAAACAGAAACAAACACGAGACTGTAGCAAGAGCTGGGATTGCGTTAGGCAGAAGAGAACCGGATATTTCTGGTTAGGTCCAGACCTATCTGGACAAATTCATGTGCAATTTGTGTGCAAAGGACCCAGAAAAGCATATTGCCCCTTTTTTTTGAGAAAAGCAAGGTCTTTTTCTTGGGCAAGTGGATTCAATGTCATGTTTACAGTCGCAAATATAATTTTTAACCTGGTTTCTGTAGCATTCTACTCAGAAAACTCGAATGTGTACGTGTTGTATCTCCATGTGGAACCAATTGGCGTGTGCCAACAAGAAAACATAATGTAACATGATAAAATTCATTCAAAACTCGAAAGTTCATACATAATATCCAGAAAACACTAACAAACTCACAGGCTGTTTTACAAGCTGATATTCATTTAGGAACACAGAACCGGATAGTTCTGGTTGGATCGAGACCTATAAGACCAAACTCGTGTGGAATTTGTGTGCAAAGGACCCAGAAAAAAATATTGAAAATGGTTTTGGAGAAAAGCAAAGTCTTTTTCTTGGGCAAGTGGATTCAATGTCATGTTTACAAACACAAGTATAATTTTCACCTGGTTTCTGTAGTATTCTACTCAGAAAACCCTTATGTGTACCTGATGTGTCTCCATGTGAATCCAATAATATTTGCCAACAGAAAAATAAAATGTGACACGCCAAAATTCATTCCAAACTCTCAAGTTCATAGTTAATATCCAGAAAACACTAACAAACACACAGGCTGTTTTAAAAGCTGATATTCATTTAGCCACAGAGAACCGGATAATTCTGGTTTGCTCCAGACCTATCTGGACACACTCACGTGGAATTTGTGTGCAAAGGACCCAGAAATGCAGCGTCAAACTGGTTTTGGAGAAGAAAAAAGTCTTTTTCTTGGGCAAATGGATTCAATGTCATGTTTACAAACACAAGTATACTTTTTCACATGGTTTCTGTAGTATTCTACTCAGAAAACTCCAATGTGTACTTGTTGTGTCTCCATGTGAAACCAATTAGTGTGTGCCACCAAAAAAGCAAAGTGTTACGTGCCCGAATTCATTCCAAACTCTAAAGTTCATAGATAAAAATGAGAAAACAAAACAAACACGAGACTGTAGCAAGAGCTGGGATTGCGTTAGGCAGAAGAGAACCGGATATTTCTGGTTAGGTCCATACGTATCTGGACAAATTCATGTGCAATTTGTGTGCAAAGGACCCAGAAAAGAATATTGACACTGGTTTTTGAGAAAAGCAAGGTCTTTTTCTTGGGCAAGTGGATTCAATGTCATGTTTACAGTCGCAGATATAATTTTTAACCTGGTTTCTGTAGCATTCTACTCAGAAAACTCGAATGTGTACCTGTTGTGTCTCCATGTGGAACCAATTGGCGTGTGCCAACAAAAAAACAAAATGTTACATGATAAAATTCATTCAAAACTCTAAAGTTCATACATAATATCCCGAAAACACTAACAATCTCACAGGGTGTTTTACAAGCTGATATTCATTTAGGAACACAGAACCGGATAGTTCTGGTTGATTCGAGACTATAAGGCCAAACTCGTGTGGAATTTGTGTGCAAAGGACCCAGAAAAGAATATTGACACTGGTTTTGGAGAAAAGCAAAGTCTTTTTCTTGGGCAAGTGGATTCAATGTCATGTTTACAAACACAAGTATATTTTTCACCTGGTTTCTGTAGCATTCTACTCAGAAAACACTTATGTGTCCCTTTGTGTCTCCATGTGGAACCAATTAGCATGTGGCAACAAAAAAACAAAATGTAACAAGATAAAATTCATTCAAAACTTGAAATTTCATACATAATATCCAGAAAACACTAACAAACTCACAGGCTGTTTTACATGCTGATATTCATTTAGGAACACAGAACCGGATAGTTCTGGTTGGATCTAGACATATCAGGCCAAACTCGTGTGGAATTTGTTTGCAGAGGACCCAGAAAAAAATATTGAAACTGGTTTTGGAGAAAAGCAAAGTCTTTTTCTTGGGCAAGTGGATTCAATGTCATGTTTACAAATACAAGTATACTTTTTCACCTGGTTTCTGTAGCATTCTACTCAGAAAACACTTATGTGTACCTGATGTGTCTCCATGTGAATCCAATTAGCACTTGCCAACAGAAAAAGAAAATGTGACATCCCGAAATTCATTCCAAACTCTCAAGTTCATAGTTAAAATCCAGAAAAAACTAACAAAATAACAGGCTGTTTTAAAAGCTGATATTCATTTAGCCACACAGAACCGGATAATTCTGGTTTACTCCAGACCTATCTGGACACACTCACATGGAATTCGTGTGCAAAGGACCCAAAAATGCAGCGTCAAACTGGTTTTGGAGAAAAGCAAAGTCTTTTTCTTGGGCAAATGGATTCAATGTCATGTTTACAAAAACAAGTATAATTTTTCACATGGTTTCTGTAGCATTCTACTCAGAAAACTCCAATGTGTACCTGTTGTGTCTCCATGTGGAACCAATTAGTGTGTGCCAACAAAAAAAGCAAAGTGTTACGTGCCCGAATTCATTCCAAACTCTAAAGTTCATAGATAAAAATCAGAAAACAGAAACAAACACGAGACTGTAGCAAGAGCCTGGATTCAGTTAGGCAGAAGAGAACCGGATATTTCTGGTTAGGTCCAGACCTATCTGGACAAATTCATGTGCAATTTGTGTGCAAAGGACCCAGAAAAGCATATTGCCCCTTTTTTTTGAGAAAAGCAAGGTCTTTTTCTTGGGCAAGTGGATTCAATGTCATGTTTACAGTCACAGATATAATTTTTAACCTGGTTTCTGTAGCATTCTACTCAGAAAACTCGAATGTGTACCTGTTGTGTCTCCATGTGGAACCAATTGGCGTGTGCCAACAAAAAAACAAAATGTAACATGATAAAATTAATTCAATACTCGAAAGTTCATACATAATATCCAGAAAACACTAACAAACTCACAGGCTGTTTTACAATCTGATATTCATTTAGGAACACAGAACCGGATAGTTCTGGTTGGATCCAGACCTTAAGGCCAAACTCGTGTGGAATTTGTGTGCAATGGACCCATAAAAAAACATTGAATCTGGTTTTGGAGAAAAGCAGTCTTTTTCTTGGGCAATTGGATTCAATGTCATGTTTACAAACACAAGTATACTTTTTCACCTGGTTCTATAGTATTCTACTCAGAAAACACTTATGTGTACCTGATGTGTCTCCATGTGAATCCAATTAGCATTTGCCAACAGAAAAACAAAATGTGACATGCCAAAATTCATTCCAAACTCTCAAGTTCATAGTTAATATCCAGAAAACACTAACAAACACACAGGATGTTTTACAAGCTGATATTCATTTAGCCACACAGAACCGGATAATTCTGGTTTGCTCCAGACCTATCTGGACAATGTCACGTGGAATTCGTGTACAAAGGACCCCCAAAAAATATTGAAACTGGTTTTGGAGAAAAGCAAAGTCTTTTTCATGGGCAAGTGGATTCAACGTCATGTTTACAAACACAAGTATATTTTTCTTCTGGTTTCTGTAGCCTTCTACTCAGAAAACTCCAATGTGTACCTGTTGTGTCTCCATGTTGAACCAATTAGTGTGTGCCAACAAAAATTAAAGTTTTACGTGCCCGAACTCATTCCAAATTCTAAACTTCATAGATAAAAATCAGAAAACAGAAACAAACATGAGACTGTAGCAAGAGCCGGGATTGAGTTAGGCAGAAGAGAACCGGATATTTCTGGTTAGGTCCATACCTATCTGGATATTCTCGTGCGGAATTCGTGTGCAAATGACCCAGAAAAAAATATTGAAACTGGTTTTGGAGAAAAGCATAGTCTTTTTCTTGGGCAAGTGGATTCAATGTCATGTTTACAAACACAAGTATAGTTTTTCACCTGGTTTCTGTAGTATTCTAGTAAGAAAACCCTTATGTGTACCTGATGTGTCTCCATGTGAATCCAATTAGCATTTGCCAACAGAAAAACAAAATGTGAAATGCCCAAATTCATTCCAAACTCTCAAGTTCATAGTTAATATCCAGAAAACACTAACAAACACACAGGCTGTTTTAAAAGCTGATATTCATTTAGCCACACAGAACCGGATAATTCTGGTTAGGTCCAGACATACCTGGACACACTCACGTGGAATTCGTGTGCAAAGGACCCAGAAATAAAGCGTCAAACTGGTTTTGGAGAATAGCAAATTCTTTTTCTTGGGCAAGTGGATTCAACGTCATGTTTACAAACACAAGTATACTCTTTCACCTGGTTTCTGTAGCATTCTACTCAGAAAACTCCAATGTGTACCTGTTGTGTCTCCATGTGGAACCAATTAGTGTGTGCCAACAAAAAAAGCAAAGTGTTACGTGCCCGAATTCATTCCAAACTCTAAAGTTCATAGATAAAAATCAGAAAACATAAACAAACATGAGACTGTAGCAAGAGCTGGGATTGCATTAGGCGGAAGAGAACCGGATATTTCTGGTTAGGTCCAGACCTATCTGGACAAATTCATGTGCAATTTGTGTGCAAAGGACTCAGAAAAGAATATTGACACTGGTTTTTGAGAAAAGCAAGGTCTTTTTCTTGGGCAAGTGGATTCAATGTCATGTTTACAGTCGCAAATATAATTTTTCACCTGGTTTC
Source organism: Sylvilagus floridanus (assembly GCA_949820135.1). NCBI lineage: Eukaryota > Metazoa > Chordata > Mammalia > Lagomorpha > Leporidae > Sylvilagus > Sylvilagus floridanus. Next base: position 157,396,204 of record OX463227.1, on the reverse strand, counting down.
TGTAGCATTCTACTCAGAAAACTCGAATGTGTACCTGTTGTGTGTCCATGTGGAACCAATTAGCGTGTGCCAACAAAAAAACAAAATATTACATGATAAAATTCATTCAAAACTCTAAAGTTCATACATAATATCCAGAAAACACTAACAAACTCACAGGCTGTTTTACAAGTTGATGTTCATTTAGGCACACAGAACCGGATAGTTCTGGTTGGAATCAGACCTATAAGGCCAAACTCGTGTGGAATTTGTGTGCAAAGGACCAAGAAAAAAATATTGAAACTGGTTTTGGAGAAAAGCAAAGTCTTTTTTTTGGGCAAGTGGATTCAATGTCATGTTTACAAACACAAGTATACTTTTTCAGCTGGTTTCTGTAGGATGCTACTCAGAAAACACTTATGTGTACCTGTTGTGTCTCCATGTGAATCCAATTAGCATTTGGCAACAGAAAAACAAAATATGACATGCCAAAATTCATTCCAAATTCTAAAGTTCATAGTTAAAATCCAGAAAACACTAACAAACACGCAGTCTGTTTTAAAACTGATATTCCTTTAGCCCCACAGAACCGGATAATTCTGGTTTGCTCCTGACTTATCAGGACACACTCACGTGGAATTCCTGTGCCAAGGACCCAGAAATGCAGCGTCAAACTGGTTTTGGGGAAAAGCAATGTCCTTTTCTTGGGCAAGTGGATTCAACATCATGTTTACAAACACAAGTATACTTTTTCTTCTGGTTTCTGCAGCATTCTACTCAGAAAACTCCAATGTGTACCTATTGTGTCTCCATGTGCAACCAATTATGTGTGCCAACAAAAAAACAAAATGTTACATGATAAAATTCATTCAAAACTCGAAAGTTCATACATAATATCCAGAAAACACTAACAAACTCACAGGCTGTTTTACAAGCTGATATTCATTTAGGAACACAGAACCGGATAGTTCTGATTGGATCCAGACCTATAAGGCCAACTGGTGTGGAATTTGTGTGCAAAGGACCCAGAAAAAAGTATTGAAACTGGTTTTGGAGAAAAGCAGTCTTTTTCTTGGGCAAGTGGATTCAATGTCATGTTTACAAACTCAAGTATACTTTTTCACCTGGTTTATGTACTATTCTACTCAGAAAAAACTTACGTGTACCTGAGGTGTCTCCATGTGAATCCAATTAGCATTTGCCAACAGAAAAAGAAAATGTGACATGCCAAAATTCATTCCAAACTCTCAAGCTCATAGTTAATATTCAGAAAACACTAACAAACACACAGGCTGTTTTAAAAGCTGATATTGATTTAGCCACCCAGAACCGGATAATTCTGGTTTGCTCCAGACCTATCTGGACAAACTCACGTGGAATTCGTGTGCAAAGGACCCAGAAAAAAATATTGAAACTGGTTTTGGAGAAAAGCAAAGTCTTTTTCTTGGGAAAGTGGATTCAACGTCATGTTTACAAACACAAGTATAATTTTCTTCAGATTTCTGCAGCATTCTATTCAGAAACCTCGAATGTGTACCTGTTGTGTGTCCATGTGGAACCAATTAGTGTGTGCCAACAAAAAAAGCAAAGTGTTACGTGCCCGAATTCATTCCAAACTCTAAAGTTCATAGATAAAAATCAGAAAACAGAAACAAACACGAGACTGTAGCAAGAGCTGGGATTGAGTTAGGCAGAAGAGAAATGGATATTTCTGGTTACGTCCAGACCTATCTGGACAAATTCATGCGCAATTTGTGTGCAAAGAACCCAGAAAATAATATTGACTCTGATTTTTGAGAAAAGCATGGTCTTTTTCTTGGGCAAGTGGATTCAATGTCATGTTTACAGTCGCAAATATGATTTTTCACCTGGTTTCTGTAACATTCTACTCAGAAAACTCGAATGTGTACCTGTTGTGTGTCCATGTGGAACCAATTAGCGTGTGCCAACAAGAAAACATAATTTAACATGATAAAATTCATTCAAAACTCTAAAGTTCATACATAATATCCAGAAAACACTAACAAACTCACAGGCTGTTTTACAAGCTGATATTCATTTAGGCACACAGAACCGGATCGTTCTGGTTGGATCCAGACCTATCTGGATATTCTCATGCAGAATTCGTGTGCAAAGGACCCAGAAAAAAATATTGACACTGGTTTTTGAGAAAAGCAATGTCCTTTTCTTGGGCAAGTGGATTCAATGTCATGTGTACAAACAGAATTATATTTTGCACCTGGTTTCTGTAGCATTCTACTCAGATAACATTTATGTGTACCTGTTGTGTCTCAATGTGGAAGCAATTAGCTTTTGCCAACAAAAACACAAAATGTTACATGATAAAATTCATTCAAAACTAGAAAGTTCATACATAATATCCAGAAAACTCTAACAAAATCACAGGCTGTTTTACAAGCTGATATTCATTTAAGCACACAGAACTGGATCGTTCTGGTTGGATCCAGACCAATCTGGATATTCTCATGCAGAATTCTTGTGCAAAGGGTCAGAAAAAATATTGAAACTGGTTTTGGAGAAAAGCAAACTCTTTTTCTTCGGCAAGTGGATTCAATGTCATGTTAGCAAACACAAATATCATTTTTCACCTGGTTTCTGTAGCATTCTACTCAGAAAACTGCAATGTGTTCCTGTTGTGTCTCCATGTGAATCCAATTAGCATTTGCCAACAGAAAAACAAAATGTGACATGCCAAAATTCATTCCAAATTCTAAAGTTCATAGTTAAAATCCAGAAAACACTAACAAACACGCAGTCTGTTTTAAAACTGATATTCCTTTAGCCCCACAGAACCGGATAATTCTGGTTTGCTCCTGACTTATCAGGACACACTCACGTGGAATTCCTGTGCCAAGGACCCAGAAATGCAGCGTCAAACTGGTTTTGGGGAAAAGCAATGTCCTTTTCTTGGGCAAGTGGATTCAACGTCATGTTTACAAACACAAGTATACTTTTTCTTCTGGTTTCTGCAGCATTCTACTCAGAAAACTCCAATGTGTACCTATTGTGTCTCCATGGGCAACCAATTATGTGTGCCAACAAAAAAACAAAATGTTACATGATAAAATCCATTCAAAACTTGAAAGTTCATACATAATAACCAGAAAACACTAACAAACTCACAGGCTGTTTTATAAGCTGATATTCATTTAGGCACAGAGAACTGGATCGTTCTGGTTGGATCCAGACCTATCTGGATATTCTCGTGCAGAATTTGTTTGCAAAGGACCCAGAAAAATATATTGAAACTGGTTTTGGATAAAAGCAAAGTCTTTTTCTTGGGAAAGTGGATTCAATCTCATGTTTACAAACACAAGTACACTTTTTCTTCTGCTTTCAGTAGCATTCTACTCAGAAAACTCCAATGTGTACCTGTTGTGTCTCCATGTGGAACCAATTAATGTGTGCCAACAAAAAAACCAAAGTGTTACGTGCCCGAATTCATTCCAAACTCTAAAGTTCATAGATAAAAATCAGAAAACAGAAACAAACACGAGACTGTAGCAAGAGCTGGGATTGAGTTAGGCAGAAGAGAACCGGATATTTCTGGTTAGGTCCAGACCTATCTGGACAAATTCATGTGCAATTTGTGTGCAAAACCCAGAAAAGAATATTGACACTGGTTTTTGAGAAAAGCAAGGTCTTTTTCTTGGGCAAGTGGATTCAATGTCATGTTAGCAAACACAAATATCATTTTTCACCTGGTTTCTGTAGCATTCTACTCAGAAAACACTTATGTGTACCTGTTGTGTGTCCATGTGAATCCAATTAGCATTTGCCAACAGAAAAACAAAATGTGACATGCCCAAATTCATTCCAAACTCTCAAGTTCATAGTTAATATCCAGAAAACACTAAAAAACACACAGGCTGTTTTAAAAGGTGATATTCATTTAGCCACCCAGAACCGGATAATTCTGCTTTGCTCCAGACCTATCTGGACAAACTCACGTGGAATTCGTGTGCAAAGGACCCAGAAAAAAATATTGAAACTAGTTTTGGAGAAAAGCAAAGTCTTTTTCATGGGCAAGTGGATTCAACGTCATGCTTACAAACACAAGTATACTTTTTCAACTAGTTTCTGTAGCATTCTACTCAGAAAACTCTCAAGTTCATAGTTAAAATCCAGAAAACACTAACAAACACGCAGTCTGTTTTAAAACTGATATTCCTTTAGCCACACAGAACCGGATAATTCTGGTTTGCTCCAGAATTATCTGGACAAAATCAAGTGGAATTCGTGTGCAAAGGACCCAAAAATGCAGCGTCAAGCTGGTTTTGGAGAAAAGCAATGCCTTTTTCTTGGGCAAGTGGATTCAATCTCATGTTTACAAACACAAGTATACTTTTTCACCTGGTTTCTGTAGCATTCTACTCAGAAAACTCCAATGTGTACCTGTTGTGTCTCCATGTGCAACCAATTAGCGTGTGCCAACAAAAAAAACAAAATGTTACATGATAAAATTCATTCAAAACTCTAAAGTTCATACATAATATCCAGAAAACACTAACAAACTCACAGGCTGTTTTATAAGCTGATACTCATTTAGGCACAGAGAACTGGATCGTTCTGATTGGATCCAGACCTATCTGGATATTCTCGTGCAGAACTTGTTTGCAAAGGACCCAGAAAAATATATTGAAACTGGTTTTGGAGAAAAGCAGTCTTTTTCTTGGGAAAGTAGATTCAATCTCATGTTTACAAACACAAGTATACTTTTTCTTCTGCTTTCAGTAGCATTCTACTCAGAAAACTCGAATGTGTACCTGATGTGTCTCCATGTGGAACCAATTAGTGTGTGCCCACAAAAAAAGCAAAGTGTTTACGTGCCCGAATTCATTCCAAACTTTAAAGTTCATAGATCAAAATCAGAAAACAGAAACAAATACGAGACTGTAGCAAAAGCTGGGATTGAGTTAGGCAGAAGCGAACCGGATACTTCTTGTTAGGTCCAGACCTATCTGGACAAATTCATGTGCAATTTCTGTGCAAAGGACCCAGAAAAGAATATTGACACTGGTTTTTGAGAAAAGCAAGGTCTTTTTCTTGGGCAAGTGCATTCAATGTCTTGTTTACAAACACAAGTATACTTTTTCACCAGGTTCCTGTAGTATTCTACTCAGAAAAAACTTATGTGTACCTGATGTGTCTCCATGTGAATCCAATTAGCATTTGCCAACAGAAAAACAAAATGTTACATGCGAAAATTCATTCCAAACTCTCAAGTTCATAGTTAATGTCCAGAAAACACTAACAAACACACAGGCTGTTTTAAAAGCTGATATTCATTGAGCCACACAGAACCAGATAATTCTGCTTTGCTCCAGACCAACTGGACACACTCATGTGGAATTCGTTTGCAAAGGACACAGAAATGCAGCGTCAAGCTGGTTTTGGAGAAAAGCAAAGTCTTTTTTTTGGGCAAATGGATTCAATGTCATGTTTACAAACACAAGTATACTTTTTCACCTGGTTTCTGTAGCATTCTACTCAGAAAACTCGAATGTGTACCTGTTGTGTCTCCATGTGGAACCAATTAGTGTGTGCCAACAAAAAAAGCAAAGTGTTACGTACCCGAATTCATTCCAAACTCTAAAGTTCATAGAAAAAAATCAGAAAACAGAAACAAACACGAGACTGTAGCAAGAGCTGTGATTGAGTTAGGTTAAGAGAACCGGATATTTCTGGTTAGGTCCAGACCTATCTGGACAAATTCATGTGCAATTTGTGTGCAAAGGACCCCGAAAAGAATATTGACACTGGTTTTTGAGAAATGCAAGGTCTTTTTCTTGGGGAAGTGGATTCAATGTCATGTTTACAGTCGCAAATATGATTGTTAAACTGGTTTCCGTAGCATTCTACTCAGAAAACTCGAATGTGTACCTGTTGTGTCTCCATGTGGAACCAATTAGCGTGTGCGAACAAAAAAACAAAATATTACATGATAAAATTCATTCAAAACTCTAAAGTTCATACATAACATCCAGAAAACACTAACAAACACACAGGCTGTTTTACAAGCTGATATTCATTTAGGAACACAGAACCGGATAGTTCTGGTTAGATCCAGACCTATAAGGCCAAACTCATGTGGAATTTGTGTGCAAAGGACCCAGAAAAAAATATTGAAACTGGTTTTGGAGAAAAGCAAAGCCTTTTTCTTGGGCAAGTGTGTTCAATGTCATGTTTACAAACACAAGTATATTTTTCACCTGGTTTCTGTAGCATTCTCCTCAGAGAACACTTATGTGTACCTGTTGTGTCTCCATGTGAATCCAATTAGCATTTGCCAACGGAAAAACAAAATGTGACATGCCAAAATTCATTCCAAACTCTCAAGTTCATTGTCAATATCCAGAAAACATAAACAAACACGAGACTGTAGCAAGAGCTGGGATTGAGTTAGGCAGAAGAGAACTGGATACTTCTGGTTAGGTCCAGACCTATATGGACAAATTTTGTGCAATTTGTGTGCAAAGAACCCAGAAAAGAATATTGACACTGGTTTTTGAGAAAAGCAAGGTCTTTTTCTTGGGCAAGTATTCAATGTCATGTTTACAGTCGAAAATATAATTTTTCACTGGTTTCTGTAGCATTCTACTCAGAAAACTCCAATGTGTACCTGTTGTGTCTCCATGTGGATCCAATTAGCGTGTGCCAACAAAAAAACAAAATCTTACATGATAAAATTCATTCAAAACTCTAAAGTTCATACATAATATCCAGAAAACACTAACAAACTCACAGGCTGTTTTACAAGCTGATATTCATTTATGCGCACAGAACTGTATCGTTCTGGTTGGATCCAGATCCATCTGGATATTCTCGTGTGGAATGTGTGTGCAAAGGACACAGAAAAAAATATTGAAACTGGTTTTGGAGAAAAGCAAAGCCTTTTTCTTGGGCAAGTGGATTCAATGTCATGTTTACAAACATAAGTATAATTTTTCTCCTGGTTTCTGTAGCATTCTACTCAGAAAACACTTATGTGTACCTGTTGTTTCTCCATGTGAATCCAATTAGCATTTTCTAACAGAAAAACAAAATGTGACATGCCAAAATTCATTGCAAACTCTCAAGTTCATAGTTAATATCCAGAAAACACTAACAAACACACAGGCTGTTTTAAAAGCTGATATTCAATGTCATGTTAGCAAACACAAATATCATTTTTCACCTGGTTTCTGTAGCAATCTACTCAGAAAACTGCAATGTGTTCCTGTTGTGTCTCCATGTGAATCCAATTAGCATTTGCCAACAGAAAAACAAAATGTGACATGCCAAAATTCATTCCAAATTCTAAAGTTCATAGTTAAAATCCAGAAAACACTAACAAACACGCAGTCTGTTTTAAAACTGATATTCCTTTAGCCCCACAGAACCGGATAATTCTGGTTTGCTCCTGACTTATCAGGACACACTCACGTGGAATTCCTGTGCCAAGGACCCAGAAATGCAGCGTCAAACTGGTTTTGGGGAAAAGCAATGTCCTTTTCTTGGGCAAGTGGATTCAACATCATGTTTACAAAAACAAGTATACTTTTTCTTCTGGTTTCTGCAGCATTCTACTCAGAAAACTCCAATGTGTACCTATTGTGTCTCCATGTGCAACCAATTATGTGTGCCAACAAAAAAACAAAATGTTACATGATAAAATTCATTCAAAACTCTAAAGTTCATACATAATATCCAGAAAACACTAACAAACTCACAGGCTGTTTTATAAGCTGATATTCATTTAGGCACAGAGAACTGGATCGTTCTGGTTGGATCCAGACCTATCTGGATATTCTCGTGCAGAATTTGTTTGCAAAGGACCCAGAAAAATATATTGAAACTGGTTTTGGAGAAAAGCAAAGTCTTTTTCTTGGGAAAGTGGATTCAATCTCATGTTTACAAACACAAGTATACTTTTTCTTCTGCTTTCAGTAGCATTCTACTCAGAAAACTCCAATGTGTACCTGTTGTGTCTCCATGTGGAACCAATTAATGTGTGCCAACAATAAAAGCAAAGTGTTACGTGCCCGAATTCATTCCAAACTCTAAAGTTCATAGATAAAAATCAGAAAACAGAAACAAACACGAGACTGTAGCAAGAGCTGGGATTGAGTTAGGCAGAAGAGAAATGGATATTTCTGGTTAGGTCCAGACCTATCTGGACAAATTCATGTGCAATTTGTGTGCAAAGAACCCAGAAAATAATATTGACTCTGATTTTTGAGAAAAGCATGGTCTTTTTCTTGGGCAAGTGGATTCAATGTCATGTTTACAGTCGCAAATATGATTTTTCACCTGGTTTCTGTAGCATTCTACTCAGAAAACTCGAATGTGTACCTGTTGTGTCTTCATGTGGAACCAATTAGCGTGTGCCAACAAGAAAACATAATGTAACATGATAAAATTCATTCAAAACTCGAAAGTTCATACATAATATCCGGAAAACACTAACAAACTCACAGGCTGTTTTACAAGCTGATATTCATTTAGGAACACAGAACCGGATAGTTCTGATTGGATCCAGACCTATAAGGCCAAACTGGTGTGGAATTTGTGTGCAAAGGACCCAGAAAAAAGTATTGAAACTGGTTTTGGAGAAAAGCAGTCTTTTTCTTGGGCAAGTGGATTCAATGTCATGTTTACAAACTCAAGTATACTTTTTCACCTGGTTTATGTACTATTCTACTCAGAAAAAACTTACGTGTACCTGATGTGTCTCCATGTGAATCCAATTAGCATTTGCCAACAGAAAAAGAAAATGTGACATGCGAAAATTCATTCCAAACTCTCAAGTTCATAGTTAATATCCAGAAAACACTAACAAACACACAGGCTGTTTTAAAAGCTGATATTGATTTAGCCACCCAGAACCGGATAATTCTGGTTTGCTCCAGACCTATCTGGACAAACTCACGTGGAATTCGTGTGCAAAGGACCCAGAAAAAAATATTGAAACTGGTTTTGGAGAAAAGCAAAGTCTTTTTCCTGGGCAAGTGGATTCAACGTCATGTTGACAAACACAAGTATAATTTTCTTCAGATTTCTGCAGCATTCTATTCAGAAACCTCGAATGTGTACCTGTTGTGTGTCCATGTGGAACCAATTAGTGTGTGCCAACTAAAAAAGCAAAGTGTTACGTGCCCGAATTCATTCCAAACTCTAAAGTTCATAGATAAAAATCAGAAAACAGAAACAAACACGAGACTGTAGCAAGAGCTGGGATTGCGTTAGGCAGAAGAGAAATGGATATTTCTGGTTAGGTCCAGACCTATCTGGACAAATTCATGTGCAATTTGTGTGCGAAGGACCCAGAAAAGAATATTGACACTGGTTTTTGAGAAAAGCAAGGTCTTTTTCTTGGGCAAGTGGATTCAATGTCATGTTAGCAAACACAAATATCATTTTTCACCTGGTTTCTGTAGCATTCTACTCAGAAAACACTTATGTGTACCTGTTGTGTGTCCATGTGAATCCAATTAGCATTTGCCAACAGAAAAACAAAATGTGACATGCCCAAATTCATTCCAAACTCTCAAGTTCATAGTTAATATCCAGAAAACACTAAAAAACACACAGGCTGTTTTAAAAGGTGATATTCATTTAGCCACCCAGAACCGGATAATTCTGCTTTGCTCCAGACCTATCTGGACAAACTCACGTGGAATTCGTGTGCAAAGGACCCAGAAAAAAATATTGAAACTAGTTTTGGAGAAAAGCAAAGTCTTTTTCATGGGCAAGTGGATTCAACGTCATGCTTACAAACACAAGTATACGTTTTCACCTAGTTTCTGTAGCATTCTACTCAGAAAACTCTCAAGTTCATAGTTAAAATCCAGAAAACACTAACAAACACGCAGTCTGTTTTAAAACTGATATTCCTTTAGCCACACAGAACCGGATAATTCTGGTTTGCTCCAGAATTATCTGGACAAAATCAAGTGGAATTCGTGTGCAAAGGACCCAAAAATGCAGCGTCAAACTGGTTTTGGAGAAAAGCAATGTCTTTTTCTTGGGCAAGTGGATTCAATCTCATGTTTACAAACACAAGTATACTTTTTCACCTGGTTTCTGTAGCATTCTACTCAGAAAACTCCAATGTGTACCTGTTGTGTCTCCATGTGCAACCAATTAGCGTGTGCCAACAAAAAAACAAAATGTTACATGATAAAATTCATTCAAAACTCGAAAGTTCATACATAATATCCAGAAAACACTAACAAACTCACAGGCTGTTTTATAAGCTGATACACATTTAGGCACAGAGAACTGGATCGTTCTGTTTGGATCCAGACCTATCTGGATATTCTCGTGCAGAACTTGTTTGCAAAGGACCCAGAAATATATATTGAAACTGGTTTTGGAGAAAAGCAGTCTTTTTCTTGGGCAAGTGGATTCAATCTCATGTTTACAAACACAAGTATACTTTTTCTTCTGCTTTCAGTAGCATTCTACTCAGAAAACTCGAATGTGTACCTGTTGTGTCTCCATGTGGAACCAATTAGTGTGTGCCCACAAAAAAAGCAAAGTGTTACGTGCCCGAATTCATTCCAAACTTTAAAGTTCATAGATCAAAATCAGAAAACAGAAACAAATACGAGACTGTAGCAAAAGCTGGGATTGAGTTAGGCAGAAGCGAACCGGATACTTCTGGTTAGGTCCAGACCTATCTGGACAAATTCATGTGCAATTTCTGTGCAAAGGACCCAGAAAAGAATATTGACACTGGTTTTTGAGAAAAGCAAGGTCTTTTTCTTGGGCAAGTGCATTCAATGTCTTGTTTACAAACACAAGTATACTTTTTCACCAGGTTCCTGTAGTATTCTACTCAGAAAAAACTTATGTGTACCTGATGTGTCTCCATGTGAATCCAATTAGCATTTGCCAACAGAAAAACAAAATGTTACATGCGAAAATTCATTCCAAACTCTCAAGTTCATAGTTAATGTCCAGAAAACACTAACAAACACACAGGCTGTTTTAAAAGCTGATATTCATTGAGCCACACAGAACCAGATAATTCTGCTTTGCTCCAGACCTGTCTGGACACACTCATGTGGAATTCGTTTGCAAAGGACACAGAAATGCAGCATCAAGCTGGTTTTGGAGAAAAGCAAAGTCTTTTTTTTGGGCAAATGGATTCAATGTCATGTTTACAAACACAAGTATACTTTTTCACCTAGATTCTGTAGCATTCTACTCAGAAAACTCAAATGTGTACCTGTTGTGTCTCCATGTGGAACCAATTAGTGTGTGCCAACCAAATAGCAAAGTGTTACGTGCCCGAATTCATTCCAAACTCTAAAGTTCATAGATAAAAATCAGAAAACAGAAACAAACACGAGACTGTAGCAAGAGCTGTGATTGAGTTAGGCAGAAGAGAACCGGATATTTCTGGTTAGGTCCAGACCTATCTGGACAAATTCATGTGCAATTTGTGTGCAAAGGACCCAGAAAAGAATATTGACACTGGTTTTTGAGAAAAGCAAGGTCTTTTTCTTGGGGAAGTGGATTCAATGTCATGTTTACAGTCGCAAATATGATTGTTAAACTGGTTTCCGTAGCATTCTACTCAGAAAACTCGAATGTGTACCTGTTGTGTCTTCATGTGGAACCAATTAGCGTGTGCCTACAAGAAAACATAATGTAACATGATAAAATTCATTCAAAACTCGAAAGTTCATACATAATATCCAGAAAACACTAACAAACTCACAGGCTGTTTTACAAGCTGATATTCATTTAGGCACACAGAACCAGACAGTTCTGGTTGGATCCAGTCATATTAGGCCAAACGCGTGTGGAATTTGTGTGCAAAGGACCCAGAAAAAAATATTGAAACTGGGTTTGGAGAAAAGCAGTCTTTTTCTTGGGCAATTGGATTCAATCTCATGTTTACAAACACAAGTATACTTTTTCACCTGGTTTCTGTAGTATTCTACTCAGAAAACACTTATGTGTACCTGATGTGTCTCCATGTGAATCCAATTAGCATTTTCCAACAGAAAAACAAAATGTTACATGCGAAAATTCATTCCAAACTCTCAAGTTCATAGTTAATTCCAGAAAACACTAACAAACACACAGGCAGTTTTAAAAGCTGATATTCATTGAGCCACACAGAACCAGATAATTCTGCTTTGCTCCAGACCTATCTGGACACACTCATGTGGAATTCGTTTGCAAAGGACCCAGAAATGCAGCGTCAAACTGGTTTTGGAGAAAAGCAAAGTCTTTTTCTTGGGCAAATGGATTCAATGTCATGTTTGCAAACACAAGTATACTTTTTCACCTAGTTTCTGTAGCATTCTACTCAGAAAACTCCAATGTGTACCTGTTGTGTCTCCATGTGGAACCAATTAGTGTGTGCCATCAAAAAAAAGGAAAGTGTTATGTGCCCGAATTCATTCCAAACTCTAAAGTTCATAGATAAAAATCAGAAAACAGAAACAAACACGAGACTGTAGCAAGAGCTGGGATTGCGTTAGGCAGAAGAGAACCGGGTACTTCTGGTTAGGTCCAGACCTATCTGGACAAATTCATGTGCAATTTGTGTGCGAAGGACCCAGAAAAGAATATTGACACTGGTTTTTGAGAAAAGCAAGTTCTTTTTCTTGGGCAAGTGGTTTCAATGTCATGTTTACAGTCGCAAATATAATTTTTCACCTGGTTTCTGTAGCATTCTACTCAGAAAACTCTAATGTGTACCTGTTGTGTGTCCATGTGGAACCAATTTGCGTGTACCAACAAAAAAACAAAATGTTACATGATAAAATTCATTCAAAACTCTAAAGTTCATACATAATATCCAGAAAACACTAACAAACTCACAGGCTATTTTACAAGCTGATATTCATTTAGGCACACAGAACCGGATCGTTCTGGTTGGATCCAGACCTATCTGGATATTCTCGTGCAGAATTCGTGTGCAAAGGACCCAGAAAAAAATATTGACACTGGTTTTTGAGAAAAGCAATGTCCTTTTCTTGGGCAAGTGGATTCAATGTCATGTGTACAAACAGAATTATATTTTGCACCTGGTTTCTGTAGCATTCTACTCAGATAACATTTATGTGTACCTGTTGTGTCTCCATGTGGAAGCAATTAGCTTTTGCCAACAAAAACACAAAATGTTACATAATAAAATTCATTCAAAAATCGAAAGTTCATACATAATATCCAGAAAACTCTAACAAAATCACAGGCTGTTTTACAAGCTGATATTCATTTAAGCACACAGAACTGGATCGTTCTGGTTGGATCCAGACCAATCTGGATATTCTTATGCAGAATTCTTGTGCAAAGGGTCAGAAAAAATATTGAAACTGGTTTTGGAGAAAAGCAAACTCTTTTTCTTGGGCAAGTGGATTCAATGTCATGTTAGCAAACACAAATATCATTTTTCACCTGGTTTCTGTAGCATTCTACTCAGAAAACTGCAATGTGTTCCTGTTGTGTATCCATGTGAATCCAATTAGCATTTGCCAACAGAAAAACAAAATGTGACATGCCAAAATTCATTCCAAATTCTAAAGTTCATAGTTAAAATCCAGAAAACACTAACAAACTCACAGGCTGTTTTACAAGCTGATATTCATTTAGGAACACAGAACCGGATAGTTCTGATTGGATCCAGACCTATAAGGCCAAACTGGTGTGGAATTTGTGTGCAAAGGACCCAGAAAAAAGTATTGAAACTGGTTTTGGAGAAAAGCAGTCTTTTTCTTGGGCAAGTGGATTCAATGTCATGTTTACAAACTCAAGTATACTTTTTCACATGGTTTATGTACTATTCTACTCAGAAAAAACTTACGTGTACCTGATGTGTCTCCATGTGAATCCAATTAGCATTTGCCAACAGAAAAAGAAAATGTGACATGCCAAAATTCATTCCAAACTCTCAAGTTCATAGTTAATATCCAGAAAACACTAACAAACACACAGGCTGTTTTAAAAGCTGATATTGATTTAGCCACCCAGAACCGGATAATTCTGGTTTGCTCCAGACCTATCTGGACAAACTCACGTGGAATTCGTGTGCAAAGGACCCAGAAAAAAATATTGAAACTGGTTTTGGAGAAAAGCAAAGTCTTTTTCCTGGGCAAGTGGATTCAACCTCATGTTGACAAACACAAGTATAATTTTCTTCAGATTTCTGCAGCATTCTATTCAGAAACCTCGAATGTGTACCTGTTGTGTGTCCATGTGGAACCAATTAGTGTGTGCCAACTAAAAAAGCAAAGTGTTACGTGCCCGAATTCATTCCAAACTCTAAAGTTCATAGATAAAAATCAGAAAACAGAAACAAACACGAGACTGTAGCAAGAGCTGGGATTGCGTTAGGCAGAAGAGAAATGGATATTTCTGGTTAGGTCCAGACCTATCTGGACAAATTCATGTGCAATTTGTGTGCGAAGGACCCAGAAAAGAATATTGACACTGGTTTTTGAGAAAAGCAAGGTCTTTTTCTTGGGTAAGTGGATTCAATGTCATGTTAGCAAACACAAATATCATTTTTCACCTGGTTTCTGTAGCATTCTACTCAGAAAACACTTATGTGTACCTGTTGTGTGTCCATGTGAATCCAATTAGCATTTGCCAACAGAAAAACAAAATGTGACATGTCCAAATTCATTCCAAACTCTCAAGTTCATAGTTAATATCCAGAAAACACTAAAAAACACACAGGCTGTTTTAAAAGGTGATATTCATTTAGCCACCCAGAACCGGATAATTCTGCTTTGCTCCAGACCTATCTGGACAAACTCACGTGGAATTCGTGTGCAAAGGACCCAGAAAAAAATATTGAAACTAGTTTTGGAGAAAAGCAAAGTCTTTTTCATGGGCAAGTGGATTCAACGTCATGCTTACAAACACAAGTATACGTTTTCACCTAGTTTCTGTAGCATTCTACTCAGAAAACTCTCAAGTTCATAGTTAAAATCCAGAAAACACTAACAAACACGCAGTCTGTTTTAAAACTGATATTCCTTTAGCCACACAGAACCGGATAATTCTGGTTTGCTCCAGAATTATCTGGAAAAAATCAAGTGGAATTCGTGTGCAAAGGACCCAAAAATGCAGCGTCAAACTGGTTTTGGAGAAAAGCAATGTCTTTTTCTTGGGCAAGTGGATTCAATCTCATGTTTACAAACACAAGTATACTTTTTCACCTGGTTTCTGTAGCATTCTACTCAGAAAACTCCAATGTGTACCTGTTGTGTCTCCATGTGCAACCAATTAGCGTGTGCCAACAAAAAAACAAAATGTTACATGATAAAATTCATTCAAAACTCGAAAGTTCATACATAATATCCAGAAAACACTAACAAACTCACAGGCTGTTTTATAAGCTGATACACATTTAGGCACAGAGAACTGGATTGTTCTGATTGGATCCAGACCTATCTGGATATTCTCGTGCAGAACTTGTTTGCAAAGGACCCAGAAATATATATTGAAACTGGTTTTGGAGAAAAGCAGTCTTTTTCTTGGGCAAGTGGATTCAATCTCATGTTTACAAACACAAGTATACTTTTTCTTCTGCTTTCAGTAGCATTCTACTCAGAAAACTCGAATGTGTACCTGTTGTGTCTCCATGTGGAACCAATTAGTGTGTGCCCACAAAAAAAGCAAAGTGTTACGTGCCCGAATTCATTCCAAACTTTAAAGTTCATAGATCAAAATCAGAAAACAGAAACAAATACGAGACTGTAGCAAAAGCTGGGATTGAGTTAGGCAGAAGCGAACCGGATACTTCTGGTTAGGTCCAGACCTATCTGGACAAATTCATGTGCAATTTCTGTGCAAAGGACCCAGAAAAGAATATTGACACTGGTTTTTGAGAAAAGCAAGGTCTTTTTCTTGGGCAAGTGCATTCAATATCTTGTTTACAAACACAAGTATACTTTTTCACCAGGTTCCTGTAGTATTCTACTCAGAAAAAACTTATGTGTACCTGATGTGTCTCCATGTGAATCCAATTAGCATTTGCCAACAGAAAAACAAAATGTTACATGCGAAAATTCATTCCAAACTCTCAAGTTCATAGTTAATGTCCAGAAAACACTAACAAACACACAGGCTGTTTTAAAAGCTGATATTCATTGAGCCACACAGAACCAGATAATTCTGCTTTGCTCCAGACCTGTCTGGACACACTCATGTGGAATTCGTTTGCAAAGGACACAGAAATGCAGCATCAAGCTGGTTTTGGAGAAAAGCAAAGTATTTTTTTTGGGCAAATGGATTCAATGTCATGTTTACAAACACAAGTATACTTTTTCACCTGGTTTCTGTAGCATTCTACTCAGAAAACTCCAATGTGTACCTGTTGTGTCTCCATGTGGAACCAATTAGTGTGTGCCAACCAAAAAGCAAAGTGTTACGTGCCCGAATTCATTCCAAACTCTAAAGTTCATAGATCAAAATCAGAAAACAGAAACAAACACGAGACTGTAGCAAGAGCTGTGATTGAGTTAGGCAGAAGAGAACCGGATATTTCTGGTTAGGTCCAGACCTATCTGGACAAATTCATGTGCAATTTGTGTGCAAAGGACCCCGAAAAGAATATTGACACTGGTTTTTGAGAAAAGCAAGGTCTTTTTCTTGGGGAAGTGGATTCAATGTCATGTTTACAGTCGCAAATATGATTGTTAAACTGGTTTCCGTAGCATTCTACTCAGAAAACTCGAATGTGTACCTGTTGTGTCTTCATGTGGAACCAATTAGCGTGTGCCTACAAGAAAACATAATGTAACATGATAAAATTCATTCAAAACTCTAAAGTTCATACATAATATCCAGAAAACACTAACAAACTCACAGGCTGTTTTACAAGCTGATATTCATTTAGGCACACAGAACCAGACAGTTCTGGTTGGATCCAGTCATATAAGGCCAAACGCGTGTGGAATTTGTGTGCAAAGGACCCAGAAAAAAATATTGAAACTGGGTTTGGAGAAAAGCAGTCTTTTTCTTGGGCAATTGGATTCAATCTCATGTTTACAAACACAAGTATACTTTTTCACCTGGTTTCTGTAGTATTCTACTCAGAAAACACTTATGTGTACCTGATGTGTCTCCATGTGAATCCAATTAGCATTTTCCAACAGAAAAACAAAATGTTACATGCGAAAATTCATTCCAAACTCTCAAGTTCATAGTTAATTCCAGAAAACACTAACAAACACACAGGCAGTTTTAAAAGCTGATATTCATTGAGCCACACAGAACCAGATAATTCTGCTTTGCTCCAGACCTATCTGGACACACTCATGTGGAATTCGTTTGCAAAGGACCCAGAAATGCAGCGTCAAACTGGTTTTGGAGAAAAGCAAAGTCTTTTTTTTGGGCAAATGGATTCAATGTCATGTTTGCAAACACAAGTATACTTTTTCACCTAGTTTCTGTAGCATTCTACTCAGAAAACTCCAATGTGTACCTGTTGTGTCTCCATGTGGAACCAATTAGTGTGTGCCATCAAAAAAAAGGAAAGTGTTATGTGCCCGAATTCATTCCAAACTCTAAAGTTCATAGATAAAAATCAGAAAACAGAAACAAACACGAGACTGTAGCAAGAGCTGGGATTGCGTTAGGCAGAAGAGAACCGGGTACTTCTGGTTAGGTCCAGACCTATCTGGACAAATTCATGTGCAATTTGTGTGCGAAGGACCCAGAAAAGAATATTGACACTGGTTTTTGAGAAAAGCAAGTTCTTTTTCTTGGGCAAGTGGATTCAATGTCATGTTTACAGTCGCAAATATAATTTTTCACCTGGTTTCTGTAGCATTCTACTCAGAAAACTCTAATGTGTACCTGTTGTGTGTCCATGTGGAACCAATTTGCGTGTACCAACAAAAAAACAAAATGTTACATGATAAAATTCATTCAAAACTCTAAAGTTCATACATAATATCCAGAAAACACTAACAAACTCACAGGCTATTTTACAAGCTGATATTCATTTAGGCACACAGAACCGGATCGTTCTGGTTGGATCCAGACCTATCTGGATATTCTCGTGCAGAATTCGTGTGCAAAGGACCCAGAAAAAAATATTGACACTGGTTTTTGAGAAAAGCAATGTCCTTTTCTTGGGCAAGTGGATTCAATGTCATGTGTACAAACAGAATTATATTTTGCACCTGGTTTCTGTAGCATTCTACTCAGATAACATTTATGTGTACCTGTTGTGTCTCCATGTGGAAGCAATTAGCTTTTGCCAACAAAAACACAAAATGTTACATGATAAAATTCATTCAAAACTCGAAAGTTCATACATAATATCCAGAAAACTCTAACAAAATCACAGGCTGTTTTACAAGCTGATATTCATTTAAGCACACAGAACTGGATCGTTCTGGTTGGATCCAGACCAATCTGGATATTCTCATGCAGAATTCTTGTGCAAAGGGTCAGAAAAAATATTGAAACTGGTTTTGGAGAAAAGCAAACTCTTTTTCTTGGGCAAGTGGATTCAATGTCATGTTAGCAAACACAAATATCATTTTTCACCTGGTTTCTGTAGCATTCTACTCAGAAAACTGCAATGTGTTCCTGTTGTGTCTCCATGTGAATCCAAGTAGCATTTGCCAACAGAAAAACAAAATGTGACATGCCAAAATTCATTCCAAATTCTAAAGTTCATAGTTAAAATCCAGAAAACACTAACAAACACGCAGTCTGTTTTAAAACTGATATTCCTTTAGCCCCACAGAACCGGATAATTCTGGTTTGCTCCTGACTTATCAGGACACACTCACGTGGAATTCCTGTGCCAAGGACCCAGAAATGCAGCGTCAAACTGGTTTTGGAGAAAAGCAATGTCCTTTTCTTGGGCAAGTGGATTCAACATCATGTTTACAAACACAAGTATACTTTTTCTTCTGGTTTCTGCAGCATTCTACTCAGAAAACTCCAATGTGTACCTATTGTGTCTCCATGGGCAACCAATTATGTGTGCCAACAAAAAAACAAAATGTTACATGATAAAAATCATTCAAAACTCTAAAGTTCATACATAATATCCAGAAAACACTAACAAACTCACAGGCTGTTTTATAAGCTGATATTCATTTAGGCACATAGAACTGGATCCTTCTGGTTGGATCCAGACCTGTCTGGATATTCTCGTGCAGAATTTGTTTGCAAAGGACCCAGAAAAATATATTGAAACTAGTTTTGGAGAAAAGCAAAGTCTTTTTCTTGGGAAAGTGGATTCAATCTCATGTTTACAAACACAAGTATACTTTTTCTTCTGCTTTCAGTAGCATTCTACTCAGAAAACTCCAATGTGTACCTGTTGTGTCTCCATGTGGAACCAATTAATGTGTGCCAACAAAAAAAGCAAAGTGTTACGTGCCCGAATTCATTCCAAACTCTAAAGTTCATAGATAAAAATCAGAAAACAGAAACAAACACGAGACTGTAGCAAGAGCTGGGATTGAGTTAGGCAGAAGAGAAATGGATATTTCTGGTTAGGTCCAGACCTATCTGGAATAATTCATGTGCAATTTGTGTGCAAAGAACCCAGAAAATAATATTGACTCTGATTTTTGAGAAAAGCATGGTCTTTTTCTTGGGCAAGTGGATTCAATGTCATGTTTACAGTCGCAAATATGATTTTTCACCTGGTTTCTGTAGCATTCTACTCAGAAAACTCGAATGTGTACCTGTTGTGTCTTCATGTGGAACCAATTAGCGTGTGCCAACAAGAAAACATAATGTAACATGATAAAATTCATTCAAAACTCGAAATTTCATATAAAATATCCAGAAAACACTAACAAACTCACAGGCTGTTTTACAAGCTGATATTCATTTAGGAACACAGAACCGGATAGTTCTGATTGGATCCAGACCTATAAGGCCAAACTGGTGTGGAATTTGTGTGCAAAGGACCCAGAAAAAAGTATTGAAACTGGTTTTGGAGAAAAGCAGTCTTTTTCTTGGGCAAGTGGATTCAATGTCATGTTTACAAACTCAAGTATACTTTTTCACCTGGTTTATGTACTATTCAACTCAGAAAAAACTTACGTGTACCTGATGTGTCTCCATGTGAATCCAATTAGCATTTGCCAACAGAAAAAGAAAATGTGACATGCCAAAATTCATTCCAAACTCTCAAGTTCATAGTTAATATCCAGAAAACACTAACAAACACACAGGCTGTTTTAAAAGCTGATATTGATTTAGCCACCCAGAACCGGATAATTCTGGTTTGCTCCAGACCTATCTGGACAAACTCACGTGGAATTCGTGTGCAAAGGACCCAGAAAAAAATATTGAAACTGGTTTTGGAGAAAAGCAAAGTCTTTTTCTTGGGCAAGTGGATTCAACGTCATGTTTACAAACACAAGTATAATTTAATTCAGATTTCTGCAGCATTCTATTCAGAAACCTCGAATGTGTACCTGTTGTGTGTCCATGTGGAACCAATTAGTGTGTGCCAACTAAAAAGCAAAGTGTTACGTGCCCGAATTCATTCCAAACTCTAAAGTTCATAGATAAAAATCAGAAAACAGAAACAAACACGAGACTGTAGCAAGAGCTGGGATTGAGTTAGGCAGAAGAGAAATGGATATTTCTGGTTAGGTCCAGACCTATCTGGACAAATTCATGTGCAATTTGTGTGCAAAACCCAGAAAAGAATATTGACACTGGTTTTTGAGAAAAGCAAGGTCTTTTTCTTGGGCAAGTGGATTCAATGTCATGTTAGCAAACACAAATATCATTTTTCACCTGGTTTCTGTAGCATTCTACTCAGAAAACACTTATGTGTACCTGTTGTGTGTCCATGTGAATCCAATTAGCATTTGCCAACAGAAAAACAAAATGTGACATGCCCAAATTCATTCCAAACTCTCAAGTTCATAGTTAATATCCAGAAAACACTAAAAAACACACAGTCTGTTTTAAAAGGTGATATTCATTTAGCCACCCAGAACCGGATAATTCTGCTTTGCTCCAGACCTATCTGGACAAACTCACGTGGAATTCGTGTGCAAAGGACCCAGAAAAAAATATTGAAACTAGTTTTGGAGAAAAGCAAAGTCTTTTTCATGGGCAAGTGGATTCAACGTCATGCTTACAAACACAAGTATACTTTTTCACCTAGTTTCTGTAGCATTCTACTCAGAAAACTCTCAAGTTCATAGTTAAAATCCAGAAAACACTAACAAACACGCAGTCTGTTTTAAAACTGATATTCCTTTAGCCACACAGAACCGGATAATTCTGGTTTGCTCCAGAATTATCTGGACAAAATCAAGTGGAATTCGTGTGCAAAGGACCCAAAAATGCAGCGTCAAACTGGTTTTGGAGAAAAGCAATGTCTTTTTCTTGGGCAAGTGGATTCAATCTCATGTTTACAAACACAAGTATACTTTTTCACCTGGTTTCTGTAGCATTCTACTCAGAAAACTCCAATGTGTACCTGTTGTGTCTCCATGTGCAACCAATTAGCGTGTGCCTACAAAAAAAAAAAATGTTACATGATAAAATTCATTCAAAACTCGAAAGTTCATACATAATATCCAGAAAACACTAACAAACTCACAGGCTGTTTTATAAGCTGATACTCATTTAGGCACAGAGAACTGGATCGTTCTGATTGGATCCAGACCTATCTGCATATTCTCGTGCAGAACTTGTTTGCAAAGGACCCAGAAAAATATATTGAAACTGGTTTTGGAGGAAAGCAGTCTTTTTCTTGGGCAAGTGGATTCAATCTCATGTTTACAAACACAAGTATACTTTTTCACCTGGTTTCTGTAGCATTCTACTCAGACAACTCCAATGTGTACCTGTTGTGTCTCCATGTGGAACCAATTAGTGTGTGCCCACAAAAAAAGCAAAGTGTTACGTGCCCCAATTCATTCCAAACTTTAAAGTGCATAGATCAAAATCAGAAAACAGAAACAAATACGAGACTGTAGCAAAAGCTGGGATTGAGTTAGGCAGAAGCGAACCGGATACTTCTGGTTAGGTCCAGACCTATCTGGACAAATTCATGTGCAATTTCTGTGCAAAGGACCCAGAAAAGAATATTGACACTGGTTTTTGAGAAAAGCAAGGTCTTTTTCTTGGGCAAGTGCATTCAATGTCTTGTTTACAAACACAAGTATACTTTTTCACCAGGTTCCTGTAGTATTCTACTCAGAAAAAACTTATGTGTACCTGATGTGTCTCCATGTGAATCCAATTAGCATTTGCCAACAGAAAAACAAAATGTGACATGCCCAAATTCATTCCAAACTCTCAAGTTCATAGTTAATGTCCAGAAAACACTAACAAACACACAGGCTGTTTTAAAAGCTGATAATCATTGAGCCACACAGAACCAGATAATTCTGCTTTGCTCCAGACCTATCTGGACACACTCATGTGGAATTCGTTTGCAAAGCACACAGAAATGCAGCGTCAAGCTGGTTTTGGAGAAAAGCAAAGTCTTTTTTTTGGGCTAATGGATTCAATGTCATGTTTACAAACACAAGTATACTTTTTCTTCTGCTTTCAGTAGCATTCTACTCAGAAAACTCGAATGTGTACCTGTTGTGTCTCCATGTGGAACCAATTAGTGTGTGCCCACAAAAAAAGCAAAGTGTTACGTGCCCGAATTCATTCCAAACTTTAAAGTTCATAGATCAAAATCAGAAAACAGAAACAAATACGAGACTGTAGCAAAAGCTGGGATTGAGTTAGGCAGAAGCGAACCGGATACTTCTGGTTAGGTCCAGACCTATCTGGACAAATTCATGTGCAATTTCTGTGCAAAGGACCCAGAAAAGAATATTGACACTGGTTTTTGAGAAAAGCAAGGTCTTTTTCTTGGGGAAGTGGATTCAATGTCATGTTTACAAACACAAGTATAATTTAATTCAGATTTCTGCAGCATTCTATTCAGAAACCTCGAATGTGTACCTGTTGTGTGTCCATGTGGAACCAATTAGTGTGTGCCAACTAAAAAAGCAAAGTGTTACGTGCCCGAATTCATTCCAAACTCTAAAGTTCATAGATAAAAATCAGAAAACAGAAACAAACACGAGACTGTAGCAAGAGCTGGGATTGAGTTAGGCAGAAGAGAAATGGATATTTCTGGTTAGGTCCAGACCTATCTGGACAAATTCATGTGCAATTTGTGTGCAAAACCCAGAAAAGAATATTGACACTGGTTTTTGAGAAAAGCAAGGTCTTTTTCTTGGGCAAGTGGATTCAATGTCATGTTAGCAAACACAAATATCATTTTTCACCTGGTTTCTGTAGCATTCTACTCAGAAAACACTTATGTGTACCTGTTGTGTGTCCATGTGAATCCAATTAGCATTTGCCAACAGAAAAACAAAATGTGACATGCCCAAATTCATTCCAAACTCTCAAGTTCATAGTTAATATCCAGAAAACACTAAAAAACACACAGTCTGTTTTAAAAGGTGATATTCATTTAGCCACCCAGAACCGGATAATTCTGCTTTGCTCCAGACCTATCTGGACAAACTCACGTGGAATTCGTGTGCAAAGGACCCAGAAAAAAATATTGAAACTAGTTTTGGAGAAAAGCAAAGTCTTTTTCATGGGCAAGTGGATTCAACGTCATGCTTACAAACACAAGTATACTTTTTCACCTAGTTTCTGTAGCATTCTACTCAGAAAACTCTCAAGTTCATAGTTAAAATCCAGAAAACACTAACAAACACGCAGTCTGTTTTAAAACTGATATTCCTTTAGCCACACAGAACCGGATAATTCTGGTTTGCTCCAGAATTATCTGGACAAAATCAAGTGGAATTCGTGTGCAAAGGACCCAAAAATGCAGCGTCAAACTGGTTTTGGAGAAAAGCAATGTCTTTTTCTTGGGCAAGTGGATTCAATCTCATGTTTACAAACACAAGTATACTTTTTCACCTGGTTTCTGTAGCATTCTACTCAGAAAACTCCAATGTGTACCTGTTGTGTCTCCATGTGCAACCAATTAGCGTGTGCCTACAAAAAAAAAAATGTTACATGATAAAATTCATTCAAAACTCGAAAGTTCATACATAATATCCAGAAAACACTAACAAACTCACAGGCTGTTTTATAAGCTGATACTCATTTAGGCACAGAGAACTGGATCGTTCTGATTGGATCCAGACCTATCTGCATATTCTCGTGCAGAACTTGTTTGCAAAGGACCCAGAAAAATATATTGAAACTGGTTTTGGAGGAAAGCAGTCTTTTTCTTGGGCAAGTGGATTCAATCTCATGTTTACAAACACAAGTATACTTTTTCTTCTGCTTTCAGTAGCATTCTACTCAGAAAACTCGAATGTGTACCTGTTGTGTCTCCATGTGGAACCAATTAGTGTGTGCCCACAAAAAAAGCAAAGTGTTACGTGCCCCAATTCATTCCAAACTTTAAAGTGCATAGATCAAAATCAGAAAACAGAAACAAATACGAGACTGTAGCAAAAGCTGGGATTGAGTTAGGCAGAAGCGAACCGGATACTTCTGGTTAGGTCCAGACCTATCTGGACAAATTCATGTGCAATTTCTGTGCAAAGGACCCAGAAAAGAATATTGACACTGGTTTTTGAGAAAAGCAAGGTCTTTTTCTTGGGCAAGTGCATTCAATGTCTTGTTTACAAACACAAGTATACTTTTTCACCAGGTTCCTGTAGTATTCTACTCAGAAAAAACTTATGTGTACCTGATGTGTCTCCATGTGAATCCAATTAGCATTTGCCAACAGAAAAACAAAATGTGACATGCCCAAATTCATTCCAAACTCTCAAGTTCATAGTTAATGTCCAGAAAACACTAACAAACACACAGGCTGTTTTAAAAGCTGATATTCATTGAGCCACACAGAACCAGATAATTCTGCTTTGCTCCAGACCTATCTGGACACACTCATGTGGAATTCGTTTGCAAAGCACACAGAAATGCAGCGTCAAGCTGGTTTTGGAGAAAAGCAAAGTCTTTTTTTTGGGCTAATGGATTCAATGTCATGTTTACAAACACAAGTATACTTTTTCTTCTGCTTTCAGTAGCATTCTACTCAGAAAACTCGAATGTGTACCTGTTGTGTCTCCATGTGGAACCAATTAGTGTGTGCCCACAAAAAAAGCAAAGTGTTACGTGCCCGAATTCATTCCAAACTTTAAAGTTCATAGATCAAAATCAGAAAACAGAAACAAATACGAGACTGTAGCAAAAGCTGGGATTGAGTTAGGCAGAAGCGAACCGGATACTTCTGGTTAGGTCCAGACCTATCTGGACAAATTCATGTGCAATTTCTGTGCAAAGGACCCAGAAAAGAATATTGACACTGGTTTTTGAGAAAAGCAAGGTCTTTTTCTTGGGGAAGTGGATTCAATGTCATGTTTACAAACACAAGTATAATTTAATTCAGATTTCTGCAGCATTCTATTCAGAAACCTCGAATGTGTACCTGTTGTGTGTCCATGTGGAACCAATTAGTGTGTGCCAACTAAAAAAGCAAAGTGTTACGTGCCCGAATTCATTCCAAACTCTAAAGTTCATAGATAAAAATCAGAAAACAGAAACAAACACGAGACTGTAGCAAGAGCTGGGATTGAGTTAGGCAGAAGAGAAATGGATATTTCTGGTTAGGTCCAGACCTATCTGGACAAATTCATGTGCAATTTGTGTGCAAAACCCAGAAAAGAATATTGACACTGGTTTTTGAGAAAAGCAAGGTCTTTTTCTTGGGCAAGTGGATTCAATGTCATGTTAGCAAACACAAATATCATTTTTCACCTGGTTTCTGTAGCATTCTACTCAGAAAACACTTATGTGTACCTGTTGTGTGTCCATGTGAATCCAATTAGCATTTGCCAACAGAAAAACAAAATGTGACATGCCCAAATTCATTCCAAACTCTCAAGTTCATAGTTAATATCCAGAAAACACTAAAAAACACACAGTCTGTTTTAAAAGGTGATATTCATTTAGCCACCCAGAACCGGATAATTCTGCTTTGCTCCAGACCTATCTGGACAAACTCACGTGGAATTCGTGTGCAAAGGACCCAGAAAAAAATATTGAAACTAGTTTTGGAGAAAAGCAAAGTCTTTTTCATGGGCAAGTGGATTCAACGTCATGCTTACAAACACAAGTATACTTTTTCACCTAGTTTCTGTAGCATTCTACTCAGAAAACTCTCAAGTTCATAGTTAAAATCCAGAAAACACTAACAAACACGCAGTCTGTTTTAAAACTGATATTCCTTTAGCCACACAGAACCGGATAATTCTGGTTTGCTCCAGAATTATCTGGACAAAATCAAGTGGAATTCGTGTGCAAAGGACCCAAAAATGCAGCGTCAAACTGGTTTTGGAGAAAAGCAATGTCTTTTTCTTGGGCAAGTGGATTCAATCTCATGTTTACAAACACAAGTATACTTTTTCACCTGGTTTCTGTAGCATTCTACTCAGAAAACTCCAATGTGTACCTGTTGTGTCTCCATGTGCAACCAATTAGCGTGTGCCTACAAAAAAAAAAATGTTACATGATAAAATTCATTCAAAACTCGAAAGTTCATACATAATATCCAGAAAACACTAACAAACTCACAGGCTGTTTTATAAGCTGATACTCATTTAGGCACAGAGAACTGGATCGTTCTGATTGGATCCAGACCTATCTGGATATTCTCGTGCAGAACTTGTTTGCAAAGGACCCAGAAAAATATATTGAAACTGGTTTTGGAGGAAAGCAGTCTTTTTCTTGGGCAAGTGGATTCAATCTCATGTTTACAAACACAAGTATACTTTTTCTTCTGCTTTCAGTAGCATTCTACTCAGAAAACTCGAATGTGTACCTGTTGTGTCTCCATGTGGAACCAATTAGTGTGTGCCCACAAAAAAAGCAAAGTGTTACGTGCCCCAATTCATTCCAAACTTTAAAGTGCATAGATCAAAATCAGAAAACAGAAACAAATACGAGACTGTAGCAAAAGCTGGGATTGAGTTAGGCAGAAGCGAACCGGATACTTCTGGTTAGGTCCAGACCTATCTGGACAAATTCATGTGCAATTTCTGTGCAAAGGACCCAGAAAAGAATATTGACACTGGTTTTTGAGAAAAGCAAGGTCTTTTTCTTGGGCAAGTGCATTCAATGTCTTGTTTACAAACACAAGTATACTTTTTCACCAGGTTCCTGTAGTATTCTACTCAGAAAAAACTTATGTGTACCTGATGTGTCTCCATGTGAATCCAATTAGCATTTGCCAACAGAAAAACAAAATGTGACATGCCCAAATTCATTCCAAACTCTCAAGTTCATAGTTAATGTCCAGAAAACACTAACAAACACACAGGCTGTTTTAAAAGCTGATATTCATTGAGCCACACAGAACCAGATAATTCTGCTTTGCTCCAGACCTATCTGGACACACTCATGTGGAATTCGTTTGCAAAGCACACAGAAATGCAGCGTCAAGCTGGTTTTGGAGAAAAGCAAAGTCTTTTTTTTGGGCTAATGGATTCAATGTCATGTTTACAAACACAAGTATACTTTTTCTTCTGCTTTCAGTAGCATTCTACTCAGAAAACTCGAATGTGTACCTGTTGTGTCTCCATGTGGAACCAATTAGTGTGTGCCCACAAAAAAAGCAAAGTGTTACGTGCCCGAATTCATTCCAAACTTTAAAGTTCATAGATCAAAATCAGAAAACAGAAACAAATACGAGACTGTAGCAAAAGCTGGGATTGAGTTAGGCAGAAGCGAACCGGATACTTCTGGTTAGGTCCAGACCTATCTGGACAAATTCATGTGCAATTTCTGTGCAAAGGACCCAGAAAAGAATATTGACACTGGTTTTTGAGAAAAGCAAGGTCTTTTTCTTGGGGAAGTGGATTCAATGTCATGTTTACAGTCGCAAATATGATTGTTAAACTGGTTTCCGTAGCATTCTACTCAGAAAACTCGAATGTGTACCTGTTGTGTCTTCATGTGGAACCAATTAGCGTGTGCCTACAAGAAAACATAATGTAACATGATAAAATTCATTCAAAAATCTAAAGTTCATACATAATATCCAGAAAACACTAACAAACTCACAGGCTGTTTTACAAGCTGTAATTCATTTAGGCACACAGAACCAGACAGTTCTGGTTGGATCCAGTCATATAAGGCCAAACGCGTGTGGAATTTGTGTGCAAAGGACCCAGAAAGAATATTGAAACTGGTTTTTGAGAAAAGCAAGGTCTTTTTCTTGGGCAAGTGGATTCAATGTCATGTTTACAAACACAAGTATACTTTTTCACCTGGTTTATGTAGTATTCTACTCAGAAAAAACTTATGTGTACCTGTTATGTCTCCATGTGAATCCAATTAGCATTTGCCAACAGAAAAACAAAATGTTACATGCGAAAATTCATTCCAAACTCTCAAGTTCATAGATAATTCCAGAAAACACTAACAAACACACAGGCAGTTTTAAAAGCTGATATTCATTGAGCCACACAGAACCAGATAATTCTGCTTTGCTCCAGCCTATCTGGACACACTCATGTGGAATTCGTTTGCAAAGGACCCAGAAATGCAGCGTCAAACTGGTTTTGGAGAAAAGCAAAGTCTTTTTTTTGGGCAAATGGATTCAATGTCATGTTTGCAAACACAAGTATACTTTTTCACCTAGTTTCTGTAGCATTCTACTCAGAAAACTCCAATGTGTACCTGTTGTGTCTCCATGTGGAACCAATTAGTGTGTGCCATCAAAAAAAAGGAAAGTGTTATGTGCCCGAATTCATTCCAAACTCTAAAGTTCATAGATAGAAATCAGAAAACAGAAACAAACACGAGACTGTAGCAAGAGCTGGGATTGCGTTAGGCAGAAGAGAACCGGGTACTTCTGGTTAGGTCCAGACCTATCTGGACAAATTCATGTGCAATTTGTGTGCGAAGGACCCAGAAAAGAATATTGACACTGGTTTTTGAGAAAAGCAAGGTCTTTTTCTTGGGCAAGTGGATTCAATGTCATGTTTACAGTCGCAAATATAATTTTTAACCTGGTTTCTGTAGCATTCTACTCAGAAAACTCGAATGTGGACCTGTTGTGTCTCCATGTGGAACCAATTAGCGTGTGCGAACAAAAAAACAAAATATTACATGATAAAATTCATTCAAAACTCTAAAGTTCATACATAACATCCGGAAAACACTAACAAACTCACAGGCTGTTTTACAAGCTGATATTCATTTAGGAACACAGAACCGGATAGTTCTGGTTAGATCCAGACCTATAAGGCCAAACTCATGTGGAATTTGTGTGCAAAGGACCCAGAAAAAAATATTGAAACTGGTTTTGGAGAAAAGCAAAGCCTTTTTCTTGGGCAAGTGGGTTCAATGTCATGTTTACAAACACAAGTATATTTTTCACCTGGTTTCTGTAGCATTCTACTCAGAAAACTCGAATGTGTATGTGTTGTATCTCCATGTGGAACCAATTAGCGTGTGCCAACAAAAAAACAAAATGTAACAAGATAAAATTCATTCAAATCTCTCAAGTTCATAGTTAATATCCAGAAAACACTAACAAACTCACAGGCTGTTTTACAAGCTGATACTCATTTAGGCTCACAGAACCGGATCGTTCTGGTTGGATCCAGACCTATCTGGATATTCTCGTGCGGAATTGTGTGCAAAGGAACCAGAAAAAAATATTGAAAGTGGTTTTGGAGAAAAGCAAAGTGTTTTTCTTGGGCAAGTGGTTTCAATGTCATGTTTACAAACACAAGTATACTTTTTCACCTTGTTTCTGTAGCATTCTACTCAGAGAACACTTATGTGTACCTGTTGTGTCTCCATCTGAATCCAATTAGCATTTGCCAACAGAAAAACAAAATGTGACATGCCAAAATTCATTGCAAACTCTCAAGTTCATAGTTAATATCCAGAAAACACTAACAAACACACAGGCTGTTTTAAAAACTGATATTCATTTAGCCACCGAGAACCGGATAATTCTGCTTTGCTCCTGAACTGTCTGGACAAACTCACGTGGAATTTGTGTGCAAAGGACCCAGAAAAAAACATTGAAACTGGTTTTGGAGAAAAGCAAAGTCTTTTTCTTGGGCAAGTGGATTCAATGTCATGATTACAAACACAAGTATACTTTTTCACCTGGTTTCTGTAGCATTCTACTCAGAAAACTCGAATGTGTACCTGTTGTGTTTCCATGTGGTACCAATTAGCGTGTGCCAACAAGAAAACATAATGTAGCATGATAAAATTCATTCAAAACTCAAAAGTACATACATAATATCCAGAAAACACTAACAAACTCACAGGCTGTTTTACAAGCTGATATTCATTTAGGAAAACAGAACCGGGTAGTTCTAGTTGGATCCAGACCTATAAGGCCAAACTCGTGTGGAATTTGTGTGCAAAGGACCCAGAAAGAATATTGAAACTGGTTTTTGAGAAAAGCAAGGTCTTTTTCTTGGGCAAGTGGATTCAATGTCATGTTTACAAACACAAGTATACTTTTTCACCTGGTTTATGTAGTATTCTACTCAGAAAAAACTTATGTGTACCTGTTATGTCTCCATGTGAATCCAATTAGCATTTGCCAACAGAAAAACAAAATGTGACATGCCAAAATTCATTCAAAACTCTAAAGTTTATACATAATATCCAGAACACTAACAAACTCACAGGCTGTTTTACAAGCTGATATTTATTTAGCCACGCAGAACCGGATAATTCTGGTTTGCTCCAGACCTATAAGGCCAAAGTCGTGTCGAATTCGTGTGCAAAGGACCCAGAAAAAAATATTGAAACTGGTTTTGGAGAAAAGCAAAGTCTTTTTCTTGGGCAAGTGGATTCAATGTCATGTTTACAAACACAAGTATACTTTTTCTCCTGGTTTCTGTAGCATTCTACTCAGAAAACACTTATGTGTACCTGATGTGTCTCCATGTGAATCCAATTAGCATTTGCCAACAGAAAAACAAAATGTGACATGCCAAAATTCTTTGCAAACTCTCAAGTTCATAGTTAATATCCAGAAAACACTAACAAACACACAGGCTGTTTTAAAAGCTGATATTCCTTTAGCCACCCAGAACCGGATAATTCTGGTTTGCTCCAGATTTATCTGGACAAACTCACGTGGAATTCGTGTGCAAAGGACCCAAAAAAAATATTGAAACTGGTTTTGGAGAAAAGCAAAGTCTTTTTCTTGGGCAAGTGGATGCAATCTCATGTTTACTAACACTAGTATACTTTTTCTTCTGGTTTCTGTAGCATTCTACTCAGAAAACTCCAATGTGTGCCTGTTGTGTCTCCATGTGGAACCAATTAGTGTGTGCCAACAAAAAAAGCAAAGTGTTACCTGCCCGAATTCATTCCAAACTCTAAAGTTCATAGATAAAAATCAGAAAACAGAAACAAACACGAGACTGTAGCAAGAGCTGGGATTGAGTTAGGCAGAAGAGAACCGGATATTTCTGGTTAGGTCCAGACCTATCTGGACAAATTCATGTGCAATTTGTGTGCAAAGGACCCAGAAAAGAATATTGACACTGGTTTTTGAGAAAAGCAATGTCTTTTTCTTGGGCAAGTGGATTCAAGCCCATGTTCACAGTCGCAAATATAATTCTTAACCTGGTTTCTGTAGCATTCTACTCAGAAAACTCGAATGTGTATGTGTTGTATCTCCATGTGGAACCAATTAGCGTGTGCCAACAAAAAAATAAAATGTTACATGATAAAATTCATTCAAATCTCTCAAGTTCATAGTTAATATCCAGAAAACACTAACAAACTCACAGGCTGTTTTACAAGCTGATACTCATTTAGGCTCACAGAACCGGATCGTTCTGGTTGGATCCAGACCTATCTGGATATTCTCGTGCGGAATTGTGTGCAAAGGACCCAGAAAAAATATTGAAACTGGTTTTGGAGAAAAGCAAAGTGTTTTTCTTGGGCAAGTGGTTTCAATGTCATGTTTGCAAACACAAGTATACTTTTTCACCTTGTTTCTGTAGCATTCTACTCAGAGAACACTTATGTGTACCTGTTGTGTCTCCATCTGAATCCAATTAGCATTTGCCAACAGAAAAACAAAATGTTACATGCCAAAATTCATTGCAAACTCTCAAGTTCATAGTTAATATCCAGAAAACACTAACAAACACACAGGCTGTTTTAAAAGCTGATATTCATTTAGCCACCCAGAAACGGATAATTCTGGTTTGCTCCAGATTTATCTGGACAAACTTCGTAGAATTTGTGTGCAAAGGACCCAGAAAAAAATATTGAAACTGGTTTTGGAGAAAAGCAAAGTCTTTTTCTTGGGCAAGTGGATTCAATGTCATGTTTACAAACACAAGTATACTTTTTCACCTGGTTTCTGTAGCATTCTACTCAGAAAACTCGAATGTGTACCTGTTGTGTCTCCATGTGGTACCAATTAGCGTGTGCCAACAAGAAAACATAATGTAGCATGATAAAATTCATTCAAAACTCAAAAGTACATACATAATATCCAGAAAACACTAACAAACTCACAGGCTGTTTTACAAGCTGATATTCATTTAGGAAAACAGAACCGGTAGTTCTAGTTGGATCCAAACCTATAAGGCCAAACTCGTGTGGAATTTGTGCGCAAAGGACCCAGAAAGAATATTGAAACTGGTTTTTGAGAAAAGCAAGGTCTTTTTCTTGGGCAAGTGGATTCAATGTCATGTTTACAAACACAAGTATACTTTTTCACCTGGTTTATGTAGTATTCTACTCAGAAAACACTTATGTGTACCTGTTATGTCTCCATGTGAATCCAATTAGCATTTGCCAACAGAAAAACAAAACGTAACATGGTAAAATTCATTCAAAACTCTAAAGTTCATACATAATATCCAGAACACTAACAAACTCACAGGCTGTTTTACAAGCTGATATTTATTTAGCCACGCAGAACCGGATAATTCTGGTTTGCTCCAGACCTATAAGGCCAAAGTCGTGTGGAATTCGTGTGCAAAGGACCCAGAAAAAAATATTGAAACTGGTTTTGGAGAAAAGCAAAGTCTTTTTCTTGGGCAAGTGGATTCAATGTCATGTTTACAAACACAAGTATACTTTTTATCCTGGTTTCTGTAGCATTCTACTCAGAAAACACTTATGTGTACCTGATGTGTCTCCATGTGAATCCAATTAGCATTTGCCAACAGAAAAACAAAATGTGACATGCCAAAATTCTTTGCAAACTCTCAAGTTCATAGTTAATATCCAGAAAACACTAACAAACACACAGGCTGTTTTAAAAGGTGATATTCCATTAGCCACCCAGAACCGGATAATTCTGGTTTGCTCCAGATTTATCTGGACAAACTCACGTGGAATTCGTGTGCAAAGGACCCAAAAAAAATATTGAAACTGGTTTTGGAGAAAAGCAAAGTCTTTTTCTTGGGCAAGTGGATTCAATATCATGTTTACTAACACTAGTATACTTTTTCTTCTGGTTTCTGTAGCATTCTACTCAGAAAACTCGAATGTGTACCTGTTGTGTGTCCATGTGGAACCAATTAGTGTGTGCCAACCAAAATAGCAAAGTGTTACGTACCCGAATTCATTCCAAACTCTAAAGTTCATAGATAAAAATCAGAAAACAGAAACAAACACGAGACTGTAGCAAGAGCTGGGATTGAGTTAGGCAGAAGAGACCCGGATATTTCTGGTTAGGTCCAGACCTATCAGGACAAATTCATGTGCAATTTGTGTGCAAAGGACCCAGAAAAGAATATTGACACTGGTTTTTGAGAAAAGCAAGGTCTTTTTCTTGGGCAAGTGGATTCAATGTCATGTTTACAGTCGCAAATATGATTGTTAAACTGGTTTCCGTAGCATTCTACTCAGAAAACTCGAATGTGTACCTGTTGTGTCTCCATGTGGAACCAATTAGCGTGTGCCTACAAGAAAACATAATGTAACATGATAAAATTCATTCAAAACTCTAAAGTTCATACATAATATCCATAAAACACTAACAAACTCACAGGCTGTTTTACAAGCTGATATTCATTTAGGCACACAGAACCAGACAGTTCTGGTTGGATCCAGTCATATAAGGCCAAACGCGTGTGGAATTTGTGTGCAAAGGACCAAGAAAAAAATATTGAAACTGGTTTTGGAGAAAAGCAGTCTTTTTCTTGGGCAAGTGGATTCAATGTCATGTTTACAAACTCAAGTATACTTTTTCACCTGGTTTCTGTAGTATTCTACTCAGAAAACACTTATGTGTACCTGATGTGTCTCCATGTGAATCCAATTAGCATTTCCCAACAGAAAAACAAAATGTTACATGCGAAAATTCATTCCAAACTCTCAAGTTCATAGTTAATGTCCAGAAAACACTAAAAAAACACACAGGCAGTTATAAAAGCTGTTATTCATTGAGCCACACAGAACCAGATAATTCTGCTTTGCTCCAGAACTATCTGGACACACCGATGTGGAATTCGTTTGCAAAAGACCCAGAAATGCAGCGTCAAACTGGTTTTGGAGAAAAGCAAAGCCTTTTTCTTGGGCAAGTGGATTCAATGTCATGTTTGCAAACACAAGTATACTTTTTCACCTAGTTTCTGTAGCATTCTACTCAGAAAACTCCAATGTGTACCTGTTGTGTCTCCATGTGGAACCAATTAGTGTGTGCCATCAAAAAAAAGGAAAGTGTTATGTGCCCGAATTCATTCCAAACTCTAAAGTTCATAGCTAAAAATCAGAAAACAGAAACAAACACGAGACTGTAGCAAGAGCTGGGATTGAGTTAGGCAGAAGAGAACCGGGTACTTCTTTTTAGGTCCAGACCTATCTGGACAAATTCATGTGCAATTTGTGTGAGAAGGACCCAGAAAAGAATATTGACACTGGTTTTTGAGAAAAGCAAGGTCTTTTTCTTGGGCAAGTGGATTCAATGTCATGTTTAGAGTCGCAAATATAATTTTTAACCTGGTTTCTGTAGCATTCTACTCAGAAAACTCGAATGTGGACCTGTTGTGTCTCCATGTGGAACCAATTAGCGTGTGCGAACAAAAAAACAAAATATTACATGATAAAATTCATTCAAAACTCTAAAGTTCATACATAACATCCAGAAAACACTAACAAACTCACAGGCTGTTTTACAAGCTGATATTCATTTAGGAACAAAGAACCGGATAGTTCTGGTTAGATCCAGACCTATAAGGCCAAACTCGTGTGGAATTTGTGTGCAAAGGACCCAGAAAAAAATATTGAAACTGGTTTTGGAGAAAAGCAAAGCCTTTTTCTTGGGCAAGTGGGTTCAATGTCATGTTTACAAACACAAGTATATTTTTCACCTGGTTTCTGTAGCATTCTCCTCAGAGAACACTTATGTGTACCTGTTGTGTCTCCATGTGAGTCCAATTAGCATTTGCCAACGGAAAAACAAAATGTGACATGCCAAAATTCATTCCAAACTCTCAAGTTCTTTGTCAATATCCAGAAAACAGAAACAAACACGAGACTGTAGCAAGAGCTGGGATTGAGTTAGGCAGAAGAGAACCGGATGCTTCTGGTTAGATCCAGACCTATATGGACAAATTCATGTGCAATTTGTGTGCAAAGAACCCAGAAAAGAATATTGACACTGGTTTTTGAGAAAAGCAAGGTCTTTTTCTTGGGCAAGTATTCAATGTCATGTTTACAGTCGAAAATATAATTTTTCAATGGTTTTTGTAGCATTCTACTCAGAAAACTCCAATGTGTACCTGTTGTGTCTCCATGTGGATCCAATTAGCGTGTGCCAACAAAAAAACAAAATATTACATGATAAAATTCATTCAAAACTCTAAAGTTCATACATAATATCCAGAAAACACTAACAAAATCACAGGCTGTTTTACAAGCTGATATTCATTTAGGCGCGCAGAACTGGATCGTTCTGGTTGGATCCAGATCCATCTGGATATTCTCGTGTGGAATGTGTGTGCAAAGGACCCAGAAAAAAATATTGAAACTGGTTTTGGAGAAAAGCAAAGCCTTTTTCTTGGGCAAGTGGATTCAATGTCATGTTTACAAACATAAGTATACTTTTTCTCCTGGTTTCTGTAGCATTCTACTCAGAAAACACTAATGTGTACCTGTTGTTTCTCCATGTGAATCCAATTAGCATTTTCTCTCTTTTTTTTTTTTTTTTTTTACAGGCAGTTCATTTTCTTACAGAAAAACAAAATTTGACATGCCAAAATTCATTGCAAACTCTCAAGTTCATAGTTAATATCCAGAAAACACTAACAAACACACAGGCTGTTTTAAAAGCTGATATTCATTTAGCCACCAAGAAACGGATAATTCTGGTTTGCTCCAGACCTATCTGGACAAACTCATGTGGAATTCGTGTGCAAAGGACGCAGAAAAAAATATTGAAACTGGTTTTGGAGAAAAGCAAAGTCTTTTTCTTGGGCAAGTGGATTCAATGTCATGTTTACAAACACAAGTATACTTTTTCACCTGGCTTCTGTAGCATTCTACTCAGAAAACTCCAATGTGTACCTGTTGTGTCTCCATGTGGAACCAATTAGTGTGAGCCAATAAAAAAAGCAAAGTGTTACGTGCCCGAATTCATTCCAAACTCTAAAGTTCATATATAAAAATCAGAAAACAGAAACAAACACGAGACTGTAGCAAGAGCTGGGATTGAGTTAGGAAGAAGAGAACCGGATATTTCTGGTTAGGTCCAGACCTATCTGGACAAATTCATGTGCAATTTGTGTGCAAAGGACCCAGAAAAGAATATTGACACTGGTTTTTGAGAAAAGCAAGGTCTTTTTCTTGGGCAAGTGGATTCAATGCCATGTTCACAGTCGCAAATATAATTCTTAACCTGGTTTCTGTAGCATTCTACTCAGAAAACTCGAATGTGTACGTGTTGTATCTCCATGTGGAACCAATTAGCGTGTGCCAACAAAAAAATAAAATGTTACATGATAAAATTCATTCAAAACTCTAAAGTTCATACATAGTATCCAGAAAACACTAACAAACTCACAGGATGTTTTACAAGCTGATACTCATTTAGGCTCACAGAACCGGATCGTTCTGGTTGGATCCAGACCTATCTGGATATTCTCGTGCGGAATTGTGTGCAAAGGAACCAGAAAAAAATATTGAAACTGGTTTTGGAGAAAAGCAAAGTGTTTTTCTTGGGCAAGTGGTTTCAATGTCATGTTTACAAACACAAGTATACTTTTTCACCTTGTTTCTGTAGCATTCTACTCAGAGAACACTTGTGTGTACCTGCTGTGTCTCCATCTGAATCCAATTAGCATTTGCCAACAGAAAAACAAAATGTGACATGCCAAAATTCATTGCAAACTCTCAAGTTCATAGTTAATATCCAGAAAACACTAACAAACACACAGGCTGTTTTAAAAGCTGATATTCATTTAGCCATCGAGAACCGGATAATTCTGCTTTGCTCCTGAACTATCTGGACAAACTCACGTGGAATTTGTGTGCAAAGGTCCCAGAAAAAAATATTGAAACTGGTTTTGGAGAAAAGCAAAGTCTTTTTCTTGGGCAAGTGGATTCAATGTCATGATTACAAACACAAGTATACTTTTTCTTCTGGTTTCTGTAGCATTCTACTCAGAAAACTCGAATGTGTACCTGTTGTGTTTCCATGTGGTACCAATTAGCATGTGCCAACAAGAAAACATAATGTAGCATGATAAAATTCATTCAAAACTCAAAAGTACATACATAATATCCAGAAAACACTAAAAAACTCACAGGCTGTTTTACAAGCTGATATTCATTTAGGAAAACAGAACCGGGTAGATCTAGTTGGATCCAGACCTATAAGGCCAAACTCGTGTGGAATTTGTGTGCAAAGGACCCAGAAAGAATATTGAAACTGGTTTTTGAGAATAGCAAGGTCTTTTTCTTGGGCAAGTGGATTCAATGTCATGTTTACAAACACAAGTATACTTTTTCACCTTGTTTATGTAGTATTCTACTCAGAAAACACTTATGTGTACCTGTTATGTCTCCATGTGAATCCAATTAGCATTTGCCAACAGAAAAACAAAAAGTGACATGCCAAAATTCATTCAAAACTCTAAAGTTTATACATAATATCCAGAACACTAACAAACTCACAGGCTGTTTTACAAGCTGATATTCATTTAGCCACGCAGAACCGGATAATTCTGGTTTGCTCCAGACCTATAAGGCCAAAGTCGTGTGGAATTCGTGTGCAAAGGACCCAGAAAAAAATATTGAAACTGGTTTTGGAGAAAAGCAAAGTCTTTTTCTTGGGCAAGTGGATTCAATGTCATGTTTACAAACACAAGTATACTTTTTCTCCTGGTTTCTGTAGCATTCTACTCAGAAAACACTTATGTGTACCTGATGTGTCTCCATGTGAATCCAATTAGCATTTGCCAACAGAAAAACAAAATGTGACATGCCAAAATTCATTCAAAACTCTAAAGTTTATACATAATATCCAGAACACTAACAAACTCACAGGCTGTTTTACAAGCTGATATTAATTTAGCCACGCAGAACCGGATAATTCTGGTTTGCTCCAGACCTATAAGGCCAAAGTCCTGTGGAATTCGTGTGCAAAGGACCCAGAAAAAAATATTGAAACTGGTTTTGGAGAAAAGCAAAGTCTTTTTCTTGGGCAAGTGGATTCAATGTCATGTTTACAAACACAAGTATATTTTTCTCCTGGTTTCTGTAGCATTCTACTCAGAAAACACTTATGTGTACCTGATGTGTCTCCATGTGAATCCAATTAGCATTTGCCAACAGAAAAACAAAATGTGACATGCCAAAATTCTTTGCAAACGCTCAAGTTCATAGTTAATATCCAGAAAACACTAACAAACACACAGGCTGTTTTAAAAGCTGATATTCCTTTAGCCACCCAGAACCGGATAATTCTGGTTTGCTCCAGATTTATCTGGACAAACTCACGTGGAATTCGTGTGCAAAGGACCCAAAAAAAATATTGAAACTGGTTTTGGAGAAAAGCAAAGTCTTTTTCTTGGGCAAGTGGATGCAATCTCATGTTTAGTAACACTAGTATACTTTTTCTTCTGGTTTCTGTAGCATTCTACTCAGAAAACTCCAATGTGTACCTGTTGTGTCTCCATGTGGAACCAATTATTGTGTGCCAACAAAAAAAGCAAAGTGTTACCTGCCCGAATTCATTCCAAACTCTAAAGTTCATAGATAAAAATCAGAAAACAGAAACAAACACGAGACTGTAGCAAGAGCTGGGATTGAGTTAGGCAGAAGAGAACCGGATATTTCTGGTTAGGTCCAGACCTATCTGGACAAATTCATGTGCAATTTGTGTGCAAAGGACCCAGAAAAGAATATTGACACTGGTTTTTGAGAAAAGCAAGGTCTTTTTCTTGGGCAAGTGGATTCAATGTCATGTTAGCAAACACAAATATCATTTTTCACCTGGTTTCTGTAGCATTCTACTCAGAAAACTGCAATGTGTTCCTGTTGTGTCTCCATGTGAATCCAAGTAGCATTTGCCAACAGAAAAACAAAATGTGACATGCCAAAATTCATTCCAAACTCTCAAGTTCATAGTTAATGTCCAGAAAACACTAACAAACACACAGGCAGTTATAAAAGCTGATATTCATTGAGCCACACAGAACCAGATAATTCTGCTTTGCTCCAGACCTATCTGGACACACTGATGTGGAATTCGTTTGCAAAAGACCCAGAAATGCAGCGTCAAACTGGTTTTGGAGAAAAGCAAATTCTTTTTCTTGGGCAAGTGGATTCAATGTCATGTTTGCAAACACAAGTATACTTTTTCACCTAGTTTCTGTAGCATTCTAATCAGAAAACTCCAATGTGTACCTGTTGTGTCTCCATGTGGAACCAATTAGTGTGTGCTATCAAAAAAAAGGAAAGTGTTATGTGCCCGAATTCATTCCAAACTCTAAAGTTCATAGCTAAAAATCAGAAAACAGAAACAAACACGAGACTGTAGCAAGAGCTGGGATTGAGTTAGGCAGAAGAGAACCGGGTACTTCTGGTTAGGTCCAGACCTATCTGGACAAATTCATGTGAAATTTGAGTGCGAAGGACCCAGAAAAGAATATTGACACTGGTTTTTGAGAAAAGCAAGGTCTTTTTCTTGGGCAAGTGGATTCAATGTCACGTTTACAGTCGCAAATATAATTTTTAACCTGGTTTCTGTAGCATTCTACTCAGAAAACTCGAATGTGGACCTGTTGTGTCTCCATGTGGAACCAATTAGCGTGTGCGAACAAAAAAACAAAATATTACATGATAAAATTCATTCAAAACTCTAAAGTTCATACATAACATCCAGAAAACACTAACAAACTGACAGGCTGTTTTACAAGCTGATATTCATTTAGGAACACAGAACCAGATAGTTCTGGTTAGATCCAGACTTATAAGGCCAAACTCGTGTGGAATTTGTGTGCAAAGGACCCAGAAAAAAATATTGAAACTGGTTTTGGAGAAAAGCAAAGCCTTTTTCTTGGGCAAGTGGGTTCAATGTCATGTTTACAAACACAAGTATATTTTTCACCTGGTTTCTGTAGCATTCTCCTCAGAGAACACTTATGTGTACCTGTTGTGTCTCCATGTGAATCCAATTAGCATTTGCCAACGGAAAAACAAAATGTGACATGCCAAAATTCATTCCAAACTCTCAAGTTCATTGTCAATATCCAGAAAACAGAAACAAACACGAGACTGTAGCAAGAGCTGGGATTGAGTTAGGCAGAAGAGAACCGGATGCTTCTGGTTAGCTCCAGACCGATATGGACAAATTCATATGCAATTTGTGTGCAAAGAACCCAGAAAAGAATATTGACACTGGTTTTTGAGAAAAGCAAGGTCTTTTTCTTGGGCAAGTATTCAATGTCATGTTTACAGTCGAAAATATAATTTTTCACTGGTTTCTGTAGCATTCTACTCAGAAAACTCCAATGTGTACCTGTTTTGTCTCCATGTGGATCCAATTAGCGTGTGCCAACAAAAAAACAAAATATTACATGATAAAATTCATTCAAAACTCTAAAGTTCATACATAACATCCAGAAAACACTAACAAACTCACAGGCTGTTTTACAAGCTGATATTCATTTAGGCGCACAGAACTGGATCGTTCTGGTTTGCTCCAGACCTATCTGGACAAACTCATGTGGAATTCGTGTGCAAAGGACGCAGAAAAAAATATTGAAACTGGTTTTGGAGAAAAGTAAAGTCTTTTTCTTGGGCAAGTGGATTCAATGTCATGTTTACAAATACAAGTATACATTTTCACCTGGCTTCTGTAGCATTCTACTCAGAAAACTCCAATGTGTACCTTTGTGTCTCCATGTGGAACCAATTAGTGTGAGCCAATAAAAAAAGCAAAGTGTTACGTGCCCGAATTCATTCCAAACTCTAAAGTTCATATATAAAAATCAGAAAACAGAAACAAACACGAGACTGTAGCAAGAGCTGGGATTGAGTTAGGCAGAAGAGAACCGGATATTTCTGGTTAGGTCCAGACCTATCTGGACAAATTCATGTAAAATTTGTGTGCAAAGGACCCAGAAAAGAATATTGACACTGGTTTTTGAGAAAAGCAAGGTCTTATTCATGGGCAAGTGGATTCAATGCAATGTTCACAGTCGCAAATATAATTCTTAACCTGGTTTCTGTAGCATTCTACTCAGAAAACTCGAATGTGTATGTGTTGTATCTCCATGTGGAACCAATTAGCGTGTGCCAACAAAAAAATAAAATGTAACATGATAAAATTCATTCAAAACTCTAAAGTTCATACATAATATCCAGAAAACACTAACAAACTCACAGGCTGTTTTACAAGCTGATACTCATTTAGGCTCTCAGAACCGGATTGTTCTGGTTGGATCCAGACCTATCTGGATATTCTCGTGCGGAATTGTGTGCAAAGGAACCAGAAAAAAATATTGAAACTGGTTTTGGAGAAAAGCAAAGTGTTTTTCTTGGGCAAGTGGTTTCAATGTCATGTTTACAAACACAAGTATACTTTTTCACCTTGTTTCTGTAGCATTCTACTCAGAGAACACTTATGTGTACCTGATGTGTCTCCATGTGAATCCAATTAGCATTTGCCAACAGAAAAACAAAATGTGACATGCCAAAATTCGTTGCAAACTCTCAAGTTCATACTTAATATCCAGAAAACACTAACAAATACACAGGCTGTTTTAAAAGCTGATATTCCTTTAGCCACACAGAACCGGATAATTCTAGTTTGCTCCAGACCTATCTGGACAAACTCACGTGGAATTCGTGTCCAAAGACACAAAAAAAATATTGAAACTGGTTTTGGAGAAAAGCAAAGTCTTTTTCTTGGGCAAGTGGATTCAATCTCATGTTTACAAACACAAGTATACTTTTTCACCTAGTTTCTGTAGCATTCTACTCAGAAAACTCGAATGTGTACCTGTTGTGTCTCCATGTGGAACCAATTAGTGTGTGCCATCATAAAAAAGGAAAGTGTTATGTGCCCGAATTCATTCCAAACTCTAAAGTTCATAGCTAAAAATCAGAAAACAGAAACAAACACGAGACTGTAGCAAGAGCTGGGATTGCGTTAGGCAGAAGAGAACCGGGTACTTCTGG
Organism: Sylvilagus floridanus; assembly: GCA_949820135.1. Classification (NCBI taxonomy): domain Eukaryota; kingdom Metazoa; phylum Chordata; class Mammalia; order Lagomorpha; family Leporidae; genus Sylvilagus; species Sylvilagus floridanus. Next base: position 157,353,568 of record OX463227.1, on the reverse strand, counting down.
TTAGGTCCAGACCTATCTGGACAAATTCATGTGCAATTTGTGTGCGAAGGACCCAGAAAAGAATATTGACACTGGTTTTTGAGAAAAGCAAGGTCTTTTTCTTGGGCAAGTGGATTCAATGTCATGTTTACAGTCGCAAATATAATTTTTCACTGGTTTCTGTAGCATTCTACACAGAAAACTCCAATGTGTAGCTGTTGTGTCTCCATGTGGAACCAATTAGCGTGTGCGAACAAAAAAACAAAATATTACATGATAAAATTCATTCAAAACTCTAAAGTTCATACATAACATCCAGAAAACACTAACAAACTCACAGGCTGTTTTACAAGCTGATATTCATTTAGGAACACAGAACCGGATAGTTCTGGTTAGATCCAGACCTATAAGGCCAAACTCGTGTGGAATTTGTGTGCAAAGGACCCAGAAAAAAATATTGAAACTGGTTTTGGAGAGAAGCAAAGTCTTTTTCTTGGGCAAGTGGGTTCAATGTCATGTTTACAGACACAAGTATACTTTTTCACCTTGTTTCTGTAGCATTCTACTCAGAACACACTTATGTGTACCTGTTGTGTCTCCATGTGAATCCAATTAGCATTTGCCAACAGAAAAACAAAAAGTTACATGCCAAAATTCATTCCATACTCTCAAGTTCATTGTCAATATCCAGAAAACAGAAACAACCACAAGACTGTAGCAAGAGCTGGGATTGAGATAGGCAGAAGAGAACCGGATGCTTCTGGTTAGGTCCAGACCTATCTGGACAAATTCATGTTCAATTTGTCTGCAAAGAACCCAGAAAAGAATATTGACACTTGTTTTTGAGAAAAGCAAGGTCTTTTTCTTGGAAAAGTATTCAATGTCATGTTTACAGTCGCAAATATAATTTTTCACTGGTTTCTGTAGCATTCTACTCAGAAAACTCCAATGTGTACCTGTTGTGTCTCCATGTGGAATCATTAGCGTGTGCCAACAAAAAAACAAAATATTACATAATAAAATTCATTCAAAACTCTAAAGTTCATACATAATATCCAGAAAACACTATCAAACTCACAGGCTCTTTTACAAGCTGATATTCATTTAGGCGCACAGAAATGGATCGTTCTGGTTGGATCCAGACCCATCTGGATATTCCCGTGTGGAATATGTGTGCAAAGGACCCAGAAAAGAACATTGACACTGTTTTTGGAGAAAAGCAAGGTCTTTTTCTTGGGCAAGTGGATTCAATGTCATGTTTACAGTTGCAAATATAATTTTTCACTTTTTTCTGTAGCATTTTACTCAGAAAACTCGAATGTTTACCTGTTGTGTCACCATGTGGAACCAATTAGCGATTGCCAACAAAAAAAACAAAATGTAACATGATAAAATTCATTCAAAACTTGAAAGTTCATACATAATATCCTGAAAACACTAAGAAACTCACAGGCTGTTTTACAAGCTGATATTCATTTAGGCACACAGAACCGGATAGTTCTGGTTGGATCCAAACATTTAAGGCCAAACTCGTGTGGAATTCGTGTGCAAAGGACCCAGAAAAAATACTGAAACTGGTTTTGGAGAAAAGCAAAGCCTTTTTCTTGGGCAAGTGGATTCAATGTCATGTTTACAAACACAAGTATAATTTTTCACCTGGTTTCTGTAGCATTCTACTCAGAAAACACTTATGTGTACCTGTTGTGTCTCCATGTGAATCCAATTCGCATTTGCCAACAGAAAAACAAAATGTGACATGCCAAAATTCATTGCAAACTCTCAAGTTCATAGTTAATATCCAGAAAACACTAACAAACACACAGGCTGTTTTAAAAGCTGATATTCATTTAGCCACACAGAACCGGATAATTCTGGTTTTCTCCAGATTCATCTGGACAAACTCACGTGGAATGCATGTGCAAAGGACCCAAAAAAAATATTGAAACTGGTTATGGAAAAAAGCAAAGGCTTTTTCTTGGGCAAGTGGATTCAATGTCATGTTTACAGTCGCAAATATAATTTTTAACCTGGTTTCTGTAGCATTCTACTCAGAAAACTCGAATGTGTACCTGTTGTGTCTCCATGTGGAACCAATTAGCGTTTGCCAACAAAAAAAAAGTAACATGATAAAATTTATTCAAAACTTGAAAGTTCATACATAATATCCAGAAAACACTAACAAACTCACAGGCTGTTTTACAAGCTGATATTCATTTAGGCACACAGAACCAGATAGTTCTGGGTGGTTCCAGACATATAAGGCCAAACTCATGTGGAATTCGTGTGCAAAGGACCCAGAAAAACATATTGAAACTGGTTTTGGAGAAAAGCAAAGTCTTTTTCTTGGGCAAGTGGATTCAATGTCATGTTTACAAACACAAGTATAATTTTTCAAATGGTTTCTCTAGCATTCTACTCAGAAAACATTTATGTGTACCTGTTGTGACTCCATGTGAATCCAATTAGCATTTGCCAACAGAAAAACAAAATGTGACATGCCAAAATTCATTCCAAACTCTCAAGTTCATAGTTAATACCCAGAAAACACTAACAAACACACAGGCTGTTTTCAAAGCTGATATTCATTTAGCCACAGTGAACCGGATAATTCTGCTTTGCTCCAGACCTATCTGGACAAACTCACGTGGAATTCATGTGCAAAGGACCCATAAATGCAGCATCAAACTGGTTTTGGAGAAAAGCAAAGTCTTTTTCTTGGGCAAGTGGATTCAATGTCATGTTTACAAACACAAGTATACTTTTTCACCTGGTTTCTGTAGCATTCTACTCAGAAAACTCCAATGTGTACCTGTTGTGTCTCCATGTGGAACCAATTAGTGTGTGCCAACAAAAAAAGCAAAGTGTTACGTGCCCGAATTCATTCCAAACTCTAAAGTTCATAGATAAAAATCAGAAAACAGAAACAAACACGAGACTGTAGCAAGAGCTGGGATTGAGTTAGGCAGAAGAGAACCGGATATTTCTGGTTAGGTACAGACCTATCTGGACAAATTCATGTGCAATATTTGTGCAAAGGACCCGGAAAAGAATGTTGACACTGGTTTTTGAGAAAAGCAAGGTCTTTTTCTTGGGCAAGTGGATTCAATGTCATGTTTACAGTCACAAATATAATTTTTAACTTGGATTTTGTAGCATTCTACTCAGAAAACTCGAATGTGTACCTGTTGTGTCTCCATGTAGAACAAATTAGCGTGTGCCAACAAAAAAACAAAATGTAACATGATAAAATTCATTCAAAACTCTAAAGTTCATACATAATATCCAGAAAACACTAACAAACTCACAGGCTGTTTTACAAGTTGATATTCATTTAGGCACACAGAACCGGATCGTTCTGGTTGGATCCAGTCCTATTTGGATATTCTCGTGCGGAATTCATGTGCAAAGGACCCAGAAAAAAATATTGAAACTGGTTTTGGAGAAAAGCAAAATCTTTTTCTTGGGCAAGTGGATTCAATGTCATGTTTACAAACACATGTATACTTTTTCACCTGGTTTCTGTAGCATTCTACTCAGAAAACACTTATGTGTATCTGTTGTGTATCCATGTGAATCCAGTTAGCATTTGCCAACAGAAAAACAAAATGTTACATGCCAAAATTCATTCCAAATTCTCAAGTTCATAGTTAATATCCAGAAAACACTAACAAACACACAGGCTGTTTTAAAAGCTGATATTCATTTAGCCACACAGAACCGGATAATTCTGGTTTGCTCCAGATTCATCTGGACAAACTCACGTGGAATGCATGTGTAAAGGATCCAAAAAAAATATTGAAACTGGTTATGGAAAAAAGCAAAGGCTTTTTCTTGGGCAAGTGGATTCAATGTCATGTTTACAGTCGCAAATATAATTTTTAACCTGGTTTCTGTAGCATTCTACTCAGAAAACTCGAATGTGTACCTGTTGTGTCTCCATCTGAATCCAATTAGCATTTGCCAACAGAAAAACAAAATGTGACATGCCAAAATTCATTGCAAACTCTCAAGTTCATAGTTAATATCCAGAAAACACTAACAAACACACAGGCTGTTTTAAAAGCTGATATTCATTTAGCCACCAAGAAACGGATACTTCTCGTTTGCTCCTGAACTATCTGGACAAACTCATGTGGAATTTGTGTGCAAAGGACCCAGAAAAAAATATTGAAACTGGTTTTGGAGAAAAGCAAAGTCTTTTTCTTGGGCAAGTGGATTCAATGTCATGTTTACAAACACAAGTATACTTTTTCTCCTGGTTTCTGTAGCATTCTACTCAGAAAACACTTATGTGTACCTGATGTGTCTCCATGTGAATCCAATTAGCATTTGCCAACAGAAAAACAAAATGTGACATGCCAAAATTCGTTGCAAACTCTCAAGTTCATAGTTAATATCCAGAAAACACTAACAAATACACAGGCTGTTTTAAAAGCTGATATTCCTTTAGCCACACAGAACCGGATAATTCTAGTTTGCTCCAGACCTATCTGGACAAACTCACGTGGAATTCGTGTCCAAAGACACAAAAAAAATATTGAAACTGGTTTTGGAGAAAAGCAAAGTCTTTTTCTTGGGCAAGTGGATTCAATCTCATGTTTACAAACACAAGTATACTTTTTCACCTAGTTTCTGTAGCATTCTACTCAGAAAACTCCAATGTGTACCTGTTGTGTCTCCATGTGGAACCAATTAGTGTGTGCCATCATAAAAAAGGAAAGTGTTATGTGCCCGAATTCATTCCAAACTCTAAAGTTCATAGCTAAAAATCAGAAAACAGAAACAAACACGAGACTGTAGCAAGAGCTGGGATTGCGTTAGGCAGAAGAGAACCGGGTACTTCTGGTTAGGTCCAGACCTATCTGGACAAATTCATGTGCAATTTGTGTGCGAAGGACCCAGAAAAGAATATTGACACTGGTTTTTGAGAAAAGCAAGGTCTTTTTCTTGGGCAAGTGGATTCAATGTCATGTTTACAGTCGCAAATATAATTTTTCACTGGTTTCTGTAGCATTCTACTCAGAAAACTCCAATGTGTACCTGTTGTGTCTCCATGTGGAACCAATTAGCGTGTGCGAACAAAAAAACAAAATATTACATGATAAAATTCATTCAAAACTCTAAAGTTCATACATAACATCCAGAAAACACTAACAAACTCACAGGCTGTTTTACAAGCTGATATTCATTTAGGAACACAGAACCGGATAGTTCTGGTTAGATCCAGACCTATAAGGCCAAACTCGTGTGGAATTTGTGTGCAAAGGACCCAGAAAAAAATATTGAAACTGGTTTTGGAGAGAAGCAAAGTCTTTTTCTTGGGCAAGTGGGTTCAATGTCATGTTTACAGACACAAGTATACTTTTTCACCTTGTTTCAATAGCATTCTACTCAGAACACACTTATGTGTACCTGTTGTGTCTCCATGTGAATCCAATTAGCATTTGCCAACAGAAAAACAAAAAGTTACATGCCAAAATTCATTCCATACTCTCAAGTTCATTGTCAATATCCAGAAAACAGAAACAAACACGAGACTGTAGCAAGAGCTGGGATTGAGTTAGGCAGAAGAGAACCGGATGCTTCTGGTTAGGTCCAGACCTATCTGGACAAATTCATGTTCAATTTGTCTGCAAAGAACCCAGAAAAGAATATTGACACTTGTTTTTGAGAAAAGCAAGGTCTTTTTCTTGGAAAAGTATTCAATGTCATGTTTACAGTCGCAAATATAATTTTTCACTGGTTTCTGTAGCATTCTACTCAGAAAACTCCAATGTGTACCTGTTGTGTCTCCATGTGGAATCATTAGCGTGTGCCAACAAAAAAAGCAAAGTGCTACGTGCATGAATTCATTCCAAACTCTAAAGTTCATACATAATATCCAGAAAACACTATCAAACTCACAGGCTCTTTTACAAGCTGATATTCATTTAGGCGCACAGAAATGGATCGTTCTGGTTGGATCCAGACCCATCTGGATATTCCCGTGTGGAATATGTGTGCAAAGGACCCAGAAAAGAACATTGACACTGGTTTTGGAGAAAAGCAAGGTCTTTTTCTTGGGCAAGTGGATTCAATGTCATGTTTACAGTTGCAAATATAATTTTTCACTTTTTTCTGTAGCATTTTACTCAGAAAACTCGAATGTTTACCTGTTGTGTCTCCATGTGGAACCAATTAGCGATTGCCAACAAAAAAAACAAAATGTAACATGATAAAATTCATTCAAAACTTGAAAGTTCATACATAATATCCAGAAAACACTAAGAAACTCACAGGCTGTTTTACAAGCTGATATTCATTTAGGCACACAGAACCGGATAGTTCTGGTTGGATCCAAACATTTAAGGCCAAACTCGTGTGGAATTCGTGTGCAAAGGACCCAGAAAAAATACTGAAACTGGTTTTGGAGAAAAGCAAAGCCTTTTTCTTGGGCAAGTGGATTCAATGTCATGTTTACAAACACAAGTATACTTTTTCACCTGGTTTCTGTAGCATTCTACTCAGAAAACACTTATGTGTACCTGTTGTGTCTCCATGTGAATCCAATTCGCAATTGCCAACAGAAAAACAAAATGTGACATGCCAAAATTCATTGCAAACTCTCAAGTTCATAGTTAATATCCAGAAAACACTAACAAACACACAGGCTGTTTTAAAAGCTGATATTCATTTAGCCACACAGAACCGGATAATTCTGGTTTTCTCCAGATTCATCTGGACAAACTCACGTGGAATGCATGTGCAAAGGACCCAAAAAAAATATTGAAACTGGTTATGGAAAAAAGCAAAGGCTTTTTCTTGGGCAAGTGGATTCAATGTCATGTTTACAGTCGCAAATATAATTTTTAACCTGGTTTCTGTAGCATTCTACTCAGAAAACTCGAATGTGTACCTGTTGTGTCTCCATGTGGAACCAATTAGCGTTTGCCAACAAAAAAAAAGTAACATGATAAAATTTATTCAAAACTTGAAAGTTCATACATAATATCCAGAAAACACTAACAAACTCACAGGCTGTTTTACAAGCTGATATTCATTTAGGCACACAGAACCAGATAGTTCTGGGTGGTTCCAGACATATAAGGCCAAACTCATGTGGAATTCGTGTGCAAAGGACCCAGAAAAACATATTGAAACTGGTTTTGGAGAAAAGCAAAGTCTTTTTCTTGGGCAAGTGGATTCAATGTCATGTTTACAAACACAAGTATAATTTTTCAAATGGTTTCTCTAGCATTCTACTCAGAAAACATTTATGTGTACCTGTTGTGACTCCATGTGAATCCAATTAGCATTTGCCAACAGAAAAACAAAATGTGACATGCCAAAATTCATTCCAAACTCTCAAGTTCATAGTTAATACCCAGAAAACACTAACAAACACACAGGCTGTTTTCAAAGCTGATATTCATTTAGCCACAGTGAACCGGATAATTCTGCTTTGCTCCAGACCAATCTGGACAAACTCACGTGGAATTCCTGTGCACAGGACCCAGAAATGCAGCATCAAACTGGTTTTGGAGAAAAGCAAAGTCTTTTTCTTGGGCAAGTGGATTCAATGTCATGTTTACAAACACAAGTATACTTTTTCACCTGGTTTCTGTAGCATTCTACTCAGAAAACTCCAATGTGTACCTGTTGTGTCTCCATGTGGAACCAATTAGTGTGTGCCAACAAAAAAAGCAAAGTGTTACGTGCCCGAATTCATTCCAAACTCTAAAGTTCATAGATAAAAATCAGAAAACAGAAACAAACACGAGACTGTAGCAAGAGCTGGGATTGCGTTAGGCAGAAGAGAACCGGATATTTCTGGTTAGGTCCAGACCTATCTGGACAAATTCATGTGCAATTTGTGTGCAAAGGACCCGGAAAAGAATGTTGACACTGGTTTTTGAGAAAAGCAAGGTCTTTTTCTTGGGCAAGTGGATTCAATGTCATGTTTACAGTCGCAAATATAATTTTTAACTTGGATTTTGTAGCATTCTACTCAGAAAACTAGAATGTGTACCTGTTGTGTCTCCATGTGGAACCAATTAGCGTGTGCCAACAAAAAAACAAAATGTAACATGATAAAATTCATTCAAAACTCTAAAGTTCATACATAATATCCAGAAAACACTAACAAACTCACAGGCTGTTTTACAAGTTGATATTCATTTAGGCACACAGAACCGGATCGTTCTGGTTGGATCCATACCTATTTGGATATTCTCGTGCGGAATTCATGTGCAAAGGACCCAGAAAAAAATATTGAAACTGGTTTTGGAGAAAAGCAAAATCTTTTTCTTGGGCAAGTGGATTCAATGTCATGTTTACAAACACATGTATACTTTTTCACCTGGTTTCTGTAGCATTCTACTCAGAAAACACTTATGTGTATCTGTTCTGTATCCATGTGAATCCAGTTAGCATTTGCCAACAGAAAAACAAAATGTTACATGCCAAAATTCATTCCAAATTCTCAAGTTCATAGTTAATATCCAGAAAACACTAACAAACACACAGGCTGTTTTAAAAGCTGATATTCATTTAGCCACACAGAACCGGATAATTCTGGTTTTCTCCAGATTCATCTGGACAAACTCACGTGGAATGCATGTGCAAAGGATCCAAAAAAAATATTGAAACTGGTTATGGAAAAAAGCAAAGGGTTTTTCTTGGGCAAGTGGATTCAATGTCATGTTTACAGTCGCAAATATAATTTTTAACCTGGTTTCTGTAGCATTCTACTCAGAAAACTCGAATGTGTACCTGTTGTGTCTCCATGTGGAACCAATTAGCATTTGCCAACAAAAAAAAATGTAACATGATAAAATTTATTCAAAACTTGAAAGTTCATACATAATATCCAGAAAACACTAACAAAATCACAGGCTGTTTTACAAGCTGATATTCATTTAGGCACACAGAACCAGATAGTTCTGGGTGGTTCCAGACATATAAGGCCAAACTCATGTGGAATTCGTGTGCAAAGGACCCAGAAAAACATATTGAAACTGGTTTTGGAGAAAAGCAAAGTCTTTTTCTTGGGCAAGTGGATTCAATGTCATGTTTACAAACAAAAGTATAATTTTTCAAATGGTTTCTCTAGCATTCTACTCAGAAAACATTTATGTGTACCTGTTGTGACTCCATGTGAATCCAATTAGCATTTGCCAACAGAAAAACAAAATGTGACATGCCAAAATTCATTCCAAACTCTCAAGTTCATAGTTAATACCCAGAAAACTCTGAAAAACACACAGGCTGTTTTAAAAGCTGATATTCATTTAGGCACCCTGGACTGGATAATTCTGGTTTGCTCCAGACCTATCTGGACAAACTCACGTGGAATTCATGTGCACAGGACCCAGAAAAAAATATTGAAACTGGTTTTGGAGAGAAGCAAAGTCTTTTTCTTGGGCAAGTGGATTCAATGTCATGTTTACAAACACAAGCATACTTTTTCACCTGGTTTCTGTAGCATTCTACTCAGAAAACTCCAATGTGTACCTGTTGTGTCTCCATGTGGAACCAATTAGTGTGTGCCAACAAAAAAGCAAAGTGTTACGTGCCCGAATTCATTCCAAACTCTAAAGTTCATAGATAAAAATCAGAAAACAGAAACAAACACGAGACTGTAGCAAGAGCTGGGATTGAGTTAGGCAGAAGAGAACCGGATATTTCTGGTTATGTCCAGACCTATCTGGACAAATTCATGTGCAATTTGTGTGCAAAGGACCCAGAAGAGAATATTGACACTGGTTTTGGAGAAAAGCAAGGTCTTTTTCTTGGGCAAGTGGATTCAATCTCATGTTTACAGTGGCAAATATAATTTTTCACCTGGTTTCTGTAGCATTCTACTCAGAAAACTCGAATGTGTACCTGTTGTGTCTCCATGTGGAACCAATTAGCGTGTGCCAACAAGAAAACAAAATGTTACATGATAAAATTCATTCAAAACTCTAAATTCATACATAATATCCAGAAAACACTAACAAACTCACAGGATGTTTTACAAGCTGATAATCATTTAGGCACACAGAACCGGATTGTTCTGGTTGGAATCAGACCTATAAGGCCAAACTCGTGTGGAATTCGTGTGCAAAGGTACAGAAAAAAATATTGAAACCGGTTTTGGAGAAAAGCAAAATATTTTTTTTGGGCAAGTGGATTCTATGTTATGTTTTCAAACACAAGTATACTTTTTCACCTGGTTTCTGTAGCATTCTACTCAGAAAACACTTATGTGTACCTGTTGTGTCTCCATGTGAATCCAATTCGCATTTGCCAACAGAAAAACAAAATGTGACATGCCAAAATTCATTGCAAACTCTCAAGTTCATAGTTAATATCCAGAAAACACTAACAAACACACAGGCTGTTTTAAAAGCTGATATTCATTTAGCCACACAGAACAGGATAATTCTGGTTTTCTCCAGATTCATCTGGACAAACTCACGTGGAATGCATGTGCAAAGGACCCAAAAAAATATTGAAACAGGTTATGGAAAAAAGCAAAGGCTTTTTCTTGGGCAAGTGGATTCAATGTCATGTTTACAGTTGCAAATATAATTTTTAACCTGGTTTCTGTAGCATTCTACTCAGAAAACTCGAATGTGTACCTGTTGTGTCTCCATGTGGAACCAATTAGCATTTGCCAACAAAAAAAAATGTAACATGATAAAATTTATTCAAAACTTGAAAGTTCATACATAATATCCAGAAAACACTAACAAACTCACAGGCTGTTTTACAAGCTGATATTCATTTAGGCACACAGAACCAGATAGTTCTGGGTGGTTCCAGACATATAAGGCCAAACTCATGTGGAATTCGTGTGTAAAGGACCCAGAAAAACATATTGAAACTGGTTTTGGAGAAAAGCAAAGTCTGTTTCTTGGGCAAGTGGATTCAATGTCATGTTTACAAACACAAGTATAATTTTTCAAATGGTTTCTCTAGCATTCTACTCAGAAAACATTTATGTGTCCCTGTTGTGACTCCATGTGAATCCAATTAGCATTTGCCAACAGAAAAACAAAATGTGACATACCAAAATTCATTCCAAACTCTCAAGTTCATAGTTAATACCCAGAAAACACTAACAAACACACAGGCTGTTTTAAAAGCTGATATTCATTTAGCCACACTGAACCGGATAATTCTGCTTTGCTCCAGACCAATCTGGACAAACTCACGTGGAATTCCTGTGCACAGGACCCAGAAATGCAGCATCAAACTGGTTTTGGAGAAAAGCAAAGTCTTTTTCTTGGGCAAGTGGATTCAATGTCATGTTTACAAACACAAGTATACTTTTTCACCTGGTTTCTGTAGCATTCTACTCAGAAAACTCCAATGTGTACCTGTTGTGTCTCCATGTGGAACCAATTAGTGTGTGCCAACAACAAAAGCAAAGTGTTACGTGCCCGAATTCATTCCAAACTCTAAAGTTCATAGATAAAAATCAGAAAACAGAAACAAACACGAGACTGTAGCAAGAGCTGGGATTGCGTTAGGCAGAAGAGAACCGGATATTTCTGGTTAGGTCCAGACCTATCTGGACAAATTCATGTGCAATTTGTGTGCAAAGGACCCGGAAAATAATGTTGACACTGGTTTTTGAGAAAAGCAAGGTCTTTTTCTTGGGCAAGTGGATTCAATGTCATGTTTACAGTCGCAAATATAATTTTTAACTTTTATTTTGTAGCATTCTACTCAGAAAACTCGAATGTGTACCTGTTGTGTCTCCATGTGGAACCAATTAGCGTGTGCCAACAAAAAAACAAAATGTAACATGATAAAATTCATTCAAAACTCTAAAGTTCATACATAATATCCAGAAAACACTAACAAACTCACAGGCTGTTTTACAAGTTGATATTCATTTAGGCACACAGAACCGGATCGTTCTGGTTGGATCCAGTCCTATTTGGATATTCTCGTGCGGAATTCATATGCAAAGGACCCAGAAAAAAATATTGAAACTGGTTTTCGAGAAAAGCAAAATCTTTTTCTTGGGCAAGTGGATTCAATGTCATGTTTACAAACACATGTATACTTTTTCACCTGGTTTCTGTAGCATTCTACTCAGAAAACACTTATGTGTATCTGTTGTGTCTCCATGTGAATCCAGTTAGCATTTGCCAACAGAAAAACAAAATGTTACATGCCAAAATTCATTCCAAATTCTCAAGTTCATAGTTAATATCCAGAAAACACTAACAAACACACAGGCTGTTTTAAAAGCTGATATTCATTTAGCCACACAGAACCGGATAATTCTGGTTTGCTCCAGATTAATCTGGACACACTCACGTGGAATTCGTGTGCAAAGGACCCCAAAAAAATATAGAAACTTGTTTTGGAGAAAAGCAAAGTCTTTTTCTTGGGCAAGTGGATTCAACGTCATGATTACAAACACAAGTATACTTTTTCACCTGGTTTCTGTACCATTCTATTCAGAAAACTCAAATGTGTACCTGTTGTGTCTCCATGTGGAACCAATTAGTGTGTGCCAACAAAAAAAGCAAACTGTTTCGAGCCCGAATTCATTCCAAACTCTAAAGTTCATAGATAAATATCAGAAAACAGAAACAAACACGAGACAGTAGCAAGAGCTGGGATTGAGTTAGGCAGAAGAGAACCGGATATTTCTGGTTATGTCCAGACCTATCTGGACAAATTCATGTGCAATTTGTGTGCAAAGGACCCAGAAGAGAATATTGACACTGGTTTTGGAGAAAAGCAAGGTCTTTTTCTTGGGCAAGTGGATTCAAACTCATGTTTACAGAGGCAAATATAATTTTTCACCTGGTTTCTGTAGCATTCTACTCAGAAAACTCGAATGTGTACCTGTTGTGTCTCCATGTGGAACCAATTAGCGTGTGCCAACAAGAAAACAAAATGTTACATGATAAAATTCATTCAAAACTCTAAAGTTCATACATAATATCCAGAAAACACTAACAAACTCACAGGATGTTTTACAAGCTGATAATCATTTAGGCACACAGAACCGGATTGTTCTGGTTGGAATCAGACCTATAAGGCCAAACTCGTGTGGAATTCGTGTGCAAAGGACCCAGAAAAAAATATTGAAACCGGTTTTGGAGAAAAGCAAAATCTTTTTTTTGGGCAAGTGGATTCTATGTTATGTTTTCAAACACAAGTATACTTTTTCACCTGGTTTCTGTAGCATTCTACTCAGAAAACACTTATGTGTACCTGTGGTGTCTCCATGTGAATCCAATTCGCATTTGCCAACAGAAAAACAAAATGTGACATGCCAAAATTCATTGCAAACTCTCAAGTTCATAGGTAATATCCAGAAAACACTAACAAACACACAGGCTGTTTTAAAAGCTGATATTCATTTAGCCACACAGAACCGGATAATTCTGGTTTTCTCCAGATTCATCTGGACAAACTCACGTGGAATGCATGTGCAAAGGACCCAAAAAAAATATTGAAACTGGTTATGGACAAAAGCAAAGGCTTTTTCTTGGGCAAGTGGATTCAATGTCATGTTTACAGTCGCAAATATAATTTTTAACCTGGTTTCTGTAGCATTCTACTCAGAAAACTCGAATGTGTACCTGTTGTGTCTCCATGTGGAACCAATTAGCATTTGACAACAAAAAAAAATGTAACATGATAAAATTCATTCGAAACTTGAAAGTTCATACATAATATCCAGAAAACACTAACAAACTCACAGGCTGTTTTACAAGCTGATATTCATTTAGGCACACAGAACCAGATAGTTCTGGGTGGTTCCAGACATATAAGGCCAAACTCATGTGGAATTCGTGTGCAAAGGACCCAGAAAAACATATTGAAACTGGTTTTGGAGAAAAGCAAAGTCTTTTTCTTGGGCAAGTGGATTCAATGTCATGTTTACAAACACAAGTATAATTTTTCAAATGGTTTCTCTAGCATTCTACTCAGAAAACTCCAATGTGTACCTGTTGTGACTCCATGTGAATCCAATTAGCATTTGCCAACAGAAAAACAAAATGTGACATGCCAAAATTCATTCCAAACTCTCAAGTTCATAGTTAATACCCAGAAAACTCTGAAAAACACACAGGCTGTTTTCAAAGCTGATATTCATTTAGGCACCCTGGACCGGATAATTCTGGTTTGCTCCAGACCGATCTGGACAAACTCACGTGGAATTCATGTGCAAAGGACCCAGAAAAAAATATTGAAACTGGTTTTGGAGAGAAGCAAAGTCTTTTTCTTGGGCAAGTGGATTCAATGTCATGTTTACAAACACAAGTATACTTTTTCACCTGGTTTCTGTAGCATTCTACTCAGAAAACTCCAATGTGTACCTGTTGTGTCTCCATGTGGAACCAATTAGTGTGTGCCAACAAAAAAAGCAAACTGTTACGTGCCCGAATTCATTCCAAACTCTAAAGTTCATAGCTAAAAATCTGAAAACAGAAACAAACACGAGACTGTAGCAAGAGCTGGGATTGAGTTAGGCAGAAAAGAACCGGATATTTCTGGTTAGGTCCAGACCTATCTGGACAAATTCATGTGCAATTTGTGTGCAAAGGACCCAGAAGAGAATATTGACACTGGTTTTGGAGAAAAGCAAGGTCTTTTTCTTGGGCAAGTGGATTCAATCTCATGTTTACAGTGGCAAATATAATTTTTCACCTGGTTTCTGTAGCTTTCTACTCAGAAAACTCGAATGTGTACCTGTTGTGTCTCCATGTGGAACCAATTAGCGTGTGCCAACAAGAAAACAACATGTTACATGATAAAATTCATTCAAAACTCTAAAGTTCATACATAATATCCAGAAAACACTAACAAACTCACAGGATGTTTTACAAGCTGATAATCATTTAGGCACACAGAACCGGTTTGTTCTGGTTGGAATCAGACCTATAAGGCCAAACTCGTGTGGAATTCGTGTGCAAAGGACCCAGAAAATAATATTGAAACCGGTTTTGAAGAAAAGCAAAATCTTTTTTTTGGGCAAGTGGATTCTATGTTATGTTTTCAAACACAAGTATACTTTTTCACCTGGTTTCTGTAGCATTCTACTCAGAAAACACTTATGTGTACCTGTTGTGTCTCCATGTGAATCCAATTCGCATTTGCCAACAGAGAAGCAAAATGTGACATGCCAAAATTCATTGCAAACTCTCAAGTTCATAGTTAATATCCAGAAAACACTAACAAACACACAGGCTGTTTTAAAAGCTGATATTCATTTAGCCACACAGAACCGGATAATTCTGGTTTTCTCCAGATTCATCTGGACAAACTCACGTGGAATGCATGTGCAAAGGACCCAAAAAAAATATTGAAACTGGTTATGGAAAAAAGCAAAGGCTTTTTCTTGTGCAAGTGGATTCAATGTCATGTTTACAGTCACAAATATAATTTTTAACCTGGTTTCTGTAGCATTCTACTCAGAAAACTCGAATGTGTACCTGTTGTGTCTCCATGTTGAACCAATTAGCATTTGCCAACAAAAAAAAATGTAACATGATAAAATTTATTCAAAACTTGAATGTTCATACATAATATCCAGAAAACACTAACAAACTCACAGGCTGTTTACAAGCTGATATTCATTTAGGCACACAGAACCAGATAGTTCTGGGTGGTTCCAGACATATAAGGCCAAACTCATGTGGAATTCGTGTGCAAAGGACCCAGAAAAACATATTGAAACTGGTTTTGGAGAAAAGCAAAGTCTTTTTCTTGGGCAAGTGGATTCAATATCATGTTTACAAACACAAGTATAGTTTTTCAAATGGTTTCTCTAGCATTCTACTCAGAAAACATTTATGTGTACCTGTTGTGACTCCATGTGAATCCAATTAGCATTTGCCAACAGAAAAACAAAATGTGACATGCCAAAATTCATTCCAAACTCTCAAGTTCATAGTTAATACCCGGAAAACTCTGAAAAACACACAGGCTGTTTTCAAAGCTGATATTCATTTAGGCACCCTGGACCGGATAATTCTAGTTTGCTCCAGACCTATCTGGACAAACTCACGTGGAATTCATGTTCAAAGGACCCAGAAAAAAATATTGAAACTGGTTTTGGAGAGAAGCAAAATCTTTTTCTTGGGCAAGTGGATTCAATGTCATGTTTACAAACAAAAGCATACTTTTTCACCTGGTTTCTGTAGCATTCTACTCAGAAAACTCCAATGTGTACCTGTTGTGTCTCCATGTGGAACCAATTAGTGTGTGCCAACAAAAAAAGCAAAGTGTTACGTGCCCGAATTCATTCCAAACTCTAAAGTTCATAGATAAAAATCAGAAAACAGAAACAAACACGAGACTGTAGCAAGAGCTGGGATTGAGTTAGGCAGAAGAGAACCGGATATTTCTGGTTAGGTCCAGACCTATCTGGACAAATTCATATGCAATTTGTGTGCAAAGGACCCAGAAGAGAATATTGACACTGGTTTTGGAGAAAAGCAAGGTCTTTTTCTTGGGCAAGTGGATTCAATCTCATGTTTACAGTGGCAAATATAATTTTTCACCTGGTTTCTGTAGCATTCTACTCAGAAAACTCGAATGTGTACCTGTTGTGTCTCCATGTGGAGCCAATTAGTGTGTGCCAACAGGAAAACATAATGTAACATGATAAAATTCATTCAAAACTCTAAAGTTCATACATAATATCCAGAAAACACTAACAAACTCACAGGCTGTTTTACAAGCTGATATTCATTTAGGCACACAGAACTGGATAATTCTGATTGGAATTAGACCTATAAGGACAAACTCGTCTGGAATTCGTGTGCAAAGGACCCAGGAAAAAATATTGAAACTGGTTTTGGAGAAAAGCATAGTCTTTTTCTTGGGCAAGTGGATTCAATGTCATGTTTACAAACACAAGTATACTTTTTCACCTGGTTTCTGTAGCATTCTACTCAGAAAACACTTATGTGTACCTGTTGTGTCTCCATGTGAATCCAATTAGCATTTGCCAACAGAAAGACAAAATGTGACATGCCAAAATTCATTGCAAACTCTCAAGTTCATAGTTAATATCCAGAAAACACTAACAAACACATAGGCTGTTTTACAAGCTGATATTCATTTAGCCACCCAGAACCGGATAATTCTGGTTTTCTCCAGATTTATCTGGACAAACTCACGTGGAATCCATGTGCAAAGGACCCAAAAAAATATTGACACTGGTTTTGGAGAAAAGCAAGGTCTTTTTCTTGGGCAAGTGGATGCAATGTCATGTTTACAGTCGCAAATATAATTTTTAACCTGGTTTCTGTAGCATTCTACTCAGAAAACTCGAATGTGTACCTGTTGTAACTCCATGTGGAACCAATTAGCATTTGCCAACAAAAAACCAAAATGTAACATGATAAAATTTACTCAAAACTTGAAAGTTCATACATAATATCCAGAAAACACTAACAAACTCACAGGCTGTTTTACAAGCTGATATTCATTTAGGCACACAGAACCAGATAGTTCTGGGTGGTTCCAGACCTATAAGGCAAAACTCATGTGGAATTCATGTGCAAAGGACCCAGAAAAACATATTGAAACTGGTTATGGAGAAAAGCAAAATCTTTTTCTTGGGCAAGTGGATTGAATGTCATGTTTACAAACACAAGTATACTTTTTCACCTGGTTTCTGTAGCATTCTACTCAGAAATTCTCAAGTTCATATTTAATATCCAGAAAACACTAACAAATACACAGGCTGTTTTAAAAGCTGATATTCATTTAGCCACACAGAACCGGATAATTCTGGTTTGCTCCAGATTTATCTGGACAAACTCACGTGGAATCCATGTGCAAAGGACCCCCAAAAAATATTGACACTGGTATTGGGGAAAAGCAAGGTCTTTTCTTGGGCAAGTGGATTCAATGTCATGTTTAAAAACACAAGTATACTTTTTCACCTGGTTTCTGTAGCATTCTACTCAGAAAAATCCAATGTGTACCTGTTGTGTCTCCATGTGGAACCAATTAGTGTGTGCCAACAAAAAAAGCAAAGTGTTACGTGCCCGAATTCATTCCAAACTCTAAAGTTCATAGATAGAAATCAGAAAACAGAAACAAACACGAGACTGTAGCAAGAGCTGGGATTGAGTTAGGCGGAAGAGAACCGGATATTTCTGGTTAGAGCCAGACCTATCTGGACAAATTCATGTGCAATTGTGTGCAAAGGACCCAGAAGAGAATATTGACACTGGTTTTGGAGAAAAGCAAGGTCTTTTTCTTGGGCAAGTGGATTCAATCTCATGTTTTCAGTCGCAAATAAAATTTTTCACCTGGTTTCTGTAGCATTCTACTCAGAAAACTCGAATGTGTACCTGTTGTGTCTCCATGTGGAACCAATTAGCGTGTGCCAACAGGAAAACATAATGTAACATGATAAAATTCATTCAAAACTCTAAAGTTCATACATAATATCCAGAAAACACTAACAAACTCACAGGCTGTTTTACAAGCTGATATTCATTTAGGCACACAGAACCGGATAGTTCTGGTTGGAATCAGACATACAAGGACAAGCTCGTCTGGAATTCGTGTGCAAAGGGCCCAGGAAAAAATATTGAAACTTGTTTTGGAGAAAAGCAAAGTCTTTTTCTTGGGCAAGTGGATTCAATGTCATGTTTACAAACACAAGTATAATTTTTCACCTGGTTTCTCCAGCAGACTACTCAGAAAACACTTATGTGTACCTGATGTGTCTCCATGTGAATCCAAGTAGCAATTGCCAACAGAAAAACAAAATGTGACATGCCAAAATTCATTCCAAACTCTCAAGTTCATAGTTAATATCCAGAAAACACTAAGAAACACCCAGGCTGTTTCAAAAGCTGATATTCATTTAGCCAACCAGAACCAGATAATTCTGGTTTGCTCCAGACCTATCTGGACACACTCACGTGGAATTCATGTGCAAAGGACCCAAAAATATATTGACACTGCTTTTGGAGAAAAGCAAGGACTTTTTCTTGGGCAAGTGGATTCAATCTCATGTTTACAGTCGCAAATATAATTTTTAACCTGGTTTCTGTAGCATTCTACTCAGAAAACTCGAATGTGTACCTGTTGTGTCTCCATGTGGAACCAATTAGCATTTGCCAACAAAAAAAAATGTAACATGATAAAATTTATTCAAAACTTGAAAGTTCATACACAATATCCAGAAAACACTAACAAACTCACAGGCTGTTTTACAAGCTGATATTCATTTAGGAACACAGAACCAGATAGTTCTGGTTGGTTCCAGACCGATAAGGCCAAACTCGTGTGGAATTTGTGTGCAAAGGACCCAGAAAAAAATATTGAAACTGGTTTTGGAGAAAAGCAAAGTCTTTTTCTTGGGCAAGTGAATTCAATGTCATGTTTACAAACACAAGTATACTTTTTCACCTGGTTTATGTAGCATTCTACTCAGAAAACTCCAATGTGTACCTGTTGTGTCTCCATGTGGAACCAATTAGTGTGTGCCAACAAAAAAGCAAAGTGTTACGTGCCCGAATTCATTCCAAACTCTAAAGTTCATAGATAAAAATCAGAAAACAGAAACAAACACGAGACTGTAGCAAGAGCTGGGCTTGAGTTAGGCAGAAGAGAATCCTGGTTTGTGTAGCATTCAACTCAGAAAACTCGAATGTATACTGGTTGTGTCTCCATGTGGAATCAATTAGTGTGTGCCATAAAAAAATAAAAAAGTGTTACGAGCCCGAATTCATTCCAAACTCTAAAGTTCATAGATAAAATCAGAAAACAGAAACAAACAGGAGACTATAGCAAGAGCTGGGATTGAGTTAGGGAGAAGAGAACCGGATATTTCTGGTTAGGTCCAGACCTATTTGAAAAATTCATGTGCAATTTGTGTGCAAAGGACCCAGAAAAGAATACTGACACTGGTGTTTGAGAAAAGCAAGGTCTTTTTCTTGGGCAAGTGGATTCAATGTCATGTTTAGAGTCACAAATAAAATTTTGAACCTCGTTTCTGTAGGATTCTACTCAGAAAACTTGAAAGTGTACCTGTTGTGTCTCCATGTGGACCAGTAAGCATTTGCCAACAAAAAAACAAAATGTAACATGATAAAATTCATTCAAAACTCTAAAGTTCATACATAATATCCAGAAAACACTAACAAACTCACAGGCTGTTTTACAAGCTGATATTCATTTAGGCACACAGAACCGGATACTTCTGGTTGGATCCAGAGCTATAAGGCCAAACTCGTGTGGAATTCATGTTGAAAGGACCCAGAAAAAATATTGAAACTGGTTTTTGAGAAAAGCAAAGTCTTTTTCTTGGGCAAGTGGATTCAATGTCATGTTTACAAACACAATTATACTTTTTCACCTGGTTTCTGTAGCGTTCTACTCAGAAAACACTTATGTGTATCTTTTGTGTCTCCATGTGAAACCAATTAGCAACTGCCAACAGAAAAACAAAATGTTACATGCCAAAATTCATCCCAAACTTTCAAGTTCATAGTTAATATCCAGAAAACACTAACAAACACACGGGCAGTTTTAAAAGCTGATATTCAGTTAGCCACACAGAACCGGATAATACTGAACTGCTCCAGACCTATCTGGACAAACTCATGTGGAATTCGTGGTTAAAGGACCCAGAAATGCAGACTCAAACTGGTTTTGGAGAAAAGCAAAGTCTTTTTCTTGGGGAAGTGGATTCAAGGTCATTTATCCAAACACAGGTAAACTTTTTCACCTGGTTTGTGTAGCATTCTACTCAATAAACACTTATGTGTACCTGTTGTGTCTCCATGTGAATCCAATTAGCATTTGCCAACAGAAAAACAAAATGTGACATGCCAAAATTCATTCCAAACTCTCAACTTCATAGTTAATATCCAGAAAACACTAACAAACACAAAAGGTGTTTTTAAACCTGATATTCATTTAGCCACACAGAACCGGATAATTCTGGATTGCTCCAGACCTATCTGGACAAACTCTCGTGGAATTCGTGTGCAAAGGACCCAGAAATGCAGAGTCAAACTGGTGTTGGAGAAAAGCAAAGTCTTTTTCTTGGGCAAGTGGATCAATGTCATGTTTACAGTGGCAAATATAATTTTTAACCTGGTTTCTGTAGCATTCTACTCAGAAAACTCCAATGTGTACCTGTTGTGTCTCCATGTGGAACCAATTAGTGTGTGCCAACAAAAAAAAAAACAAAGTGTTATGTGCCCGAATTCATTCCAATCTCTAAAGTTCATAGCTAAAAATCAGAAAACAGAAACAAACACGAGACTGTAGCAAGAGCTGGGCTTGAGTTAGGCAGAAGGGAACCGGATATTTCTGGTTAGGTCCAGACCTATCTAGACAAATTCATATGCAATTTGTGTGCAAAGGACCCAGAAAAGTATACTGACACTGGTGTTTGAGGAAAGCAAGATCTTTTTCTTGGGCAAGTGGATTCAATATCATGTTTACAGTCGCAAATATAAATTTTAAGCTGGTTTCTGTAGCATTCTACTCAGAAAACTCAAATGTGTACTTGTTGTGTCTCCATGTGGAACCAAGCAGCATTTGCCAACAAAACAACAAAATGTAACATGATAAAATTCATTCAAAACTCTAAAGTTCATACATTATATCCAGAAAACACTAACAAACTCACAGGCTGTTTTACAAGCTGATATTCATTTAGGCACACAGAACCGGTTAGTTCTGGTTGTATCCAGACCTATACGGCCATACTCGTGTGGAATTCATGTGCAAAGGACCCAGAAAAAATATTGAAACTGATTTTGGAGAAAAGCAAAGTCTTTTTCTTGGGCAAGTGGATTCAATGTCATGTTTACAAACACAAGTATAACTTTTCTCCTGGTTTCTGTAGCATTCTACTCAGAAAACTCGAATGTGTACCTGTTGTGTCTCCATGTGAATCCAATTAGCATTGGCCAACACAAACACAAAATGTTACATGCCAAAATTCATTCCAAACTCTCAACATTATAGTTAATATCCAGAAAACACTAACAAACACACAGGCTGTTTTAAAACGGGATATTCATTTAGCCACACAGAACCGGGTAATTCTCGTTTGCTCCAGACATATCTGGACAAACTCATGTGGAATTTGTGTGCAAAGGACCCATAAATGCGGAGTCAAACTGGTTTTGGAGAAAAGCAAAGTCTTTTTCTTGGGCCAGTGGATTCAATGTCATGTATACAAACACAAGTACAACTTTTCTTCTGGTTTCTGTAGCATTCAACTCAGAAAACTCGAATGTATACTGGTTGTGTCTCCATGTGGAATCAATTAGTGTGTGCCATAAAAAAATAAAAAAGTGTTATGTGCCAGAATTCATTCCAAACTCTAAAGTTCATAGATAAAATCAGAAAACAGAAACAAACACAAGACTGTAGCAAGAGCTGGGATTGAGTTATTGAGAATAGAACCGGATATTTCTGGTTTTGTCCAGACCTATTTGACAAATTCATGTGCAATTTGTGTGCAAAGGACCCAGAAAAGAATACTTACACTGGTGTTTGAGAAAAGCAAGGCCTTTTCTTGGGCAAGTGGATTCAATGTCATGTTTACAGTGGCAAATATAATTTTTCACCTGGTTTCTGTAGCATTCTACTCAGAAAACTCGAATGTGTACCTGCTGTGTTTCCATGTGGAACCAATTAGCGTTTGCCAACAAAACAACAAAATGTAACATGATAAAAATCATTCAAAACTCGAAAGTTCATAGATAAAATTCAGAAAGCACTAACAAACACACAGTTTGTTTTAAAAGCTGATATTCAGTTAGCCACACAGAACTGGATAATTCTGGTTTGAATCAGACCTATCTGGACAAACTCATGAGGAATTCGTGTGCAAAGGACCCATAAATGCAGAGTCAAACTGGTTTTGGAGAAAAGCAAAGTTTTTTCTTGGGCAAGTGGATTTAATGTCATGTTTACAGTCACAAATATAATTTTTAACCTGGTTTCTGTATCATTCCACTCAGAAAATTCGAATGTGTTCCTGTGGTGTCTCCACGTTGAACCAAGTAGAGTATGCCAACAAAACAACAAAATGTAACATGATAAAATTCATTCGAAACTCTAAAGTTCATACATAATATCCAGAAAACACTAACAAACTCACAGGCTGTGTTACAAGCTGATATTCATTTAGGCACACAGAACCTGATAGTTCTGGTTGTATCCAGACCTATAAGGCCAAACTCGTGTGGAATTCGTGTGCAAATGACCCAGAAAAAATATTGAAACTGGTTTTGGAGAAAAGCAAAGTCTTTTTCTTGGGCAAGTGGATTCAATGTCATGTTTACAAACACAAGTATACTTTTTCACCTGTTTTCTGTAGCATTCTACTCAGAAAACAATTATGTGTACCTGTTGTGTCTCCATGTGAATCCAATTAGCATTTGCCAACAGAAAAACAAAATGTGACATGCCAAAATTCATTGCAAACTCTCAAGTTCATAGTTAATATCCAGAAAACACTAACAAACACACAGGCTTTTTTAAAGCTGATATTCAGTTAGCCACACAGAACCGTATAATTCTGGTTTGAATCACACCTATCTTGACAAACTCATGTGGAATTCATGTGCAAAGGACCCAGAAATGCAGAGTCAAAGTGGTTTTGGAGAAAAGCAAAGTCTTTGTTTGGCATTTTTTTTCCCCACACTTTCTCTGGGTTGTCAAGGTAACGGAGTTCGTGTGCGTGGTGTGTTCCCAGTTTTTGGCTCCCCTTCAGGTTTCTACAGCCTCGGGTTTTTGGTTCCATCTGCCTCAGTGATGGGCGGGTGGGCGGGCGGGCTGGCGCGCCTTGTCCAACTGCGTTTAATCAAATTCGACTTTGCAAGATGGGCGGCGAAAGGGGCTAGTGTCCGTGCGGGCTCGCCTCAACTGTGCTGTTTCCCCCGTGGGGGTCTGCTTCCCCCCGCCAGTGTCTCGGGATCCCTGTATCGGCTCCCGTTCACGCACGCAGATCCTGCATCGATTGTGTTCCGCCCAGCTCCCGTCGCAGCCGGCGGGCGCGCGCCTAGTCCCACTGCATTTAATCTAGCTAGATTTAGCAGGGTGAGTGACGAGAGAGGCTAGTGTCCGTGCAGGCTTGCCTCAATTGTGCTGTTTCCCCTGTGGGGGGTCTGCTTCCCCCTGCCAGTGTCTCGGGATCCCTGTATCGGCCCCCGTTCAAGCGCTCAGTTCCAATGGCGACTGTGTTCCACCCGGCTTCCGTTGCAGCCGGGGGGCGCGCGCCGTCCCACTGTGTTCAGTCTAGCTCGAGTTAGCAGGGTGGGCAACGAAAGAGGCTAGTGTCCGTGTGGGCTCGCCTCAATTGTGCTGTTTCCCCCGTGGGGTCTGCTTCCCCCCCGCCAGTGTCTCGGGATCCCTGTATCGGCTCCCGTTTAAGCGCTCGATTCCAATGGCGACTGTGTTCCACCCGGTTCCCATCCCTCCCGGCAGCTCCCGTGCCACTAAGGCACGATTTGCCGTTCGCAAACTTACTTTCCCCTAGGTCCTCTGCGTCTCATTCACTGGGTCTGGAAGAATTTCCACTGCATTGTTTTCCCTGAGATTTTTCCTGAGGCTACAGTAACTCTGTTTTTATTAAACTATCCTTTTGCGGACTGCTAGTGCGCGTCCTCACTATTCCGCCATCTTGGCTCCGCCCCAAATGATGGAGTTAGAATTGTGCCAGGGGTTTCCAATACAATCCCATCTAGGTGGCATGTACCAAGGCCATCTCATTAGTCCAAGTGATCAATTTCAGCTCACAATTGATCACACTGATAGGTCTAAGAGTCAAAGGGATCACACAAACAAGACTAGTGTCTGCTAATACTAACTGATAGAATGAAAAAGGGAGAGAATGATCCAACATGGGAAGCAGGATACACAGCAGACTCATAGAATGGCAGATGTCCTAAATAGCACTCTGGCCTCAGAATCAGCCCTTAAGGCATTCGGATCTGGCTGAAGAGCCCATGAGAATAGTTTAGGCATGGAAAGCTAAGACACTCTGAAAAACAAACAAAAAAAAAAAGCAGACCTAAGTGAAGGATCTCTGTGAGTGAGATCCCAGGGGAAAGAACGGGGCCATCAAAGAAGGAGGTACCTTTCTCTGAAGGGAGGAGAGAACTTCCACTTTGACTATGACCCTGTTGGAATAAGATCGAAGTCCACGAACCCTAAAGGCTTCCATAGCCTCGGCAACTCATGACCAGAGCCTAGGGAGATTACTGACGCCATAAACAAGAGTGTCAAATTGTTAAATCAACTTCAGGAGTCACTGTGTACTTACATCTCATGAGGGATCTGTCCTTAATGTGTTTTCCAATGTGAAGTGATGCTATTACTAGTACTGAAACAGTATTTTTACACATTGTGTTTCTGAGTGGGTGCAAACTGATGAAATCCTTACATAGTATATATAGAATCGATCTTCTTTATATAAAGATAATTGCAAATGATTAAAAAATCTTGGTGTTAAACTGGAAATTGCATAGACAATTAATCAATTTTAAAAAAAAATCATGTAGGATCTCTGTACTTAATGTGCTGTACATTGTGAATTAATACTATAACTAGTACTCCAACAATATTATCATTTTGTGTCTCTATGCGAGGGCCAACCGTTGAAATCTTTACGTAATATGTACTAAATTGATCTTCTGCGTATAAAGAGAATTGAAAATGAATCTTGATGTGAACAGAAGGGGAGAGGGAGAGGGAAAGGGGAGGGTGGGGGGAGGGAGGGAAGTTGTGGGGGGGGGAGCCATTGTGGTCCATGAGCTGTTCTTTGGAAATTTATATTCTTTAAATAAAAGCTTTATATATATATAAAAAAAAGAAAAGCAAAGACTTTTTCTTGGGCAAGTGGATTCAATGTCATGTTTACAAACACAAGTATACGTTTTTTTCTGGTTTCTGCAGCATTCTAATCAGAAAACTCCAATGTATACTGGCTCTGTCTCCATGTGAAACCAATTAGTGTGTGCGAACAAAAAAACAAAGTGTTACATGCCCGAATTTATTCCAAACTCTAAAGTTCATAGCTAAAAAACAGAAAACAGAAACAAACACGAGACTGTAGCAAGAGCTGGGATTGAGTTAGGCAGAAGAGAACCGGATATTTCTGGTTAGGTCCAGAACTATCTGGACAAATTCATGTGCAATTTGTGTGCAAAGGACCCAGAAAAGAATATTGACACTGGTTTTTGAGAAAAGCAAGGTCCTTTTTTTGGGCAAGTGAATTCAATGTCATGTTTACAATCGCAAATATAATTTTTCACCTGGTTTTTGTAGCATTCTACTCAGAAAACTCGAATGTGTAGGTGTTGTGTCTCCATGTGGAACCAATTAGCATTTGCCAACAAAAAAGCAAAATGTTACATGATAAAATTCATTCAAAACTCTAAAGATCATACATAATATCCAGAAAAAACTAGCAAAATCACAAGCTGTTTTACAAGCTTATATTCATTTAGGCACACAGAACCGGATAGTTCTGGTTGGATCCAGAACTATAAGGCCAATCTCGTGTGGAATTCATGTGCAAAGGACGCAGAAAAAAATATTGAAACAGGTTTTGGAGAACAGCAAAGTCTTTTTCTTGAGCAGGTGGATTCAATGTCATGTTTACAAACACAAGTATACTTTTTCACCGGGTTTCTATAGCATTCTACTCAGAAAACACTTATGTGTACCTGTTGTGTCTCCATGTGGAAACAATTAGCGTGTGTCAACAGAAAAACACAATGTTACATGCCAAAATTCATTCTAAAATCTCAAATTCACAGTTAATATCCAGAAAACACTAACAAACACACAGGCTGTTTGAAAGCTGATATTCATTTAGCCACACAGAACCGCATAATTCTGGTTTTCTCCAGACCTATCTGGACAAACTCACGTGGAATTCGTGTGTAAAGGACCCAAAAATGCAGAGTCAAACTGGTTTTGGAGAAAAGCAAAGTCTTTTCCTTGGGCAAGTGGATTCAATGTCATCTTTACAGTCGCAAATAAAATTTTGACCTCGTTTCTGTAGGATTCTACTCAGAAAACTTGAATGTGTACCTGTTGTGTCTCCACGTGGAACCAGTAAGCATTTGCCAACAAAACAACAAAATATAACATGATAAAATTCATTCAAAACTCTAAAGTTCATACATTATAACCAGAAAACATAACAAACTCACAGGCTGTTTTACAAGCTGATATTCATTTAGGCACACAGAACCGGATAGTTCTGGTTGGATCCAGAGCTATAAGGCCAAACTCGTGTTGAAAACATGTGCAAAGGACCCAGAAAAACATATTGAAACTTGTTTTGGAGAAAAGCAAAGTCTTTTTCTTGGGCAAGTGGATTCAATGTCATGTTTACAAACACAAGTATACTTTTTTACATGGTTTCTGTAGCATTCTACTCAGAAAACTCTAATGTGTACCTGTTGTGTCTCCATGTGGAACCAATTAGTGTGTGCCAACAAAAAAAGAAAGTGTTACGTGCCCAAATTCATTCCAAACTCTAAAGTTCATAGATAAAAATCAGAAAACAGAAATAAACACGAGACTGTAGCAAGAGCTGGGATTGAGTTAGGCAGAAGAGAACTGGATATTTCTGGTTAGGTCCAGACCTATCTGGACAAATTCATGTGCAATTTGAGTGCAAAGGACCCAGAAAAGAATACTGACACTGGTTTTTGAGAAAAGCAATGTCTTTTTCTTGGGCAAGTGGATTCAATGTCATGTTTACAAACACAAGTATGCTTTTTCACCTGGTTTCTGTAGCATTCTACTTAGAAAACTCGAATGTGTACCTGTTGTGTCTCCATGTGGAACCAAGTAGCGTTTAACAACAAAACAACAAAATGTATCATGATACAATTAATTCAAAACTCTAAAGTTCATACATAATATCCGGAAAACACTAACAAACTCACAGACTGTTTTACAAGCTGATATTTATTTAGGCACACAAACCGGATAGTGCTGGTTGGATCCAGAGCTATAAGGCCAAACTCACATTGAATTCATATGCAAAGGACCCAGAAAATAATATTGAAACTGGTTTTGGAGAAAAGCAAAGTCTTTTTCTTGGGTAAGTGGATTCAATGTCATGTTTACAAACACAGGTATACATTTTCACCTGGTTTCTGTAGCATTCTACTCAGAAAACACTTATGTGTACAAGTTGTGTCTCCATGTGAATCAAATCAGCATTTGACAACAGAAAAACAAAATGTTACATGCCAAAATTCATTCCAAACTCTCAAGTTCATAGTTAGTATCCAGAAAACACTAACAAACTCACAGGCAGTTTTAAGCTTATATTCAGTTAGCCAAACTGAACCGGATAATTCTGATTTGCTCCAGACCTACTGGACAAACTCATGTGCAATTCGTGTGCAAAGGACCCAGAAATGCAGAGTCAAACTGGTTTTGGAGAAAAGCAAAGTCTTTTTCTTGGGCAAGTGTATTCAATGTCATGTTTACAAACACAAGTATACTTTTTCACCTGGTTTCTGTAGCATTCTACTCAGAAAACACTTATGTGTACCTGTTGTGTCTCCATGTGAATCAAATTAGCATTTGAAAACAGAAAAACAAAATGTTACATGCCAAAATTCATTCCAAACTCTCAAGTTCATAGTTTATATCCAGAAAACACTAACAAATACACAGGCTGTTTAAAAGCTGATATTCAGTTATTCACACAGAACCGTATAATTCTGGTTTGCTCCAGACCTATCTGGACAAACTCATGTGGAATTCGTGTGCAAAGGAGCCAGAAATGCAGAGTCAAACTGGTTTTGGAGAAAATCAAAATCTTTTTCTTGGGCAAGTGGATTCAATGTCATGTTTACAAACACAATATACTTTTTCTTCTGGTTTCTCTAGCATTCTACTCAGAAAACTCCAATGTGTACCTGTTGTGTCTCCATGTGGAACCAATTAGTGTGTGCCAACAAAAAAAGAAAGTGTTGGAGAGTGTCAAGATGGCGGAATAGGAAGGGAGCACACCGATAGTCTGGGGAGAGACAGTTTAATAAAAGTGGAGATACTGCAGGTTCAAGGAAGAGTAGGGGAAGAAACAGCAGAGGAAACCCTTCTGGAACTGGAGACTCACAGTGGACCTGCGTGGAGAGCGTTTGAGCCCGCAGTTCGGGACACCAGCAGCAGATCCAACACAGCAGCACTGGAACGTGAGGTGAGCAGAACCTCAATAGCCCGAGATACGAGCAGGGAACCGGAAAAGGGAGCATAGAGCGAACAAGGCTTGAAACCCTGCGGGGAAACGTTCACCAGGCTAACTAGAAGAGAGAGAGAGAAAAGGGAAAAAAAAAGTGACCCATACGGACACAAGCTTCTCTCTCTCTGCTCACCTCTCAAAGGTGAGCAAGACAAAGAGCAGGCGCCATTTTGGAATACGTCATAAGCAGGGAGACCTTGGGTCGGCACCAGCCCCGAGCTTAGCAGAAAAACCTGACTCTGGGTGGGAGGGGTGAAATAACAGGAGATTAGAACCTAATGAATGTGTGGTGCTAATGAACTGAGACTGTGAAAAAAAGAGATGGTGGGGGATAGAACTCACGGAAATCACGAATTCATGTGAGCACTCTCCAGAGACGCTACAGTTCAGTAGCCTTGGCAGCCCAGTGGGAGACTACAGGAGAATCTCAGCCCACACAAAGGGCCGCAAAGATTCCTTCTCTGGTCCTTGGGAAAGAGCTTCCAATCTCTGGCTCCTGTGGGTATATCATTCGCCTGCTAACCACCCCCAATTCCATTCAGCTGTGTGGAATTACTTCCCTTTTGAACCAAAAAAAAAAAAAAGTAACAGAGAGAGATTTACCACGCCTAACCTGGGAGTGTCTCCTTTGACACACCCTCAACCCTGAGGAACCAAACAGAGCTCTCAGGCCACAGCCATCTCAAGCCTCTAAGGCTCCATCAAAAGCAGACGGTCCACTTAATCTAGAGTCGTAGTATAACAAGAAAAAAACACCACAGTGAAGAAACCAATATGCCAAACAACAAATGCAAAAACCGAGGTAATAAGAACAAGGAAGACACTATGGCATCCCCAAATGAAAAAGACACCCCAATTCAAGAATACGAAGATGATGAGATAGAAGAGATGCAAGAAGCAGATCTCAAAAAATTGATAAGAACACTAAGAAGTACTCAAAAACAAATTCTTGAACTACAGAAATCCTTAATGGACAAGGTAGAAAATCTCTCTCATGAAAATGAAATATTAAGGAGAAATCAAGCTGAAATGAAACAACTAGTAGAACATGAAACTGTGATAGTGATGAGAAATCATAATGAAGTGAAGAATTCAATAGATCAAATGAAAAACACATTAGAGAGCCTTACAAACAGAATGGGTGAGGCAGAAGTGAGAATATTGGACCTAGAAGACAGAGCACAGGAAACTATACAGTCAAACCAAAGAAAAGAAGAGGAAATTAGAAATCTAAAAAATATTGTTGGGAATCTACAGGATACTATTAAAAAACTCAACATTCGAGTTCTAGGAGTTCCTGAAGGCATGGAGAGAGAGAAAGGATTAGAAGGCCTTTTTAGTGAGATAATAGCAGAAAATTTCCCAGGTTTGGAGAAGGACAGAGACATCCTAGTACAGGAAGCTCATAGAACCCCTTGTAAACATGAACAAAAGAGGTCCTCACCAAGACACGTTGTAATTAAACTCACCACAGCGAAACAGAAAGAAAAGATCCTAAAATGTGCAAGAGAGAAACATCAAATTACACTCAGAGGATCTCCAATTAGACTCACGGCAGACTTCTCATCAGAAACCCTACAAGCTAGAAGGGAATGGCGAGACGTAGCCCAGGTACTTAGAGAGAAAAACTGCCAGCCCAGAATATTATATCCTGCCAAGCTCTCATTTGTGAATGAAGGTGAAATAAAGACCTTTCATTGCAAGCAGAAATTGAAAGAATTTGTTGCCACTCGTCCAGCCCTGCAAAAGATACTTAAAGATGTGTTACACACAGAAACACAGAAACACGGCCATCAACATGAAAGAAGATAAACGAAGGGAACCTCACAGCAAAAGATCACAGGGAATTCAAAGCATACATTTGGATAAAGAAATTATGGGACATGTACTCTATAGAATACTATACAGCAAAAACAATGAAATCCAGTCATTTACAATAAGATGGAGCAATCTGGAAAACATTATTCTGAGTGAATTAAGCCAGTCCCAAAGGGACAAATATCATATGTTCTCCCTGATCGGTGACAAGTAATTGAGCACCAAAGGTGAAACCTATTGAAGTGAATGGACACTATGAGAAACAGTAACTTGATCAGCTCTTGTGCTGACTGTTGTTGTACAATGTAATACTTTATCCATTTAAGTATTTTTTTATTCTAATACTATAGGTTGAACTCAGTAATTAACAAACAATTATTCTTAGGTGTTTAAATTTTAACTGAAAAGTGATCCCTGTGAAATATAAGAGTGGGAATAAGAGAGGGAGGAGATGTACAATTTAGGACATACTCAATCAGTCGTGCCCCAAATGATGGAGTTAGAAATGTGCAGGGAATTTCAATACAATCCCATCAAGGTGGCATGTACCAAGGCCATCTCACTAGTCCAAGGGATCAATTTCAGTTCACAATTGATCACACTGATAGGTCTAAGAGTCAAAGGGATGACACAAACAAGACTAGTGTCTGCTAATACTAACTGATAGAATCAAAAAGGGAGAGAATGATCCAACATGGGAAGCGAGATACACAGCAGACTCATAGAATGGCAGATGTCCTAAATAGCACTCTGGCCACAGAATCAGCCCTTAAGGCATTCGGATCTGGCTCAAGAGCCCATGAGAATATTCTAGGCATGGAAAGCCAAGACACTCTGGAAAAAAAAAAGAAGACCTAAATGAAAGATCTCTGTGAGTGAGATCCCAGTGGAACGAATGGGGCCATCAAAGAAGGAGGTACCTTTCTCTGAAGGGAGGAGAGAACCTCCACTTTGACTATGACCCTGTCGGAATAAGATTGAAGTCGGCCAACCCTAAAGGCTTCCATAGCCTCGACAACTCATGACTAGACCCTAGGGAGATTACTGACGACATAAACAAGAGTGTCAAATTGTTAAATCAACTTCAGGAGTCACTGTGTACTTACGTCTCATGTGGGATCTGTCCTTAATGTGTTGTCCAATGTGAAGTAATGCTATAACTAGCACTGAAACAGTATTTTACACTTTGTGTTTCTGTGTGGGTGCAAACTGATGAAATCTTTACTTAGTATATACTGAATCAATCTTCTGTATATAGACAATTAAAAATGAAAAAAAATCTTGGTGTTAAATTGGAAATTGCATAGAAAATTAATCAATTTAAAAAAATATGTCATGTAGGATCTCTGTCCTTAATGTGCCATACATTGTGAATTAATACTATAACTAGTACTCCAACAGTATTTTTCACTTTGTGTTGCTATGTGAGGGCAAACTGTTGAAATCTTTACTTAATATATAGTAAACTGATCTTCTGTATATAAAGAGAATTGAAAATGAATCTTGATGTGAAGCAAGGGGAGAGGGAGTGAGAAAGGGGAGGGTTGCGGGTGGGAGGGAAGTTATGGGGGGGGAGCCATTGTAATCTATAAGCTGTATTTTGGAAATTTATATTCTTTAAATAAAAGCGTTAAAAAAAAAAAAAGAAAACTCCAATGTGTACCTGTTGTGTCTCCATGTGGAACCAATTAGTGTGTGCCAACAAAAAAAGCAAAGTGTTACGTGCACGAATTCATTCCAAACTCTAAAGTTCATAGATAAAAATCAGAAAACAGAAACAAACACGAGACTGTAGCAAGAGCTGGGATTGAGTTAGGCAGAAGAGAACCGGATATTTCTGGTTAGGTCCAGACCTATCTGGACAAATTCATGTGAAATTTGTGTGCAAAGGACCCAGAAAAGAATATTGACACTGGTTTTGGAAAAAAGCAAGGTCTTTTTCTTGGGCAAGTGGATTCAAACTCATGTTTACAGTCGCAAATATAATTTTTCACTGGTTTCTGTAGCATTTTACTCAGAAAACTCGAATGTGTACCTGTTGTGTCTCCATGTGGAACCAATTAGCGTTTGCCAACAAAAAAAAACAAAATGTAACATGATAAAATTCATTCAAAACTTGAAAGTTCATACATAATATCCAGAAAAGACTAAGAAACTCACAGGCTGTTTTACAAGCTGATATTCATTTAAGCACACAGAACCGGATAGTTCTAGTTGGATCCAAACATTTAAGGCCAAACTCGTGTGGAATTCGTGTACAAAGGACCCAGAAAGAATATTGAAACTGGTTTTTGAGAAAAGCAAGGTCTTTTTCTTGGGCAAGTGGATTCAATGTCATGTTTAAAAACACAAGTATACTTTTTCTCCTGGTTTATGTAGTATTCTACTCAGAAAACACTTATGTGTACCTGTTAAGTCTCCATGTGAATCCAATTAGCATTTGCCAACAGAAGAACAAAATGTGACATGCCAAAATTCATTCAAAACTCTAAAGTTCATACATAATATACAGAAAACACTAATAAACTCACAGGCTGTTTTACAAGCTGATATTCATTTAGCCACGCAGAACCGGATAATTCTGGTTTGCTCCAGACCTATAAGGCCAAAGTCGTGTGGAATTCATGTGCAAAGGACCCAGAAAAAAATATTGAAACTGGTTTTGGAGAAAAGCAAAGTCTTTTTCTTGGGCAAGTGGATTCAATGTCATGTTTACAAACACAAGTATACTTTTTCTCCTGGTTTCTATAGCATTCTACTCAGAAAACACTTATGAGTACCTGATGTGTCTCCATGTGAATCCAATTAGCATTTGCCAACAGAAAAACAAAATGTGACATGCCAAAATTCGTTGCAAACTCTCAAGTTCATAGTTAATATCCAGAAAACACTAACAAACACACAGGCTGTTTTAAAAGCTGATATTCCTTTAGCCACCCAGAACCGGATAATTCTGGTTTGCTTCAGATTTATCAGGACAAACTCAAGTGGAATTCCTGTGCAAAAGACGCAAAAAAAATATTGAAACTGGTTTTGGAGAAAAGCAAAGTCTTTTTCTTGGGCAAGTGGATTCAATCTCATGTTTACTAACACTAGTATACTTTTTCACCTAGTTTCTGTAGCATTCTACTCAGAAAACTCCAATGTGTACCTGTTGTGTCTCCATGTGGAACCAATTAGTGTGTGCCAACAAAAAAAGCAAAGTGTTACGTGCCCGAATTCATTCCAAACTCTAAAGTTCATAGATAAAAATCAGAAAACAGAAACAAACACAAGACTGTAGCAAAAGATGGGATTGACTTAGGCAGAAGAGAACCGGATATTTCTGGTTAGGTCCAGACCTATCTGGACAAATTCATGTGCAATTTGTGTGCAAAGGACCCGGAAAAGAATGTTGACACCGGTATTTGAGAAAAGCAAGGTCTTTCTCTTGGGCAAGTGGATTCAATGTCATGTTTAGAGTCGCAAATATAATTTTTAACTTGGATTCTGTAGCATTCTACTCAGAAAACTCCAATGTGTACCTGTTGTGTCTCCATGTGGAACCAATTAGCGTGTGCCAACAAAAAAACAAAATGTAACATGATAAAATTCATTCAAAACTCTAAAGTTCATACATAATATCCAGAAAGCACTAACAAACTCACAGGCTGTTTTACAAGCTGATATTCATTTAGCCACGCAGAACCGGATAATTCTGGTTTGCTCCAGACCTACCTGGATATTCTTGTGCGGAATTCCTGTGCAAAGGACCCAGAAAAAAATATTGAAACTGGTTTTGGAGAAAAGCAAAGTCTTTTTCTTGGGCAAGTGGATTCAATGTCATGTTTACAAACACAAGTATACTTTTTCTCCTAGTTTCTGTAGCATTCTACTCAGAAAACACTTATGTGTACCTGTTGTGTCTCCATGTGAATCCAATTAGCATTTGCCTACAGAAAAACAAAATGTGACATGCAAAAATTCGTTGCAAACTCTCAAGTTCATAGTTAATATCCAGAAAACACTAACAAACACACAGGCTGTTTTAAAAGCTGATATTCCTTTAGCCACACAGAACCGGATAATTCTGGTTAGCTCCAGATTTATCTGGACAAACTCACGTGGAATTCGTGTGCAAAGGACACAAAAAAATATTGAAACTGGTTTTGGAGAAAAGCAAAGTCTTTTTCTTGGGGAAGTGGATTCAATCTCATGTTTACAAACACAAGTATACTTTTTCACCTAGTTTCTGTAGCATTCTACTCAGAAAACTCCAATGTGTACCTGTTGTGTCTCCATGTGGAACCAATTAGCGTTTGCCAACAAAAAAAACAAAATGTAACATGATAAAATTCATTCAAAACTTGAAAGTTCATGCAGAATATCCAGAAAACACTAAGAAACTCACAGGCTGTTTTACAAGCTGATATTCATTTAGGCACACAGAACCGGATAGTTCTGGTTGGATCCAAACATTTAAGGCCAAACTTGTGCGGAATTCGTGTGCAAAGGACCCAGAAAAAAATATTGAATCTGGTTTTGGAGAAAAGCAAATGTTTTTCTTGGGCAAGTGTATTCAATGTCATGTTTACAAACACAAGTATACTTTTTCTCCTGGTTTCTGTAGCATTCGACTCAGAAAACACTAATGTGTATTTGATGTGTCTCCATGTGAATCCAATTAGCATTTGCCTACAGAAAAACAAAATGTGACATTGCAAAATTCATTGCAAACTCTCAAGTTCATAGTTAATATCCAGAAAACACTAACAAACACACAGGCTGTTTTAAAAGCTGATATTCATTTAGCCACACAGAACCGGATAATTCTGGTTTGCTCCAGATTTATCTGGACAAACTAACGTGGAATTCGTGTGCAAAGGACACAAAAAAATATTGAAACTGGTTTTGGAGAAAAGCAAAATCTTTTTCTTGGGCAAGTGGATTCAATCTCATGTTTACAAACACAAGTATACTTTTTCACCTATTTTCTGTAGCATTCTACTCAGAAAACTCCAATGTGTACCTGTTGTGTCTCCATGTGGAACCAATTAGTGTGTGCCAACAAAAAAAGCAAAGTGCTACATGCCCGAATTCATTCCAAACTCTAAAGTTCATAGATAAAAATCAGAAAACAGAAACAAACACGAGACTGTAGCAAGAGCTGGGATTGAGTTAGGCAGAAGAGAACCGGATATTTCTGGTTAGGTCCAGACCTATTTGACAAATTCATGTGCAATTTGTGTGCAAAGGACCCGGAAAAGAATGTGGACACCGGTATTTGAGAAACGCAAGGTCTTTTTCTTGGGCAAGTGGATTCAAAGTCATGTTTCCAAACACAAGTATAATTTTTCACCTGGTTTCTGTAGCATTCTACTCAGAAAACTCCAGTGTGTACCTGTTGTGTCTCCATGTGGAACCAATTAGTGTGTGCCAACAAAAAAAGCAAAGTGTTACGTGCCCGAATTCATTCCAAACTCTAAAGTTCATAGATAAAAATCAGAAAACAGAAACAAACACAAGACTGTAGCAAGAGCTGGGATTGAGTAAGGCAGAAGAGAACCGGATATTTCTGGTTAGGTCCAGACCTATCTGGACAAATTCATGTGCAATTTGTGTGCAAAGGACCCAGAAAAGAATATTGACACTGGTTTTTGAGAAAAGCAAGGTCTTTTTCTTGGGCAAGTGGATTCAATGTCATGTTTACAGTCGCAAATATAATTTTTAACTTGGATTCTGTAGCATTCTACTCAGAAAACTCGAATGTGTACCTGTTGTGTCTCCATGTGGAACCAATTAGCGTGTGCCAACAAAAAAACAAAATGTAACATGATAAAATTCATTCAAAACTCTAAAGTTCATACATAATATCCAGAAAACACTAACAAACTCACAGGCTGTTTTACAAGCTGATATTCATTTAGCCACGCAGAACCAGATAATTCTGGTTTGCTCCAGACCTATCTGGATATTCTCGTGCGGAATTCGTGTGCAAAGGACCCAGAAAAAAATATTGAAACTGGTTTTGGAGAAAAGCAAAGTCTTTTCTTGGGCAAGTGGATTCAATGTCATGTTTACAAACACAAGTATACTTTTTCACCTGGTTTCTGTAGCCTTCTACTCAGAAAACACTTATGTGTACCTGTTGTGTCTCCATGTGAATCCAATTAGCATTTGCCAACAGAAAGACAAAATGTGACATGCCAAAATTCGTTGCAAACTCTCAAGTTCATAGTTAATATCCAGAAAACACTAACAAACACACAGGCTGTTTTAAAAGCTGATATTCCTTTAGCCACACAGAACTGGATAATTCTGGTTTGCTCCAGATTTATCTGGACAAACTCACGTGGAATTCGTGTGCAAAGGACACAAAAAAATATTGAAACTCGTTTTGGAGAAAAGCAAAGTCTTTTTCTTGGGCAAGTGGATTCAATCTCATGTTTACAAACACAAGTATACTTTTTCACCTAGTTTCTGTAGCATTCTACTCAGAAAACTCCAATATGTACCTGTTGTGTCTCATATGTGGAACCAATTAGCGTTTGCCAACAAAAAAAACAAAATGTAACATGATAAAATTCATTCAAAACTTGAAAGTTCATGCAGAATATCCAGAAAACACTAAGAAACTCACAGGCTGATTTACAAGCTGATATTCATTTAGGCACAGAGAACCGGATAGTTCTGGTTGGATCCAAACATTTAATGCCAAACTTGTGCGGAATTCGTGTGCAAAGGACCCAGAAAAAAATATTGAATCTGGTTTTGGAGAAAAGCAAAGTCTTTTTCTTGGGCAAGTGGATTCAATGTCATGTTTACAAACACAAGTATACTTTTTCTCCTGGTTTCTGTAGCATTCGACTCAGAAAACACTTATGTGTACCTGATGTGTCTCCATGTGAATCCAATTAGCATTTGCCTACAGAAAAACAAAATGTGACATGCCAAAATTCGTTGCAAACTCTCAAGTTCATAGTTAATATCCAGAAAACTCTAACAAACACACAGGCTGTTTTAAAATCTGATATTCATTTAGCCACACAGAACCGGATAATTCTGGTTTGCTCCAGATTTATCTGGACAAACTAACGTGGAATTCGTGTGCAAAGGACACAAAAAAATATTGAAACTGGTTTTGGAGAAAAGCAAAGTCTTTTTCTTGGGAAGTGGATTCAATCTCATGTTTACAAACACAAGTATACTTATTCACCTACTTTCTGTAGCATTCTACTCAGAAAACTCCAATGTGTACCTGTTGTGTCTCCATGTGGAACCAATTAGTGTGTGCCAACAAAAAAAGCAAACTGCTACGTGCCCGAATTCGTTCCAAACTCTAAAGTTCATAGATAAAAATCAGAAAACAGAAACAAACACGAGACTGTAGCAAGAGCTGGGATTGAGTTAGGCAGAAGAGAACCGGATATTTCTGGTTAGGTCCAGACCTATTTGACAAATTCATGTGCAATTTGTGTGCAAAGGACCCAGAAAAGAATATTGACACTGGTTTTGGAGAAAAGCAAGGTCTTTTTCTTGGGCAAGTGGATTCAAAGTCATGTTTCCAAACACAAGTATAATTTTTCACCTAGTTTCTGTAGCATTCTACTCAGAAAACTCCAGTGTGTACCTGTTGTGTCTCCATGTGGAACCAATTAGTGTGTGCCAACAAAAAAAGCAAAGTGTTACGTGCCCGAATTCATTCCAAACTCTAAAGTTCATAGATAAAAATCAGAAAACAGAAACAAACACAAGACTGTAGCAAGAGGTGGGATTGAGTTAGGCAGAAGAGAACCGGATATTTCTGGTTAGGTCCAGACCTATCTGGACAAATTCATGTGCAATTTGTGTGCAAAGGACCCAGAAAAGAATATTGACACTGGATTTGAGAAAAGCAAGGTCTTTTTCTTGGGCAAGTGGATTCAATGTCATGTTTAGAGTCGCAAATATAATTTTTAACTTGGATTCTGTAGCATTCTACTCAGAAAACTCGAATGTGTTCCTGTTGTGTCTCCATGTGGAACCAATTAGCGTTTTGCCAACAAAAAAACAAAATGTAACATGATAAAATTCATTCAAAACTCTAAAGTTCATACATAATATCCAGAAAACACTAACAAACTCACAGGCTGTTTTACAAGCTGATATTCATTTAGCCACGCAGAACCGGATAATTCTGGTTTGCTCCAGACCTATCTGGATATTCTCGTGCGGAATTTGTGTGCAAAGGACCCAGAAAAAAATATTGAAACTGGTTTTGGAGAAAAGCAAAGTCTTTTTCTTGGGCAAGTGGATTCAATGTCATGTTTACAAACACAAGTATACTTTTTCTCCTGGTTTCTGTAGCCTTTTACTCAGAAAACACTTATGTGTACCTGTTGTGTCTCCATGTGAATCCAATTAGCATTTGCCAACAGAAAGACAAAATGTGACATGCCAAAATTCGTTGCAAACTCTCAAGTTCATAGTTAATATCCAGAAAACACTAACAAACACACAGGCTGTTTTAAAAGCTGATATTCCTTTAGCCACACAGAACCGGATAATTCTGGTTTGCTCCAGATTTATCTGGACAAACTCACGTGGAATTCGTGTGCAAAGGACACAAAAAAATATTGAAACTGGCTTTGGAGAAAAGCAAAGTCTTTTTCTTGGGCAAGTGGATTCAATGTCATGTTTACAAACACAAGTATACTTTTTCTCCTGGTTTCTGTAGCATTCGACTCAGAAAACACTTATGTGTACCTGATGTGTCTCCATGTGAATCCAATTAGCATTTGCCTACAGAAAAACAAAATGTGACATGCCAAAATTCGTTGCAAACTCTCAAGTTCATAGTTAATATACAGAAAACACTAACAAACACACAGGCTGTTTTAAAAGCTGATATTCATTTAGCCACACAGAACTGGATAATTCTGGTTTGTTCCAGATTTATCTGGACAAACTAACGTGGAATTCGTGTGCAAAGGACACAAAAAAAATATTGAAACTGGTTTTGGAGAAAAGCAAAGTCTTTTTCTTGGGCAAGTGGATTCGATCTCATGTTTACAAACACAAGCATACTTTTTCACCTAGTTTCTGTAGCATTCTACTCAGAAAACTCCAATGTGTACCTGTTGTGTCTCCATGTGGAACCAATTAGTGTGTGCCAACAAAAAAAGCAAAGTGCTACGTGCCCGAATTCATTCCAAACTCTAAAGTTCATAGATAAAAATCAGAAAACAGAAACAAACACGAGACTGTAGCAAGAGCTGGGATTGAGTTAGGCAGAAGAGAACCGGATATTTCTGGTTAGGTCCAGACCTATCTGGACAAATTCATGTGAAATTTGTATGCAAAGGACCCGGAAAAGAATATTGACACTGGTTTTTAGAAAAGCAAGGTCTTTTTCTTGGGCAAGTGGATTCAATCTCATGTTTACAGTTGCAAATATAATTTTTAACTTGGATTCTGTAGCATTCTACTCAGAAAACTCGAATGTGTACCTGTTGTGTCTCCATGTGGAACCAATTAGCGTGTGCCAACAAAAAAAACAAAATGTAACATGATAAAATTCATTCAAAACTTGAAAGTTCATACATAATATCCAGAAAACACTAAGAAAATCACAGGCTGTTTTACAAGCTGATATTCATTTAGGCACACAGAACCGGATAGTTCTGGTTGGATCCAAACATTTAAGGTCAAACTCGTGTGGAATTCGTGTGCAAAGGACCCAGAAAAAAATATTGAAACTGGTTTTGGAGAAAAGCAAATCTTTTTCTTGGGCAAGTAGATTCAATGTCATGTTTACAAACACAAGTATACTTTTTCACCTGGTTTCTGTAGCATTCTACTCAGAAAACACTTATGTGTATCTGTTGTGTCTCCATGTGAATCCAATTAGCATTTGCCAACAGAAAAACAAAATGTGACATTGCAAAATTCATTGCAAACTCTCAAGTTCATAGTTAATATCCAGAAAACACTAACAAACACACAGGATGTTTTAAAAGCTGATATTCACTTAGCCACACAGAACCGGATAATTCTGGTTTGCTCCATACCTATCTGGACACACTCACGTGGAATTCCTGTGCAAAGGACCCAGAAATGCAGCGTCAAACTGGTTTTGGAGAAAAGCAAAGTCTTTTTCTTGGGCAAGTGGATTCAATCTCATGTTTACTAACACTAGTATACTTTTTCACCTAGTTTCTGTAGCATTCTACTTCAAAAAACTCCAATGTGTACCTGTTGTGTCTCCATGTGGAACCAATTAGTGTGTGCCAACAAAAAAAAGCAAAGTGCTACGTGCCAGAATTCATTCCAAACTCTAAAGTTCATAGATAAAAATCAGAAAACAGAAACAAACACGAGACTGTAGCAAGAGCTGGGATTGAGTTAGGCAGAAGAGAACCGGATATTTCTGGTTAGGTCCAGACATATCTGGACAAATTCATGTGAAATTTGTATGCAAAGGACCCGGAAAAAATATTGACACTGGTTTTTAGAAAAGCAAGGTCTTTTTCTTGGGCAAGTGGATTCAATGTCATGTTTACAGTCGCAAATATAATTTTTCACTGGTTTCTGTAGCATTTTACTCAGAAAACTCGAATGTGTACCTGTTGTGTCTCCATGTGGAACCAATTAGCGTGTGCCAACAAAAAAAACAAAATGTAACATGATAAATTTCATTCATAACTTGAAAGTTCATACATAATATCCAGAAAGCACTAAGAAACTCACAGGCTGTTTTACAAGCTGATATTCATTTAGGCACACAGAACCGGATAGTTCTGGTTGGATCCAGCCATTTAAGGCCAAACTCGTGTGGAATTCGTGTGCAAAGGACCCAGAGAAAATACTGAAACTGGTTTTGGAGAAAAGCAAAATCTTTTTATTGGGCAAGTGGATTCAATGTCATGTGTACAAACACAAGTATACTTTTTCTCCTGGTTTCTGTAGCATTCTACTCAGAAAACACTTATGTGTACCTGTTGTGTCTCCATGT
Organism: Sylvilagus floridanus; assembly: GCA_949820135.1. Taxonomy (NCBI): domain Eukaryota; kingdom Metazoa; phylum Chordata; class Mammalia; order Lagomorpha; family Leporidae; genus Sylvilagus; species Sylvilagus floridanus. Next base: position 157,311,584 of record OX463227.1, on the reverse strand, counting down.
GAATCCAATTAGCATTTGCCAACAGAAAAACAAAATGTTACATGACAAAATTCATTCCAAACTCTCAAGTTCATAGTTAATATCCAGAAAACACTAACAAACACACAGGCTGTTTTAAAAGATTATATTCACTTAGCCACACAGAACCGGAAAATTCTGGTTTGCTCCAGACCTATCTGGACACACTCACGTGGAACCTGTGCAAAGGACCCAGAAATGCAGCATCAAACTGGTTTTTGAGAAAAGCAAGGTCTTTTTCTTGGGCAAGTGGATTCAATGTCATGTTTACAGTCGCAAATATAATTTTTCACTGGTTTCTGTAGCATTTTACTCAGAAAACTCGAATGTTTACCTGTTGTGTCTCCATGTGGAACCAATTAGCGTTTGCCATAAAAAAAAAACAAAATGTAACATGATAAAATTCATTCAAAATTTGAAAGTTCATACAGAATATCCAGAAAAAACTAAGAAACTCACAGGCTGTTTTACAAGCTGATATTCATTTAGGCACACAGAACCGGATAGTTCTGGTTGGATCCAAACATTTAAGGCCAAACTTGTGCGGAAATCATGTGCAAAGGACCCAGAAAAAAATATTGAATCTGGTTTTGGAGAAAAGCAAAGTCTTTTTCTTGGGCAAGTGGATTCAATGTCATGTTTACAAACACAAGTATACTTTTTCACCTGGTTTCTGTAGCATTCTACTCAGAAAACACTTATGTGTACCTGATGTGTCTCCATGTGAATCCAATTACAATTTGCACAACAGAAAAACAAAATGTGACATGCCAAAATTCGTTGCAAACTCTCAGGTTCATAGTTAATATCCAGAAAACACTAACAAACACACAGGCTGTTTTAAAAGCTGATATTCATTTAGCCAACAGAACCGGATAATTCTGGTTTGCTCCAGATTTATCTGGCCAAAGTCATGTGGAATTCGTGTGCAAAGGACACAAAAAAAATATTGAAACTGGTTTTGGAGAAAAGCAAAGTCTTTTTCTTGGGCAAGTGGATTCAATCTCATGTTTACAAACACAAGTATACTTTTTCACCTACTTTCTGTAGCATTCTACTCAGAAAACTCCAATGTGTACCTGTTGTGTCTCCATGTGGAACCAATTAGTGTGTGCCAACAAAAAAAGCAAAGTGCTACGTGCCCGAATTCATTCCAAACTCTAAAGTTCATAGATAAAAATCAGAAAACAGAAACAAACACGAGACTGTAGCAAGAGCTGGGATTGAGTTAGGCAGAAGAGAACCGGATAATTCTGGTTAGGTCCAGACCTATTTGACAAATTCATGTGCAATTTGTGTGCAAAGGACCCAGAAAAGAATATTGACACTGGTTTTGGAGAAAAGCAAGGTCTTTTTCTTGGGCAAGTGGATTCAAAGTCATGTTTACAGTCGCAAATATAGTTTTTCATTGGTTTCTATAGCATTTTACTCAGAAAACTCGAATGTTTACCTGTTGTGTCTCCATGTGGAACCAATTAGCGTTTGCCAACAAAAAAAAACAAAATGTAACATGATAAAATTCGTTCAAATCTCTAAAGTTCATACATAATATCCAGAAAACACTAAGAAACTCACAGGCTGTTTTACAAGCTGATATTCATTTAGGCACACAGAACCGGATAGTTCTAGTTGGATCCAAACATTTAAGGCCAAACTCGTGTGGAATTCGTGTGCAAAAACCAAGAAAAAAATATTGAAACTGGTTTTGGAGAAAAGCAAAGTCTTTTTCTTGGGCAAGTGGATTCAATGTCATGTTTACAAACACAAGTATACTTTTTCTCCTGGTTTCTGTAGCATTCTACTCAGAAAACACTTATGTGTATCTGTTGTGTCTCCATGTGAATCCAATTAGCATTTGCCAACAGAAAGACAAAATGTGACATGCCAAAATTCATTGCAAACTCTCAAGTTCATAGTTAATATCCAGAAAACACTAACAAACACACAGGCTGTTTTAAAAGCTGATATTCACTTAGCCACACAGAACCGGATAATTCTGGTTTGCTCCAGACCTATCTGGACACACTCACGTGGAACCTCTGCAAAGGACCCAGAAAAATATATTGAAACTGGTTTTGGAGAAAAGCAAAGTCTTTTTCTTGGGCAAGTGGATTCAATCTCATGTTTAGAAACACAAGTATAAATTTTCACCTGGTTTCTGTAGCATTCTACTCAGAAAACTCGAATGTTTACCTGTTGTGTCTCCATGTGGAACCAATTAGTGTGTGCCAACAAAAAAAGCAAAGTGTTACGTGCCCGAATTCATTCCAAACTCTAAAGTTCATAGATAAAAATCAGAAAACAGAAACAAACACAAGACTGTAGCAAAAGATGGGATTGACTTAGGCAGAAGAGAACCGGATATTTCTGGTTAGGTCCAGACCTATCTGGACAAATTCATGTGCAATTTGTGTGCAAAGGACGCGGAAAAGAATGTGGACACCGGTATTTGAGAAAAGCAAGGTCTTTTTCTTGGGCAAGTGGATTCAATGTCATGTATACAGTCGCAAATATAATTTTTAACTTGGATTCTGTAGCATTCTACTCAGAAAACTCGAATGTGTACCTGTTGTGTCTCCATGTGGAACCAATTAGCGTGTGCCAACAAAAAAACAAAATGTAACATGATAAAATTCATTCAAAACTCTAAAGTTCATACATAATATCCCGAAAACACTAACAAACTCACAGGCTGTTTTACAAGCTGATATTCATTTAGCCACGCAGAACAAGATAATTCTGGTTTGCTCCAGACCTATCTGGATATGCTCTTGCGGAATTTGTGTGCAAAGGACCCAGAAAAAAATATTGAAACTGGTTTTGGAGGAAAGCAAAGTCTTTTTCTTGGGCAAGTGGATTCAATGTCATGTTTACAAATACAAGTATACTTTTTCTCCTGGTATCTGTAGCATTCTACTCAGAAAACACTTATGTGTACCTGATGTGTCTCCATGTGAATCCAATTAGCATTTGCCAACAGAAAAACAAAAAGTTACATGCCAAAATTCGTTGCAAACTCTCAAGTTCATAGTTAATATCCAGAAAACACTAACAAACACACAGGCTGTTTTAAAAGCTGATATTCCTTTAGCCACACAGAACCGGATAATTCTGGTTTGCTCTAGATTTATCTGGACAAACTCACGTGGAATTTGTGTGCAAAGGACACACAAAAAATATTGAAACTGGTTTTGGAGAAAAGCAAAGACTTTTTCTTGGGCAAGTGGATTCAATCTCATGTTTACAAACACAAGTATACTTTTTCACCTAGTTTCTGTAGCATTCTACTTCAGAAAACTCCAATGTGTACCTGTTGTGTCTCCATGTGGAACCAATTAGTGTGTGCCAACAAAAAAAGCAAAGTTTACGTGCCCGAATTCATTCCAAACTCTAAAGTTCATAGATAAAAATCAGAAAACAGAAACAAACACGAGACTGTAGCAAGAGCTGGGATTGAGTTAGGCAGAAGAGAACCGGATATTTCTGGTTAGGTCCAGACCTATCTGGACAAATTCATGTGCAATTTGTGTGCAAAGGACCCGGAAAAGAATATTGACACTGGTTTTTGAGAAAAGCAAGGTCTTTTTCTTTGGCAAGTGGATTCAATGTCATGTTTACAGTCGCAAATATAATTTTTCACTGGTCTCTGTAGCATTTTACTCAGAAAACTCGAATGTTTACCTGTTGTGTCTCCATGTGGAACCAATTAGCGTGTGCCAACAAAAAAAACAAAATGTAACATGATAAAATTCATTCATAACTTGAAAGTTCATACAGAATATCCAGAAAACACTAAGAAACTCACAGGCTGTTTTACAAGCTGATATTAATTTAGGCACACAGAACCGGATAGTTCTGGTTGGATCCAAACATTTAAGGCCAAACTCGGGTGGAATTCGTGTGCAAAGGACCCAGAAAAAATACTGAAACTGGTTTTGGAGAAAAGCAAAATCTTTTTATTGGGCAAGTGGATTCAATGTCATGTTTACAAACACAAGTATACTTTTTCACCTGGTTTCTGTAGCATTCTACTCAGAAAACACTTATGTGTACCTGTTGTGTCTCCATGTGAATCCAATTAGCATTTGCCAACAGAAAAACAAAATGTTATATGCCAAAATTCATTCCAAATTCTCAAGTTCATAGTTAATATCCAGAAAACACTAACAAACACACAGGCTGTTTTAAAAGCTTATATTCACTTAGCCACACAGAACCGGAAAATTCTGGTTTGCTCCAGACCTATCTGGACACACTCACGTGGAACCTGTGCAAAGGACCCAGAAATGCAGCATCAAACTGGTTTTGGAGAAAAGCAAAGTCTTTTTCTTGAGCAAGTGGATTCAATGTCATGTATACAAACACAAGTATACTTTTTCACCTGGTTTCTGTAGCATTCTACTCAGAAAACTCCAATGTGTACCTGTTATGTCTCCATGTGGAACCAATTAGTGTGTGCCAACAAAAAAAGCAAAGTGTTACATGCCCGAATTCATTCCAAACTCTTAAGTTCGTAGATAAAAATCAGAAAACAGAAACAAACACGAGACTGTAGCAAGAGCTGGGATTGAGTTAGGCAGAAGAGAACCGGATATTTCTGGTTAGGTCCAGACCTACCTGGACAAATTCATGTGCAATTTGTGTGCAAAGGACCCAGAAAAGAAGATTGACACTGGTTTTTGAGAAAAGCAAGGTCTTTTTCTTGGGCAAGTGGATTCAAAGTCATGTTTACAGTCGCAAATATAATTTTTCATTGGTTTCTGTAGCATTTTACTCAGAAAACTCGAATGTTTATCTGTTGTGTCTCCATGTGGAACCAATTAGCGTGTGCCAAAAAAAAAAAAACAAAATCTTACATGATAAAATTCATTCAAAACTTGAAAGTTCATACATAATATCCAGAAAACACTAAGAAACTCACAGGCTGTTTTACAAGCTGATATTCATTTAGGCACACAGAACCGGATAGTTCTAGTTGGATCCAAACATTTAAGGCCAAACTCGTGTGGAATTCATGGGCAAAGGACCCGGAAAAAATATTGAAACTGGTTTTGGAGAAAAGCAAAGTCTTTTTCTTGGGCAAGTGGATTCAATGTCATGTTTACAAACACAAGTATACTTTTTCACCTGGTTTCTGTAGCATTCTACTCAGAAAACACTTATGTGTACCTGTTGTGTCTCCATGTGAATCCAATTAGCATTTGCCAACAGAAAGACAAAATGTGACATGCCAAAATTCATTGCAAACTCTCAAGTTAATAGTTAATATCCAGAAAACACTAACAAACACACAGGCTGTTTTAAAAGCTGATATTCACTTAGCCACACAGAACCGGATAATTCTGGTTTGCTCCAGACCTATCTGGACACACTCACGTGGAACCTCTGCAAAGGACCCAGAAAAATATATTGAAACTGGTTTTGGAGAAAAGCAAAGTCTTTTTCTTGGGCAAGTGGATTCAATGTCATGTTTACAAACGCAAGTATACTTTTTCACCTGGTTTCTGTAGCATTCTACTCAGAAAACACTTATGTGTACCTGTTGTGTCTCCATGTGGAACCAATTAGTGTGTGCCAACAAAAAAAGCAAAGTGTTACGTGCCCGAATTCATTCCAAACTCTAAAGTTCATAGATAAAAATCAGAAAACAGAAACAAACACAAGACTGTAGCAAGAGCTGGGATTGAGTTAGGCAGAAGAGAACCGGATATTTCTGGTTAGGTCCAGACCTATCTGGACAAATTCATGTGCAATTTGTGTGCAAAGGACCCGGAAAAGAATGTGGACACCGGTATTTGAGAAAAGCAAGGTCTTTTTCTTAGGCAAGTGGATTCAATGTCATGTATACAGTCGCAAATATAATTTTTAACTTGGATTCTGTAGCATTCTACTCAGAAAACTCGAATGTGTACCTGTTGTGTCTCCATGTGGAACCAATTAGCGTGTGCCAACAAAAAAACAAAATGTAACATGATAAAATTCATTCAAAACTCTAAAGTTCATACATAATATCCCGAAAACACTAACAAACTCACAGGCTGTTTTAAAAGCTGATATTCATTTAGCCACGCAGAACCAGATAATTCTGGTTTGCTCCAGACCTATCTGGATATGCTCGTGCGGAATTCGTGTGCAAAGGACCCAGAAAAATATATTGAAACTGGTTTTGGAGAAAAGCAAAGTCTTTTTCTTGGGCAAGTGGATTCAATGTCATGTTTACAAACACAAGTATAATTTTCACCTGGTTTCTGTAGCATTCTACTCAGAAAACTCGAATGTGTACCCGTTGTGTCTCCATGTGGAACCGATTAGCGTTTGCCAACAAAACAACAAAATGTAATATGATAAAATTCATTCAAAACTTTAAAGTTCATACATAATATCCAGAAAACACTAAGAAACTCACAGGCTGTTTTACAAGCTGATATTCATTTAGGCACACAGAACCGGATAGTTCTGGTTGGATCCAGCCATTTAAGGCCAAACTCGTGTGGAAATCGTGAGCAAAGGGCACAAAAAAAATATTGAAACTGGTTTTGGAGAAAAGCAAAGTCTTTTCCTTGGGCAAGTGGATTCAATGTCATGTTTACAAACACAAGTATACTTTTTCACATGGTTTCTCTAGCATTCTACTCAGAAAACACTTATGTGTACCTGTTGTGTCTCCATGTAAATCCAATTAGCATTTGCCAACAGAAAAACAAAATGTGACATGCCAAAATTCATTGCAAACTCTCAAGTTCATAGTTAATATCCAGAAAACACTAACAAACACACAGGCTGTTTTAAAAGCTGATATTCCTTTAGCCACACAGAACCGGATAATTCTGGTTTGCTCCAGATTTATCTGGACATACTCACGTGGAATTCGTGTGCAAAGGACCCAAAAAAAATATTGAAACTGGTTTTGGAGAAAAGCAAAGTCTTTTTCTTGGGCAAGTGGATTCAATGTCATGTTTACAAACACAAGTATACTTTTTCACATGGTTTCTCTAGCATTCTACTCAGAAAACACTTATGTCTACCTGATGTGTCTCCATGTGAATCCAGTTAGCATTTGCCAACAGAAAAACAAAATGTGACATGCCAAAATTCATTGCAAACTCTCAAGTTCATAGTTAATATCCAGAAAACACTAACAAACACACAGGCTGTTTTAAAAGCTGATATTCATTTAGCCACCCAGAACCAGATAATTCTGGTTTGCTCCAGATTTATCTGGACACACTCACGTGGAATTCGTGTGCAAAGGACCCAAAAAAAATATTGAAACTGGTTTTGGAGGAAAGGAAAGTCTTTTTCTTGGGCAAGTGGATTCAATCTCATGTTTACTAACACTAGTATACTTTTTCACCTAGTTTCTGTAGCATTCTACTCAGAAAACTCCAATGTGTACCTGTTGTGTCTCCATGTGAAACCAATTAGCATTTGCCAACAGAAAAACAAAATGTGACATGCCAAAATTCATTGCAAACTCTCAAGTTCATAGTTAATATCCAGAAAACACTAACAAACACACAGGCTGTTTTAAAAGCTGATATTCATTTAGCCACAGATAACCGGATAATTCTGGTTTGCTCCAGACCTATCTGGACACACTCACATGGAATTCCTGGGCAAAGGACCCAGAAATGCAGCATCAAACTGGTTTTGGAGAAAAGTAAAGTCTTTTTCTTGGGCAAGTGGATTCAATCTCATGTTTACAAACACAAGTATACTTTTTTTTTTTTTTTTTTTTTTTTTTTAATTTTTGACAGGCAGAGTGGACAGTGAGAGAGAGAGAGACAGAGAGAAAGGTCTTCCTTTTGCCGTTGGTTCACCCTCCAATGGCCGCCGCGGATGGCGCGCTGCGGCCGGCGCACCACGCTCGTCCGATGGCAGGAGCCAGGAGCCAGGTGCTTTTCCTGGTCTCCCCATGGGGTGCAGGGCCCAAGCACCTGGGCCATCCTCCACTGCACTCCCGGGCCACAGCAGAGGGCTGGCCTGGAAGAGGGGCAACCGGGACAGAATCCGGCGCCCCGACCGGGACTAGAACCCGGTGTGCCGGCGCCGCAAGGCGGAGGATTAGCCTGTTGAGCCACGGCGCCGGCCACAAGTATACTTTTTCACCTGGTTTCTGTAGCATTCTACTCAGAAAACCCCAATGTGTACCTGGTGTGTCTCCATGTGGAACCAATTAGTGTGTGCCAACAAAAAAAGCAGAGTTACGTGCCCGAATTCATTCCAAACTCTAAAGTTCATAGAAAAAAATCAGAAAACAGAAAAAAACACGAGACTGTAGCAAGAGCTGGGATTGAGTTAGGCAGAAGAGAACCGGATATTTCTGGTTAGGTCTAGACCTATCTGGACAAATTCATGTGCAATTTGTGTGCAAAGGACCCGGAAAAGAATGTTGACACTGCTTTTTGAGAAAAGCAAGGTCTTTTTCTTGCTCAAGTGGATTCAATGTCATGTTTACAGTCGCAAATATAATTTTTAACTTGGATTCTGTAGCATTCTACTCAGAAAACTCGAATGTGTACCTGTTGTGTCTCCAGGTGGAACCAATTAGCGTGTGCCAACAAAAAAACAAAATGTAACATGATAAAATTCATTCCAAACTCTAAAGTTCATACATAATATCCAGAAAACACTAACAAACTCACAGGCAGTTTTACAAGCTGATATTCATTTAGGCACACAGAACCGGATCGTTCTGGTTGAATACAGACCTATCTGGATATTCTTGTGTGGAATTCGTGTGCAAAGGACCCAGAAAAAAATATTGAAACTGGTTTTGGAGAAAAGCAAAGTCTTTGTCTTGGGCAAGTGGATTCAATATCATGTTTACAAACACAAGTATACTTTTTCTCCTGGTTTCTGTAGCATTCTACTCAGAAAACACTTATGTGTACCTGTTGTGTCTCCATGTGAATCCAATTAGCATTTGCAACAGCAACAGAAAAACAAAATGTGACATGCCAAAATTCATTTCAAACTCTCAAGTTCATTGTTAATATCCAGAAAACACTAACAAACACACAGGCTGTTTTAAAAGCTGATATTCATTTAGCCACCCAGACCTGGATAATTCTGTTTGCTCCAGACCTATCTGGACACACTCACGTGGAACCTCTGCAAAGGACCCAAAAAAAATATTGAAACTGGTTTTGGAGAAAAGCAAAGTCTTTTTCTTGGGCAAGTGGATTCAACGTCATGTTTACAAACACAAGTATACTTTTTCACCTGGTTTCTGTAGCATTCTACTCAGACAACTCCAACGTGTACCTGTTGTGTCTCCATGTGGAACTAATTAGTGTGTGCCAACAAAAAAAGCAAAGTGCTCGTGCCCGAATTCATTCCAAACTCTAAAGTTCATAGATAAAAATCAGAAAACCGAAACAAACACGAGAAGGTAGCAAGAGCTGGGATTGAGTTAGGCAGAAGAGAACCGGATATTTCTGGTTAGGTCCAGACCTATCTGGACAAATTCATGTGCAATTTGTGTGCAAAGGACCCATAAATGAATATTGACACTGGTTTTGGAGAAAAGCAAGGTCTTTTTCTTGGGCAAGTGGATTCAATGTCATGTTTACAGTCGCAAATATAATTTTTAACCTGGTTTCTGTAGCATTCTACTCAGAAAACTCGAATGTGTACCTGTTGTGTCTCCATGTGGAACCAATTAGCGTTTGCCAACAAAAAAACAAAATGTAACATGATAAAATTCATTCAAAACTTGAAAGTTCGTACATAATATCTAGAAAACACTAAGAAACTCACAGGCTGTTTTACAAGCTGATATTGATTTAGCCACACAGTACCGGATCGTTCTGGTTGGGTCCAGACATTTAAGGCCAAACTCGTGTGGAATTCGTGTGCAAAGGACCCAGAAAAAAATATTGAAACTGGTTTTGGAGAAAAGCAAAGTCTTTTTCTTGGGCAAGTGGATTCAATGTCATGTTTACAAACACAAGTATACTTTTTCACCTGGTTTCTGTAGCATTCTACTCAGAAAACACTTATGTGTACCTGTTGTGTCTCCATGTGAAACCAATTAGCATTTGCCAACAGAAAAACAAAATGTGACATGCCAAAATTCATTGCAAACTCTCAAGTTCATAGCTAATATCCAGAAAACACTAACAAACACACAGGCTGTTTTAAAAGTTGATATTCATTTAGCCACACAGAACCGGATAATTCTGGTTTGCTCCAGACGTATCTGTCCACACGTGGAATTCCTGGGCAAAGGACCCAGAAATGCAGCATCAAACTGGTTTTGGAGAAAAGCAAAGTCTTTTTCTTGGGCAAGTGGATTCAATCTCATGTTTAGAAACACAAGTATACTTTTTCACCTGGTTTCTGTAGCATTCTACTCAGAAAACTCCAATGTGTACCTGTTGTGTCTCCTTGTGGAACCAATTAGTGTGTGCCAACAAAAAAAGCAAAGTGTTACGTGCCCGAATTCATTCCAAACTCTAAAGTTCATAGATAAAAATAAGAAAACAGAATCAAACACAAGACTGTAGGAAGAGCTGGGATTGCGTTAGGCAGAAGAGAACCGGATATTTCTGGTTAGGTCCAGACCTATCTGGACAAATTCATGTGCAATTTGTGTGCAAAGGTCCCGGAAAAGAACATTGAAACTGGTTTTTGAGAAAAGCAAGGTCTTTTTCTTGGGCAAGTGGATTCAATGTCATGTTTAGGGTCGCAAATATAATTTTTAACGTGGATTCTGTAGCATTCAACTCAGAAAACTCGAATGTATACCTGTTGTGTCTCCATGTGGAAAAAATTAGCGTGTGCCAACAAAAAAACAAAATGTAACATGATAAAATTCATTCAAAACTCTAAAGTTCATACATAATATCCAGAAAACACTAAGAAACTCACAGGCTGTTTTACAAGCTGATATTCATTTAGCCACGCAGAACCGGATAATTCTGGTTTGCTCCAGACCTATCTGGATATTCTCGTGCGGAATTCGTGTGCAAAGGACCCAGAAAAAAATATTGAAACTGGTTTTGGAGAAAAGCAAAGTCTTTTTCTTGGGCAAGTGGATTCAATATCATGTTTACAAACACAAGTATACTTTTTCTCCTGGTTTCTGTAGCATTCTACTCAGAAAAATCCAATGTGTACCTGTTGTGTCTCCATGTGGAACCAATTAGTGTGTGCCAACAAAAAAAGCAAAGAGTTACGTGCCCGAATTCATTCCAAACTCTAAAGTTCATAGAAAAAAATCAGAACTCAGAAAAAAACACGAGACTGTAGCAAGAGCTGGGATTGAGTTAGGCAGAAGTGAACCGGATATTTCTGGTTAGGTCCAGACGGATCTGGACAAATTCATGTGCAATTTGTATGCAAAGGACCCGGAAAAGAATGTTGACACTGGTTTTTGAGAAAAGCAAGGTCTCTTCTTGGGCAAGTGGATTCAATGTCATGTTTACAGTCGCAAATATAATTTTTAACGTGGATTCTGTAGCATTCTACTCAGAAAACTCGAATGTGTACCTGTTGTGTCTCCAGGTGGAACCAATTAGCGTTTTCCAACAAAAAAACAAATTGTAACATGATAAAATTCATTCAAAACTCTAAAGTTCATACATAATATCCAGAAAACACTAACAAACTCACAGGCAGTTTTACAAGCTGATATTCATTTAGGCACACAGAACCGGATCGTTCTGGTTGAATACAGACCTATCTGGATATTCTTGTGTGGAATTCGTGTGCAAAGGACCCAGAAAAAAATATTGAAACTGGTTTTGGAGAAAAGCAAAGTCTTTGTCTTGGGCAAGTGGATTCAATATCATGTTTACAAACACAAGCATACTTTTTCTCCTGGTTTCTGTAGCATTCTACTCAGAAAACACTTATGTGTACCTGTTGTGTATCCATGTGAATCCAATTAGCATTTGCCAACAGAAAAACAAAATGTGACATGCCAAAATTCATTTCAAACTCTCAAGTTCATTGTTAATATCCAGAAAACACTAACAAACACACAGGCTGTTTTAAAAGCTGATATTCATTTAGCCACCCAGACCTGGATAATTCTGTTTGCTCCAGACCTATCTGGACACACTCACGTGGAACCTCTGCAAAGGACCCAAAAAAAATATTGAAACTGGTTTTGGAGAAAAGCAAAGTCTTTTTCTTGGGCAAGTGGATTCAACGTCATATTTACAAACACAAGTATACTTTTTCACCTGGTTTCTGTAGCATTCTACTCAGAAAACTCCAATCTGTACCTGTTGTGTCTCCATGTGGAACTAATTAGTGTGTGCCAACAAAAAAAGCAAAGTGCTCGTGCCCGAATTCATTCCAAACTCTAAAGTTCATAGATAAAAATCAGAAAACCGAAACAAACACGAGACTGTAGCAAGAGCTGGGATTGAGTTAGGCAGAAGAGAACCGGATATTTCTGGTTAGGTCCAGACCTATCTGGACAAATTCATGTGCAATTTGTGTGCAAAGGACCCATAAAAGAATATTGACACTGGTTTTGGAGAAAAGCAAGGTCTTTTTCTTGGGCAAGTGGATTCAATGTCATGTTTACAGTCGCAAATATAATTTTTAACTTGGATTCTGTAGCATTCTACTCAGAAAACTAGAATGTGTACCTGTTGTGTCTCCATGAGGAACCAATTAGCGTGTGCCAAAAAAAAAAAACAAAATCTTACATGATAAAATTCATTCAAAACTTGAAAGTTCATACATAATATCCAGAAAACACTAACAAACTCACAGGCTGTTTTACAACCTGATATTCATTTAGGCACACAGAACCGGATCGTTCTGGATGGATCCAGACCTATCTGGATATTCTCGTGCGGAATTCGTGTGCAAAGGACCCAGAAAAAAATATTGAAACTGGTTTTGGAGAAAAGCAAAGGCTTTTTCTTGGGCAAGTGGATTCAATGTCTTGTTTACAAACACAAGTATACTTTTTCTCCTGGTTTCTGTAGCATTCTACTCAGAAAACACTTATGTGTACCTGTTGTGTCTCCATGTGAATCCTATTAGCATTTGCCAACAGAAAAACAAAATGTGACATGCCAAAATTCATTGCAAACTCTCAAGTTCATAGTTAATATCCTGAAAACACTAACAAACACACAGGCTATTTTAAAACCTGATATTCATTTAGCCACGCAGAACCGGATAATTCTGGTTTGCTCCAGATTTATCTGGACACACTCACGTGGAATTCGTGTGCAAAGGACCTAAAAAACATATTGAAACTGGTTTTTGAGAAAAGCAAGGACTTTTTCTTGGTCAAGTGGATTCAATGTCATGTTTACAGTCGCAAATATAATTTTTAACTTGGATTCTGTAGCATTCTACTCAGAAAACTCGAATGTGTACCTGTTGTGTCTCCAGGTGGAACCAATTAGCGTGTGCCAACAAAAAAACAAAAGGTAACATGATAAAATTCATTCAAAACTTGTAAGTTCATAGATAATATCCAGAAAACACTAACAAACTCACAGGCAGTTTTACAAGCTGATATTCATTTAGGCACACAGAACCGGATCGTTCTGGTTGGATCCAGACCTATCTGGATATTCTTGTGTGGAATTCATGTGCAAAGGACCCAGAAAAAAATTTGAAACTGGTTTTGGAGAAAAGCAAAGTCTTTTTCTTGGGCAAGTGGATTCAATATCATGTTTACAAACACAAGTATACTTTTTCTCCTGGTTTCTGTAGCATTCTACTCAGAAAACACTTATGTGTACCTGTTGTGTCTCCATGTGAATCCAATTAGCATTTGCCAACAGAAAAACAAAATGTGACATGCCAAAATTCATTTCAAACTCTCAAGTTCATAGTTAATATCCAGAAAACACTAACAAACACACAGGCTGTTTTAAAAGCTGATATTCATTTAGCCACCCAGAACTGGATAATTCTGTTTGCTCCAGATTTATCTGGACAAACTCGTGTGGAAATCGTGTGCAAAGGGCACAAAAAAAATATTGAAACTGGTTTTGGAGAAAAGCAAAGTCTTTTTCTTGGGCAAGTGGATTCAACGTCATGTTTACAAACACAAGTATACTTTTTCACCTGGTTTCTGTAGCATTCTACTCAGAAATCTCCAATGTGTACCTGTTGTGTCTCCATGTGGAACTAATTAGTGTGTGCCAACAAAAAAAGCAAAGTGCTCGTGCCCAAATTCATTCCAAACTCTAAAGTTCATAGATAAAAATCAGAAAACAGAAACAAACACGAGACTGTAGCAAGAGCTGGGATTGAGTTAGGCAGAAGAGAACCGGATATTTCTGGTTAGGTCCAGACCTATCTGGACAAATTCATGTGCAATTAGTGTGCAAAGGACCCGGAGAAGAATGTTGACACTGGTTTTTGAGAAAAGCAAGGTCTGTTTCTTGGGCAAGTGGATTCAATGTCATGTTTACAGTCGCAAATATAATTTTTCACTTGTTTCTGTAGCATTTTACTAGAAAACTTGAATGTTTACCTGTTGAGTCTCCATGTGGAACCAATTAGCGTTTGCCAACAAAAAAAAAACAAAATGTAACATGATAAAATTCATTCAAAACTTGAAAGTTCATGCAGAATATCCAGAAAACACTAAGAAACTCACAGGCTGTTTTACAAGCTGATATTCATTTAAGCACACAGAACCGGATAGTTCTGGTTGGATCCAAACATTTAAGGTCAAACTCGTGTGGAATTCGTGTGCAAAGGACCCAGAAAAAAATATTGAAACTGGTTTTGGAGAAAAGCAAAGTCTTTTTCTTGGGCAAGTGGATTCAAAGTCATGTTTACAAACACAAGTATACTTTTTCACCTGGTTTCTGTAGCATTCTACTCAGAAAACACTTATGTGTACCTGTTGTGTCTCCATGTGAATCCAATTAGCATTTGCCAACAGAAAGACAAAATGTGACATGCCAAAATTCATTGCAAACTCTCAAGTTCATAGTTAATATCCAGAAAACACTAACAAACACACAGGCTGTTTTAAAAGCTGATATTCACTTAGCCACACAGAACCGGATAATTCTGGTTTGCTCCAGACCTATCTGGACACACTCACGTGGAATTCCTGTGCAAAGGACCCAGAAATGCAGCATCAAACTGGTTTTGGAGAAAAGCAAAGTCTTTTTCTTGGGCAAGTGGATTCAACGTCATGTTTAAAAAACACAAGTATACCTTTTCACCTGGTTTCTGTAGCATTCTACTCAGACAACTCCAATGTGTACCTGTTGTGTCTCCATGTGGAACTAATTAGTGTGTGCCAACAAAAAAAGCAAAGTGCTCGTGCCCGAATTCATTCCAAACTCTAAAGTTCATAGATAAAAATCAGAAAACAGAAACAAACACGAGACTGTAGCAAGAGCTGGGATTGAGGTAGGCAGAAGAGAACTGGATATTTCTGGTTAGGTCCAGACCTATCTGGACAAATTCATGTGCAATTTGTGTGCAAAGGACCCGGAGAAGAATGTTGACACTGGTTTTTGAGAAAATCAAGGTCTTTTTCTTGGGCAAGTGGATTCAATGTCATGTTTACAGTCGCAAATATAATTTTTAACTTGGATTCTGTAGCATTCTACTCAGAAAACTCGAATGTGTACCTGTTGTGTCTCCATGTGTAACCAATTAGTGTGTGCCAACAAAAAAAGCAAAGTGTTATGTGCCCGAATTCATTCCAAACTCTGGACAAATTTATGTGCAATTTGTGTGCAAAGGACAAGGAAAAGAATGTTGACACTGGTTTTGGAGTAAAGCAAGGTCTTTTTCTTGGGCAAGTGGATTCAATGTCATGTTTAGAGTCGCAAATATAATTTTTAACTTGGATTCTGTAGCATTCTACTCAGAAAACTCGAATGTGTACCTGTTGTGTCTCCATGTGGAACCAATTAGCGTGTGCCAACAAAAAAACAAAATGTAACATGATAAAATTTACTCAAAACTTGAAAGTTCATACATAATATCCAGAAAACACTAAGAAACTCACAGGCTGTTTTACAAGCTGATATTCATTTAGGCACACAGAACCGGATAGTTCTGGTTGTATCCAAACATTTAAGGCCAAACTAGTGTGGAATTCGTGTGCAAAGGACCCAGAAAAAAATATTGAAACTGGTTTTGGAGAAAAGCAAAGTCTTTTTCTTGGGCAAGAGGATTCAATGTCATGTGTACAAACACAAGTATACTTTTTCTCCTGGTTTCTGTAGCATTCTACTCTGAAAACACTTATGTGTACCTGTTGTGTCTCCATGTGAATCCAATTAGCATTTGCCAACAGAAAAACAAAATGTGACATGCCAAAATTCATTGCAAACTTTCAAGTTCATAGTTAATATCCAGAAAATCTAACAAACACACAGGCTGTTTTAAAAGCTGATATTCATTTAGCCACACAGAACCGGATAATTCTGGTTTGCTCCAGACCTATCTGGACACACTCACGTGGAATTCCTGGGCAAAGGACCCAGAAATGCAGCATCAAACTGGTTTTGGAGAAAAGCAGAGTCTTTTTCTTGGGCAAGTGGATTCAATCTCATGTTTACAAACACAAGTATACATTTTCACATGGTTTCTGCAGCATTCTACTCAGAAAACTCCAATGTGTACCTGTTGTGTCTCCATGTGGAACCAATTAGTGTGTGCCAACAAAAAAAGCAAAGTGCTACGTGCCCGAATTCATTCCAAACTCTAAAGTGCATAGATAAAAATCAGAAAACAGAAACAAACACGAGACTGTAGCAAGAGCTGGGATTGAGTTAGACAGAAGAGAACTGGATATTTCTGGTTAGGTCCAGACCTATCTGGAAATTCATGTGCAATTTGTGTGCAAAGGACCCGGAGAAGAATGTTGACACTGGTTTTTGAGAAAATCAAGGTCTTTTTCTTGGGCAAGTGGATTCAATGTCATGTTTACAGTCGCAAATATAATTTTTAACTTGGATTCTGTAGCATTCTACTCAGAAAACTCGAATGTGTACCTGTTGTGTCTCCATGTGGAACCAATTAGCGTGTGCCAACAAAAAAACAAAATGTAACATGATAAAATTCATTCAAAACTCTAAAGTTCATACATAATATCAAGAAAACACTAACAAACTCACAGGCTGTTTTACAAGCTGATATTCATTTAGGCACACAGAACCGGATAGTTCTTGTTGGATCCAGACGTTTAAGGCCAAACTCGTGTGGAATTCATGTTGAAAGGACCCAGAAAAAATATTGAAACTGGTTTTGGAGAAAAGCAAAGTCTTTTTCTTGGGCAAGTGGATTCAATGTCATGTTTACAAACACAAGTATATTTTTCTCCTGGTTTCTGTAGCATTCTACTCAGAAAACACTTATGTGTACCTGATGTGTCTCCATGTGAATCCAATTAGCATTTGCCAACAGAAACACAAAATGTGACATGCCAAAATTCATTGCAAACTCTCAAGTTCATTGTTAATATCCAGAAAACACTAACAAACACACAGGCTGTTTTAAAAGCTGATATTCATTTAGCCACCCAGAACCAGATAATTCTGGTTTGCTCCAGACCTATCTGGACAAACTCAAGTGGAATTCGTGTGCAAAGGACCCAAAAAAAATATTGAAACTGGTTTTGGAGAAAAGCAAAGTCTTTTTCTTGGGCAAGTGGATTCAATCTCATGTTTACAAACACAAGTATACTTTTTCACCTGGTTTCTGTAGCATTCTACTCAGAAAACTCCAATGAACCTGTTGTGTCTCCATGTGGAACAAATTAGTGTGTGCCAATAAAAAAAGCAAAGTGCTACGTGCCCGAATTCATTCCAAACTCTAAAGTTCATAGATAAAAATCAGAAAACAGAAACAAACACGAGACTGTAGCAAGAGCTGGGATTGTGTTAGGCAGAAGAGAACCGGATATTTCTGTTTAAGTCCAGACCTATCTGGACAAATCATGTGCAATTTGTGTGCAAAGGACCCAGAAAAGAACATTGACACTGGTTTTGGAGAAAAGCAAGGTCTTTTTCTTGGGCAAGTGGATTCAATGTCATGTTTACAGTCACAAATATAATTTTTCACTGGTTTCTGTAGCATTTTACTCAGAAAACTCGAATGTTTACCTGTTGTGTCTCATTGTGTAACCAATTAGCGTTTGCTAACAAAAAAAACAAAATGTAACATGATAAAATTCATTCAAAACTTGAAAGTTCATACATAATATCCAGAAAACACTAAGAAACTCACAGGCTGTTTTACAAGCTGATATTCATTTAGGCACATAGAACCGGATCGTTCTGGTTGGATCCAGACCTATCTGGATATTCTCATGCGGAATTCGTGTGCAAAGGACCCAGAAAAAAATATTGAAACTGGTTTTGGAGAAAAGCAAAGTCTTTTTCTTGGCCATTGGATTCAATGTCATGTTTACAAACACAAGTATACTTTTTCTCCTGGTTTCTGTAGCATTCTACTCAGAAAACACTTATGTGTGCCTGATGTGTCTCCATGTGAATCCAATTAGCATTTGCCAACAGAAAAACAAAATGTGACTTGCCAAAATTCATTCCAAACTCTCAAGTTCATAGATAAAAATCAGAAAACAGAAACAAACACAAGACTGTAGCAAGAGCTGGGATTGAGTTAGGCAGAAGAGAACCGGATATTTCTGGTTAGGTCCAGACCTATCTGGACAAATTTATGTGCAATTTGTGTGCAAAGGACCCGGAAAAGAATGTTGACACTGGTTTTTAGGAAAGCAAGGTCTTTTTCTTGGGCAAGTGGATTCAATGTCACGTTTACAGTCGCAAATATAATTTTTCTCCTGGTTTCTGTAGCATTCTACTCAGAAATCTCGAATAGGTGCCTGTTGTGTCTCCATGTGAATCCAATTAGCATTTGCCAACAGAAAAACAAAATGTGACAAGCCAAAATTCATTGCAAACTCTCAAGTTCATAGTTAATATCCAGAAAACACTAACAAACACACAGGCTGTTTTAAAAGCTGATATTCTTTTAGCCACCCAGAACCGGATAATTCTGGTTTGCTCCAGACCTATCTGGACACACTCACGTGGAATTCGTGTGCAAAGGACCCAGAAAAAAATATTGAAACTGGTTTTGGAGAAAAGCAAAGTCTTATTCTTGGGCAAGTGGATTCAACGTCAAGCTTACAAACACAACTATACTTTTTCACCTAGTTTCTGTAGCATTCTACTCAGAAAACTCCAATGTGTTCCTGTTGTGTCTCCATGTGGAACCAATTAGTGTGTGCCAACACAAAAAGCAAAGTGCTACGTGCCCGAATTCATTCTAAACTCTAAAGTTCATAGATAAAAATCAGAAAACAGAAACAAACACGAGACTGTAGCAAGAGCTGGGATTGAGTTAGGCAGAAGAGAACTGGATATTTCTGGTTAGGTCCAGACCTATCTGGACAAATTCATGTGCAATTGTGTGCATAGGACCCGGAAATGAATATTGACACTGGTTTTGGAGAAAAGCAAGGTCTTTTTCTTGGGCAAGTGGATTCAATGTCATGTTTACAGTCGCAAATATAATTTTTAACTTGGATTCTGTAGCATTCTACTCAGAAAACTCGAACGTTTACCTGTTGTGTCTCCATGTGGAACCGATTAGCGTTTTCCAACAAAAAAACAAAATGTAACATGATAAAATTCATTCAAAACTTGAAAGTTCATACATAATATCCAGAAAACACTAACAAACTCACAGGCTGTTTTACAAGCTGATATTCATTTATGCACACAGAACCGGATCGTTCTGGTTGGATCCAGACATTTAAGGCCAAACTCGTGTGGAATTCGTGTGCAAAGGACCCAGTAAAAAATATTGAAACTGGTTTTGGAGAAAAGCAAAGTCTTTTTCTTGGGAAAGTGGATTCAATGTCATGTTTACAAACACAAGTATACTTTTTCACCTGGTTTCTGTAGCATTCTACTCAGAAAACACTTATGTGTACCTGTTGTGTCTCCATGTGAATCCAATTCGCATTTTCCAACAGAAAAACAAAATGTGACATGCCAAAATTCATTGCAAACTCTCAAGTTCATAGTTAATATCCAGAAAACACTAACAAACACACAGGCTGTTTTAAAAGCTGATATTCATTTAGCCACACAGAACCGGATAATTCTGGTTTGCTCCAGACCTATCTGGACACACTCACGTGGAATTCCTGTGCAAAGGACCCAGAAATGCAGCATCAAACTGGTTTTGGAGAAAAGCAAAATCTTTTTCTTGGGCAAGTGGATTCAATGTCATGTTTACAAACACAAGTATACTTTTTCACCTGGTTTCTGTAGCATTCTACTCAGAAAACTCCAATGTGTACCTGTTGTGTCTCCATGTGGAACCAATTAGTGTGTGCCAACAAAAAAAGCAAAGAGTTACGTGCCCGAATTCATTCCAAACTCTAAAGTTCATAGATAAAAATCAGAAAACAGAAACAAACACGAGACTGTAGCAAGAGCTGGGATTGAGTTAGGCCGAAGAGAACCGGATATTTCTGGTTAGGTCCAGACCTATCTGGACAAATTCATATGCAATTTGTGTGCAAAGGACCCGGAAAAGAATGTTGACACTGGTTTTTGAGAAAAGCAAGGTCTTTTTCTTGGGCAAGTGGATTCAATGTCATGTTTACAGTTGCAAATATAATTTTTAACTTGGACTCTGTAGCATTCTACTCAGAAAACTCGAATGTGTACCTGTTGTGTCTCCATGTGGAACCAATTAGCGTGTGCCAACAAAAAAACAAAATGTAACATAATAAAATTCATTCAAAACTCTAAAGTTCATACATAATATCCAGAAAACACTAACAAACTCACAGGCAGTTTTACAAGCTAATATTCATTTAGGCACACGGAACCGGATCGTTTTGGTTGGATCCAGACCTATCTGGATATTCTCGTGCGGAATTCGTGTGCAAAGGACCCAGAAAAAAATAGTGAAACTGGTTTTGGAGAAAAGCAAAGTCTTTTTCTTGGGCAAGTGGGTTCAATGTCATGTTTACAAACACAAGTATACTTTTTCTCCTGGTTTCTGTAGCATTCTACTCAGAAAACACTTATGTGAGCGCTCAGTCCTCTGCCTGTCTGCTGAGCTGCCCGCCTGACCTGGTCAGGTGTACTCTCTCTCCACTGCCCCCCCCCCACGCACTCTCTCTCAGTCCTGTCTGGAGAGGTGTCCATCCGTTTTCACTGATGTCCCTTCCCTAATAAACTTTGCTATTTTACCTCCCACTCTTCTCTGTCTCACGCCTGAATTCTTTCTTGCGCGAAGACAAGAACCCTGCAAATTTCTCCGGTAACATTTTTGGCGAGCCAGCCAGGAGTTTGAGAAGACATCGGAGGTCAGTATTCCTTCCCTCAAGCGGGACCGGATCTGTGGAAGTGACCGTTGAGTGTCCGGCACCCCACAGCTCTCCGAGAACGCGGAGTCCCCCCGGCCACGGCTTAGCTACGGCCGAAACTCCAGAGGGATTGTAAGGAACGGGAGGGAAATTAGGAAGGGCAGTTGGCTGAGAGCCTGGAGACCCCCTGAGCTTGCTTTGGCTTCCCTGTGGCCGGACTGCGACCCGAGGACCTGGTCTCTCTCTCGGAGGGACGCCTGGTCACGCTGCCTACTGCTACGCGAGCAGGGCTTAGCTTCGGTCGAGGCTAATATTGGCCCTCCAGGTAAACTCGGACAACTAGGTAGTGGGTACCCTTGAGCGATAGGAGATCTTGAACCCCACTCAGCCCCCAGACATCAGGATCTTTTCCCTATGCTCTCCTCCAGCTGAGATTCCTAGGGGAAGGTGAGGGCAGCCGCTCACATCTTGCCTTGCTTCCTCCCTCCCCTACTCTTCGCTCTGCTCTCCTCATCTCCATTCCTACACTTTAGGCCTGGAGAAAGGTAGAGGGAATTCCACAGTTTCTCCACCTAGGTAAAAGCTGTTGCCAGTTAACCCTTTCCAACCCGGTAGAGGGTTTTCCGTCTTTGTGACTAAAGTAGCTCTGGTGTTTTAAAGTTTTTTGTGAACTATTACTGTTGCTAAGCTTTGATTGCCTGAGGATTGAATCTGGAAAGGAGCTAAAGTTAACTATCTGTTTTAATTGAGTGTTTGCAGTAGTCCTGATTGATCCGGCTTTGGTTGAATTATAGGAGGTTTCCAGCACTCTTGGTGAAAGGACACATTTACCTGACCCCACGGTCAGTCCTGCTAGGCCCCGGTGTGTGCAGTCTTCCCTGTAAATGGGGGACCACAACCTCTCTCTGAACTCTATTCCAGTCCACGTGGCCTGCTGGACCCAGGCAGGCATAGCCATATATCTCTAGGGAGAGCGCCCCCCCCCAGGGCTGCTTTTCTTCCTCCCCTGGAGGAATTTCCAGTTCAATACAATTGCTGGCCCTACCTGAGGGAGCCAGAACCTTAAACCATTAACCCTTTCCAACCTGATGGGTTTTTCTCTTTGCAGTTAATGGAAACCTATGACTAGTTCTTTTCTGTGCTGCTGTCCCTGACTTATCTGAGAGCGTTCACTTGTCTTAGAGGTTTCATGTTTCTCTATTGCCATTATGAGTCTTGACTGGGAAAACAGCAACGCGAAGTTGTTTACGTTATTTATCTGTTTTTAATTTTTGAGTGATTACCCAACTGATCAGAAATGTACTAATTGTTGACTAAACAGCTTGACTCTCTGATAGCTTACATTCTAAACCGAGTCTTCCAACTTTGGGCTTCCAGTTGGATCCCTGGAACTCTCAAAGGATGAGACTCTAAATTTGTTAAAGCAACAGCTGCTTGAGTCAGTTCAAATTATGTGAAATGTATTAAAATGTTGTAAATGGTGTCACACTTCATGTTTTTGCTTTCCAGCTAGAGTGGTCTCATGAAAATGAGAGTAAATTCTGGGTATACAGGCCTTTATGTTGTTAACTAAAGTAAGCCAATACAGATTGGTTCAGAGAACTGAGTTAATGCAAACGCCCTTCCAGTTTGCTCGGTTTGCTAGGTGGCTCACTTGCTCAGTTTCACATGCTTTGATATGCTTTAAACTTGTTTCTCTTAAGATCTTTTCAAAGTTGCAAACATGCACTAGTGTCCCTGTTGCTGCTCAGGTGTTATCCTTATGTTACTTAAAAGCATGAAAATGTAATTTTGAGCTTAAAACTTGAAAAAATGTATTATGTGTACTTTTCACATCTTAAATTCGATAAGAGAGACTGTTTTAAGTTTGTTAGCATGTATTCTCATAGGTTGTCCATACATGACAATTCAAGACTATGTAAAAGTAACTACGGGTGTAAAGTTTCAAAAGGTGTGAACAAGTCATAAAAAGTTTTAAAAGGTTTACAATTTTAAAATTGTTTACAGAGTTTTCTTTAAGTTGAATGCTAATGCCAAAATTACACTGACCTAAAGTTGAAGTCTGATCTTCTGTTATAACAATGGGGTTTTTAAAAAATGTGCACTGATGTTAGTAAATGTCTGGAAATGGTCTAAATCATAAATCCTACAATCTGTTTTTGCAAAAACTAACGTCTTTTTAACAGTGTCTGCTTAATTGGTTACTCTGCCATTTCTAAAGTTAGGTCGTGTAAGCTCTTTGACTCTGTTAGATAATTCTGAGTTATGTGATGATTTTGTGTGCTAACTTAATATTCAAGGTTTTTATTTCTGGTTTATTTGACAACAAGAGACCTAGAATTCATGTTCTGCCAAAGTAATCTATTGTGTACTCTACTGTCTCTGTTAAGTTCAGATTGATGAAAGGCATTGTTAAATATCATTATGGTTAAATCTGGTCT
This sequence comes from Sylvilagus floridanus, assembly GCA_949820135.1. Lineage (NCBI taxonomy): Eukaryota > Metazoa > Chordata > Mammalia > Lagomorpha > Leporidae > Sylvilagus > Sylvilagus floridanus. The sequence goes on along the minus strand of OX463227.1, from coordinate 157,287,806 downwards.
AAAAGTGTTAAAATCACCCTAAATGAATGACTATCATTTCGGGATGTTAAGGAATTCTGTTTTGACCAGATACTCTACGTTCTCTTGGCACCTTTAACAGACTTTCTGAAACTCAAAGTTCTAAATTCTCTGGACTTTTGGTATCTCCAGAGGGCCCCTGGAGATATCAAAAGATATATCTCTCATCTTGCAGAGATAATAACCAATTGGCTGATTAGATTATAAATGGTGCCAAGATGTAAAACGATGCTAAACTTCGGTTGTGAATGTGTTTCTTTCTAGCTGCTCCAGTCTCTGGCTCAGAGGCCAGATCCTTTAAAGAGGCACTGACAAGGTCTCCGTCCAGCTAACGCTGAACAACCAGGCATTGCTAGTTTAAATGTATTGCTAGTTCAAATGTAGATCAAATGAGAGGTCTAGCCAAAAGGGAGAAAGTGTTCCAAAAAGACTTAGAGACGACGGGAGAGGGTTATACGGCAGAAGCTAGAGCACTGGGTTCCAGGAGCCCAAGAAAGCTCTAGTGTCCAGGCTACACGGTGAAAGCCCGGAAGCCCAAAACCTAAACTTATGGGTTACACGGTAATACTAGTTAAACCCGGAAACCCAGGCCCATAACCCACTGGCTACACGGTAAATATCCGGAAGCCAAAGGATGGCAGACACCTCTGCCACAATTTCTCCTCTAAGTCAGGCTACGCAGTAAGCACTGGTTAAACCGCCAGTTAAATCTGAAGCCCAGGAAGTCAGGCTAGAGACCCGACTCGCTGCCTCACTTCTCCTCTTTTCTCTTCCAGAAGGGAAGTTACTACTGTTCTGCAGGACTCTCCACTGTGATGTACGGTTTGATCCCCAGGTCTTATGTAAGGGATGACTGACCTTTTCTGTAATAATGCCTGGCCACAGTATAGGGCACCAAACAGCATAGCCAGAATAAGAGGCTAAACTATGAAATAATGTGACAGCTAGGCCGATTTTTCGATGTACACGGTAAATGGGCAGAACTCCCCTTTTAAACCAAACTGAGGGATAGATAGGAAGCTGCACTGATGACCTCAAAGTGTGCAAGCAGGTCACTACAGTTGATCTTACCTAAAAGGTCATAGTTCTCCTCATGGGCACAGTTTTAACTCGCAGGAAAATACTAAGTGTCAGAATTTGCCCATGACCATAGTTTCTCTAGCTCACCCTGATATTAAAAAAATCTCCAAAAATCAGGGTTGGGTTGAGCACCCCCTTGACTGACATCATAGAGGCTGCCTCCTTGGTCTACTTTATTAGAGACCAGGAGAACGAGGAGCAAGCTAGCAGCAGGAGTGATGTAAGGATAGGCAACAGGCTGGTCAATGGCTGTTCTGCAAGGTGATATGCCGTCAAGGAGACCCAGCAAGGCCAGTGCACCCCAAACGGCACCTGTTGCTGGTATAAGGCGCCAGGGCATTGGGCAAGCAGCTGTCGTGACAGCAACTGCCTTCTGTCAGCTCTGCCAAGAGCAAGGCCACTGGACACGGAACTGCCCTGGGTGTCGAAGGACTCCTGGTTCAGAACTCCAGACCCTGTGGCCCCGAGCTAAAAAGCCTTTGGCTCTGCCCAGCTTCCAGCTCCAGCCACTGCTATGGAGGGGATGGCCTAGGGTCAGTCAAACGCAAGTTGCCTATTTCTATCAGCCTCCTATTCAGCTCTCCTCCTAGTCCAGCCATGTAATGCAAGTCAACAGGGTGCCTCCCTTAAAGGAGATTTGCATCTCTTGCAATTCTCTTCCAGCACCCCATGGATAGGTCTGGGCCTCACACACCCAGCCAGGCCTTAAAAGTCTATCCAATAGTATTAAGCTTAGAAAGCCCTCCCTGCCAGTTCCTAAAAACGGGGCTTTCAGTAACAGCTAATTCAGATAGTCTTGCACTTATTTGGACAGGTCCTCACTGAGGACTTAAAGGGCCTATCTCTTGAGGGGGGTGCACAATAATCCATAATTTAGATGGTTAAATGTGAATAAGTCTGTCTCCTTTCCCAACCTGAGACTCTAGTCTGGTACATTGGCTTAACTTCCTAGCAAAACTAGCTACTAGGTATCCAGAGGAAAACAAAGCATTGCTAGTCCATTAGAGTGTTAATTATTTAACCCTTATCCTCACCCCTGGGGAGAGAAAACCTGCCCCTGAGAGGATATGGGCCATGCAACAAATTCCTACTTCTGCAAACTTCAGGCAGTCCCAGTTTTCTCTATCAGGTTCCTAGATACAGGGAAACAGCACAGTTCCTAAACCAGGCTCTCGACAGGCAGCCAAAGCAGAGCCCCCTCCTTTGGGGGAAAGAGCAAACCACAGCCTTTGCTCAGCTCAAGGATGCTATGGCTAATGCCCCTGTGCTAGGACTGCCAAACCCAGAGAGACCCTCCCAGCTGTACTTCACTGGGAGGCAGGGAGTCACCTTAGGAGGGTTAACTCAGGATCTGGAACCTGTTAAGCAACCTGTGAGCTACTTTTCTAAAACCTTAGACATGGTTGCACAAGGATGGCCTCACTGCCTAAGGTTGATAGCGGCAGCAGCCTTGCTGGCAAAGGAGGCTTCTAAAATTACATTGGGGCAAAATATCGCCCTTTATACCTCACATCAAGTAAATTCTCTACTAGAGCAAAAGGGCTCTCACTGGCTCACAGATAGCAGGATACTAAAATATCAGGTCCTCCTTCCAGAAAACCCTCAGGTAAAAATAAGGCATTGCTCTACCCTAAACCCAGCTACTTTAATGCAAGTCCCAGGGGAAAGTGGCCCCCTCCACTCCTGTACTGAGACTATAGACTTGATCTATGCCAGCAGAAGGGACCTAAGAGACAGCCACCTGACTAACGCAGATGAGGTTTGGTTCACAGACAGAAGCAGTCTTGTCAGACAGGACCTACTTCTCAGAACATACAACAGTTACGGCATGACACGTTATTGAAGCATGCTCTGCCCCCAGGAACTTTTGCTCAGTTAACAGAACTGATCACTTAACCAGAGCTCTAAAACTAGGTAAGGACAAGAGAAAATAACTCCCAGGGGTCTATACAGCAAAAGGGAATCTACCCCGGGGAAGATTGGCACATAGATTTTATACAGATACCACTCGCTATAGGTACCTGCTTGTACTTAGACACCTTTACTGGATGGGTAGAAGCCTTCCCAACCAGAACTAAAAGAGATCAGGAAGTGACCAAAACTCTCCTAAAAAAAGTTATTCCACGCTTTTGTCTCCCAAAATCTTTACAAAGTGATAATGGGCCTTCCTCCATCTCCCAGACTATACAAGGGATTTGTGAGGCCCTAGGAATAACTCTGCACCTTCACTCTGCATGGAGACCTCAGTCTTCTGGGAAGAGCCAACCAGGCTCTATGGAAAACATCACAAGTATAGGAATGTGTGCTTGGTAAGAAAGGTTAAAAAGGAAAGAGTGTTCTTGGTAAGAAAGGTTAAGAAGGAAAGTTTTTAATAAGGAAGGGACATGGTTTGTAAGAATAACTTCATCCTGATGGCTAGTTTACTCTAGACTGGAATGAAAATAATGGAATGTTTAAAGTAAGTTAAAGAGGGTGTGTGGAAGTCACAAAAGGTTATGAAAGAAAATACTGGACATGCTAACTGCTGCTCCAAGAGATATATGTGCCATGCTCCAGGAAAAATATTGTCTCTGGGTCAATCAGAAAAGACAGGTACAAATCCAAATTCGTACTTTTCCTGGACAAAGCCAAACACCTCCAGGACCAGGCCAAGCAAGGCTGGGATTTCTGGCCTGACATCTGGTCATGGAAATCCTGGCTATTTCCTCTCCTTGGCCCAATAACTTCTGTAATCCTGCTGCTTCTCTTTGGACCGTGTGTTTTTAATGCCCTTGTTCATTTTGTCTCTAACAGACTAAAAGCTGTCGAACTCCAAATGGTCGTCAGACAAGGCTTCCAGCCCATTCCATTGGATAACCTGAGCAGCCCTCTGGACCGAGCAGCACAGTCTTTCCAAGGCCACTGTTGCACACCATAAGACAGATAGCAAGAGGAAATACCCAAATCCCCCACAACGCCCACATGCCAGCTTTGAAGAAGTTACAGAAAACAGAACTTCATCCATAATCCCAAAGAAGAATTTTGGGTATTACCTCTTGAGGGGGGAATGTTAGGTAGGAAGTTAGTTATGAGCTTATGTGTGTGTGACATAAAGGCCTAAGGAAAAGACATCTATGTCCAGCGTATGCATCTGCACCTCAGAGTCATTCCGGCAGCCCGGCAACATTCCAGGGACAGTCAGGCCTCCACATCCTACCCTGCCCCCTTCTACCTGATAACATGCCTGGTGGGGGTCCCCGCCCCTTCTCCCAGGTACAGCCCAGTATCTGCATTTCAAACACCCTGCTCCGGATCCCCACTCTCCAGGAGGTCTTGCTCACCCTTCCTCCAAACCCAGGATGGCGCCAGCTAGCCTTCCTCCTGATTGATACCATCAGGGAAAAACTCAGATAAGAGTTTTTCTATTTACATCCAAAAAGCCCTTTGTTCCAGGAGGAGCAGAGGTGGAAAGCAAGACCCATCTCCTTAAAAACACCCGGCCTCAACAGGACTGCGCGCTCAGCCCTCTGCCTGTCTGCTGAGCCGCCCGCCTGACCTGGTCAGGTGTACTCTCTCTCCACTGCCCCCCCCCGCTCACTCTCTCTCAGGTCCTGTCTGGAGAGATGTCCATCCGTTTTCACTGATGTCCCTTCCCTAATAAACTTTGCTATTTTACCTCCCGAAAAAAAAAAAAAAAAGAAAACACTTATGTATACCTGTTGTGTCTCCATGTGAATCCAATTAGCATTTGCCAACAGAAAAACAAAATGTGACATGCCAAAATTCATTCCAAACTCTCATGTTCATAGTTAATATCCAGAAAACACTAACAAACACACAGGCAGTTTTAAAAGCTGATATTCATTTAGCCACCCAGAACCGGATAATTCTGGTTTGCTCCAGATTTATCTGGACAAACTCACGTGGAATTCGTGTACAAAGGACCCAAAAAAATATTGAAACTGGTTATGGAGAAAAGCAAAGTCTTTTTCTTGGGCAAGTGGATTCAACGTCATGTTTACAAACACAAGTATACTTTTTCACCTAGCTTCTGTAGCATTCTACTGAGAAAAATCCAATGTGTACCTGTTGTGTCTCCATGTGGAACCAATTAGTGTGTGCCAACAAAAAAGCAAAGTGCTACGTGCCCGAATTCATTCCAAACTCTAAAGTACATAGATAAAAATCAGAAAACAGAAACAAACACGAGACTGTAGCAAGAGCTGGGATTGAGTTAGGCAGAAGAGAACCGGATATTTCTGGTTAGGTCCAGACCTATCTGGACAAATTCATGTGCAATTTGTGAGCAAAGGACCCAGAAAAGAATATTGACACTGGTTTTGGAGAAAAGCAAGGTCTTTTTCTTGGGCAAGTGGATTCAATGTCATGTTTACAGTCGCAAATATAATTTTTCACCTGGTTTCTGTAGCATTCCACCCAGAAAACTCGAATGTTTACCTGTTGTGTCTCCATGTAGAACGAATTAGCGTTTGCTAACAAAAAAAACAAAATGTAACATGATAAAATTCATTCAAAACTTGAAAGTTCATACATAATATCCAGAAAACACTAAGAAACTCACAGGCTGTTTTACAAGCTGATATTCATTTAGGCACACAGAACCGGATCGTTCTGGTTGGATCCAGACATTTAAGGCCAAACTTGTGTGGAATTCGTGTGCAAAGGACCCAGAAAAAAATAGTGAAACTGGTTTTGGAGAAAAGCAAAGTCTTTTTCTTGGGCAAGTGGATTCAATGTCATGTTTACAATCACAAGTATACTTTTTCACCTGGTTCCTGTAGCATTCTATTCAGAAAACACTTATGTGTACCTGTTGTGTCTCCATGTGAATCCAATTAGCATTTGCCAACAGAAAAACAAAATGTGACATGCCAAAATTCATTGCAAACTCTCAAGTTCATAGTTAATATCCAGAAAACACTAACAAACACACAGGCTGTTTTCAAAGCTGATATTCATTTAGCCACACAGAACCGGATAATTCTTGTTTGCTCCAGACCTATCTGGACACACTCACGTGGAATTCCTGGGCAAAGGACCCAGAAATGCAGCATCAAACTGGTGTTGGAGAAAAGCCAAGTCATTTTCTTGGGCAAGTGGATTCAATGTCATGTTTACAAACACAAGTATACTTTCTCACCTGGTTTCTGTAGCATTCTACTCAGAAAACTCCAATGTGTACCTGTTGTGTCTCCATGTGGAACCAATTAGTGTGTGCCAACAAAAAAAGCAAAGTGTTACGTGCCCGAATTCATTCCAAACTCTAAAGTTCATAGATAAAAATCAGAAAACAGAAACAAACACGAGACTGTAGCAAGAGCTGGGATTGAGTTAGGCAGAAGAGAACCGGATATTTCTGGTTAGGTCCAGACCTATCTGGACAAATTCATGTGCAATTTGTGTGCAAAGGACCCGGAAAGAATGTTGACACTGTTTTTTGAGAAAAGCAAGGTCTTTTTCTTGGGCAAGTGGATTCAATGTCATGTTTACAGTCGCAAATATAATTTTTAACTTGGATTCTGTAGCATTCTACTCAGAAAACTCGAATGTGTACCTGTTGTGTCTCCATGTGGAACCAATTAGCGTGTGCCAAAAAAAAAAAAAAAACAAAATCTTACATGATAAAATTCACTCAAAACTCTAAAGTTCATACATAATATCCAGAAAACACTAACAAACTCACAGGCTGTTTTACAAGCTGATATTCATTTAGGCACACAGAACCGGATCGTTCTGGTTGGATCCAGACCTATCTGGATATGCTCGTGCGGAATTCGTGTGCAAAGGACCCAGAAAAAAATAGTGAAACTGGTTTTGGAGAAAAGCAAAGTATTTTTCTTGGTCAAGTGGATTCAATGTCATGTTTACAAACACAAGTATACTTTTTCTCCTGGTTTCTGTAGCATTCTGCTCAGAAAACACTTAAGTGTACCTGTTGTGTCTCCATGTGAATCCAATTAGCATTTGCCAACAGAAAAACAAAATGTGACATGCCAAAATTCATTGCAAACTCTCAAGTTCATAGTTAATATCCAGAAAACACTAACAAATACACAGGCTGTTTTAAAAGCTGATATTCATTTAGCCACACAGAATCGGATAATTCTGGTTTGCTCCAGATTTATCTGGACAAACTCACGTGGAATTCGTGTGCAAAGGACCCAAAAAAAATATTGAAACTGGTGTTGGAGAAAAGCAAAGTCTTTTTCTTGGGCAAATGGATTCAATGTCATGTTTACAAACCCAAGTAAACATTTTCTTCTGGTTTCTGTAGCATTCTACTCAGAAAACTCCAATGTGTACCTGTTGTGTCTCCATGTGGAACCAATTAGTGTGTGCCAACAAAAAAAGCAAAGTGCTACGTGCATGAATTCATTCCAAACTCTAACGTTCATAGATTAAAATCAGAAAACAGAAACAAACACTAGACTGTAGCAAGAGCTGGGATTGAGTTAGGCAGAAGAGAACCGGATATTTCTGGTTAGGTCCAGACCTATCTGGACAAATTCATGAGCAATTTGTGTGCAAAGGACCAAGAAAAGAATATTGACACTGGTTTTGGAGAAAAGCAAGGTCTTTTTCTTGGGCAAGTGGATTCAATGTCATGTTTACAGTCGCAAATATAATTTTTCACCTGGTTTCTGTAGCATTCTACTCAGAAAACTCAAATGTGTACCTGTTGTGTCTCCATGTGGAACCAATTAGCGTTTGCTAACAAAAAAAACAAAATGTAACATGATAAAATTCATTCAAAACTTGAAAGTTCATACATAATATCCAGAAAACACTAAGAAACTCACAGGCTGTTTTACAAGCTTAAATTCATCTAGGAACACAGAACCGGATAGTTCTGGTTGGATCCAGAGATTTAAGGCCAAATTCGTGTGGAATTCGTGTGCAAAGGATCCAGAAAAAAATATTGAAACTGGTTTTGGAAAAAAGCAAAGTCTTTTTCTTGGGCAAGTGGATTCAAAGTCATGTTTACAAACACAAGTATACTTCTTCCCCTGGTTTCTATAGCATTCTACTCAGAAAACACTTATGTGTACCTGTTGTGTCTCCATGTGATTCCAATTAGCATTTGCCAACAGAAAAACAAAATGTGACATGCCAAAATTCATTGCAAACTCTCAAGTTCATAGTTAATATCCAGAAAACACTAACAAACACACAGGCTGTTTTCAAAGCTGATATTCATTTAGCCACCCAGAACCGGATAATTCTGGTTTGCTCCAGACCTATCTGGACACACTCACGTGGAATTCCTGGGCAAAGGACCCAGAAATGCAGCATCAAACTGATGTTGGAGAAAAGCAAAGTCTTTTTCTTGGGCAAGTGGATTCAATGTCATGTTTACAAACACAAGTATACTTTCTCACCTGGTTTCTGTAGCATTCTACTCAGAAAACTCCAATGTGTACCTGTTGTGTCTCCATGTGGAACCAATTAGTGTGCGCCAACAAAAAAGCAAAGTGTTACGTGCCCGAATTCATTCCAAACTCTAAAGTTCATAGATAAAAATCAGAAAAGAGAAACAAACACGAGACTGTAGCAAGAGCTGGGATTGAGTTAGGCAGAAGAGAACCGGATATTTCTGGTTAGGTCCAGACCTATCTGGACAAATTCATGTGCAATTTGTGTGCAAAGGACCCGGAGAAGAATGTTGACACTGGTTTTTGAGAAAAGCAAGGTCTTTTTCTTGGGCAAGTGGATTCAATGCCATGTTTACAGTCGCAAATATAATTTTTAACTTGGATTTTGTAGCATTCTACTCAGAAAACTCGAATGTTTACCTGTTGTGTCTTCATGTGGAACCAATTAGCGTGTGCCAAAAAAAAAACAATATCTTACATGATAAAATTCATTCAAAACTCTAAAGTTCATACATAATATCCAGAAAACACTAACAAACTCACAGGCTGTTTTACAAGCTGATATTCACTTAGGCACACAGAACCGGATCGTTCTGGTTGGATCCAGACCTATTTGGATATTCTCGTGCGGAATTCGTGTGCAAAGGACCGAGAAAAAAATATTGAAACTGGTTTTGGAGAAAAGCAAAATCTTTTTCTTGGGCAAGTGGATTCAATGTCATGTTTACAAACACATGTATACTTTTTCACCTGGTTTCTGTAGCATTCTACTCAGAAAACTCCAATGTGTACCTGTTGTGTCTCCATGTGGAACCATTAGTGTGTGCCAACAAAAAAAGCAAAGTGTTACGTGCCCGAATTCATTCCAAACTCTAAAGTTCATAGATAAAAATCAGAAAACAGAAACAAACACGAGACTGTAGCAAGAGCTGGGATTGAGTTAGGCAGAAGAGAACCGGATATTTTTGGTTAGGTCCAGACCTATCTGGACAAATTCATGTGCAATTTGTGTGCAAAGGACCCAGAAAAGAATATTGACACTGGTTTTGGAGAAAAGCAAGGTCTTTTTCTTGGGCAAGTGGATTCAATGTCATGTTTACAAACACATATATACTTTTTCACCTGGTTTCTGTAGCATTCTACTCAGAAAACACTTATGTGTACCTGATGTGTCTCCATGTGAATCCAGTTAGCATTTGCCAACAGAAAAACAAAATGTTACATGCCAAAAATTATTCCAAACTCTCAAGTTCATAGTTAATATCAGGAAAACACTAACAAACACACAGGCTGTTTTAAAAGCTGATATTCATTTAGCCACACAGAACCGGATAATTCTGGTTTGCTCCAGATTATTCAGGACAAACTCACGTGGAATTCGTTTGCAAAGGACCCCAAAATAATATAGAAACCTGGTTTTGGAGAAAAGCAAAGACTTTGGTCTTTGGCAAGTGGATTCAATGTCATTTCTACAGTCGCAAATATCATTTTTAACCTGGTTTCTCAAGCATTCTACTCAGAAAACTCGAATGTGTACCTGTTGTGTCTCCATGTGGAACCAATTAGCGTTTGCCAACAAAACAACAAAATGTAACATGATAAAATTCATTCAAAACTCGAAAGTTCATACATAATATCCAGAAAAATCTAACAAACTCACAGGCTGTTTTACAAGCTGATATTCATTTAGGCACACAGAACCAGATAGTTCTGGTTGGATCCAGACCTATAAGGCCAAACTTGTGTGGAATTCGTGTGCAAAGGACCGAGAAAAAATTTTGAAACTGGTTTTGGAGAAAAGCAAAGTCTTTTTCTTGGGCAAGTGGATTCAGCGTCATGATTACAAAAACAAGTATACTTTTTCACCTGGTTTCTGTAGCATTCTATTCAGAAAACTCGAATGTGTACCTGTTGTGTCTCCATGTGGAACCAATTAGTGTGTGCCAACAAAAAAAGGAAAGTGTTACGTGCCCGAATTCATTCCAAACTCTAAAGTTCATAGATAAAAATCAGAAAACAGAAACAAACACGAGACTGTAGCAAGAGCTGGGATTGAGTTAGGCAGAAGAGAACCGGATATTTCTGGTTAGGTCCAGACCTATCTGGACAAATTCATGTGCAATTTGTGTGCAAAGGACCCAGAAGAGAATATTGACACTGGTTTTGGAGAAAAGCAAGGTCTTTTTCTTGGGCAAGTGGATTCAATCTCATGTTTACAGTCGCAAATATAATTTTTCACCTGGTTTCTGTAGCATTCTACTCAGAAAACTCGAATGTGTACCTGTTGTGTCTCCATGTGGAGCCAATTAGCGTGTGCCAACAGGAAAACATAATGTAACATGATAAAATTCATTCAAAACTCTAAAGTTCATACATAATATCCAGAAAACACTAACAAACTCACAGGCTGTTTTACAAGCTGATATTCATTTAGGCACACAGAACCAGATAGTTCTGGGTGGTTCCAGACCTATGAGGCCAAACTCATGTTGAATTCATGTGCAAAGGACCCAGAAAAACATATTGAAACTGGTTTTGGAGAAAAGCAAAATCTTTTTCTTGGGCAAGTGGATTCAATGTCATGTTTACAAACACATGTATACTTTTTCACCTGGTTTCTGTAGCATTCTACTCAGAAAACACTTATGTGCACATGTTGTGTCTCCATGTGAATCCAATTAGCATTTGCCAACAGAAAAACAAAATGTGACATGCCAAAAATCATTCCAAATTCTCAAGTTCATATTTAATATCCAGAAAACACTAACAAACACACATGCTGTTTTAAAAGCTGATATTCATTTAGCCACCCAGAACCGGATAATTCTGGTTTGTTCCAGATTTATCTGGACAAACTCACGTGGAATCCATGTGCAAAGGACCCCCAAAAAATATTGACACTGGTTTTGGGGAAAAGCAAGGTCTTTTTCTTGGGCAAGTGGATTCAATGTCATGTTTACAAACAGAAGTATACTTTTTCACCTGGTTTCTGTAGCATTCTACTCAGAAAACTCCAATTTGTACCTGTTGTGTCTCCATGTGGAACCAATTAGTGTGTGCCAACAAAAAAAGCAAATTGTTTCGTGCCCGAATTCATTCCAAACTGTAAAGTTCATAGATAAAAATCAGAAAACAGAAACAAACACGAGACTGTAGCAAGAGCTGGGATTGAGTTAGGCAGAAGAGAACCGGATATTTCTGGTTAGGTCCAGACCTATCTGGACAAATTCATGTGCAATTTGTTTGCAAAGGACCCAGAAGAGAATATTGACACTGGTTTTGGAGTAAAGCAAGGTCTTTTTCTTGGGCAAGTGGATTCAATCTCATGTTTACAGTCGCAAATAAAATTTTTCACCTTTTTTCTGTAGCATTCTACTCAGAAAACTCGAATGTGTACCTGTTGTGTCTCCATGTGGAACCAATTAGCTTGTGCCAACAGGAAAACATAATGTAACATGCTAAAATTCATTCAAAACTCTAAAGTTCATACATAATATCCAGAAAACACTAACAAACTCACAGGCTGTTTTACAAGCTGATATTCATTTAGGCACACAGAACCGGATAGTTCTGGTTGGAATCAGACCTACAAGGACAAACTCATCTGGAATTCGTATGCAAAGGGCCCAGGAAAAAATATTGAAACTTGTTTTGGAGAAAAGCAAAGTCTTTTTCTTGGGCAAGTGGATTCAATGTCATGTTTACAAACACAAGCATAATTTTTCACCTGGTTTCTGCAGCGGACTACTCAGAAAACACTTATGTGTACCTGATGTGTCTCCATGTGAATCCAATTAGCATTTGCCAAAAGAAAAACAAAATGTGACATGCCAAAATTCATTCCAAACTCTCAAGTTCATAGTTAATATCCAGAAAACACTAAGAAACGCCCAGGCTGTTTCAAAAGCTGATATTCATTTAGCCACCCAGAACCAGATAATTCTGGTTTGCTCCAGACCTATCTGGACACACTCACGAGGAATTCATGTGCAAAGGACCCAAAAATATATTGACACTGCTTTTGGAGAAAAGCAAGTACTTTTTCTTGGGCAAGTGGATTCAATGTCATGTTTACAGTCGCAAATATAATTTTTAACCTGGTTTCTGTAGCATTCTACTCAGAAAACTCGAATGTGTACCTGTTGTGTCTCCATGTGGAACCAATTAGCATTTGCCAACAAAAAAAAATGTAACATGATAAAATTTATTCAAAACTTGAAAGTTCATACATAATATCCAGAAAACACTAACAAACTCACAGGCTGTTTTACAAGCTGATATTCATTTAGGAACACAGAACCAGATAGTTCTGGTTGGTTCCAGACCGATAAGGCCAAACTCGTGTGGAATTTGTGTGCAAAGGACCCAGAAAAAAATATTGAAACTGGTTTTGGAGAAAAGCAAAGTCTTTTTCTTGGGCAAGTGGATTCAATGTCATGTTTACAAACACAAGTATACTTTTTCTTCTGGTTTCTGTAATATTCTACTCAGAAAACTCGAATGTGTACCTGTTGTGTCTCCATGTGGAACCAATTAGTGTGTTCCAACAAAAAAGAAAAGTGTTACGTGCCCGAATTCATTCCAAACTGTAAAGTTCATAGATAAAAATCAGAAAACAGAAACAAACACGAGACTGTAGCAAGAGCTGGGCTTGAGTTAGGCAGAAGAGAACCGGATATTTCTGGTTAGGTCCAGACCTATCTGGACAAATTCATGTGCAATTTGTGTGCAAATGACCCAGAAACAATATTGACAATGGTTTTTGGGACAAGCAAGTTCTTTTTCTTGGGCAAGTGGATTCCATGTCATGTTTACAAACACAAGTATGCTTTTTCACCTGGTTTCTGTAGCATTCTACTCAGAAAACTCGAATGTGTAAATGTTGTGTCTCCAGGCGGAACCAATTAGCGTGTGCCAACAAAACAACAAAATGTAACATGATAAAATTCATTCAAAACTCTAAAGTTCATACACTATATCCAGAAAACACTAACAAACTCACAGGCTGTTTTACAAGCTGATATTCATTTAGGCACACAGAACCGGATAGTTCTGGTTGGATCCAAACATATCTGGATTTTATCGTGCGGAATTCATGTGCAAAGGACCCAGAAAAATATATTGAAACTGGTTTTGGAGAAAAGCAAAGTCTTTTTCTTGGGCAAGTGGATTCAATGTCATGTTTACAAACACAAGTATAACTTTTCTCCTGGTTTCTGTAGCATTCAACTAAGAAAACTCGAATGTATACTGGTTGTGTCTCCATGTGGAATCAATTAGAGTGTGCCATAAAAAAATAAAAAAGTGTTACGTGCCCGAATTAATTCCAAACTCTAAAGTTCATAGATAAAATCAGAAAACAGAAACAAACAGGAGACTATAGCAAGAGCTGGGATTGAGTTAGGGAGAAGAGAACCGGATATTTCTGGTTAGGTCCAGACCTATTTGAAAAATTCATGTGCAATTTGTGTGCAAAGGACCCATAAAAGAATATTGACACTGGTGTTTGAGAAAAGCAAGGTCTTTTTCTTGGGCAAGTGGATTCAATGCCATGTTTACAGTCACAAATAAAATTTTGAACCTCGTTTCTTTAGGATTCTACTCAGAAAACTTGAAAGTGTACCTGTTTTGTCTCCATGTGGAACCAGTAAGCATTTGCCAACAAAAAAACAAAATGTAACATGATAAAATTCATTCAAAACTCTAAAGTTCATACATAATATCCAGAAAACACTAACAAACTCACAGGCTGTTTTACAAGCTGATATTCATTTAGGCACACAGAACCGGATACTTCTGGTTGGATCCAGAGCTATAAGGCCAAACTCGTGTGGAATTCATGTTGAAAGGACCCAGAAAAAATATTGAAACTGGTTTTGGAGAAAAGCAAAGTCTTTTTCTTGGGCAAGTGGATTCAATGTCATGTTTACAAACACAATTATACTTTTTCACCTGGTTTCTGTAGCGTTCTACTCAGAAAACACTTATGTGTATCTTTTGTGTCTCCATGTGAAACCAATTAGCAACTGCCAACAGAAAAACAAAATGTTACATGCCAAAATTCATCCCAAACTTTCAAGTTCATAGTTAATATCCAGAAATCACTAACAAACACACGGGCAGTTTTAAAAGCTGATATTCAGTTAGCCACACAGAACCGGATAATACGGAACTGCTCCAGACCTATCTGGACAAACTCATGTGGAATTCGTGTTTAAAGGACCCAGAAATGCAGACTCAAACTGGTTTTGGAGAAAAGCAAAGTCTTTTTCTTGGGGAAGTGGATTCAAGGTCATGTATCCAAACACAGGTAAACTTTTTCACCTGGTTTCTGTAGCATTCTACTCAATAAACACTTATGTGTACCTGTTGTGTCTCCATGTGAATCCAATTAGCATTTGCCAACAGAAAAACAAAATGTGACATGCCAAAATTCATTCCAAACTCTCAACTTCATAGTTAATATCCAGAAAACACTAACAAAGACAAAAGGTGTTTTTAAAGCTGATATTCATTTAGCCACACAGAACCGGATAATTCTTGTTTGCTCCAGACCTATCTGGACAAACTCACGTGGAATTCGTGTGCAAAGGACCCAGAAATGCAGAGTCAAACTGGTGTTGGAGAAAAGCAAAGTCTATTTCTTGGGCAAGTGGATCAATGTCATGTTTACAGTGGCAAATATAATTTTTAACCTGGTTTCTGTAGCATTCTACTCAGAAAACTCCAATGTGTACCTGTTGTGTCTCCATGTGGAACCAATTAGTGTGTGCCAACAAAAAAAAAACAAAGTGTTATGTGCCCGAATTCATTCCAATCTCTAAAGTTCATAGCTAAAAATCAGAAAACAGAAACAAACACGAGACTGTAGCAAGAGCTGGGCTTGAGTTAGGCAGAAGAGAACCGGATATTTCTGGTTAGGTCCAGACCTATCTAGACAAATTCATGTGCAATTTGTGTGCAAAGGACCCAGAAAAGTATACTGACACTGGTGTTTGAGGAAAGCAAGATCTTTTTCTTGGGCAAGTGGATTCAATATCATGTTTACAGTCGCAAATATAATTTTTAAGCTGGTTTCTGTAGCATTCTACTCAGAAAACTCAAATGTGTACTTGTTGTGTCTCCATGTGGAACCAAGCAGCATTTGCCAACAAAACAACAAAATGTAACATGATAAAATTCATTCAAAACTCTAAAGTTCATACATTATATCCAGAAAACACTAACAAACTCACAGGCTGTTTTACAAGCTGATATTCATTTAGGCACACAGAACCGGTTAGTTCTGGTTGTATCCAGACCTATACGGCCATACTCGTGTGGAATTCATGTGCAAAGGACCCAGAAAAAATATTGAAACTGATTTTGGAGAAAAGCAAAGTCTTTTTCTTGGGCAAGTGGATTCAATGTCATGTTTAAAACACAAGTATGCTTTTTCACATGGTTTCTGTAGCATTCTACTCAGAAAACTCGAATGTGTACCTGTTGTGTCTCCATGTGAATCCAATTAGCATTGGCCAACACAAACACAAAATGTTACATGCCAAAATTCATTCCAAACTCTCAACATTATAGTTAATATCCAGAAAACACTAACAAACACACAGGCTGTTTTAAAACGGGATATTCATTTAGCCACACAGAACCGGGTAATTCTCGTTTGCTCCAGACATATCTGGACAAACTCATGTGGAATTTGTGTGCAAAGGACCCATAAATGCGGAGTCAAACTGGTTTTGGAGAAAAGCAAAGTCTTTTTCTTGGGCCAGTGGATTCAATGTCATGTATACAAACACAAGTACAACTTTTCTTCTGGTTTCTGTAGCATTCAACTCAGAAAACTCGAATGTATACTGGTTGTGTCTCCATGTGGAATCAATTAGTGTGTGCCATAAAAAAATAAAAAAGTGTTATGTGCCAGAATTCATTCCAAACTCTAAAGTTCATAGATAAAGTCAGAAAACAGAAACAAACACAAGACTGTAGCAAGAGCTGGGATTGAGTTATTGAGAATAGAACCGGATATTTCTGGTTTTGTCCAGACCTATTTGACAAATTCATGTTTAATTTGTGTGCAAAGGACCCAGAAAAGAATACTTACACTGGTGTTTGAGAAAAGCAAGGCCTTTTCTTGGGCAAGTGGATTCAATGTCATGTTTACAGTGGCAAATATAATTTTTCACCTGGTTTCTGTAGCATTCTACTCAGAAAACTCGAATGTGTACCTGCTGTGTTTCCATGTGGAACCAATTAGCGTTTGCCAACAAAACAACAAAATGTAACATGATAAAAATCATTCAAAACTCGAAAGTTCATAGATAAAATTCAGAAAGCACTAACAAACACACAGTTTGTTTTAAAAGCTGATATTCAGTTAGCCACACAGAACTGTATAATTCTGGTTTGAATCAGACCTATCTGGACAAACTCATGAGGAATTCGTGTGCAAAGGACCCATAAATGCAGAGTCAAACTGGTTTTGGAGAAAAGCAAAGTTTTTTCTTGGGCAAGTGGATTTAATGTCATGTTTACAGTCACAAATATAATTTTTAACCTGGTTTCTGTAGCATTCCACTCAGAAAATTCGAATGTGTTCCTGTGGTGTCTCCACGTTGAACCAAGTAGCGTTTGCCAACAAAACAACAAAATGTAACATGATAAAATTCATTCGAAACTCTAAAGTTCATACATAATATCCAGAAAACACTAACAAACTCACAGGCTGTTTTACAAGCTGATATTCATTTAGGCACACAGAACCAGATAGTTCTGGTTGTATCCAGACCTATAATGCCAAACTCGTGTGGAATTCGTGTGCAAATGACCCAGAAAAAATATTGAAACTGGTTTTGGAGAAAAGCAAAGTCTTTTTCTTGGGCAAGTGGATTCAATGTCATGTTTACAAACACAAGTATACTTTTTCACCTGGTTTCTGTAGCATTCTACTCAGAAAACAATTATGTGTACCTGTTGTGTCTCCATGTGAATCCAATTAGCATTTGCCAACAGAAAAACAAAATGTGACATGCCAAAATTCATTGCAAACTCTCAAGTTCATAGTTAATATCCAGAAAACACTAACAAACACACAGGCTTTTTTAAAGCTGATATTCAGTTAGCCACACAGAACCGTATAATTCTGGTTTGAATCACACCTATCTTGACAAACTCATGTGGAATTCATGTGCAAAGGACCCAGAAATGCAGAGTCAAAGTGGTTTTGGAGAAAAGCAAAGTCTTTGTTTGGCATTTTTTTTCCCCACACTTTCTCTGGGTTGTCAAGGTAACGGAGTTCGTGTGCGTGGTGTGTTCCCAGTTTTTGGCTCCCCTTCAGGTTTTTACAGCCTCGGGTTTTTGGTTCCATCTGCCTCAGTGATGGGCGGGTGGGCGGGCGGGCTGGCGCGCCTTGTCCAACTGCGTTTAATCAAATTCGACTTTGCAAGATGGGCGGCGAAAGGGGCTAGTGTCCGTGCGGGCTCGCCTCAACTGTGCTGTTTCCCCCGTGGGGGTCTGCTTCCCCCCGCCAGTGTCTCGGGATCCCTGTATCGGCTCCCGTTCACGCACGCAGATCCTGCATCGATTGTGTTCCGCCCAGCTCCCGTCGCAGCCGGCGGGCGCGCGCCTAGTCCCACTGCATTTAATCTAGCTAGATTTAGCAGGGTGGGTGACGAGAGAGGCTAGTGTCCGTGCAGGCTTGCCTCAATTGTGCTGTTTCCCCTGTGGGGGGTCTGCTTCCCCCTGCCAGTGTCTCGGGATCCCTGTATCGGCCCCCGTTCAAGCGCTCAGTTCCAATGGCGACTGTGTTCCACCCGGCTTCCGTTGCAGCCGGGGGGCGGGCGCCGTCCCACTGTGTTCAGTCTAGCTCGAGTTAGCAGGGTGGGCAACGAAAGAGGCTAGTGTCCGTGTGGGCTCGCCTCAATTGTGCTGTTTCCCCCGTGGGGTCTGCTTCCCCCCCGCCAGTGTCTCGGGATCCCTGTATCGGCTCCCGTTTAAGCGCTCGATTCCAATGGCGACTGTGTTCCACCCGGTTCCCATCCCTCCCGGCAGCTCCCGTGCCACTAAGGCACGATTTGCCGTTCGCAAACTTACTTTCCCCTAGGTCCTCTGCGTCTCATTCACTGGGTCTGGAAGAATTTCCACTGCATTGTTTTCCCTGAGATTTTTCCTGAGGCTACAGTAACTCTGTTTTTATTAAACTATCCTTTTGCGGACTGCTAGTGCGCGTCCTCACTATTCCGCCATCTTGGCTCCGCCCCAAATGATGGAGTTAGAATTGTGCCAGGGGTTTCCAATACAATCCCATCTAGGTGGCATGTACCAAGGCCATCTCATTAGTCCAAGTGATCAATTTCAGCTCACAATTGATCACACTGATAGGTCTAAGAGTCAAAGGGATCACACAAACAAGACTAGTGTCTGCTAATACTAACTGATAGAATGAAAAAGGGAGAGAATGATCCAACATGGGAAGCAGGATACACAGCAGACTCATAGAATGGCAGATGTCCTAAATAGCACTCTGGCCTCAGAATCAGCCCTTAAGGCATTCGGATCTGGCTGAAGAGCCCATGAGAATAGTTTAGGCATGGAAAGCTAAGACACTCTGAAAAACAAACAAAAAAAAAAAAGCAGACCTAAGTGAAGGATCTCTGTGAGTGAGATCCCAGGGGAAAGAACGGGGCCATCAAAGAAGGAGGTACCTTTCTCTGAAGGGAGGAGAGAACTTCCACTTTGACTATGACCCTGTTGGAATAAGATCGAAGTCCACGAACCCTAAAGGCTTCCATAGCCTCGGCAACTCATGACCAGAGCCTAGGGAGATTACTGACGCCATAAACAAGAGTGTCAAATTGTTAAATCAACTTCAGGAGTCACTGTGTACTTACATCTCATGAGGGATCTGTCCTTAATGTGTTTTCCAATGTGAAGTGATGCTATTACTAGTACTGAAACAGTATTTTTACACATTGTGTTTCTGAGTGGGTGCAAACTGATGAAATCCTTACATAGTATATATAGAATCGATCTTCTTTATATAAAGATAATTGCAAATGATTAAAAAATCTTGGTGTTAAACTGGAAATTGCATAGACAATTAATCAATTTTAAAAAAAAATCATGTAGGATCTCTGTACTTAATGTGCTGTACATTGTGAATTAATACTATAACTAGTACTCCAACAATATTATCATTTTGTGTCTCTATGCGAGGGCAAACCGTTGAAATCTTTACGTAATATGTACTAAATTGATCTTCTGCGTATAAAGAGAATTGAAAATGAATCTTGATGTGAACAGAAGGGGAGAGGGAGAGGGAAAGGGGAGGGTGGGGGGAGGGAGGGAAGTTGTGGGGGGGGAGCCATTGTGGTCCATGAGCTGTTCTTTGGAAATTTATATTCTTTAAAAAAAAGCTTTATATATATATAAAAAAAGAAAAGCAAAGACTTTTTCTTGGGCAAGTGGATTCAATGTCATGTTTACAAACACAAGTATACGTTTTTTTCTGGTTTCTGCAGCATTCTAATCAGAAAACTCCAATGTATACTGGTTGTGTCTCCATGTGAAAACAACTAGTGTGTGCGAACAAAAAAACAAAGTGTTACATGCCCGAATTTATTCCAAACTCTAAAGTTCATAGATAAAAAACAGAAAACAGAAACAAACACGAGACTGTAGCAAGAGCTGGGATTGAGTTAGGCAGAAGAGAACCGGATATTTCTGGTTAGGTCCAGAACTATCTGGACAAATTCATGTGCAATTTGTGTGCAAAGGACCCAGAAAAGAATATTGACACTGGTTTTTGAGAAAAGCAAGGTCCTTTTTTTGGGCAAGTGAATTCAATGTCATGTTTACAATCGCAAATATAATTTTTCACCTGGTTTTTGTAGCATTCTACTCAGAAAACTCGAATGTGTAGGTGTTGTGTCTCCATGTGGAACCAATTAGCATTTGCCAACAAAAAAGCAAAATGTTACATGCTAAAATTCATTCAAAACTCTAAAGATCATACATAATATCCAGAAAAAACTAGCAAAATCACAAGCTGTTTTACAAGCTTATATTCATTTAGGCACACAGAACCGGATAGTTCTGGTTGGATCCAGAACTATAAGGCCAATCTCGTGTGGAATTCATGTGCAAAGGACGCAGAAAAAAATATTGAAACAGGTTTTGGAGAACAGCAAAGTCTTTTTCTTGAGCAGGTGGATTCAAAGTCATGTTTACAAACACAAGTATACTTTTTCACCGGGTTTCTGTAGCATTCTACTCAGAAAACTCCAATGTGTACCTGTTGTGTCTCCATGTGGAAACAATTAGCGTGTGTCAACAGAAAAACACAATGTTACATGCCAAAATTCATTCTAAAATCTCAAATTCACAGTTAATATCCAGAAAACACTAACAAACACACAGGCTGTTTGAAAGCTGATATTCATTTAGCCACACAGAACCGCATAATTCTGGTTATCTCCAGACCTATCTGGACAAACTCACGTGGAATTCGTGTGTAAAGGACCCAGAAATGCAGAGTCAAACTGGTTTTGGAGAAAAGCAAAGTCTTTTCCTTGGGCAAGTGGATTCAATGTCATCTTTACAGTCGCAAATAAAATTTTGAACCTCGTTTCTGTAGGATTCTACTCAGAAAACTTGAATGTGTACCTGTTGTGTCTCCACGTGGAACCAGTAAGCATTTGCCAACAAAACAACAAAATATAACATGATAAAATTCATTCAAAACTCTAAAGTTCATACATTATAACCAGAAAACATAACAAACTCACAGGCTGTTTTACAAGCTGATATTCATTTAGGCACACAGAACCGGATAGTTCTGGTTGGATCCAGAGCTATAAGGCCAAACTCGTGTTGAAAACATGTGCAAAGGACCCAGAAAAACATATTGAAACTTGTTTTGGAGAAAAGCAAAGTCTTTTTCTTGGGCAAGTGGATTCAATGTCATGTTTACAAACACAAGTATACCTTTTTACATGGTTTCTGTATTATTCTACTCATAAAACTCTAATGTGTACCTGTTGTGTCTCCATGTGGAACCAATTAGTGTGTGCCAACAGAAAAAGAAAGTGTTACGTGCCCAAATTCATTCCAAACTCTAAAGTTCATAGATAAAAATCAGAAAACAGAAATAAACACGAGACTGTAGCAAGAGCTGGGATTGAGTTAGGCAGAAGAGAACTGGATATTTCTGGTTAGGTCCAGACCTATCTGGACAAATTCATGTGCAATTTGAGTGCAAAGGACCCAGAAAAGAATACTGACACTGGTTTTTGAGAAAAGCAATGTCTTTTTCTTGGGCAAGTGGATTCAATGTCATGTTTACAAACACAAGTATGCCTTTTTAACCTGGTTTCTGTAGCATTCTACTTAGAAAACTCGAATGTGTACCTGTTGTGTCTCCATGTGGAACCAAGTAGCGTTTAACAACAAAACAACAAAATGTATCATGATACAATTAATTCAAAACTCTAAAGTTCATACATAATATCCGGAAAACACTAACAAACTCACAGACTGTTTTACAAGCTGATATTTATTTAGGCACACAAACCGGATAGTGCTGGTTGGATCCAGAGCTATAAGGCCAAACTCACATTGAATTCATATGCAAAGGACCCAGAAAATAATATTGAAACTGGTTTTGGTGAAAAGCAAAGTCTTTTTCTTGGGTAAGTGGATTCAATGTCCTGTTTACAAACACAGGTATACATTTTCACCTGGTTTCTGTAGCATTCTACTCAGAAAACACTTATGTGTACAAGTTGTGTCTCCATGTGAATCAAATCAGCATTTGACAACAGAAAAACAAAATGTTACATGCCAAAATTCATTCCAAACTCTCAAGTTCATAGTTAATATCCAGAAAACACTAACAAACTCACAGGCAGTTTTAAGCTTATATTCAGTTAGCCAAACAGAACCGGATAATTCTGATTTGCTCCAGACCTACTGGACAAACTCATGTGCAATTCGTGTGCAAAGGACCCAGAAATGCAGAGTCAAACTGGTTTTGGAGAAAAGCAAAGTCTTTTTCTTGGGCAAGTGGATTCAATCTCATGTTTACAAACACAAGTATACTTTTTCACCTGGTTTCTGTAGCATTCTACTCAGAAAACACTTATGTGTACCTGTTGTGTCTCCATGTGAATCAAATTAGCATTTGAAAACAGAAAAACAAAATGTTACATGCCAAAATTCATTCCAAACTCTCAAGTTCATAGTTTATATCCAGAAAACACTAACAAATACACAGGCTGTTTAAAAGCTGATATTCAGTTATCCACACAGAACCGTATAATTCTGGTTTGCTCCAGACCTATCTGGACAAACTCATGTGGAATTCGTGTGCAAAGGACCCAGAAATGCAGAGTCAAACTGGTTTTGGGGAAAATCAAAATCTTTTTCTTGGGCAAGTGGATTCAATGTCATGTTTACAAACACAATATACTTTTTCTTCTGGTTTCTCTAGCATTCTACTCAGAAAACTCCAATGTGTACCTGTTGTGTCTCCATGTGGAACCAATTCGTGTGTGCCAACAAAAAAAGAAAGTGTTGGAGAGTGTCAAGATGGCGGAATAGGAAGGGAGCACACCGATAGTCTGGGGAGAGACAGTTTAATAAAAGTGGAGATACTGCAGGTTCAAGGAAGAGTAGGGGAAGAAACAGCAGAGGAAACCCTTCTGGAACTGGAGACTCACAGTGGACCTGCGTGGAGAGCGTTTGAGCCCGCAGTTCGGGACACCAGCAGCAGATCCAACACAGCAGCACTGGAACGTGAGGTGAGCAGAACCTCAATAGCCCGAGATACGAGCAGGGAACCGGAAAAGGGAGCATAGAGCGAACAAGGCTTGAAACCCTGCGGGGAAATGTTCACCAGGCTAACTAGAAGAGAGAGAGAGAAAAGGGAAAAAAAAAGTGACCCATACGGACACAAGCTTCTCTCTCTCTGCTCACCTCTCAAAGGTGAGCAAGACAAAGAGCAGGCGCCATTTTGGAATACGTCATAAGCAGGGAGACCTTGGGTCGGCACCAGCCCCGAGCTTAGCAGAAAAACCTGACTCTGGGTGGGAGGGGTGAAATAACAGGAGATTAGAACCTAATGAATGTGTGGTGCTAATGAACTGAGACTGTGAAAAAAAGAGATGGTGGGGGATAGAACTCACGGAAATCACGAATTCATGTGAGCACTCTCCAGAGACGCTACAGTTCAGTAGCCTTGGCAGCCCAGTGGGAGACTACAGGAGAATCTCAGCCCACACAAAGGGCCGCAAAGATTCCTTCTCTGGTCCTTGGGAAAGAGCTTCCAATCTCTGGCTCCTGTGGGTATATCATTCGCCTGCTAACCACCCCCAATTCCATTCAGCTGTGTGGAATTACTTCCCTTTTGAACCAAAAAAAAAAAAAAAAGTAACAGAGAGAGATTTACCACGCCTAACCTGGGAGTGTCTCCTTTGACACACCCTCAACCCTGAGGAACCAAACAGAGCTCTCAGGCCACAGCCATCTCAAGCCTCTAAGGCTCCATCAAAAGCAGACGGTCCACTTAATCTAGAGTCGTAGTATAACAAGAAAAAAACACCACAGTGAAGAAACCAATATGCCAAACAACAAATGCAAAAACCGAGGTAATAAGAACAAGGAAGACACTATGGCATCCCCAAATGAAAAAGACACCCCAATTCAAGATTACGAAGATGATGAGATAGAAGAGATGCAAGAAGCAGATCTCAAAAAATTGATAAGAACACTAAGAAGTACTCAAAAACAAATTCTTGAACTACAGAAATCCTTAATGGACAAGGTAGAAAATCTCTCTCATGAAAATGAAATATTAAGGAGAAATCAAGCTGAAATGAAACAACTAGTAGAACATGAAACTGTGATAGTGATGAGAAATCATAATGAAGTGAAGAATTCAATAGATCAAATGAAAAACACATTAGAGAGCCTTACAAACAGAATGGGTGAGGCAGAAGTGAGAATATTGGACCTAGAAGACAGAGCACAGGAAACTATACAGTCAAACCAAAGAAAAGAAGAGGAAATTAGAAATCTAAAAAATATTGTTGGGAATCTACAGGATACTATTAAAAAACTCAACATTCGAGTTCTAGGAGTTCCTGAAGGCATGGAGAGAGAGAAAGGATTAGAAGGCCTTTTTAGTGAGATAATAGCAGAAAATTTCCCAGGTTTGGAGAAGGACAGAGACATCCTAGTACAGGAAGCTCATAGAACCCCTTGTAAACATGAACAAAAGAGGTCCTCACCAAGACACGTTGTAATTAAACTCACCACAGCGAAACAGAAAGAAAAGATCCTAAAATGTGCAAGAGAGAAACATCAAATTACACTCAGAGGATCTCCAATTAGACTCACGGCAGACTTCTCATCAGAAACCCTACAAGCTAGAAGGGAATGGCGAGACGTAGCCCAGGTACTTAGAGAGAAAAACTGCCAGCCCAGAATATTATATCCTGCCAAGCTCTCATTTGTGAATGAAGGTGAAATAAAGACCTTTCATTGCAAGCAGAAATTGAAAGAATTTGTTGCCACTCGTCCAGCCCTGCAAAAGATACTTAAAGATGTGTTACACACAGAAACACAGAAACACGGCCATCAACATGAAAGAAGATAAACGAAGGGAACCTCACAGCAAAAGATCACAGGGAATTCAAAGCATACATTTGGATAAAGAAATTATGGGACATGTACTCTATAGAATACTATACAGCAAAAACAATGAAATCCAGTCATTTACAATAAGATGGAGCAATCTGGAAAACATTATTCTGAGTGAATTAAGCCAGTCCCAAAGGGACAAATATCATATGTTCTCCCTGATCGGTGACAAGTAATTGAGCACCAAAGGTGAAACCTATTGAAGTGAATGGACACTATGAGAAACAGTAACTTGATCAGCTCTTGTGCTGACTGTTGTTGTACAATGTAATACTTTATCCATTTAAGTATTTTTTTATTCTAATACTATAGGTTGAACTCAGTAATTAACAAACAATTATTCTTAGGTGTTTAAATTTTAACTAAAAAGTGATCCCTGTGAAATATAAGAGTGGGAATAAGAGAGGGAGGAGATGTACAATTTAGGACATACTCAATCAGTCGTGCCCCAAATAATGGAGTTAGAAATGTGCAGGGAATTTCAATACAATCCCATCAAGGTGGCATGTACCAAGGCCATCTCACTAGTCCAAGGGATCAATTTCAGTTCACAATTGATCACACTGATAGGTCTAAGAGTCAAAGGGATGACACAAACAAGACTAGTGTCTGCTAATACTAACTGATAGAATCAAAAAGGGAGAGAATGATCCAACATGGGAAGCGAGATACACAGCAGACTCATAGAATGGCAGATGTCCTAAATAGCACTCTGGCCACAGAATCAGCCCTTAAGGCATTCGGATCTGGCTCAAGAGCCCATGAGAATATTCTAGGCATGGAAAGAAAAGACACTCTGGAAAAAAAAAAAGAAGACCTAAATGAAAGATCTCTGTGAGTGAGATCCCAGTGGAACGAATGGGGCCATCAAAGAAGGAGGTACCTTTCTCTGAAGGGAGGAGAGAACCTCCATTTTGACTATGACCCTGTCGGAATAAGATTGAAGTCGGCCAACCCTAAAGGCTTCCATAGCCTCGACAACTCATGACTAGACCCTAGGGAGATTACTGACGCCATAAACAAGAGTGTCAAATTGTTAAATCAACTTCAGGAGTCACTGTGTACTTACGTCTCATGTGGGATCTGTCCTTAATGTGTTGTCCAATGTGAAGTAATGCTATAACTAGCACTGAAACAGTATTTTACACTTTGTGTTTCTGTGTGGGTGCAAACTGATGAAATCTTTACTTAGTATATACTGAATCAATCTTCTGTATATAGACAATTAAAAATGAAAAAAAATCTTGGTGTTAAATTGGAAATTGCATAGAAAATTAATCAATTTAAAAAAATATGTCATGTAGGATCTCTGTCCTTAATGTGCCATACATTGTGAATTAATACTATAACTAGTACTCCAACAGTATTTTTCACTTTGTGTTGCTATGTGAGGGCAAACTGTTGAAATCTTTACTTAATATATAGTAAACTGATCTTCTGTATATAAAGAGAATTGAAAATGAATCTTCATGTGAAGCAAGGGGAGAGGGAGTGAGAAAGGGGAGGGTTGCAGGTGGGAGGGAAGTTATGGGGGGGGAGCCATTGTAATCTATAAGCTGTTTTTTGGAAATTTATATTCTTTAAATAAAAGCGTTAAAAAAAAAAAAAAGAAAACTCCAATGTGTACCTGTTGTGTCTCCATGTGGAACCAATTAGTGTGTGCCAACAAAAAAAGCAAAGTGTTACGTGCCCGAATTCATTCCAAACTCTAAAGTTCATAGATAAAAATCAGAAAACAGAAACAAACACGAGACTGTAGCAAGAGCTGGGATTGAGTTAGGCAGAAGAGAACCGGATATTTCTGGTTAGGTCCAGACCTATCTGGACAAATTCATGTGCAATTTGTGTGCAAAGGACCCAGAAAAGAATATTGACACTGGTTTTGGAAAAAAGCAAGGTCTTTTTCTTGGGCAAGTGGATTCAAACTCATGTTTACAGTCGCAAATATAATTTTTCACTGGTTTCTGTAGCATTTTACTCAGAAAACTCGAATGTTTACCTGTTGTGTCTCCATGTGGAACCAATTAGCGTTTGCCAACAAAAAAAAACCAAAATGTAACATGATAAAATTCATTCAAAACTTGAAAGTTCATACATAATATCCAGAAAACACTAACAAACTCACAGGCTGTTTTACAAGCTGATATTCATTTAAGCACACAGAACCGGATAGTTCTAGTTGGATCCAAACATTTAAGGCCAAACTCGTGTGGAATTCATGTGCAAAGGACCCAGAAAGAATATTGAAACTGGTTTTTGAGAAAAGCAAGGTCTTTTTCTTGGGCAAGTGGATTCAATGTCATGTTTACAAACACAAGTATACTTTTTCACCTGGTTTATGTAGTATTCTACTCAGAAAACACTTATGTGTACCTGTTAAGTCTCCATGTGAATCCAATTAGAATTTGCCAACAGAAGAACAAAATGTGACATGCCAAAATTCATTCAAAACTCTAAAGTTCATACATAATATACAGAAAACACTAATAAACTCACAGGCTGTTTTACAAGCTGATATTCATTTAGCCACGCAGAACCGGATAATTCTGGTTTGCTCCAGACCTATAAGGCCAAAGTCGTGTGGAATTCATGTGCAAAGGACCCAGAAAAAAATATTGAAACTGGTTTTGGAGAAAACCAAAGTCTTTTTCTTGGGCAAGTGGATTCAATGTCATGTTTACAAACACAAGTATACTTTTTCTCCTGGTTTCTATAGCATTCTACTCAGAAAACACTTATGAGTACCTGATGTGTCTCCATGTGAATCCAATTAGCATTTGCCAACAGAAAAACAAAATGTGACATGCCAAAATTCTTTGCAAACTCTCAAGTTCATAGTTAATATCCAGAAAAGAGTAACAAACACACAGGCTGTTTTAAAAGCTGATATTCCTTTAGCCACCCAGAACCGGATAATTCTGGTTTGCTTCAGATTTATCAGGACAAACTCAAGTGGAATTCCTGTGCAAAAGACGCAAAAAAAATATTGAAACTGGTTTTGGAGAAAAGCAAAGTCTTTTTCTTGGGCAAGTGGATTCAATCTCATGTTTACTAACACTAGTATACTTTTTCACCTAGTTTCTGTAGCATTCTACTCAGACAACTCCAATGTGTACCTGTTGTGTCTCCATGTGGAACCAATTAGTGTGTGCCAACAAAAAAAGCAAAGTGTTACGTGCCCGAATCCATTCCAAACTCTAAAGTTCATAGATAAAAATCAGAAAACAGAAACAAACACAAGACTGTAGCAAAAGATGGGATTGAGTTAGGCAGAAGAGAACCGGATATTTCTGGTTAGGTCCAGACCTATCTGGACAAATTCATGTGCAATTTGTGTGCAAAGGACCCGGAAAAGAATGTTGACACCGGTATTTGAGAAAAGCAAGGTCTTTCTCTTGGGCAAGTGGATTCAATGTCATGTTTAGAGTCGCAAATATAATTTTTAACTTGGATTCTGTAGCATTCTACTCAGAAAACTCGAATGTGTACCTGTTGTGTCTCCATGTGGAACCAATTAGCGTGTGCCAACAAAAAAACAAAATGTAACATGATAAAATTCATTCAAAACTCTAAAGTTCATACATAATATCCAGAAAGCACTAACAAACTCACAGGCTGTTTTACAAGCTGATATTCATTTAGCCACGCAGAACCGGATAATTCTGGTTTGCTCCAGACCTATCTGGATATTCTTGTGCGGAATTCCTGTGCAAAGGACCCAGAAAAGAATATTGGCACTGGTGTTTGAGAAAAGCAAGGTCTTTTTTTTGGGCAAGTGGATTCAATGTCATGTTTACAACCGCAAATATAATTTTTAACTTGGTTTCTGTAGCATTCTACTCAGAAAACTCGAATGTGTACCTGTTGTGTCTGCATGTGGAACCGATTAGCGTTTGCCAACAAAACAACAAAATGTAACATGATAAAAATCATTCAAAACTCGAAAGTTCATAGAAAAATTCAGAAAGCACTAACAAACACAGAGTTTGTTTTAAAAGCTGATATTCAGTTAGGCACACTGAACTGGATAATTCTGGTTTGAATCAGACCTATCTGGACAAACTCATGAGGAATTCGTGTGCAAAGGACCCAGAAAAAAATATTGAAACTGGTTTTGGAGAAACGCAAAGTCTTTTTCTTGGGCAAGTGGATTCAATGTCATGCTTACAAACACAAGTATGCTTTTTCACCTGGTTTATGTAGTATTCTACTCAGAAAACACTTATGTGTACCTGTTAAGTCTCCATGTGAATCCAATTAGAATTTGCCAACAGAAGAACAAAATGTGACATGCCAAAATTCATTCAAAACTCTAAAGTTCATACATAATATACAGAAAACACTAATAAACTCACAGGCTGTTTTACAAGCTGATATTCATTTAGCCACGCAGAACCGGATAATTCTGGTTTGCTCCAGACCTATAAGGCCAAAGTCGTGTGGAATTCATGTGCAAAGGACCCAGAAAAAAATATTGAAACTGGTTTTGGAGAAAACCAAAGTCTTTTTCTTGGGCAAGTGGATTCAATGTCATGTTTACAAACACAAGTATACTTTTTCTCCTGGTTTCTATAGCATTCTACTCAGAAAACACTTATGAGTACCTGATGTGTCTCCATGTGAATCCAATTAGCATTTGCCAACAGAAAAACAAAATGTGACATGCCAAAATTCTTTGCAAACTCTCAAGTTCATAGTTAATATCCAGAAAAGAGTAACAAACACACAGGCTGTTTTAAAAGCTGATATTCCTTTAGCCACCCAGAACCGGATAATTCTGGTTTGCTTCAGATTTATCAGGACAAACTCAAGTGGAATTCCTGTGCAAAAGACGCAAAAAAAATATTGAAACTGGTTTTGGAGAAAAGCAAAGTCTTTTTCTTGGGCAAGTGGATTCAATCTCATGTTTACTAACACTAGTATACTTTTTCACCTAGTTTCTGTAGCATTCTACTCAGACAACTCCAATGTGTACCTGTTGTGTCTCCATGTGGAACCAATTAGTGTGTGCCAACAAAAAAAGCAAAGTGTTACGTGCCCGAATCCATTCCAAACTCTAAAGTTCATAGATAAAAATCAGAAAACAGAAACAAACACAAGACTGTAGCAAAAGATGGGATTGAGTTAGGCAGAAGAGAACCGGATATTTCTGGTTAGGTCCAGACCTATCTGGACAAATTCATGTGCAATTTGTGTGCAAAGGACCCGGAAAAGAATGTTGACACCGGTATTTGAGAAAAGCAAGGTCTTTCTCTTGGGCAAGTGGATTCAATGTCATGTTTAGAGTCGCAAATATAATTTTTAACTTGGATTCTGTAGCATTCTACTCAGAAAACTCGAATGTGTACCTGTTGTGTCTCCATGTGGAACCAATTAGCGTGTGCCAACAAAAAAACAAAATGTAACATGATAAAATTCATTCAAAACTCTAAAGTTCATACATAATATCCAGAAAGCACTAACAAACTCACAGGCTGTTTTACAAGCTGATATTCATTTAGCCACGCAGAACCGGATAATTCTGGTTTGCTCCAGACCTATCTGGATATTCTTGTGCGGAATTCCTGTGCAAAGGACCCAGAAAAGAATATTGGCACTGGTGTTTGAGAAAAGCAAGGTCTTTTTTTTGGGCAAGTGGATTCAATGTCATGTTTACAACCGCAAATATAATTTTTAACTTGGTTTCTGTAGCATTCTACTCAGAAAACTCGAATGTGTACCTGTTGTGTCTGCATGTGGAACCGATTAGCGTTTGCCAACAAAACAACAAAATGTAACATGATAAAAATCATTCAAAACTCGAAAGTTCATAGAAAAATTCAGAAAGCACTAACAAACACAGAGTTTGTTTTAAAAGCTGATATTCAGTTAGGCACACTGAACTGGATAATTCTGGTTTGAATCAGACCTATCTGGACAAACTCATGAGGAATTCGTGTGCAAAGGACCCAGAAAAAAATATTGAAACTGGTTTTGGAGAAACGCAAAGTCTTTTTCTTGGGCAAGTGGATTCAATGTCATGCTTACAAACACAAGTATGCTTTTTCACCTGGTGTCTGTAGCATTCTACTCAGAAAACACTTATGTGTACCTGTTGTGTCTCCATGTGAATCCAATTAGCTTTTGCCAACAGAAGAAAAAAATGTTACATGCCAAAATTCATTCGAAACTCTAAAGTTCATACATAATATCCAGAAAACACTAAAAAAAACACAGGCTGTTTTAAAAGCTAATATTCATTTAGCCATAGATAACCGGATATTACTGGTTTGCTCCAGCCCTATCTGGACAAACACACGTGGAATTCGTGTGCACAGGACCCAGATATGCAGAGTCAAACTGGTTTTGGAGAAAAGCAAAGTCTTTTTCTTGGGCAAGTGGATTCAATGTCATGTTTACAAACACAAGTATACTTTTTCTCCTGGTTTCTGTAGCATTCTACTCAGAAAAATCCAATGTGTACCTGTTGTGTCTCCATGTGGAACCAGTTAGCATGTGCCAACAAAAAACAAAATGTTACATGCCACAATTCATTCCAAACTCACAAGTTCATAGTTAATATCCAGAAAACACTAACAAACACACAGGCTGTTTTAAAAGCTGATATTCATTTAGGCACACAGAACCAGATAATTCTGGTTTGCTCCAGATCTATCTGGACAAATTCATGTGTAATTCGTGTGCAAAGGACCCAGAAATGCAGAATCAAACTATTTTTGGAGAAAAGCATAGTCTTTTTCTTGGGCAAGTGGTTTCAATGTCATGTTTACAAACACAAGTATACTTTTTCTTCTGGTTTCTGTAGCATGCTACTCAGAAAACACTTATATGTACCAGTTGTGTCTCCATGTGGAACCAATTAGTGTGTGCCAACAAAAAAACAAAGTGTTACGTGCCCGAATTCATTCCAAATCTAAAGTATAGATAAAAATCAGAAAACAGAAACAAATATGTGACTGCAGCAAGAGCTGGGATTGAGTTAGGCAGAAGAGAACCGGATATTTCTGGTTAGGTCCAGACCTATCTGGACAAATTCATGTGCAATTTGTGTGCAAAGGACCCAGAAAAGAATATTGACACTGGTTTTTGAGAAAAGCAGGGTCTTTTTCTTGGACAAGTGGATTCAATGAAATGTTTACAGTCGCAAATATGATTTTTACCCTGGTTTTTGTAGCATTCTACTCAGAAAACTCGAATGTGTACCTGTTGTGTCTCCATGTGGAACCAATTAGCATGTGCCAACAAAACAGCAAAATGTAGCATGATAAAATTCATTCAAAACTCGAAAGTTCATACATAATATCCAGAAAACACTAACGAACTCACACGCTGTTTTACAAGCTGATATTCATTTAGGCACACAGAACCGGATAGTTCTGGTTTGATCCAGAGCTATAAGGTGAAAGTCGTGAGGAATTCGTGTGCAAGGACCCAGAAAAAAATACTGAAACTGGTTTTGGAGAAAAGCAAAGTCTTTTTCTTTGGCAAGTGGATTCAATGTCATGTTTACAGTCGCAAATATAATTTTTAACCTGGTTTCTGAAGCATTCTACTCAGAAAACTCAAATGTGTACCTCATGTGTCTCCATGTGGAACCAATTATCGTTTGCCAAAATAAAAAAAAAATCTAACATGATAAAATTCATTCTAAAGTTTAAAGTTCATACATAATATCCAGAAAACGATAACAAACTCACAGGCTGTTTTACATGTTGATATTCATTTAGGCACACAGAACCGGTTAGTTCTGGTTAGAATTAGACCAATCTGGAAATTCTCGTGTGGAATTCTTGCGCAAAGGACCCAGAAGAAAATACTGAAACTGGTTTGGAAAAAAGCAAAGTCTTTTCCTTGGGCAAGTGGATTCAATGTATGTTTACAAACATAAGTATATTTTTTACCTGGTTTCTGTAGCATTCCACTCAGAAAACACGTATGTGTACCTGTTGTGTCTCCATGTGAATCCAATTAGCATTTGCCAACAGAAAAACAAAATTTTACATGCCAAAATTCATTCCAAACTCTCAAGTTCATTGATAAAAACCAAAAAACACTAACAAACACACAGGCTGTTTTAAAAGCTAATATTCATTTAGATACACAGAACCGGAAAATTCTGGTTTGCTCCAGACCTATCTGGACAAACTCATGTGGAATTCGTGTGCAAAGCACTTATAAAAAAATATTGAAACAGGTTTTGGAGAAAAGCAAAGTCTTTTCTTGGGCAAGTGCATTCAATGTCATGTTTACAAACACAAGTATACTTTTTCTTCTGGTTTCTGTAGCATTCTACTGAGAGAACTCCTATGTGTACCTATTGTGTCTCCATGTGGAAAAAATTAATGTCTGAAAAAAAAAAAAGCAAAGTGTTACGTGCCCGAATTCATTCCAAATTCTAAAGTTCATAGATAAAAATCAGAAAACAGAAACAAACACGAGACTGTAGCAAGAGCTGGATTGAGTTAGGCAGAAGAGAACCGGATATTTCTGGTTAGGTCCAGACCTATCTGGACAAATTCATGTGCAATTTGTGTGCAAAGGACCCAGAAAAGAATATTGACACTGGTTTTTGAGAAAAGCAAGGTCTTTTTCTTGGGCAAGTGGATTCAATGCCATGTTTACAGTGGCAAATATAATTTTTACCCTGGTCTCTGTAGCATACTACTCAGAAAACTCGAATGTGTACCTGTTATGTCTCCATGTGGAAAAAATTAGCATTTGCCAACAAAAAAACAAAATGTAACATGATAAAATTCATTCAAAACTCTAAAGTTCATACATAATATCCAGAAAACACTAACAAACTCACAGGCTGTTTTACAAGCTGATATTCATTTAGGCACACAGAACCAGATAGTTCTGGTTGGTCCAGACCTATAAGCCCAAACTCGTATGGAATTCGTGTGCAAAAGACCCAGAGAAAAATATTGAAACTGGTTTTGAAGAAAAGCAAAGTCTTTGTATTGGGCAAGTGGATTCAATGTCATGTTTACAAACACAAGTATACTTTTTCACCTGGTTTCTGTAGCATTCTACTCAGAAAACACTTATGTGTACCTGTTGTGTCTCCATGTGAATCCAATTAGCATTTGCCAACAGAAAAACAAAATGTGTCATGCCAAAATTCATTCCAAACTCTCAAGTTCATAGTTAATATCCAGAAAACCCTAAAAAACACATGGGCTGTTTCAAAAGCTGATATTCATTAAGCCACACATAACCGGATAATTTTCGTTTGCTCCACAACTATCTGGACAAACTCACGTGGAATTCGTGTGCAAAGGACCCAGAAATGCAGAATCAAACTGGTGTTGGAGAAAAGCAAGGGGTTTTTCTTGTGCAAGTGGATTCAATGTCATGTTTACAGTCGCAAATATAATTTTTTTTTTTTTACTGGCAGAGTGGACAGTGAGAGAGAGAGACAGAGAGAAAGGTCTTCCTTTGCCGTTGGTTCACCCTCCAATGGCCGATGCGGGTGGCGCGCTGCGGCCGGCGCACCGCGCTAGTCCGATGGCAGGAGCCAGGAGCCAGGTGCTTTTCCTGGTCTCCCCATGGGGTGCAGGGCCCAAGCACCTGGGCCATCCTCCACTGCACTCCTGGGCCACAGCAAAGGGCTGGCCTGGAAGAGGGTCAACCGGGACAGAATCCAGTGCCCCGACCGGGACTAGAACCAGGTGTGCCGGCGCCGCAAGGCGGAGGATTAGCCTGTTGAGCCACGGCGCCAGCTGCAAATATAATTTTTAAACTGGTTTCTGTAGCATTCTACTCAGAAAACTCGAATGTGTACCTGTTGTGTCTCCATGTGGAACCAAGTAGCGTTTGACAACAAAACAACAAAATGTAACATGATAAAATTCATTCAAAACTCTCAAGTTCATAGTAATATCCAGAAAACACTAACAAACTCACAGGCTGTTTTACAAGCTGATATTCATTTAGGCACACAGAACCGGATTGTTCTGGTTGGATCCAGAGCTATAAGGCCAAACTCGTGTTGAATTCATGTGCAAAGGACCCAGGAAAAATATTGAAACTGGTTTTGGAGAAAAGCAAAGTCTTTTTCTTGGGCAAGTGGATTCAATGTCATGTTGACAAACACAAGTATACTTTTTCTCCTGGTTTCTGTAGGATTCTACTCAGAAAACACTTATGTGTACCTGTTGTGTCTCCATGTGAAACCAATTAGCATTTGCCAACAGAAAAACAAAATGTTACATGCCAAAATTCATTCCAAACTTTCAAGTTCATAGTTAATATCCAGAAAACAATAACCAACACACGGGCAGTTTTAAAAGCTGATATTCAGTTAGCCACACAGAACCGGATAATACTGATTTGCTCCAGACCTATCTGGACAAACTCATGTGGAATTCGTGTGCAAAGGACCCAGAAATGAAGAGATAAATAGGTTTTGGAGAAAAGCAAAGTCATTTTTTTTGGCAAGTGGATTCAATGTCATGTTTCCTAACACAGGTATACTTTTTCACCTGGTTTCTGTAGCATTCTACTCAGAAAACACTTATGTGTACCTGTTGTGTCTCCATGTGAATCCAATTAGCATTTGCCAACAGAAAAACTAAATGTTACATTCCAAAAATCATTCCAAACTCTCAAGTTCATAGTTAATATCCAGAAAACACTAACAAACACACAGGCTGTTTTAAAAGCTGATATTCATTTAGCCACCAAGAAACGGATAATTCTGGTTTGCTCCAGACCTATCTGGACAAAGTCATGTGGAATTCGTGTGCAAAGGACCCAGGAAATGCAGAGTCAAACTGGTTTTGTAGAAAAGCAAAGTCTTTTTCTTGGGCAAGTGGATTCAAGGTCATGTATCGAAACACAGGTAAACTTTTTCACCTGGATTCTGTAGCATTCTACTCAGAAAACTCGAAAGTGCACCTGTTGTGTCTCCATGTGGAACCAAGTAGCGTCTGCCAACAAAACAACAAAATGTAAGATGATAAATTTCATTCAAAACTCTAAAGTTCATACATTATATCCAGAAAACACTAACAAACTCACAGGCTGTTTCACAAGCTGATATTCATTTAGGCACACAGAACCGGATAGTTCTGGTTGGATTCAGAGCTATAAGGCCAAACTCGTGTGGAATTCGTGTGCAAAGGACCCAGAAAAAAATATTGAAACTGGTTTTGGAGAAATGCAAAGTCTTTTTCTTGGCAAGTGCATTCAATGAAATGTTTACAAACACAAGTATACTTTTTCACCTGGTTTCTGTAGTATTCTACTCAGAAAACTCCAATGTGTACCTGTTGTGTCTCCATGTGAAACCAATTAGCATTTGCCAACAGAAAAACAAAATGTTACATGCATGAATTCTTTGCAATCTCTGAAGTTCATAGTTAATATCCAGAAAACACTAACAAACACAGGCTGTTTTAAAATCTGATATTTATTAGCAAAAAGAACCGATAATTCTGGTTTTAATCAGACCTATCTAGACAAACTCATGAGGAATTCATGCGCAAAGGACCCAGAAATGCAGAGTCAAACTGGTGTTGCAGAAAAGCAAAGTCTTTTTCTTGGGCAAGTGGATTCAATGTCATGTTTACAAACACAAGTATACTTTTTCTTCTGGTTTCTGTAGCATTCTACACAGAAAACACTTATGTGTAACTGTTGTGTCCGTGTGAATCCAATTAGCATTTGCCAACAGAAAAACAAAATGTTACATGCCAAAATTCATTCCAAACTCTCAAGTTCATAGTTAATATCCAAAAAAAACTAACAAACACACAGCCTGTTTTAAAAGCTGATATTCATTTAGACACACAGAACCGGATAATTCTGGATTGTTACAGACCTATCTGGACATTTTCATGTGCAATTTGTGTGCCAAGGAGCCAGAAAAGAATATTGACACTGGTTTTTGAGAAAAGCAAGGTCTTTTTTTTGGGCAAGTGGATTCAATGTCATGTTTACAGTCGCAAATATAATTTTTACCCTGGTTTCTGTAGCATTCTACTCAGAAAACTCGAATGTGTACCTGTTGTGTCTCCATGTGGAAAGAAGTAGCCTTTGCCAACAAAACAACAAAATGTAACATGATGAAATTCATTCAAAACTCTAAAGTTCATACATAATATCCAGAAAACACTAACAAACTCAAAGGCTGTTTTACAAGCTGATATTCATTTAGGCACACAGAACCGGATAGTTCTGGTTGGATCCAGACGTTTAAGGCCAAACTCGTGTGGAATTCATGTTGAAAGGACGCAGAAAAAAATATTGAAACTGGTTTTGAAGAAAAGCAAAGTCTTTTTCTTGGGCAAGTGGATTCAATGTCATGTTTACAAACACAAGTATATTTTTCACCTCGTTTCTATAGCATTCTACTCATAAAACACTTATGTGTACCTGTTGTGTCTCCATGTGAAACCAATTAGCATTTGCCAACAGAAAAACAAAATGTTACATGCCAAAATTAATCCCAAACTTTCAAGTTCATAGCTAATATCCAGAAAACACTAACAAACACACGGGCAGTTTTAAAAGCTGATATTCAGTTAGCCACAAAGAACTGGATAATACTGATTTGCTCCAGACCTATCTGGAAAAACTCATGTGGAATACGTGTTTAAAGGACCCAGAAATGCAGAGTCAAACTCGTTTTGGAGAAAAGCAATGTCATTTTCTTGGGCAAGTGGATTCAATGTCATGTATCGAAACACAGGAATATTTTTCACCTGGTTTCTGTAGCATTCTACTGAGAAAACACTTATGTGTACCTGTTGTGTCTCCATGTGAATCCAATTAGCATTTGCCAACAGAAAAACAAAATGTGATATGCCAAAATTCATTCCAAACTCTCAACTTCATAGTTAATATCCAGAAAACACTAACAAACACACAAGCTGTTTTTAAAGCTGATATTCATTTAGCCACACAGAACCGGATAATTCTTGTTTGCTCCAGACCTATCTGGACAAACTCATGTGGAATTCGTGTGCAAAGGAACTAGAAATGCGATTCAAACTGGTTTTGGAGAAAAGCAAAGTCTTTTTCTTGGGCAAGTGGATTCAATGTCATGTTTACAACCGCAAATATAATTTTTAACTTGGTTTCTGTTGCATTCTAATCAGAAAACTCGAATGTGTACCTGTTGTGTCTCCATGTGGAACCGATTAGCGTTTGCCAACAAAACAACAAAATGTAACATGATAAAAATCATTCAAAACTCGAAAGTTCATAGAAAAAATCAGAAAGCACTAACAAACACAGAGTTTGTTTTAAAAGCTGATATTCAGTTAGGCACACTGAACTGGATAATTCTGGTTTGAATCAGACCTATCTGGACAAACTCATGAGGAATTCGTGTGCAAAGGACCCAGAAAAAAATATTGAAACTGGTTTTGGAGAAACGCAAAGTCTTTTTCTTGGGCAAGTGGATTCAATGTCATGCTTACAAACACAAGTATGCTTTTTCACCTGGTGTCTGTAGCATTCTACTCAGAAAACACTTATGTGTACCTGATGTGTCTCCATGTGAATCCAATTAGCTTTTGCCAACAGAAGAAAAAAATGTTACATGCCAAAATTCATTCCAAACTCTCAAGTTCATAGTTAATATCCAAAAAACACTAAAAAAACCACAGGCTGTTTTAAAAGCTAATATTCATTTAGCCATAGATAACCGGATATTACTGGTTTGCTCCAGCCCTATCTGGACAAACACACGTGGAATTCGTGTGCACAGGACCCAGATATGCAGAGTCAAACTGGTTTTGGAGAAAAGCAAAGTCTTTTTCTTGGGCAAGTGGATTCAATGTCATGTTTACAAACACAAGTATACTTTTTCTCCTGGTTTCTGTAGCATTCTACTCAGAAAAATCCAATGTGTACCTGTTGTGTCTCCATGTGGAACCAGTTAGCATGTGCCAACAAAAAACAAAATGTTACATGCCACAATTCATTCCAAACTCACAAGTTCATAGTTAATATCCAGAAAACACTAACAAACACACAGGCTGTTTTAAAAGCTGATATTCATTTAGGCACACAGAACCAGATAATTCTGGTTTGCTCCAGATCTATCTGGACAAATTCATGTGTAATTCGTGTGCAAAGGACCCAGAAATGCAGAATCAAACTATTTTTGGAGAAAAGCAAAGTCTTTTTCTTGGGCAAGTGGTTTCAATGTCATGTTTACAAACACAAGTATACTTTTTCTTCTGGTTTCTGTAGCATGCTACTCAGAAAACACTTATATGTACCAGTTGTGTGTCCATGTGGAAACAATTAGTGTGTGCCAACAAAAAAACAAAGTGTTACGTGCCCGAATTCATTCCAAATCTAAAGTATAGATAAAAATCAGAAAACAGAAACAAATATGTGACTGTAGCAAGAGCTGGGATTGAGTTAGGCAGAAGAGAACCGGATATTTCTGGTTAGGTCCAGACCTATCTGGACAAATTCATGTGCAATTTGTGTGCAAAGGACCCAGAAAAGAATATTGACACTGGTTTTTGAGAAAAGCAGGGTCTTTTTCTTGGACAAGTGGATTCAATGAAATGTTTACAGTCGCAAATATGATTTTTACCCTGGTTTTTGTAGCATTCTACTCAGAAAACTCGAATGTGTACCTGTTGTGTCTCCATGTGGAACCAATTAGCATGTGCCAACAAAACAGCAAAATGTAGCATGATAAAATTCATTCAAAACTCGAAAGTTCATACATAATATCCAGAAAACACTAACGAACTCACACGCTGTTTTACAAGCTGATATTCATTTAGGCACACAGAACCGGATAGTTCTGGTTTGATCCAGAGCTATAAGGTGAAAGTCGTGAGGAATTCGTGTGCAAGGACCCAGAAAAAAATACTGAAACTGGGTTTGGAGAAAAGCAAAGTCTTTTTCTTGGGCAAGTGGATTCAATGTCATGTTTACAGTCGCAAATATAATTTTTAACCTGGTTTCTGAAGCATTCTACTCAGAAAACTCAAATGTGTACCTGATGTGTCTCCATGTGGAACCAATTATCGTTTGCCAAAATAAAAAAAAAAAGTAACATGATAAAATTCATTCTAAAGTTTAAAGTTCATACATAATATCCAGAAAACGATAACAAACTCACAGGCTGTTTTACATGTTGATATTCATTTAGGCACACAGAACCGGTTAGTTCTGGTTAGAATTAGACCAATCTGGAAATTCTCGTGTGGAATTCTTGCGCAAAGGACCCAGAAGAAAATACTGAAACTGGTTTGGAAAAAAGCAAAGTCTTTTCCTTGGGCAAGTGGATTCAATGTATGTTTACAAACATAAGTATATTTTTTACCTGGTTTCTGTAGCATTCCACTCAGAAAACACGTATGTGTACCTGTTGTGTCTCCATGTGAATCCAATTAGCATTTGCCAACAGAAAAACAAAATTTTACATGCCAAAATTCATTCCAAACTCTCAAGTTCATTGATAAAAACCAAAAAACACTAACAAACACACAGGCTGTTTTAAAAGCTAATATTCGTTTAGATACACAGAACCGGAAAATTCTGGTTTGCTCCAGACCTATCTGGACAAACTCATGTGGAATTCGTGTGCAAAGCACTTATAAAAAAATATTGAAACAGGTTTTGGAGAAAAGCAAAGTCTTTTTCTTGGGCAAGTGGATTCAATGTCATGTTTACAAACACAAGTATACTTTTTCTTCTGGTTTCTGTAGCATTCTACTGAGAGAACTCCTATGTGTACCTATTGTGTCTCCATGTGGAAAAAATTAATGTCTGAAAAAAAAAAAAGCAAAGTGTTACGTGCCCGAATTCATTCCAAATTCTAAAGTTCATAGATAAAAATCAGAAAACAGAAACAAACACGAGACTGTAGCAAGAGCTGGATTGAGTTAGGCAGAAGAGAACCGGATATTTCTGGTTAGGTCCAGACCTATCTGGACAAATTCATGTGCAATTTGTGTGCAAAGGACCCAGAAAAGAATATTGACACTGGTTTTTGAGAAAAGCAAGGTCTTTTTCTTGGGCAAGTGGATTCAATGCCATGTTTACAGTGGCAAATATAATTTTTACCCTGGTCTCTGTAGCATACTACTCAGAAAACTCGAATGTGTACCTGTTATGTCTCCATGTGGAAAAAATTAGCATTTGCCAACAAAAAAACAAAATGTAACATGATAAAATTCATTCAAAACTCTAAAGTTCATACATAATATCCAGAAAACACTAACAAACTCACAGGCTGTTTTACAAGCTGATATTCATTTAGGCACACAGAACCAGATAGTTCTGGTTGGTCCAGACCTATAAGCCCAAACTCGTATGGAATTCGTGTGCAAAAGACCCAGAGAAAAATATTGAAACTGGTTTTGAAGAAAAGCAAAGTCTTTGTATTGGGCAAGTGGATTCAATGTCATGTTTACAAACACAAGTATACTTTTTCACCTGGTTTCTGTAGCATTCTACTCAGAAAACACTTATGTGTACCTGTTGTGTCTCCATGTGAATCCAATTAGCATTAGCCAACTGAAAAACAAAATGTGACATGCCAAAATTCATCCCAAACTCTCAACTTCATAGTTAATATCCAGAAAACACTAACAAACACACAGGCTGTTTTAAAAGCTGATATTCATTTAGCCACGCAGAACCGGATAATTCTGGTTTGCTCCAGACCTATCTGGACAAACTCATGTGGAATTCATGTGCAAAGGACCTAGGAAATGCAGAGTCAAACTGGTTTTGGAGAAAAGCAAAGTCATTTTCATGGGCAAGTGGATTCAATGTCATGTTTACAAACACAAGTATAATTTTTCAACTGGTTTCTGTAGCATTCTACACAGAAAACACTTATGTGTACCTGTTGTGTCTCCATGTGAATCCAATTAGCATTTGCCAACAGAAAAACAAAATGTGTCATGCCAAAATTCATTCCAAACTCTCAAGTTCATAGTTAATATCCAGAAAACCCTAAAAAACACATGGGCTGTTTCAAAAGCTGATATTCATTAAGCCACACATAACCGGATAATTTTTGTTTGCTCCACAACTATCTGGACAAACTCACGTGGAATTCGTGTGCAAAGGACCCAGAAATGCAGAGTCAAACTGGTGTTGGAGAAAAGCAAGGGGTTTTTCTTGTGCAAGTGGATTCAATGTCATGTTTACAGTCGCAAATATAATTTTTTTTTTTACAGGCAGAGTGGACAGTGAGAGAGAGAGACAGAGAGAAAGGTCTTCCTTTGCCGTTGGTTCACCCTCCAATGGCCGATGCGGGTGGCGCGCTGCGGCCGGCGCACCGCGCTAGTCCGATGGCAGGAGCCAGGAGCCAGGTGCTTTTCCTGGTCTCCCCATGGGGTGCAGGGCCCAAGCACCTGGGCCATCCTCCACTGCACTCCTGGGCCACAGCAAAGGGCTGGCCTGGAAGAGGGTCAACCGGGACAGAATCCAGTGCCCCGACCGGGACTAGAACCAGGTGTGCCGGCGCCGCAAGGCGGAGGATTAGCCTGTTGAGCCACGGCGCCAGCTGCAAATATAATTTTTAAACTGGTTTCTGTAGCATTCTACTCAGAAAACTCGAATGTGTACCTGTTGTGTCTCCATGTGGAACCAAGTAGCGTTTGACAACAAAACAACAAAATGTAACATGATAAAATTCATTCAAAACTCTCAAGTTCATAGTAATATCCAGAAAACACTAACAAACTCACAGGCTGTTTTACAAGCTGATATTCATTTAGGCACACAGAACCGGATCGTTCTGGTTGGATCCAGAGCTATAAGGCCAAACTCGTGTTGAATTCATGTGCAAAGGACCCAGGAAAAATATTGAAACTGGTTTTGGAGAAAAGCAAAGTCTTTTTCTTGGGCAAGTGGATTCAATGTCATGTTGACAAACACAAGTATACTTTTTCTCCTGGTTTCTGTAGGATTCTACTCAGAAAACACTTATGTGTACCTGTTGTGTCTCCATGTGAAACCAATTAGCATTTACCAACAGAAAAACAAAATGTTACATGCCAAAATTCATTCCAAACTCTCAACTTCATAGTTAATATCCAAAAAAAACTAACAAACACACAGCCTGTTTTAAAAGCTGATATTCATTTAGACACACAGAACCGGATAATTCTGGATTGTTACAGACCTATCTGGACATTTTTATGTGCAATTTGTGTGCCAAGGAGCCAGAAAAGAATATTGACACTGGTTTTTGAGAAAAGCAAGGTCTTTTTTTTGGGCAAGTGGATTCAATGTCATGTTTACAGTCGCAAATATAATTTTTACCCTGGTTTCTGTAGCATTCTACTCAGAAAACTCGAATGTGTACCTGTTGTGTCTCCATGTGGAAAGAAGTAGCCTTTGCCAACAAAACAACAAAATGTAACATGATGAAATTCATTCAAAACTCTAAAGTTCATACATAATATCCAGAAAACACTAACAAACTCAAAGGCTGTTTTACAAGCTGATATTCATTTAGGCACACAGAACCGGATAGTTCTGGTTGGATCCAAACGTTTAAGGCCAAACTCGTGTGGAATTCATGTTGAAAGGACCCAGAAAAAAATATTGAAACTGGTTTTGGAGAAAAGCAAAGTCTTTTTCTTGGGCAAGTGGATTCAATGTCATGTTTACAAACACAAGTATATTTTTCACCTCGTTTCTATAGCATTCTACTCATAAAACACTTATGTGTACCTGTTGTGTCTCCATGTGAAACCAATTAGCATTTGCCAACAGAAAAACAAAATGTTACATGCCAAAATTAATCCCAAACTTTCAAGTTCATAGCTAATATCCAGAAAACACTAACAAACACACGGGCAGTTTTAAAAGCTGATATTCAGTTAGCCACAAAGAACTGGATAATACTGATTTGCTCCAGACCTATCTGGAAAAACTCATGTGGAATACGTGTTTAAAGGACGCAGAAATGCAGACTCAAACTGGTTTTGGAGAAAAGCAAAGTCATTTTCTTGGGCAAGTGGATTCAATGTCATGTATCGAAACACAGGAATATTTTTCACCTGGTTTCTGTAGCATTCTACTCAGAAAACACTTATGTGTACCTGTTGTGTCTCCATGTGAATCCAATTAGCATTTGCCAACAGAAAAACAAAATGTGATATGCCAAAATTCATTCCAAACTCTCAACTTCATAGTTAATATCCAGAAAACACTAACAAACACACAAGCTGTTTTTAAAGCTGATATTCATTTAGCCACACAGAACCGGATAATTCTTGTTTGCTCCAGACCTATCTGGACAAACTCATGTGGAATTCGTGTGCAAAGGAACTAGAAATGCGATTCAAACTGGTTTTGGAGAAAAGCAAAGTCTTTTTCTTGGGCAAGTGGATTCAATGTCATGTTTACAACCGCAAATATAATTTTTAACTTGGTTTCTGTTGCATTCTAATCAGAAAACTCGAATGTGTACCTGTTGTGTCTCCATGTGGAACCGATTAGCGTTTGCCAACAAAACAACAAAATGTAACATGA
The DNA here is from genome assembly GCA_949820135.1 of Sylvilagus floridanus. Lineage (NCBI taxonomy): Eukaryota > Metazoa > Chordata > Mammalia > Lagomorpha > Leporidae > Sylvilagus > Sylvilagus floridanus. The sequence continues at coordinate 157,243,161 of OX463227.1, read as the reverse complement.
TAAAAATCATTCAAAACTCGAAAGTTCATAGAAAAAATCAGAAAGCACTAACAAACACAGAGTTTGTTTTAAAAGCTGATATTCAGTTAGGCACACTGAACTGGATAATTCTGGTTTGAATCAGACCTATCTGGACAAACTCATGAGGAATTCGTGTGCAAAGGACCCAGAAAAAAATATTGAAACTGGTTTTGGAGAAACGCAAAGTCTTTTTCTTGGGCAAGTGGATTTAATGTCATGCTTACAAACACAAGTATGCTTTTTCACCTGGTGTCTGTAGCATTCTACTCAGAAAACACTTATGTGTACCTGTTGTGTCTCCATGTGAATCCTATTAGCTTTTGCCAACAGAAGAAAAAAATGTTACATGCCAAAATTCATTCCAAACTCTCAAGTTCATAGTTAATATCCAAAAAACACTAAAAAAAACACAGGCTGTTTTAAAAGCTAATATTCATTTAGCCATAGATAACCGGATATTACTGGTTTGCTCCAGCCCTATCTGGACAAACACACGTGGAATTCGTGTGCACAGGACCCAGATATGCAGAGTCAAACTGGTTTTGGAGAAAAGCAAAGTCTTTTTCTTGGGCAAGTGGATTCAATGTCATGTTTACAAACACAAGTATACTTTTTCTCCTGGTTTCTGTAGCATTCTACTCAGAAAAATCCAATGTGTACCTGTTGTGTCTCCATGTGGAACCAGTTAGCATGTGCCAACAAAAAACAAAATGTTACATGCCACAATTCATTCCAAACTCACAAGTTCATAGTTAATATCCAGAAAACACTAACAAACACACAGGCTGTTTTAAAAGCTGATATTCATTTAGGCACACAGAACCAGATAATTCTGGTTTGCTCCAGATCTATCTGGACAAATTCATGTGTAATTCGTGTGCAAAGGACCCAGAAATGCAGAGTCAAACTATTTTTGGAGAAAAGCAAAGTCTTTTTCTTGGGCAAGTGGTTTCAATGTCATGTTTACAAACACAAGTATACTTTTTCTTCTGGTTTCTGTAGCATGCTACTCAGAAAACACTTATATGTACCAGTTGTGTCTCCATGTGGAAACAATTAGTGTGTGCCAACAAAAAAACAAAGTGTTACGTGCCCGAATTCATTCCAAATCTAAAGTATAGATAAAAATCAGAAAACAGAAACAAATATGTGACTGTAGCAAGAGCTGGGATTGAGTTAGGCAGAAGAGAACCGGATATTTCTGGTTAGGTCCAGACCTATCTGGACAAATTCATGTGCAATTTGTGTGCAAAGGACCCAGAAAAGAATATTGACACTGGTTTTTGAGAAAACCAGGGTCTTTTTCTTGGACAAGTGGATTCAATGAAATGTTTACAGTCGCAAATATGATTTTTACCCTGGTTTTTGTAGCATTCTACTCAGAAAACTCGAATGTGTACCTGTTGTGTCTCCATGTGGAACCAATTAGCATGTGCCAACAAAACAGCAAAATGTAGCATGATAAAATTCATTCAAAACTCGAAAGTTCATACATAATATCCAGAAAACACTAACGAACTCACACGCTGTTTTACAAGCTGATATTCATTTAGGCACACAGAACCGGATAGTTCTGGTTTGATCCAGAGCTATAAGGTGAAAGTCGTGAGGAATTCGTGTGCAAGGACCCAGAAAAAAATACTGAAACTGGTTTTGGAGAAAAGCAAAGTCTTATTCTTGGGCAAGTGGATTCAATGTCATGTTTACAGTCGCAAATATAATTTTTAACCTGGTTTCTGAAGCATTCTACTCAGAAAACTCAAATGTGTACCTGATGTGTCTCCATGTGGAACCAATTATCGTTTGCCAAAATAAAAAAAAAAAGTAACATGATAAAATTCATTCTAAAGTTTAAAGTTCATACATAATATCCAGAAAACGATAACAAACTCACAGGCTGTTTTACATGTTGATATTCATTTAGGCACACAGAACCGGTTAGTTCTGGTTAGAATTAGACCAATCTGGAAATTCTCGTGTGGAATTCTTGCGCAAAGGACCCAGAAGAAAATACTGAAACTGGTTTGGAAAAAAGCAAAGTCTTTTCCTTGGGCAAGTGGATTCAATGTATGTTTACAAACATAAGTATATTTTTTACCTGGTTTCTGTAGCATTCCACTCAGAAAACACGTATGTGTACCTGTTGTGTCTCCATGTGAATCCAATTAGCATTTGCCAACAGAAAAACAAAATTTTACATGCCAAAATTCATTCCAAACTCTCAAGTTCATTGATAAAAACCAAAAAACACTAACAAACACACAGGCTGTTTTAAAAGCTAATATTCATTTAGATACACAGAACCGGAAAATTCTGGTTTGCTCCAGACCTATCTGGACAAACTCATGTGGAATTCGTGTGCAAAGCACTTATAAAAAAATATTGAAACAGGTTTTGGAGAAAAGCAAAGTCTTTTTCTTGGGCAAGTGGATTCAATGTCATGTTTACAAACACAAGTATACTTTTTCTTCTGGTTTCCGTAGCATTCTACTGAGAGAACTCCTATGTGTACCTATTGTGTCTCCATGTGGAACCAATTAATGTCTGAAAAAAAAAAAGCAAAGTGTTACGTGCCCGAATTCATTCCAAATTCTAAATTTCATAGATAAAAATCAGAAAACAGAAACAAACACGAGACTGTAGCAAGAGCTGGATTGAGTTAGGCAGAAGAGAACCGGATATTTCTGGTTAGGTCCAGACCTATCTGGACAAATTCATGTGCAATTTGTGTGCAAAGGACCCAGAAAAGAATATTGACACTGGTTTTTGAGAAAAGCAAGGTCTTTTTCTTTGGCAAGTGGATTCAATGCCATGTTTACAGTGGCAAATATAATTTTTACCCTGGTCTCTGTAGCATACTACTCAGAAAACTCGAATGTGTACCTGTTATGTCTCCATGTGGAAAAAATTAGCATTTGCCAACAAAAAAACAAAATGTAACATGATAAAATTCATTCAAAACTCTAAAGTTCATACATAATATCCAGAAAACACTAACAAACTCACAGGCTGTTTTACAAGCTGATATTCATTTAGGAACACAGAACCAGATAGTTCTGGTTGGTCCAGACCTATAAGCCCAAACTCGTATGGAATTCGTGTGCAAAAGACCCAGAGAAAAATATTGAAACTGGTTTTGAAGAAAAGCAAAGTCTTTGTATTGGGCAAGTGGATTCAATGTCATGTTTACAAACACAAGTATACTTTTTCACCTGGTTTCTGTAGCATTCTACTCAGAAAACACTTATGTGTACCTGTTGTGTCTCCATGTGAATCCAATTAGCATTAGCCAACTGAAAAACGAAATGTGACATGCCAAAATTCATCCCAAACTCTCAACTTCATAGTTAATATCCAGAAAACACTAACAAACACACAGGCTTTTTTAAAAGCTGATATTCATTTAGCCACGCAGAACCGGATAATTCTGGTTTGCTCCAGACCTATCTGGACAAACTCATGTGGAATTCATGTGCAAAGGACCTAGGAAATGCAGAGTCAAACTGGTTTTGGAGAAAAGCAAAGTCATTTTCATGGGCAAGTGGATTCAATGTCATGTTTACAAACACAAGTATAATTTTTCAACTGGTTTCTGTAGCATTCTACACAGAAAACACTTATGTGTACCTGTTGTGTCACCATGTGAATCCAATTAGCATTTGCCAACAGAAAAACAAAATGTGTCATGCCAAAATTCATTCCAAACTCTCAAGTTCATAGTTAATATCCAGAAAACCCTAAAAAACACATGGGCTGTTTCAAAAGCTGATATTCATTAAGCCACACATAACCGGATAATTTTCGTTTGCTCCACAACTATCTGGACAAACTCAAGTGGAATTCGTGTGCAAAGGACCCAGAAATGCAGAGTCAAACTGGTGTTGGAGAAAAGCAAGGGGTTTTTCTTGTGCAAGTGGATTCAATGTCATGTTTACAGTCGCAAATATAATTTTTTTTTTTTTACAGGCAGAGTGGACAGTGAGAGAGAGAGACAGAGAGAAAGGTCTTCCTTTGCCGTTGGTTCACCCTCCAATGGCCGATGCGGGTGGCGCGCTGCGGCCGGCGCACCGCGCTAGTCCGATGGCAGGAGCCAGGAGCCAGGTGCTTTTCCTGGTCTCCCCATGGGGTGCAGGGCCCAAGCACCTGGGCCATCCTCCACTGCACTCCTGGGCCACAGCAAAGGGCTGGCCTGGAAGAGGGTCAACCGGGACAGAATCCAGTGCCCCGACCGGGACTAGAACCAGGTGTGCCGGCGCCGCAAGGCGGAGGATTAGCCTGTTGAGCCACGGCGCCAGCTGCAAATATAATTTTTAAACTGGTTTCTGTAGCATTCTACTCAGAAAACTCGAATGTGTACCTGTTGTGTCTCCATGTGGAACCAAGTAGCGTTTGACAACAAAACAACAAAATGTAACATGATAAAATTCATTCAAAACTCTCAAGTTCATAGTAATATCCAGAAAACACTAACAAACTCACAGGCTGTTTTACAAGCTGATATTCATTTAGGCACACAGAACCGGATTGTTCTGGTTGGATCCAGAGCTATAAGGCCAAACTCGTGTGGAATTCATGTGCAAAGGACCCAGGAAAAATATTGAAACTGGTTTTGGAGAAAAGCAAAGTCTTTTTCTTGGGCAAGTGGATTCAATGTCATGTTGACAAACACAAGTATACTTTTTCTCCTGGTTTCTGTAGGATTCTACTCAGAAAACACTTATGTGTACCTGTTGTGTCTCCATGTGAAACCAATTAGCATTTGCCAACAGAAAAACAAAATGTTACATGCCAAAATTCATTCCAAACTTTCAAGTTCATAGTTAATATCCAGAAAACAATAACCAACACACGGGCAGTTTTAAAAGCTGATATTCAGTTAGCCACACAGAACCGGATAATACTGATTTGCTCCAGACCTATCTGGACAAACTCATGTGGAATTCGTGTGCAAAGGACCCAGAAATGAAGAGATAAATAGGTTTTGGAGAAAAGCAAAGTCATTTTTTTTGGCAAGTGGATTCAATGTCATGTTTCCTAACACAGGTATACTTTTTCACCTGGTTTCTGTAGCATTCTACTCAGAAAACACTTATGTGTACCTGTTGTGTCTCCATGTGAATCCAATTAGCATTTGCCAACAGAAAAACTAAATGTTACATTCCAAAAATCATTCCAAACTCTCAAGTTCATAGTTAATATCCAGAAAACACTAACAAACACACAGGCTGTTTTAAAAGCTGATATTCATTTAGCCACGCAGAACCGGATAATTCTGGTTTGCTCCAGACCTATCTGGAAAAGTCATGTGGAATTCGTGTGCAAAGGACCCAGGAAATGCAGAGTCAAACTGGTTTTGTAGAAAAGCAAAGTCTTTTTCTTGGGCAAGTGGATTCAAGGTCATGTATCGAAACACAGGTAAACTTTTTCACCTGGTTTCTGTAGCATTCTACTCAGAAAACTCGAAAGTGCACCTGTTGTGTCTCCATGTGGAACCAAGTAGCGTCTGCCAACAAAACAACAAAATGTAAGATGATAAATTTCATTCAAAACTCTAAAGTTCATACATTATATCCAGAAAACACTAACAAACTCACAGGCTGTTTCACAAGCTGATATTCATTTAGGCACACAGAACCGGATAGTTCTGGTTGGATTCAGAGCTATAAGGCCAAACTCGTGTGGAATTCGTGTGCAAAGGACCCAGAAAAAAATATTGAAACTGGTTTTGGAGAAATGCAAAGTCTTTTTCTTGGGCAAGTGCATTCAATGTCATGTTTACAAACACAAGTATACTATTTCACCTGGTTTCTGTAGCATTCTACTCAGAAAACTCCAATGTGTACCAGTTGTGTCTCCATGTGAACCCAATTAGCATTTGCCAACAGAAAAACAAAATGTTACATGCATGAATTCTTTGCAATCTCTGAAGTTCATAGTTAATATCCAGAAAACACTAACAAACACAGGCTGTTTTAAAATCTGATATTTATTAGCAAAAAGAACCAATAATTCTGGTTTTAATCAGACCTATCTAGACAAACTCATGAGGAATTCATGCGCAAAGGACCCAGAAATGCAGAGTCAAACTGGTGTTGGAGAAAAGCAAAGTCTTTTTCTTGGGCAAGTGGATTCAATGTCATGTTTACAAACACAAGTATACTTTTTCTTCTGGTTTCTGTAGCATTCTACACAGAAAACACTTATGTGTAACTGTTGTGTCCGTGTGAATCCAATTAGCATTTGCCAACAGAAAAACAAAATGTTACATGCCAAAATTCATTCCAAACTCTCAACTTCATAGTTAATATCCAAAAAAAACTAACAAACACACAGCCTGTTTTAAAAGCTGATATTCATTTAGACACACAGAACCGGATAATTCTGGATTGTTACAGACCTATCTGGACATTTTCATGTGCAATTTGTGTGCCAAGGAGCCAGAAAAGAATATTGACACTGGTTTTTGAGAAAAGCAAGGTCTTTTTTTTGGGCAAGTGGATTCAATGTCATGTTTACAGTCGCAAATATAATTTTTACCCTGGTTTCTGTAGCATTCTACTCAGAAAACTCGAATGTGTACCTGTTGTGTCTCCATGTGGAAAGAAGTAGCCTTTGCCAACAAAACAACAAAATGTAACATGATGAAATTCATTCAAAACTCTAAAGTTCATACATAATATCCAGAAAACACTAACAAACTCAAAGGCTGTTTTACAAGCTGATATTCATTTAGGCACACAGAACCGGATAGTTCTGGTTGGATCCAGACGTTTAAGGCCAAACTCGTGTGGAATTCATGTTGAAAGGACCCAGAAAAAATATTGAAACTGGTTTTGGAGAAAAGCAAAGTCTTTTTCTTGGGCAAGTGGATTCAATGTCATGTTTACAAACACAAGTATATTTTTCACCTCGTTTCTATAGCATTCTACTCATAAAACACTTATGTGTACCTGTTGTGTCTCCATGTGAAACCAATTAGCATTTGCCAACAGAAAAACAAAATGTTACATGCCAAAATTAATCCCAAACTTTCAAGTTCATAGCTAATATCCAGAAAACACTAACAAACACACGGGCATTTTTAAAAGCTGATATTCAGTTAGTACAAAGAACTGGATAATACTGATTTGCTCCAGACCTATCTGGAAATACTCATGTGGAATACGTGTTTAAAGGACGCAGAAATGCAGACTCAAACTGGTTTTGGAGAAAAGCAAAGTCATTTTCTTGGGCAAGTGGATTCAATGTCATGTATCGAAACACAGGAATATTTTTCACCTGGTTTCTGTAGCATTCTACTCAGAAAACACTTATGTGTACCTGTTGTGTCTCCATGTGAATCCAATTAGCATTTGCCAACAGAAAAACAAAATGTGATATGCCAAAATTCATTCCAAACTCTCAACTTCATAGTTAATATCCAGAAAACACTAACAAACACACAAGCTGTTTTTAAAGCTGATATTCATTTAGCCACACAGAACCGGATAATTCTTGTTTGCTCCAGACCTATCTGGACAAACTCATGTGGAATTCGTGTGCAAAGGAACTAGAAATGCGATTCAAACTGGTTTTGTAGAAAAGCAAAGTCTTTTTCTTGGGCAAGTGGATTCAATGTCATGTTTACAAACACAAGTATACTTTTTCTTCTGGTTTCTGTAGCATTCTTCTCAGAAAACTCCAATGTGACCTGTTGTGTCTCCATGTGGAACCAATTAGTGTCTGCCAAAAAAAAAAAAAAGCAAATTGTTTCGTGCCCGAATTCATTCCAAATTCTAAAGTTCATAGATAAAAATCAGAAAATAGAAACAAACACGAGACTGTAGCAAGAGCTGGGATTGAGTTAGGCAGAAGAGAACCGGATATTTCTGGTTAGGTCCAGACCTATCTGGACAAATTCATGTGCAATTTGTGTGCAAAGGACCCAGAAAAGAATATTGACACTGGTTTTTGAGAAAAGCAAGGACTTTTTCTTGGGAAGTGGATTCAATGTCATGTTTACAGTCTCAAATATCATTTTTACCCTGGATTCTATAGCATTCTACTAGTAAAACTCGAATGTGTACCTATTGTGTCTCCATGTGGAACCAATTAGTGTGTGCCATAAAAAAATTAAAAAGTGTTACGTGCCCGAATTCATTCCAAACTCTAAAGTTCATAGCTAAAAATCCGAAAACAGAAACAAACACGAGACTGTAGCAAGAGCTGGGATTGAGTCAGGCAGAAGAGAACCAGATATTTCTGGTTAGGTCCAGACCTATTTGACAAATTCATGTGAAATTTGTGTGCAAAGGACCCAGAAAAGTATATTGACACTGGTGTTTGAGAAAAGCAAGGTCTTTTTTTTGGGCAAGTGGATTCAATGTCATGTTTACAACCGCAAATATAATTTTTAACTTGGTTTCTGTAGCATTCTATTCAGAAAACTCGAATGTGTACCTGTTGTGTCTCCATGTGGAACCGATTAGCGTTTGCCAACAAAACAACAAAATGTAACATGATAAAAATCATTCAAAACTCGAAAGTTCATAGAAAAATTCAGAAAGCACTAACAAACACAGAGTTTGTTTTAAAAGCTGATATTCAGTTAGGCACACTGAACTGGATAATTCTGGTTTGAATCAGACCTATCTGGACAAACTCATGAGGAATTCGTGTGCAAAGGACCCAGAAAAAATATTGAAACTGGTTTTGGAGAAACGCAAAGTCTTTTTCTTGGGCAAGTGGATTCAATGTCATGCTTACAAACAAAAGTATGCTTTTTCACCTGGTGTCTGTAGCATTCTACTCAGAAAACACTTATGTGTACCTGTTCTGTCTCCATGTGAATCCAATTAGCTTTTGCCAACAGAAGAAAAAAATGTTACATGCCAAAATTCATTCCAAACTCTCAAGTTCATAGTTAATATCCAAAAAACACTAAAAAAAACACAGGCTGTTTTAAAAGCTAATATTCATTTAGCCATAGATAACCGGATATTACTGGTTTGCTCCAGCCCTATCTGGACAAACACACGTGGAATTCGTGTGCACAGGACCCAGATATGCAGAGTCAAACTGGTTTTGGAGAAAAGCAAAGTCTTTTTCTTGGGCAAGTGGATTCAATGTCATGTTTACAAACACAAGTATACTTTTTCTCCTGGTTTCTGTAGCATTCTACTCAGAAAAATCCAATGTGTACCTGTTGTGTCTCCATGTGGAACCAGTTAGCATGTGCCAACAAAAAACAAAATGTTACATGCCACAATTCATTCCAAACTCACAAGTTCATAGTTAATATCCAGAAAACACTAACAAACACACAGGCTGTTTTAAAAGCTGATATTCATTTAGGCACACAGAACCAGATAATTCTGGTTTGCTCCAGATCTATCTGGACAAATTCATGTGTAATTCGTGTGCAAAGGACCCAGAAATGCAGAGTCAAACTATTTTTGGAGAAAAGCAAAGTCTTTTTCTTGGGCAAGTGGTTTCAATGTCATGTTTACAAACACAAGTATACTTTTTCTTCTGGTTTCTGTAGCATGCTACTCAGAAAACACTTATATGTACCAGTTGTGTCTCCATGTGGAACCAATTAGTGTGTGCCAACAAAAAAACAAAGTGTTACGTGCCCGAATTCATTCCAAATCTAAAGTATAGATAAAAATCAGAAAACAGAAACAAACATGTGACTGTAGCAAGAGCTGGGATTGAGTTAGGCAGAAGAGAACCGGATATTTCTGGTTAGGTCCAGACCTATCTGGAAAAATTCATGTGCAATTTGTGTGCAAAGGACCCAGAAAAGAATATTGACACGGGTTTTTGAGAAAAGCAAGGTCTTTTTCTAGGACAAGTGGATTCAATGAAATGTTTACAGTCGCAAATATGATTTTTACCCTGGTTTTTGTAGCATTCTACTGAGAAAACTCGATTGTGTACCTGTTGTGTCTCCATGTGGAACCAATTAGCATGTGCCAACAAAACAGCAAAATGTAGCATGATAAAATTCATTCAAAACTCTAAAGTTCATACATAATATCCAGAAAACACTAACGAACTCACACGCTGTTTTACAAGCTGATATTCATTTAGGCACACAGAACCGGATAGTTCTGGTTTGATCCAGAGCTATAAGGTGAAAGTCGTGTGGAATTCGTGTGCAAAGGACCCAGAAAAAAATACTGAAACTGGTTTTGGAGAAAAGCAAAGTCTTTTTCTTGGGCAAGTGGATTCAATGTCATGTTTACAGTCGCAAATATAATTTTTAACCTGGTTTCTGTAGCATTCTACTCAGAAAACTCGAATGTGTTCCTGTTGTGTCTCCATGTGGAACCAATTATCGTTTGCCAAAATAAAAAAAAAAAATGTAACATGATAAAATTCATTCTAAAGTTTAAAGTTCATACATAATATCCAGAAAACGATAACAAACTCACAGGCTGTTTTACATGTTGATATTCATTTAGGCACACAGAACCGGTTAGTTCTGTTAGAATTAGACCAATCTGGAAATTCTCGTGTGGAATTCTTGCGCAAAGGACCCAGAAGAAAATACTGAAACTGGTTTGGAAAAAAGCAAAGTCTTTTCCTTGGGCAAGTGGATTCAATGTATGTTTACAAACATAAGTATATTTTTTACCTGGTTTCTGCAGCATTCCACTCAGAAAACACGTATGTGTACCTGTTGTGTCTCCATGTGAATCCAATTAGCATTTGCCAACAGAAAAACAAAATTTTACATGCCAAAATTCATTCCAAACTCTCAAGTTCATTGATAAAAACCAAAAAACACTAACAAACACACAGGCTGTTTTAAAAGCTAATATTCATTTAGATACACAGAACCGGAAAATTCTGGTTTGCTCCAGACCTATCTGGACAAACTCATGTGGAATTCGTGTGCAAAGCACTTATAAAAAAATATTGAAACAGGTTTTGGAGAAAAGCAAAGTCTTTTTCTTGGGCAAGTGGATTCAATGTCATGTTTACAAACACAAGTATACTTTTTCTTCTGGTTTCTGTAGCATTCTACTGAGAGAACTCCTATGTGTACCTATTGTGTCTCCATGTGGAACCAATTAATGTCTGAAAAAAAAAAAGCAAAGTGTTACGTGCCCGAATTCATTCCAAATTCTAAAGTTCATAGATAAAAATCAGAAAACAGAAACAAACACGAGACTGTAGCAAGAGCTGGATTGAGTTAGGCAGAAGAGAACCGGATATTTCTGGTTAGGTCCAGACCTATCTGGACAAATTCATGTGCAATTTGTGTGCAAAGGACCGAGAAAAGAATATTGACACTGGTTTTTGGAAAAGCAAGGTCTTTTTCTTGGGCAAGTGGATTCAATGTCATGTTTACAGTCGCGAATATAATTTTTACCCTGGTCTCTGTAGCATACTACTCAGAAAACTCGAATGTGTACCTGTTATGTCTCCATGTGGAAGAAATTAGCATTTGCCAACAAAAAAACAAAATGTAACATGATAAAATTCATTCAAAACTCTAAAGTTCATACATAATATCCAGAAAACACTAACAAACTCACAGGCTGTTTTACAAGCTGATATTCATTTAGGCACACAGATCCAGATAGTTCTGGTTGGGTCCAGACCTATAAGCCCAAACTCGTATGCAATTTGTGTGCAAAAGACCCAGAGAAAAATATTGAAACTGGTTTTGAAGAAAAGCAAAGTCTTTGTATTGGGCAAGTGGATTCAATGTCATGTTTACAAACACAAGTATACTTTTTCACCTGGTTTCTGTAGCATTCTACTCAGAAAACACTTATGTGTACCTGTTGTGTCTCCATGTGAATCCAATTAGCATTAGCCAACTGAAAAAAAATTGTGACATGCCAAAATTCATCCCAAACTCTCAACTTCATAGTTAATATCCAGAAAACACTAACAAACACACAGGCTGTTTTAAAAGCTGATATTCATTTAGCCACGCAGAACCGGAAAATTCTGGTTTGCTCCAGACATATCTGGACAAACTCATGTGGAATTAATGTGCAAAGGACTTAGGAAATGCAGAGTCAAACTGGTTTTGGAGAAAAGCAAAGTCATTTTCATGGGCAAGTGGATTCAATGTCATGCTTACAAACACAAGTATAATTTTTCAACTGGTTTCTGTAGCATTCTACTCATAAAACACTTATGTGTACCTGTTGTGTACCTATGTGAAACCAATTAGCATTTGCCAACAGAAAAACATAATGTGACATGCCAAAATTCATCCCAAACTTTCAAGTTCATAGTTAATATCCAGAAAACACTAACAAACACACGGGTAGTTTTAAAAGCTGATATTTAGTTAGCCTCACAGAACCGTTAATACTGATTTGCTCCAAACCTATCTGGACAAACTCACGTGGAATTCGTGTGCAAAGGACCCAGAAATGCAGAGACAAACTGGTTTTGGAGAAAAGCAAAGTCATTTTCTTTGGCAAGTGGATTCATTGTCATGTTTCCAAACACAGGTATACTTTTCACCTGGTTTCTGTAGCATTCTACTGAGAGAACTCCTATGTGTACTTATTGTGTCTCCATGTGGAACCAATTAGTGTCTGCCAAAAAAAAAAAAAAAAGCAAATTGTTACGTGCCCGAATTCATTCCAAACTCTAAAGTTCATAGATAAAAATCAGAAAACAGAAACAAACACGAGACTGTAGCAAGAGCTGGGATTGAGTTAGGCAGAAGAGAACCGAATATTTCTGGTTAGGTCCAGACCTATCTGGACAAATTCATGTGCAATTTGTGTGCAAAGGACCCAGAAAAGAATATTGACACTGGTTTTTGAGAAAAGCAAGGACTTTTTCTTGGGCAAGTGGATTCAATGTCATGTTTACAGTCGCGAATATAATTTTTAACCTGGTTTCTGTAGCATTCTACTCAGAAAACTCGAATGTGTACCTGTTGTGTCTCCATGTGGAACCAAGCAGCGTTTGCCAACAAAACAACAAAATGTAACATGATAAAATTCATTCAAAACTCTAAAGTTCATACCTTATATCCAGACAACACTAACAAACTCACAGGCTGTTTTACAAGCTGATATTCATTTAGGCACACAGAACCGGATAGTTCTGGTTGGATCCAGAGCTATAAGGCCAAACTCGTGTTGAATTCATGTGCAAAGGACCCAGAAAATATGTTGAAACTGGTTTGGGAGAAAAGCAATGTCTTTTTTTTGGGCAAGTGGATTCAATGTCATGTTGACAAACACAAGTATACTTTTTCACCTGGTATCTCTAGTATTCTACTCAGAAAACACTTATGTGTACCTGTTGTGTCTCCATGTGAATCCAATTAGCATTTGCCAACAGAAAAACAAAATGTTACATGCCAAAATTCATTCCAAACTCTCAAGTTCATAGTTAATATCTAGAAAACACTAACAAACACACAGGCTGTTTTAAAGCTGATATTCATTTAGCCACACAGAACCAGATAATTCTGGTTTGAATCAGATCTCTCTGGACAAAGTCATGTGGAATTCATGTGCAATGGACGCAGAAATGCAAAGTCAAACTGGTTTTGGGGAAAAGCAAAATCTTTTTCTTGGGCAAGTGGATTCAATGTCATGTTTACAAACACAAGTATACTTTTTCACCTGGTTTCTGTAGCATTCTACTCAGAAAACACTTATGTGTACCTGTTGTGTCTCCATGTGAATCCAATTAGCATTTGCCAACAGAAAAACAAAATGTTACATGCCAAAATTCATTCCAAACTCTCAAGTTCATAGTTAAGATCCACAACACTAACAAACACACATGCTGTTTTAAAAGCTGATATTCATTTAGCCACACATAACCAGATAATTTTGGTTTGAATCAGACCTATCTGGACAAATTCATGCGCAATTTGTGTGCAAAGGACCCAGAAAAGAATATTGACACTGGTTTTGGAGAAAAGCAAGGTCTTTTTCTTGGGCAAGTGGATTCAATGCCATGTTTACCGTCGCAAATATAATTTTTACCCTGGTCTCTGTAGCATACTACTCAGAAAATTCGAATGTGTACCTGTAATGTCTCCATGTGGAAAAAATTAGCATTTGCCAACAAAAAAACAAAATGTAACATGATAAAATTCATTCAAAATTCTAAAGTTCATACATAATATCCAGAAAACACTAACAAACTCACAGGCTGTTTTACAAGCTGATATTCATTTAGGTACACCGAACCAGATAGTTCTGGTTGGATCCAGACCTATAAGCCCAAACTCGTATGGAATTCGTGTGCAAAAGACCCAGAGAAAAATATTGAAACTGGTTTTGAAGAAAAGCAAAGTCTTTGTATTGGGCAAGTGGATTCAATGTCATGTTTACAAACACAAGTATACTTTTTCACCTGGTTTCTGTAGCATTCTACTCAGAAAACACTTATGTGTACCTGTTGTGTCTCCATGTGAAACCAATTAGCATTTGCCAAGAGAAAAACAAAATGTTACATGCCAAAATTCATCCCAAACTTTCAAGTTCATAGTTAATATCCAGAAAACACTAACAAACACACAGGTAGTTTTAAAAGCTGATATTCAGTTAGCCTCACAGAACCGGATAATACTGATTTGCTCCAGACCTATCTGGACAAACTCACGTGGAATTCGTGTGCAAAGGACCCAGAAATGAAGAGTCAAATTGGTTTAGGAGAAAAGCAAAGTCATTTTCTTTGGCAAGTGGATTCAATGTCATGTTTCCAAACACAGGTATAATTTTTCACCTGGTTTCTGTAGCATTCTACTCAAAAAACACTTATGTGTACCTGTTGTGTCTCCATGTGAATCCAATTAGCATTTGTCAACAAAAAAACAAAATGTGAAATGCAAAATTAATTCCAAACTCTCAACTTCATACTTAATATCCAGAAAACAGTAACAAACACACAAGCTGTTTTAAAAGCTGATATTCAGTTAGCCACACAGAACCGGATAATATTGATTTGCTCCAGGCCTATCTGGACAAACTCACGTGGAATTCATGTGCATAGGACCCAGAAATGAAGAGACAAACTGGTGTTGGAGAAAAGCAAAGTCATTTTCTTTGGCAAGTGGATTCATTGTCATGTTTACAAACACAAGTATAATTTTTCTTCTGGTTTCTGTAGCATTCTATTCAGAAAACTTGAAAGTGCACCTGTTGTGTCTCCTTGTGGAACCAATTAGTGTGTGCCAATAAAAAAACAAAGTGTTACGTGCCCAAATTCATTCCAAACTCTAAAGTTCATAGATAAAAATCAGAAAACCGAAACAAACACAAGACTGTAGCAAGAGCTGGGATTGAGTTAGGCAGAAGAGAACCGGATATTTCTGGTTAGGTCCAGACCTATCTGGACAAATTCATGTGCAATTTGTGTGCAAAGGACCCAGAAAAGAATATTGACACTGATGTTTGAGAAAAGCAAGGTCTTTTACTTGGGCAAGTGGATCAATGTCATGTTTACAGTGGCAAATATAATTTTTAACCTGGTTTCTGTAGCATTCTACTCAGAAAACTCAAATGTGTACTTGTTGTGTCTCCATGTGGAACCAAGCAGCGTTTGCCAACAAAACAACAAAATGTAACATGATAAAATTCATTCAAAACTCTAAAGTTCATACATTATATCCAGACAACACTAACAAACTCACAGGCTGTTTTACAAGCTGATATCCATTTAGGCACACAGAACCTGATAGTTCTGGTTGGATCCAGAGCTATAAGGCCAAACTCGTGTTGAATTCATGTGCAAAGGACCCAGAAATATGTTGAAACTGGTTTTGGAGAAAAGCAAATACTTTTTCTTTGCCAAGTGGATTCAATGTTATGTTTACAAACACAAGTATACTTTTTCACCTGGTTTCTGTAGCATTCTACTCAGAAAACTAGAATGTGTACCTGTTTTGTCTCCTTGTGGAACCAAGTAGCGTTTGCCAACAAAACAACAAAATGTAACATGATAAAATTAATTCAAAACTCTAAAGTTCATACATTATATCCAGAAAACACTAACAAACTCACATGCTGTTTTACAAGCTCATATTCATTTAGTCACACAGAACTGGATCGTTCTGGTTGGATCCAGAACCATCTGGATATTCTCGTGCGGAATTGTGTGCAAAGGACCCATAAAAAATATTGAAACTGGTTTTGGAGAAAAGCAAAGTTTTTTTCTTGGGCAAGTGGATTCAATGTCATGTTTACAAACACAAGTATACTTTTTCACCTGGTTTCTTCAGCATTCTACTCAGAAAACACTTATGTGTACCTGTTGTGTCTCCATGTGAATCCAATTAGCATTTGCCAACAGAAAAACAAAATGTGACATGCCAAAATTCATTGCAAACTCTAAAGTTCATTGTTAATATCCAGAAAACACTAACAAACACACGGGCAGATTTAAGAGCTGATATTCAGCTAGCCCTCAGAACCGGATAATACTGATTTGCTCCAGACCTATCTGGACAAACTCACGTGGAATTCGTGTGCAAAGGACCCAGAAATGCAGAGACAAACTGGTTTTGGAGAAAAGCAAAGTCATTTTCTTTGGCAAGTGGATTCATTGTTTTGTTTCCAAACACAGGTATACTTTTCACCTGGTTTCTGTAGCATTCTACTCAGAAAACACTTATGTGTACCTGTTGTGTCTCCATGTGAAACCAATTAGAATTTGCCAACAGAAAAACAAAATGTTACATGCCAAAATTCATTCCAAACTCTCAAGTTCATACTTAATATCCAGAAAACACTAACAAACACACAAGCTGTTTTTAAAGCTGATATTCATTTAGCCACACAGAACCGGATAGTTCTGGTTGGATCGAGACCTATAAGGCCAAACTCATGTGGAATTTGTGTGCAAAGGACCCAGAAATGCAGAGTCAAACTGGTGTTGGAGAAAAGCAAAGTCTTTTTCTTGGGCAAGTGGATTCAATGTCATGTTTACAAACACAAGTATACTTTTTCTTCTGGTTTCTGTAGCATTCTACTCAGAAAACTACAATGTGTACCTGTTGTGTCTCCATGTGGAGCCAATTACTGTGTGCCAACAACAACAACAAAAAAAAAAAGTGTTCTGTGCCCAAATTCATTCCAAACTCTAAAGTTCATAGATAAAAATCAGAAAACAGAAACAAACACGAGACTGTAGCAAGAGCTGGGATGAGTTAGGCAGAAGAGAACCGGATATTTCTGGTTAGGACCAGACCTATCTGGACAAATTCATGTGAAATTTGTGTGCAAAGGACCCAGAAAAGAATACTGACACTTGTTTTTGAGAAAAGCAAGGTCTTTTTCTTGGGCAAGTGGATTCAATGTCATGTTTACAAACACAAGTATACTTTTTCTTCTGGTTTCTGTAGCATTCTACAGAGAGAACTCCTATGCGTACTTATTGTGTCTCCATGTGGAACCAATTAGTGTCTGCCAAAAAAAAAAAAAAAAAGCAAAGTGTTACATGCCCGAATTCATTCCAAAATCTAAAGTTCATAGATAAAAATCAGAAAACAGAAACAAACACGAGACTGTAGCAAGAGCTGGGATTGAGTTAGGCAGAAGAAAACCGGATATTTCTGGTTTGCTCCAGACCTATCTGAACAAATTTATGGGCAATTTGTGTGCAAAGGACCCAGAAAAGTATATTGACACTGGTTTTGGAGAAAAGCAAGGTCTTTTTCTTGGGCAAGTGGATTCAATGTCATGTTTACAGTCGCGAATATAATTTTTAACCTGGTTTCTCTAGCATTCTACTCAGAAAACTCGAATGTGTACCTGTTGTGTCTCCATGTGAATCCATTAGCATTTGCCAACAGAAAAACAAAATGTTACATGCCAAAATGCATTCCAAACTCTCAACTTCATACTTAATATCCAGAAAACACTAACAAACACACAGGCTGTTTTAAAAGCTGATATTCATTTAGCCACACAGAACCGGATATATCTGGTTAGGTCCTGACCTATCTTGACAAACTCATGTGGAATTCGTGTTCAAAGGACCCAGAAATGCATAGTCAAACTGGTTTTGGAGAAAAGGAAAGTTTTTTTCTTGGGCAAGTGGATTTAATGTCATGTTGACAAACACAAGTTTACCTTTTTTTCTGGTTTCTGCAGCATTCTAATCAAAAAGCTCCAATGTATACTGGTTGTGTCTCCATGTGGAACCAATTAGTGTGTGCGAACAAAAAAACAAAGTGTTACGTGCCCGAATTTATTCCAAACTCTAAAGTTCATAGAGAAAAATCCGAAAGCAGAACAAACACGAGACTGTAGCAAGAGCTGGGATTGAGTTAGGCAGAAGAGAACCAGATATTTCTGGTTAGGTCCAGACCTATCTGGACAAATTCATTTGCAATTTGTGTAAAGGAACCAGATAAGAATATTGACACTGATGTTTGAGGAAAGCAAGGTCTTTTTATTGGGCAAGTGGATTCAATGTCATGTTTACAGTCGCAAATATAATTATTAACCTGGTTTCTGTATTATTCTACTCAGAAAACTCGAATTTTTACCTGTTGTGTCTCCATCTGGAACCAATTAGTGTGTGCCATTAAAAAAAAAAGTTTTACGTGCCCGAATTCATTCCAAACTCTCAAGTTCATAGTTAATATCCAGAAAACACTAACGAAAACACAGGCTGTTTTACAAGGTGATATTCATTTAGCCACACAGAACCGGATAAACATGGATTGCTCCAGACATATCTGGACAAACTCATGTGGAATTCGTGTGCAAAGGACCCAGAAATGCAGAAACAAACTGTTTTTGGAGAAAATCAAAGTCTTTTTCTTCGGCAAGTGGATACAATGTCTTGTTTACAAACACAAGTATACATTTTCTTCTGCTTTCTGTAGCATTCTACTCAGAAAACTCCAATGTGTACCTGTTGTGTCTCCATGTGAATCCAATTAGCATTTGCCAACAGAAAAACAAAATGTTACATGCAAAATTCATTCCAAACTCTCAAGTTCATAGTTAATATCCAGAAAACACTAACAAACACACCGGCTGTTTTAAAAGATCATATTCAGTTAGCCACACAGAGCCGGATAATTCTGGTTTGCTCCAGACCTATCTGGAATAACTCATGTGGAATTCGTGTGCAAAGGACCCTGAATTGCAGAGTCATGTGGTATTCGTGTGCAAAAACCCAGAAATGCAGAGTCAAACTGGTTTTGGAGAAAAGATAAGTCGTTTTCTTGTGCAAGTTTATTCAATGTCATGTTTACAAACCTAAGTATACTTTTTCTACTGCTTTCTGTAGCATTCTACTCAGATAACTCCAATGTGTACCTGTTGTGTCTCCATGTGGAACCAATTAGTGTGTGCCAACAAAAAAAATGTAACATGATAATATTCATTCAAAACTCTAAAGTACATACATAATATAGAAAATGCTAACAAACTCACAGGCTGTTTTACAAGCTGATATTCATTTAGGCACACAGAACCGGATAGTTCTGGTTGGATCCACACCTATAAGGCCAAACTTGTGTGGAATTTGTGTGCAAAGGACCGAGAAAAAAATATTGAAACTGCTTTTGGAGAAAAGCAAAGTCTTTTTCTTGGGCAAGTGGATTCAATGTCGTGTTTACAAACACAAGTATACCTTTTTTTCCGGTTTCTGTAGCATTCTACTCAGAAACACTTATGTGTACCTGTTGTGTCTCCATGTGAATCCAATTAGCATTTGCCAACAGAAAAACAAAATGTGACATGCCAAAATTCATTCCAAACTCTCAAGTTCATAGTTAATATCCAGAAAACACTAACAAACACACAGGCTGTTTTAAAAGCTGATATTCATTTAGCCACACAGAACCGGATAATTCTGGTTTACTCCAGACCTATCTGGACAAACTCACGTGGAATTCGAGTGCAAAGTACCCAGAAATGCAGAGTCAAACTGGTGTTGGAGAAAAGCAATGTCTTTTTCATGGGCAAGTGGATTCAATGTCATGTTTACAAACACAAGTATACTTTTTCACCTGGTTTCTTCAGCATTCCACTCAGAAAATTCCAATATGTTCCTGTTGTGTCTCCATGTGAATCCAATTAGCATTTGCCAACAGGAAAACAAAATGTTACATGTGAAAATTAATTCCATACACTCACGTTCATAGTTAATATCCAGAAAACACTAACAAACACACAGGCTGTTTTAAAAGCTCATATTCATTTAGCCACAGAGGACCCGATAATTCTGGTTTGCTCCAGACGTATCTGGATAACTCATGTGGAATTCGTGTGCACAGGACCCTGAATTGCAGAGTCATGTGGAATTCGTGTGCAAAAGACCCAGATATGCAGAGTCAAACTGGTAATGGAGAAAAGCAAAGTCTTTTTCTTGGGCAAGTGGATTCAATGTCATGTTTACAAACACAAGTATACTTTTTCTTCTGGTTTCTGTTGCATTCTACTAAGATAACTCCAATGTGTTTCTGTTTTGTCTCCATGTGAATCCAAGTAGCATTTGCCAACAGAAAAACAAAATGTGACATGCCAAAATTCATTCCAAACTCTCAAGTTCATAGTTAATATGCAGAAAACACTAACAATCACACAGGCTGTTTTAAAAGCTGATATTCAGTTAGTCACACAGAACCAGATAATTTTGGTTTGTCCAGAACTATCTGGACAAACTCATATGGAATTCGTGTGCAAAGGACCCAGAAATGCAGAGTCAAACTGGTTTTGGAGAAAAGCAAAGACTTTTTCTTCGGCAAGTGGATTCAATGTCATGTTTACAAACACAAGTATACTTTTTCTTCTGATTTCTGTAGCATTCTACTCAGAAAACTCGAATGTGTACCTGTTGTGTCTCCATGTGGCACCAGTTAGCATGTGCCAACAAAACAACAAAATGTAACATGATAAAATTCATTCAAAACTCTAAAGTTCATACATAATATCCAGAAAACACTAACAAACTCACAGGCTGTTTTGCAAGCTGATATTCATTTAGGCACACAGACCGAATTGTTCAGGTTGGATCCAGATAACACTGAGAAACACACAGGCTGTTTTAAAAAGTGATATTCATTCAGCCACAAAGAACCGGATAGTTCTGGTTGGATCCAGACCTATAAGGCCAAACTCGTGTGGAATTTGTGTGCAAATGACCCAGAAAAAATATGGAAACTGGTTTTGGAGAAAAGCAAAGTCTTTTTCTTGGGCAAGTGGATTCAATGTCATGTTGACAAACACAAGTATACTTTTTCACATGGTTTCTGTTGCATTCTACTCAGAAAACTCCAATGTGTACCTGTTGTGTCTCCATGTGGAACCAATTAGCGTGTGCCAAAAAAAAATGTAACGTGCCAAAATTCATTCCAAACTCTCAAGTTCATAGTTAGTATCCAGAAAACGCTAACAAACTCACAGGCTGTTTTACAAGCTGATATTCATTTAGGCACACAGAACCGGATAGTTCCGGTTAGACCTAGACCAATCTGGACATTCTCGTGAGGAATTCGTGCGCAATGGACCCAGAAGAAAATACTGAAACTGGTTTTTGAGAAAAGCAAAGTCTTTTTCTTGGGCAAGTGGATACAATGTCATGTTTACAAACACAAGTATAATTTTTCACCTGGTTTCTGTAGCATTCCACTCAAAAAATTCCAATGTGTACCTGTTGTGTCTCCATGTGAATCCAATTAGCCTTTGCCAACAGAAAAACAAAACGTTACATGGTAAAATTCATTCCAAACTCTCAAGTTCATAGTTAATATCCACAAAACACTAACAAACACACAGGCTGTTTTAAAAGCTGATATTCATTTAGCCACCCAGAACCGGATAATTCTGGTTTGCTCCAGACCTATCTGGACAAAATCCTGTGGAAATCGTGTGCAAAGGACCCAGAAATGCAGAGTCAAACTGGTTTTGGAGTAAAGCAAATACTTTTTCTTGGGCAAGTGGATTCAATGTCATATTTACAAACACAAGTATACTTTTTCACCTGGTTTTTGTAGCATTCTACTCAGAAAACACTTATGTATACCTGTTGTGTCTCCATGTGAATCCAAGTAGCATTTGCCAAAAGAAAAACAAAATGTGACATGCCAAAATTCATTCCAAACTCTCAAGTTCATAGTTAATATCCAGAAAACACTAACAAATACAGAGGCTGTTTTAAAAGCTGATATTCATTTAGCCACACAGAACCGGATAATTCTGGTTTGCTCCAGACCTATCTGGACAAACTCATGTGGAAATCGTGTGCAAAGGACCCAGAAATGCAGAGTCAAACTGGTGTTGGAGAAAAGCAAAGTCTTTTTCTTGGGCAAGTGGATTCAATGTCATGTTTACAGTCGCAAATATAATTTTAACCTGGTTTCTGTAGCATTCTACTCAGAAAACTCGAATGTGTACCTGTTGTGTCTCCATGTGGAACCACTTAGTGTGTGCCAATAAAAAAACAAAGTGTTACATGCCCGAATTCATTCCGAACTCTAAAGTTCAGAGATAAAAATCAGAAAACAGAAACAAAGGCGAGACTGTAGCAAGAGCTGGGATTGAGTTAGACAGAAGAGAACCGGATATTTCTGGTTAGGTCCAGACCTATCTGGACAAATTCATGTGCAATTTGTTTGCAAAGTACCCAGAAAAGAATATTGACACTGATGTTTGAGAAAAGCAAGGTCTTTTTCTTGGGCAAGTGGATTCAATGTCATGTTTACAGTCGCAACTATCATTTTTTTTCCTTTTTTTTTCTTTTTTTATAATGCTTTTATTTAAAGAATATAAATTTCCAAAATACAGCTTATACATTACAATGGCTTCCCCCCATAACGTCCCCCCCACCCGCAACCCTCCCCTTTCCCACTCCCTCTCCCCTTGCTTCACATCAATATTCATTTTCAATTCTCTTTATATACAGAAAATCAGTTTACTATATATTAAGTAAAGATTTCAACAGTTTACCCTCACATAGCAACGCAAAGTGAAAAATACTGTTGGAGTACTAGTTATAGTATTAATTCACAATGTACTGCACATTAAGGACAGAGCTCCTACATGATATATTTTTTTAAAAAATTGATTAATTTTCTAGGCAATTTCCAATTTAACACCAAGATTTTTTTTTCATTTTAATTATCTATATACAGAAGATTGATTCAGTATATACTAAGTAAAGATTTCATCAGTTTGCACCCACACAGAAACACAAAGTGTAAAATACTGTTTCAATGCTAGTTATAGCATTAGTTCACATTGGACAACACATTAAGGACAGATCCCACATGAGACGTAAGTACACAGTGACTCCTGAAGTTGATTTAACAATTTGACACTCTGGTTTATGGCATCAGTAATCTCCCTAGGCTCTAGTCATGAGTTGCCAAGGCTATGGAAGCCTTTAGAGTTCACTGACTTCAATCTTATTCCGACAGGGTCATAGTGGAGGTTCTCTCCTCCCTTCAGAGAAAGGTACCTCCTTCTTTGATGTCCCCTTCATTCCACTGGGATCTCACTCACAGAGATCTTTCATTTAGGTCTTCTTTTTTTTCCAGAGTGTCTTGGCTTTCCATGCCTAGAATATTCTCATGGGCTCTTGAGCCAGATCTGAATGCCTTAGGGGCTGATTCTGAGGCCAGAGTGCTATTTAGGACATCTGCCATTCTATGAGTCTGCTGTGTATCTCGCTTCCCATGTTGGATCATTCTCTCCCTTTTTGATTCTATCAGTTAGCATTAGCAGACACTAGTCTTGTTTGTGTGATCTCTTTGACTCTTAGACCTATCAGTGTGATCAATTGTGAACTGAAATTGATCACTTGGACTAGTGAGATGGCCTTGGTACATGCCACCTTGATGGGATTGTATTGGAATCCCCTGGCACGATTCTAACTCCATCATTTGGGGCACGACTGATTGAGCATGTCCCAGATTGTACATCTCCTCCCTCTCTTATTCCCACTCTTATATTTCACAGGGATCACTTTTCAGTTAAAATTTAAACACATAAGAATAATTGTGTGTTAATTACAGAGTTCAACCAATAGTACTAGAATAAAAAAAAATACTAAAATGGATAAAGTATTACATTGTACAACAACAGTCAGCACAAGAGCTGATCAAGTTACTGTTTCTCATAGTGTCCATTTCCCTTCAATAGGTTTCACCTTTGGTGCTCAATTACTTGTCACCGATCAGGGAGAACATATGATATTTGTCCCTTTGGGACTGGCTTAATTCACTCAGAATGATGTTTTCCAGATTCCTCCATCTTATTGCAAATGACCGGATTTCATTGTTTTTGACTGCTGTATAGTATTCTACAGAGTACATGTCCCATAATTTCTTTATCCAAATGTATGCTTTGAATTCCCTGTGATCTTTTGCTGTGAGGTTCCCTTCGTTTATCTTTTTTCATGTTGATGGCCGTGTTTCTGTGTTTCTGTGTGTAATACATCTTTAAGTATCTTTTGCAGGGCTGGACGAGTGGCAATAAATTCTTTCAATTTTTGTTTTTTATGAAAGGTCTTTATTTCACCTTCATTCAAAAATGAGAGCTTGGCAGGATATAATATTCTGGGCTGGCAGTTTTTCTCTCTAAGTACCTGGGCTATGTCTCGCCATTCCCTTCTAGCTTGTAGGGTTTCTGATGAGAAGTCTGCCGTGAGTCTAATTGGAGATCCTCTGAGTGTAATTTGACGTTTCTCTCTTGCACATTTTAGGATCTTTTCTTTCTGTTTCACTGTGGTGAGTTTAATTACAACGTGTCCATGTGAGGACCTCTTTTGGTCATGTTTACTAGGGGTTCTATGAGCTTCCTGTACTAGGATGTCTCTGTCCTTCTCCAAAACTGGGAAATTTTCTGCTATTATCTCACTAAAAAGGCATTCTAATCCTTTCTCCCTCTCCATGCCTTCAGGAACTCCTAGAACTCGAATGTTGGGTTTTTTAATAGTATCCTGTAGATTCCCAACAATATTGTTTAGATTTCTAATTTCCTCTTCTTGTCTTTGGTTTGACTGTATAGTTTCCTGTGCTCTGTCTTCTAAGTCCGATATTCTCTCTTCTGCCTCACCCATTCTGTTTGTAAGGCTCTCTAATGTGTTGTTCATTTGATCTATTGAATTCTTCACTTCATTATGATTTCTTGTCACTATCACAGTTTCATGTTCTGCTAGTTGTTTCATTTCAGCTTGATTTCTCCTTAATAATTCATTTTCACGAGAGAGATTTTCTACCTTGTCCATTAAGGATTTCTGTAGTTCAAGAATTTGTTTTTGAGTACTTCTTAGTGTTCTTATCAATTTTTTGAGATCTGCTTCTTGCATCTCTTCTATCTCATCATCTTCGTAATCTTGAATTGGGGTGTCTTTTTCATTTGGGGATGCCATAGTGTCTTCCTTGTTCTTATTACCTTGGTTTTTGCGTTTGTTGTTTGGCATATTGGTTTCTTCACTGTGGTGTTTTTTTCTTGTTATACTATGACTCTAGATTAAGTGGACTGTCTGCTTTTGATGGAGCCTTAGAGGCTTGAGATGGCTGTGGCCTGAGAGCTCTGTTTGGTTCCTCAGGGTTGAGGGTGTGTCAAAGGAGACACTCCCAGGTTAGGTGTGGTAAATCTCTCTCTGTTACTTTTTTTTTTTTGGTTCAAAAGGGAAGTAATTCCACACAGCTGAATGGAATTGGGGGTGGTTAGCAGGCGAATGATATACCCACGGGAGCCAGAGATCGGAAGCTCTTTCCCAAGGACCAGAGAAGGAATCTTTGCGATGCTTTGTGTGGGCTGAGGTTCTCCTGTAGTCTCCCCCTGGGCTGCCAAGGCTACTGAACTGTAGCGTCTCTGGAGAGTACTCACATGAATTCGTGATTTCCGTGAGTTCTATCCCCCACCATCTCTTTTTTTCACAGTCTCAGTTCATTAGCACCACACATTCATTAGGTTGTAATCTCCTGTTATTTCACCCCTCCCACCCAGAGTCAGGTTTTTCTGCTAGGCTCGGGGCGGGTGCCGATCCGAGGTCGCCCTGCTTATGACGTATTCCAAAATGGTGCCTGCTCTTTGTCTTGCTCACCTTTGAGACGTGGGTGGAGAGAGAAAAGCTCGTGTCCATATGGGTCACATTTTTGTTTTTTTTTTTTTTTTTCCCTCTCTCTCTCTCTCTTCTAGTTAACCTGGTGAACTTTTCCCCGCAGGGTTTCAAGCCTTGTTCACTCTAGGCTCCCTTTTCCGCTTCCCTGCTGGTATTTCGGGCTATTGAGTTTCAGCTCACCTCGCGTTCCAGCGCTGGTGTGTTGAATCTGCTTCAGGTGTCACAAACTGCGGGCTCACACGCTCTCCACGTAGGTCGACTGTGAATCTCCAGTACTGGAAGGGTTTTCTCTGCTGTTTCTTCCCCTACTCTTCCTTGAACCTGCAGTATCTCCACTTTTATTAAACTGTCTCTCCCCAGACTATCGGTGTGCTCCCTTCCTATTCCAGCATCTTGCCGCTCTCTCGCAAATATCATTTTTAACCTGGTTTCTGTAGAATTCTACTCAGACAACTCGAATGCGTACATGTTGTGTCTCCATGTGGAACCAATTAGCATTTGCCAACAAAAAAACTAAATGTAACATGATAAAATTCATTCAAAACTCTAATTTCATACATAATATCCAGAAAACACTAACAAACTCACAGGCTGTTTTACAAGCTGATAATCATTTAGGCACACAGAACCGAATAGTTCTGGTTGGATCCAGACCTATAAGGCCAAACTCGTGTGAAATTCCTGTGCAAAGGACCCAGAAAAAAATATTGAAGCAGGTTTTGGAGAAAAGCAAAGTCTTTTTCTTGGGCAAGTGGATTCAATGTCATTTTTACAGTCAAAAAATGTAATTTTTAACATGGTTTCTGTAGCATTCTACTCAGAAAACACTTATGTGTTCCTGTTGTGTCTCCACGGGAATCCAATTAGCATTTGCCAACAGAAAAACAAAATGTTACATGCCAAAATTCATTGCAAACTCTCAAGTTCATAGCTAATATCCAGAAAACACTAACAAACACACAGGCTGTTTTAAAAGCATATATTCATTTAGCCACCCAGAACCAGATAATTCTGGTTTGCTCCAGAACTATCTGGACAAACTCATGTGGAAATCGTGTGCAAAGGACCCAGAAATGCAGAGTCAAACTGGTTTTGGAGTAAAGCAAAGGTTTTTCTTTTGCAAGTGGATTCAATATCATGTTTACAGTCGCAAATATAATTTTTAACCTGGTTTCTCTAGCATTCTACTCAGAAAACTCGAATGTGTACCTGTTGTGTCTCCATGTGGCACCAATTAGCGTTTGCCAACAAAACAACAAAATGTAACATGATAAAATTCATTCAAAACTCTAAAGTTCATACATAATATCCAGAAAACACTAACAAACTCAAAGGCTGTTTTACAAGCTGATATTCATTTAGGCACACAGACCGAATTGTTCAGGTTGGATCCAGAAAACACTGAGAAACACACAGGCTGTTTTAAAAGGTGATATTCATTCAGCCACAAAGAACCGGATAGTTCTGGTTGGATCCAGACCTATAAGCCCAAACTCGTGTGGAATTTGTGTGCAAAGGACCCAGAAAAAATATTGAAACTGGTTTTGGAGAAAAGCAAAGTCCTTTTCTTGATAGTGGATTCAATGTCATCTTTACAAACACAAGTATACTTTTTCTCCTGGTTTCTGTAGCATTCTACTCAGAAAACTCGAATGTGTACCTGTTGTGTCTCCAATGAATCCATTTAGCATTTGCCAACAGATACACAAAATGTTACATGCCAAAATTCATTCCAAACTCTCAAGTTCATAGTTAATATCCACACAACACTAACAAACACACAGACTGTTTTAAAAGCTTATATTCATTTAGCCACCCAGAACCGGATAATTCTGGTTTGCTCCAGACCTATCTGGACAAACTCATGTGGTAATCCTTTGCAAAGGACCCAGAAATGAAGAGTCAAACTGGTTTTGGAGTAAAGCAAAGTCTTTCTCTTGGGCAAGTGGATTCAATGTCATGTTTACAAAAACAAGTATATTTTTCTTCTGGTTTCTGTAGCATTCTACTCAGAAAACACGTATGCGTTCCTATTGTGTCTCCTTGTGAATCCAAGTAGCATTTGCCAACAGAAAAACAAAATGTTACATGCCAAAATTCATTCCAAACTCTCAAGTTCATAGTTAATATCCAGAAAACACTAACAAACACAGGCTGTTTTAAAAGCTGATATTCAGTTAGCCACAGAGAACCGGATAATTCTGGTTTGTTCCAGACCTATCTGGACAAACTCATGTGGAATTCATGTGCAAAGGACCCAGAAATGCAGCGTCAAACTGGTTTTGGAGAAAAGCAAAGTCTTTTTCGTGGGCAAGTGGATTCAATGTCATGTTTACAAACACAAGTATACTTTTTTTTCTGGTTTCTGTAGCATTCTACTCAGAAAATTCCAATGTGTACTTGTTGTGTCTCCATGTGGAACCAATTAGTGTGTGCAAACAAAAAAGCAAAGTGTTACGTGCCCGAATTAATTCCAAACTCTAAAGTTCATAGCTAAAAATCAGAAAACAGAAACAAACACGAGACTGTATCAAGAGCTGGGATTGAGTTAGGCAGAAGAGAACTGGATATTTCTGGTTAGGTCCAGAACTATCTGGACAAATTCATGTGGAATTCATGTGCAAAGGACCCAGAAAAGAAGATTGACACTGGTTTTTGAGAAAAGCAATGTCTTTTTCTTGGGCAAGTGGATTAAATGTCATTTCTACAGTCGCAAATATCACTTTTAATCTGGTTTCTCTAGAATTCTACTCAGAAAACTCGAATGTGTACCTATTGTGTCTCCATGTGGAACCAATTAGCGTTTGCCAACAAAACAACAAAATGTAACATGATAAAATTCATTCAAAACTCGAAAGTTCATACATAATTTCCAGAAAACACTAACAAACTCACAGGCTGTTTTACAAGCTGATATTCATTTAAGCACACAGAACTGGATAGTTCTGGTTGGATCCAGACCTATAAGGCCAAACGAGTGTGGAATTTGTGTGCAAAGGACCCAGAAAAAAATATTGAAACTGGTTTTGGAGAAAAGCAAAGTCTTTTTCTTGTGCAAGTGGATTCAATGTCATCTTTACAAACACAAGTATACTTTTTCACCTGGTTTCTGTAGCATTCTACTCAGAAAACTCGAATGTGTACCTGTTGTGTCTCCATGTGAATCCAATTAGCATTTGCCAACAAAACAACAAAATGTAACATGATAAAATTCATTCAAAACTCTAAAGTTCATACATAATATTCAGAAAACACTAACAAACTCACAGGCTGTTTTACAAGCTGATATTCATTTAGGCACACAGACCGGATAGCTCAGGTTGGATCCAGAAAACACTGACAAACACACAGGCTGTTTTAAAAGGTGATATTCATTTAGCTACAAAGAACCGGATAATTCAGGTTTGCTCCAGACCTATCTGGACCAACTCATGTGGAATTCATGTGCAAAGTACACAGAAATGCAGAGTCAAACTGGTTTTGAGAAAAGCAAAGTCTTTTTCTTGGGCAAGTGGATTCAATGTCATGTTTACAAACACAAGTATACTTTTTCACCTGGTTTCTGTAGCATTCTACCCAGAAAACACTTATGTGTACCTGTTGTGTCTCCATGTGAATCCAAGTAGCATTTGCCAACAGAAAAACAAAATGTTACATGCCAAAATTCATTCCAAACTCTCAAGTTCATAGTTAATATCCAGAAAACACTAACAAACACACATGCAGTTTTAAAAGCTGATATTCAGTTAGCCACACAGAACCAGATAATTCTGGTTTGTTCCAGACCTATCTGGACAAACTCATGTGGAATTCATGTGCAAAGGACCCAGAAATGCAGAGTCAAACTGGTTTTGGAGAAAAGCAAAGTCTTTTTCTTGGGCAAGTGGATTCAATGTCATGTTTACAAACACAAGTATACTTTTTCTTCTGATTTCTGTAGCATTCTACTCAGAAAACTCGAATGTGTACCTGTTGTGTCTCCATGTGGATCCAATTAGCGTTTAACAACAAAAAAACAAAATGTAACATGATAAAATTCATTCAAAACTCTAAAGTTCATACATAATATTCAGATAACACTAACAAACTCACAGGCTGTTTTACAAGCTGATATTCATTTAGGCACACAGACCGGATAGTTCAGGTTGGATCCAGAAAACACTGACAAACACACAGGCTGTTTTAAAAGGTGATATTCATTTAGTCACAAAGAACCAGATAATTCTGGTTTGCTACAGACCTATCTGGAAAAACTCATGTGGAATTCATGTGCAAAGTACCACGAAATGCAGAATCAAACCGGTTTTGGAGAAAAGCAGTCTTTTTCTTGGGCAAGTGGATTCAATGTCATCTTTACAAACACAAGTATACTTTTTCACCTGGTTTCTGTAGCTTTCTACTCAGAAAACACATATGTGTTCCTATCGTGTCTCCATGTGAATCCAATTAGCATTTGCCAACAGAAAAACAAAATATTACATGCCAAAATTCATTCCAAACTCTCAAGTTCATAGTTAATATCCAGAAAACACTAACAAACACACAGGCTGTTTTAAAAGCTGATATTCAGTTAGCCACACAGAACCGGATAATTCTGGTTTGCTCCAGACCTATCTGGAGAAACTCATGTGGAATTCATGTGCAAAGGACCCAGAAATGCAGAGTCAAACTGGTTTTGGAGAAAAGCAAAGTCTTTTTCTTGGGCAAGTGGATTCAATGTCATGTTTACAAACACAAGTATACTTTTTCACCTGGTTTCTGTAGCATTCTACTCAGAAAACTCCAATGTGTACTTGTTGTGTCTCCATGTGGAACCAATTAGTGTGCGCAAACAAAAAAGCAAAGTGTTACGTAACCGAATTCATTCCAAACTCTAATGTTCATAGCTAAAAATCAGAAAACAGAAACAAACACGAGACTGTAGCAAGAGCTGGGATAGAGTTAGGCAGAAGAGAACTGGATATTTCTTGTTAGGTCCAGACCTATGTGGACAAATTCATGTGGAATTCATATGCAAAGGACCCAGAAAAGAAGATTGACACTGGTTTTTGACAAAAGCAATGTCTTTTTCTTCGGCTAGTGGATTCAATGTCATTTCTACAGTCGCAAATATCACTTTTAACCTGGTTTCTCTAGCATTCTACTCAGAAAACTCGAATGTGTACCTGTTGTGTTTCCATGTGGAACCAATTAACATTTTCCAACAGAAAAACAAAATGTTACATGCCAAAATTCATTCCAAACTCTCAAGTTCATAGTTAATATCCAGAAAACACTAACAAACTCACAGGCTGTTTTACAAGCTGATATTCAATTAGGCACACAGATCTGGATATTTCTGGTTGGATCCAGACCTATAAGGCCAAACTAGTGTGGAATTTGTGTGCAAAGGACCCAGAAAAAAATATTGAAACTGGTTTTGGAGAAAAGCAAAGTCTTTTTCTTGGGAAAGTGGATTCAATGTCATGTTTACAAACACAAGTATACTTTTTCACCTGGTTTCTGTAGCATTCTACTCAGAAAACTCCAATGTGTACTTGTTGTGTCTCCATGTGGAACCAATTAGTGTGTGCCAACAAAAAAGCAAAGTGTTACGTGCCCGAATTCATTCCAAACTCTAATGTTCATAGCTAAAAATCAGAAAACAGAAACAAACACGAGACTGTAGCAAGAGCTGGGATTGAGTTAGGCAGAAGAGAACTGGATATTTCTGGTTAGGTCCAGACCTATGTGGACAAATTCATGCGGAATTCATATGCAAAGGACCCAGAAAAGAAGATTGACACTGGTTTTTGAGAAAAGCAATGTCTTTTTCTTGGGCTAGTGGATTCAATGTCATTTCTACAGTCGCAAATATAACTTTTCACCTGGTTTCTCTAGCATTCTATTCAGAAAATTCGAATGTGTACCTGTTGTGTCTCCATGTGGAACCAATTAGCATTTGCCAACAAAACAACAAAATGTAACATGATAAAATTCATTCAAAACTCGAAAGTTCATACATAATATTCAGATAACACTAACAAACTCACAGGCTGTTTTACAAGCTGATATTCATTTAGGCACACAGACCGGATAGTTCAGGTTGGATCCAGAAAACACTGACAAACACACAGGCTGTTTTAAAAGGTGATATTCATTTAGTCACAAAGAAGCAGATAATTCTGGTTTGCTCCAGATCTATCTGGACAAACTCATGTGGAATTCATGTGCAAAGTACCACGAAATGCAGAATCAAACCGGTTTTGGAGAAAAGCAGTCTTTTTCTTGAGCAAGTGGATTCAATGTCATCTTTACAAACACAAGTATACTTTTTCACCTGGTTTCTGTAGCTTTCTACCCAGAAAACACATATGTGTTCCTATCGTGTCTACATGTGAATCCAATTAGCATTTGCCAACAGAAAAACAAAATATTACATGCCAAAATTCATTCCAAACTCTCAAGTTCATAGTTAATATCCAGAAAACACTAACAAACACACAGGCTGTTTTAAAAGCTGATATTCAGTTAGCCACACAGAACCGGATAATTCTGGTTTGTTCCAGACCTATCTGGAGAAACTCATGTGGAATTCATGTGCAAAGGACCCAGAAATGCAGAGTCAAACTGGTTTTGGAGAAAAGCAAAGTCTTTTTCTTGGGCAAGTGGATTCAATGTCATGTTTACAAACACAAGTATACTTTTTCTTCTGGTTTCTGTAGCGTTCTACTCAGAAAACTCCAATGTGTACTTGTTGTGTCTCCATGTGGAACCAATTAGTGTGCGCAAACAAAAAAGCAAAGTGTTACGTAACCGAATTCATTCCAAACTCTAATGTTCATAGCTAAAAATCAGAAAACAGAAACAAACACGAGACTGTAGCAAGAGCTGGGATAGAGTTAGGCAGAAGAGAACTGGATATTTCTGGTTACGTCCAGACCTATGTGGACAAATTCATGTGGAATTCATATGCAAAGGACCCAGAAAAGAAGATTGACACTGGTTTTTGACAAATGCAATGTCTTTTTCTTCGGCTAGTGGATTCAATGTCATTTCTACAGTCGCAAATATCACTTTTAACCTGGTTTCTCTAGCATTCTATTCAGAAAACTCGAATGTGTACCTGTTGTGTCTCCATGTGGAACCAATTAGCGTTTGCCAACAAAACAACAAAATGTAACATGATAAAATTCATTCAAAACTCTAAAGTTCATACATAATATCCAGAAAACACTAACAAACTCACAGGCTGTTTTACAAGCTGATATTCATTTAGGCACACAGATCTGGATATTTCTGGTAGGATCCAGACCTACAAGGCGAAACTAGTGTGGAATTTGTGTGCAAAGGACCCAGAAAAAAATATTGAAACTGGTTTTGGAGAAAAGCAAAGTCTTTTTCTTGTGCAAGTGGATTCAATGTCATCTTTGCAAACACAAGTATACTTTTTCACCTGGTTTCTGTAGCATTCTACTCAGAAAACTCGAATGTGTACCTGTTGTGTCTCCATGTGAATCCAATTAGCATTTGCCAACAAAACAACAAAATGTAACATGATAAAATTCATTCAAAACTCTAAAGTTCATACATAATATTCAGAAAACCCTAACAAACTCACAGGCTGTTTTACAAGCTGATATTCATTTAGGCACACAGACCAGATAGTTCAGGTTGGATACAGAAAACACTGACAAACACACAGGCTGTTTTCAAAGGTGATATTTAGTTAGCCACAGAGAACCGGATAATTCTGGTTTGTTCCAGACCTATCTGGACAAACTCATGTGGAATTCATGTGCAAAGTACACAGAAATGCAGAGTCAAATTGGTTTTGAGAAAAGCAAAGTCTTTTTCTTGGGCAAGTGGATTCAATGTCATGTTTACAAACACAAGTATATTTTTCACCTGGTTTCTGTAGCATTCTACCCAGAAAACACTTATGTGTTCCTATTGTGTCTCCATGTGAATCCAAGTAGCATTTGCCAACAGAAAAACAAAATGTTACATGCCAAAATTCATTCCAAACTCTCAAGTTCATAGTTAATATCCAGAAAACACTAACAAACACACATGCAGTTTTAAAAGCTGATATTCAGTTAGCCACAGAGAACCAGATAATTCTGGTTTTTTCCAGACCTATCTGGACAAACTCATGTGGAATTCATGTGCAAAGGACCCAGAAATGCAGAGTCAAACTGGTTTTGGAGAAAAGCAATGTCTTTTTCTTGGGCAAGTGGATTCAATGTCATCTTTACAAACACAAGTATACTTTTTCTTCTGGTTTCTGTAGCATTCTACTCAGAAAACTCCAATGTGTACCTGTTGTGTCTCCATGTGAATCCAATTAGCATTTGCCAACAAAACAACAAAATGTAACATGATAAAATTCATTCAAAACTCTAAAATTCATACATAATATTCAGAAAACCCTAACAAACTCACAGGCTGTTTTACAAGCTGATATTCATTTAGGCACACACACCGGATAGTTCAGGTTGGATACAGAAAACACGGACAAACACACAGGCTGTTTTCAAAGGTGATATTTAGTTAGCCACAGAGAACCGGATAATTCTGGTTTGTTCCAGACCGATCTGGACAAACTCATGTGGAATTCACGTGCAAAGTACACAGAAATGAAGAGTCAAATTGGTTTTGAGATAAGCAAAGTCTTTTTCTTGGGCAAGTGGATTCAATGTCATGTTTACAAACACAAGTATATTTTTCACCTGGTTTCTGTAGCATTCTACCCAGAAAACACTTATGTGTTCCTATTGTGTCTCCATGTGAATCCAAGTAGCATTTGCCAACAGAAAAAAAAATGTTAAATGCCAAAATTCATTCCAAACTCTCAAGTTCATAGTTAATATCCAGAAAACACTAACAAACACACATGCAGTTTTAAAAGCTGATATTCAGTTAGCCACAGAGAACCAGATAATTCTGGTTTGACCAGACCTATCTGGACAAACTCATGTGGAATTCATGTGCAAAGGACCCAGCAATGCAGAGTCAAACTGGTTTTGGAGAAAAGCAATGTCTTTTTCTTGGGCAAGTGGATTCAATGTCATCTTTACAAACACAAGTATACTTTTTCTTCTGGTTTCTGTAGCATTCTACTCAGAAAACTCCAATGTGTACCTGTTGTGTCTCCATGTGAATCCAATTAGCATTTGCCAACAAAACAACAAAATGTAACATGATAAAATTCATTCAAAACTCTAAAATTCATACATAATATTCAGAAAACCCTAACAAACTCACAGGCTGTTTTACAAGCTGATATTCATTTAGGCACACACACCGGATAGTTCAGGTTGGATACAGAAAACACGGACAAACACACAGGCTGTTTTCAAAGGTGATATTTAGTTAGCCACAGAGAACCGGATAATTCTGGTTTGTTCCAGACCTATCTGGACAAACTCATGTGGAATTCACGTGCAAAGTACACAGATATGCAGAGTCAAATTGGTTTTGAGATAAGCAAAGTCTTTTTCTTGGTCAAGAGGATTCAATGTCATGTTTACAAACACAAGTATATTTTTCACCTGGTTTCTGTAGCATTCTACCCAGAAAACACTTATGTGTTCCTATTGTGTCTCCATGTGAATCCAAGTAGCATTTGCCAACAGAAAAAAAAATGTTAAATGCCAAAATTCATTCCAAACTCTCAAGTTCATAGTTAATATCCAGAAAACACTAACAAACACACATGCAGTTTTAAAAGCTGATATTCAGTTAGCCACAGAGAACCGGATAATTCTGGTTTGTTCCAGACCTATCTGGACAAACTCATGTGGAATTCATGTGCAAAGGACCCAGAAATGCAGAGTCAAACTGGTTTTGGAGAAAAGCAATGTCTTTTTCTTGGGCAAGTGGATTCAATGTCATCTTTACAAACACAAGTATACTTTTTCTTCTGGTTTCTGTAGCATTCTACTCAGAAAACTCCAATGTGTACCTGTTGTGTCTCCATGTGAATCCAATTAGCATTTGCCAACAAAACAACAAAAAGTAACATGATAAAATTCATTCAAATTCTAAAGTTCATACATAATATTCAGATAACACTAACAAACTCACAGGCAGTTTTACAAGCTGATATTCATTTAGGCACACAGACCGGATAGTTCAAGTTGGATCCAGAAAACACTGACAAACACACAGGCTGTTTTAAAAGGTGATATTCATCTAGTCACAAAGAACCAGATAATTCTGGTTTGCTCCAGACCAATCTGGACAAACTCATGTGGAATTCATGTGCAAAGTACCCAGAAATGCAGAGTCAAACCGGTTTTGGAGAAAAGCAGTCTTTTTCTTGGGCAAGTGGATTCAATGTCATGTTTACAAACACAAGTATATTTTTCACATGGTTTCTGTAGCATTCTACCCAGAAAACATTTATGTGTTCCTATTGTGTCTCCATGTGAATCCAATTAGCATTTGCCAACAGAAAAACAAAATGTTACATGCCAAAATTCATTCCAAACTCTCAAGTTCATAGTTAATATCCAGAAAACACTAACAAACACAGGCTGTTTTAAAAGCTGATATTCAGTTAGCCACACAGAACCGGATAATTCTGGTTTGCTCCAGACCTTTCTGGACAAACTCATGTGGATTTCATGTGCAAAGGACCCAGAAATGCAGCGTCAAATTGGTTTTGGAGAAAAGCAAAGTCGTTTCTTGGGCAAGTGGATTCAATGTCATGTTTACAAACACAAGTATACTTTTTCTTCTGGTTTCTGTAGCATTCTACTCAGAAAACTCCAATGTGTACTTGTTGTGTCTCCATGTGGAACCAATTAGTGTGCGCAAACATAAAAGCAAAGTGTTACGTAACCGAATTCATTCCAAACTCTAATGTTCATAGCTAAAAATCAGAAAACAGAAACAAACACGAGACTGTAGCAAGAGCTGGGATTGCGTTAGGCAGAAGAGAACCGGATATTTCTGGTTAGGTCCAGACCTATCTGGACAAATTCATGTGCAATTTGTGTGCAAAGGACCCAGAAAAGAAGATTGACACTGGTTTTTGAGAAAAGCAATGTCTTTTTCTTGGGCTAGTGGATTCAATGTCATTTCTACAGTCGCAAATATAACTTTTAACCTGGTTTCTCTAGCATTCTACTCAGAAAACTCAAATGTGTACCTGTTGTGTCTCCATGTGGAACCAATTAGCGTTTGCCAACAAAACAACAAAATGTAACATGATAAAATTCATTCAAAACTCGAAAGTTCATACATAATATCCAGAAAACACTAACAAACTCACAGGCTGTTTTACAAGCTGATATTCATTTAGGCACACAGATCTGGATATTTCTGGTTGGATCCAGACCTATAAGGCCAAACTAGTGTGGAATTTGTGTGCAAAGGACCCAGAAAAAAATATTGAAACTGGTTTTGGAGAAAAGCAAAGTCTTTTTCTTGGGCAAGTGGATTCAATGTCATGTTTACAAACACAAGTATAATTTTTCACCTGGTTTCTGTAGCATTCTACTCAGAAAACTCGAATGTGTACCCGTTGTGTCTCCATGTGAATCCAATTAGTATTTGCCAACAAAACAACAAAATGTAACATGATAAAATTCATTCAAAACTCTAAAGTTCATACATAATATTCAGATAACACTAACAAACTCACAGGCTGTTTTACAAGCTGATATTCATTTAGGCACACAGACCGGATAGTTCAGGTTGGATCCAGAAAACACTGACAAACACACAGGCTGTTTTAAAAGGTGATATTCATTTAGTCACAAAGAACCAGATAATTCTGGTTTGTTCCAGACCTATCTGGACAAACTCATGTGGAATTCATGTGCAAAGGACTCAGAAATGAAGAGTCAAACTGGTTTTGGAGAAAAGCAAAGTCTTTTTCTTGGGCAAGTGGATTCAATGTCATGTTTACAAACACAAGTATACTTTTTCACCTGGTTTCTGTAGCATTCTACCCAGAAAACACTTATGTGTTCCTATCGTGTCTCCATGTGAATCCAATTAGAATTTGCCAACAGAAAAACAAAATGTTACATGCCAAAATTCATTCCAAACTCTCAAGTTCATAGTTAATATCCAGAAAACACTAACAAACACACAGGCTGTTTTAAAAGCTGATATTCAGTTAGCCACACAGAACCGGATAATTCTGGTTTGCTCCAGACCTATCTGGACAAACTCAAGTGGAATTCATGTGCAAAGGACCCAGAAACTCAGAGTCAAACTCGTTTTGGAGAAAAGCAATGTCTTTTTCTTGGGCAAGTGGATTCAATGTCATGTTTACAAACACAAGTATACTTTTTCACCTGGTTTCTGTAGCATTCTCCTCAGAAAACTCCAATGTGTACTTGTTGTGTCTCCATGTTGTACCAATTAGTGTGTGCCAACAAAAAAGCAAAGTGTTACGTGCCCGAATTCATTCCAAACTTTGAAGGTCATAGGAAAAAATCAGAAAACAGAAACAAACACGAGACTGTAGCAAGAGCTGGGATTGAGTTAGGCAGAAGAGAACTGGATATTTCTGGTTAGGTCCAGACCTATCTGGACAAATTCATGCGGAATTCATATGCAAAGGACCCAGAAAAGAAGATTGACACTGGTTTTTGACAAAAGAAATGCTTTTTCTTGGGCTAGTGGATTCAATGTCATTTCTACTGTCGCAAATATCATTTTTAACCTGGTTTCTGTAGCATTCTACTCAGAAAACTCGAATGTGTACCTGTTATGTCTCCATGTGGAACCAATTAGCGTTTGCCAACAAAACAACAAAATGTACACGATAAAATTCATTCAAAACCCGAAAGTTCATACATAATATCCAGAAAACACTAACAAACTCACAGGCTGTTGTACAAGCTGATATTCATTTAGGCACACAGAACCGCATAGTTCTGGCTGGATCCAGACATATAAGGCCAAACTCGTGTGGAATTCGTGTGCAAAGGACCGAGAAAAAATTTTGAAACTGGTTTTGGAGGAAAGCAAATTCTTTTTTTGGGCAAGTGGATTCAATGTCATGTTTACAAACACAAGTATACTTTTTCACCTGGTTTCTGTAGCATTCTACTCAGAAAACTCGAATGTGTACCTGTTGTGTCTCCATGTGAATCCAATTAGCATTTGCCAACAGAAAAACAAAATGTTACATGCCAAAATTCATTCCAAACTCTCAAGTTCATAGTTAATATCCAGAAAAACTAGCAAACACACAGGCTGTTTTACAAGCTGATATTCATTTAGGCACACAGAACCGGATAGTTCTGGTTGGATCCAGACTTATAA
This sequence comes from Sylvilagus floridanus, assembly GCA_949820135.1. Taxonomy (NCBI): domain Eukaryota; kingdom Metazoa; phylum Chordata; class Mammalia; order Lagomorpha; family Leporidae; genus Sylvilagus; species Sylvilagus floridanus. The sequence continues at coordinate 157,203,855 of OX463227.1, read as the reverse complement.
GGCCAAACTCGTGTGGAATTTGTGTGCAAAGGACCCAAAAAAAATATTGAAACTGGTTTTGGAGAAAAGCAAAGTGTTTTTCTTGGGCAAGTGGATTCAATGTCATCTTTACAAACACAAGTATACTTTTTCACCTGGTTTCTGTAGCATTCTACTCAGAAAACTCGAATGTGTACCTGTTGTGTCTCCATATGAATTCAAGTAGCATTTGCCAACAGAAAAACAAAATGTAACATGACAAAATTCATTCCAAACTCTCAAGTTCATAGTTAATATCCAGAAAATACTAACAATCACACAGGCTGTTTTAAAAGGTGATATTCATTTAGCCACACAGAACCGGATAATTCTGGTTTGCTCCAGACTTATCTGGACAAACACATGTGAAATTCATGTGCAAAGGACCCAGAAAAAATATTGAAACTGGTTTTGGAGAAAAGCAAAGTCTTTTTCTTGGGCAAGTGGATTCAATGTCATGTTTACAAACACAAGTATAATTTTTCATCTGGTTTCTGCAGCATTCTACTCAGAAAACTCGAATGTGTACCTGTTGCGTCTCCATGTGGATCCAATTAGCGTTTGCCAACAAAACAACAAAGTGTAACATGGTAAAATTCATTCAAAACTCTAAAGCTCATACATAATATTCAGATAACACTAACAAACTCACAGGCTGTTTTACAAGCTGATATACATTTAGGCACACAGACCAGATAGATCAAGTTGGATCCAGAAAACACTGACAAACACACAGGCTGTTTTAAATGGTGATATGCATTTAGCCACAAAGAACCGGATAATTCTGGTTTGCTCCTGACCTATCTGGACAAACTCATGTGGAATTCATGTGCAAAGGACCCAGAAATGCAGAGTCAAACTGGTTTTGGAGAAAAGCAAAGTTTTTCTTGGGCAAGTGGATTCAATGTCATGTTTACAAACACAAGTATACTTTTTCACCTGGTTTCTGTAGCATTCTACTCAGAAAACACTTATGTGTTCCTATTGTGTCTCCATGTGAATCCAATTAGCATTTGCCAACCGAAAAACAAAATGTTGCATGCCAAAATTCATTCCAAACTCTAAAGTTCATAGTTAATATCCAGAAAACACTAACAAACACACAGGCTGTTTTAAAAGCTGATATTCAGTTAGCCACACAGAACTGGATAATTCTGGTTTGTTCCAGACCTATCTGTACAAACTCATGTGGAATTCATGTGCAAAGAACCCAGAAATGCAGAGTCAAACTCGTTTTGGAGAAAAGCAAAGTCTTTTTCTTGGGCAAGTGGATTCAATGTCATGTTTACAAACACAAGTATACTTTTTCTTCTGGTTTCTGTAGCATTCTACTCAGAAAACACTTATGTGTACCTGTTGTGTCTCCATGTGAATCCAATTAGCATTTGCCAACAGAAAAACAAAATGTTACATGCCAAAATTCATTCTAAACTCTCAAGTTCATAGTTAATATCCAGAAAACCCTAACAATCACACAGGCTGTTTTAAAAAATGATATTCATTTAGCCACACAGAACCGGATAATTCGGTTTGCTCCAGACCTATCTGGACAAACACATGTGAAATTCATGTGCAAAGGACCCAGAAAAAATATTGAAACTAGTTTTGGAGAAAAACAAAGTGTTTTTCTTGGGCAAGTGGATTCAATGTCATGTTTACAAACACAAGTATAATTTTTCTTCTGGTTTCTGTAGCATTCTACTCAGAAAACTCCAATGTGTACCTGTTGTGTCTCCATGTGGAACCAATTAGTGTGTGCCAACAAAAAAGCAAAGTGTTACGTGCCTGAATTCATTCCAAACTCTAAAGTTCATAGATAAAAATCAGAAAACAGAAACAAACACGAGATTGTAGCAAGAGCTGGGATTGAGTTAGGCAGAAGAGAACTGGATATTTCTGGTTAGGTCCAGACCTACCTGGACAGATGCATGTGCAATTTGTGTGCAAAGGACCCAGAAAAGAAGATTGACACTGGTTTTTGAGAAAAGCAAGGTCTTTTTCTTGGGCAAGTGGATTCAATGTCATTGCTACAGTCGCAAATATCATTTTTAACCTGGTTTCTCTAGCATTCTACTCAGAAAACTCGAATGTGTACCTGTTGTGTCTCCATGTGGAACCAATTAGCGTTTGCCAACAAAACAACAAAATGTAAAATGATAAAATTCATTCAAAACTCGAAAGATCATTCATAATATCCAGAAAACACTAACAAACTCACAGGCTGTTTTACAAGCTGATACTCATTTAGGCACACAGAACTGGATAGTTCTGGTTGGATCCAGACCTATAAGGCCAAACTTGTGTGGAATTCGTGTGCAAAGGATCGAGAAAAAATTTTGAAACTGGTTTTGGAGAAAAGCAAAATCTTTTTTTGGGCAAGTGGATTCAATGTCATGTTTACAAACACAAGTATGCTTTTTCACCTGGTTTCTGTAGCATTCTATTCAGAAAACTCGAATGTGTACCTGTTGTGTCTATATGTGAATCCAATTAGCATTTGCCAACAGAAAAACAAAATGTTACATGCCAAAATTCATTCTTAACTCTCAAGTTCATAGTTAATATCCAGAAAACACTAATAATCACCCAGGCTGTTTTAAAACGTGATATTCATTTAGCCACACAGAACCGGATAATTCTGGTTTGCTCCAGACCTATCTGGACATGCACATGTGAAATTCATGTGCAAAGGACACAGAAAAAATATTGACACTGGTTTTCGAGAAACGCAAGTTCTTTTTCTTTGGCAAGTGTATTCAATGTCATGTTTACTAACACAAGTATACTTTTTCACCTGGTTTCTGTAGCATTCTACTCAGAAAACTCGAATGTGTACCTGTTGTGTCTCCATGTGAATCCATTAGCATTTTCCAACAGAAAAACAAAATGTTACATGCCAAAATTAATTCCAAACTCTCAAGTTCATAGTTAATATCCAGAAAACACTAACAATCACACAGGCTGTTTTAAAAGCTGATTATCAGTTAGCCACACAGAACCGGATAATTCTGGTGTGCTCCAGACCTATCTGGACAAACTCATGTGAAATTCATGTGCAAAGGAACCAGAAAAAAAATATTGACACTGGTTTTTGAGAAAAGCAAGTTCTTTTTCTTGGGCAAGTGGATTCAATGTCATGTTTACAAACACAAGTATCCTTTTTCACCTGGTTTCTGTAGCATTCTACTCAGAAAACTCGAATGTGTACCTGTTGTGTCTATATGTGAATCCAATTAGCATTTGCCAACAGAAAAACAAAATGTTACATGCCAAAATTCATTCCTAACTCTCAAGTTCATAGTTAATATCCAGAAAACACTAATAATCACCCAGGCTGTTTTAAAAGGTGATATTCATTTAGCCACACAGAACCGGATAATTCTGGTTTGCTCCAGACCTATCTGGACATGCACATGTGAAATTCATGTGCAAAGGACACAGAAAAAATATTGACACTGGTTTTCGAGAAACGCAAGTTCTTTTTCTTTGGCAAGTGTATTCAATGTCATGTTTACTAACACAAGTATACTTTTTCACCTGGTTTCTGTAGCATTCTACTCAGAAAACTCGAATGTGTACCTGTTGTGTCTCCATGTGAATCCATTAGCATTTGCCAACAGAAAAACAAAATGTTACATGCCAAAATTAATTCCAAACTCTCAAGTTCATAGTTAATATCCAGAAAACACTAACAATCACACAGGCTGTTTTAAAAGCTGATTATCAGTTAGCCACACAGAACCGGATAATTCTGGTGTGCTCCAGACCTATCTGGACAAACACATGTGAAATTCATGTGCAAAGGACCCAGAAAAAATATTGACACTGGTTTTTGAGAAAAGCAAGTTCTTTTTCTTGGGCAAGTGGATTCAATGTCATGTTTACAAACACAAGTATACTTTTTCACCTGGTTTCTGTAGCATTCTACTCAGAATACTCGAATGTGTACCTGTTGTGTCTCCATGTGGAACCAATTAGCGTTTGCCAACGAAACAACAAAATGTAACATGATAAAATTCATTCAAAACTCGAAAGTTCATTCATAATATCCAGAAAACACTAACAAACTCACAGGCTGTTTTACAAGCTGATATTCATTTAGTCACACAGACCAGATAGATCAAGTTGGATCCAGAAAACACTGACAAACACACAGGCTCTTTTAAAAGCTGATATGCATTTAGCCACAAAGAACCGGATAATTCTGGTTTGCTCCAGACCTATCTGGACAATCTCATGTGGAATTCATGTGCAAAGTATCCAGAAATGCAGCCTCAAACTGGTTTGGAGAAAAGCAAAGTTTTTCTTGGGCAAGTGGATTCAATGTCATGTTTACAAACAGAAGTATACTTTCACCTGGTTTCTGTAGCATTTTACTCAGAAAACACTTATGTGTTCCTATTGTGTCTCCATGTGAATCCAATTAGCATTTGCCAACCGAAAAACAAAATGTTACATGCCAAAATTCATTCCAAACTCTCATTCATAGTTAATATCCAGAAAACACTAACAAACACACATGCTGTTTTAAAAGCTGATATTCAGTTAGCCACACAACACTGGATATTTCTGGTGTGCTCCAGACCTATCTGGACAAACTCATGTGGAATTCATGTGCAAAGGACCCAGAAATGCAGAGTCAAACTCGTTTTGGAGAAAAGCAATGTCTTTTTCTTGGGCAAGTGGATTCAATATCATGTTTACAAACACAAGTATACTTTTTCACCTGGTTTCTGTAGCATTCTCCTCAGAAAACTCCAATGTGTTCTTGTTGTGTCTCCATGTGGAACCAATTAGTGTGTGCCAACAAAAAAGGAAAGTGTTACCTGCCCGATTTCATTCCAAACTCTAAAGTTCATAGATAAAAATCAGAAAACCGAAACAAACACGAGATTGTAGCAAGAGCTGGGATTGAGTTAGGCAGAAGAGAACTGGATATTTCTGGTTAGGTCCAGACCTATCTGGACAAATTCATGTGGAAATCATATGCAAAGGACCCAGAAAAGAAGATTGACACTGGTTTTTGAGAAAAGCAATGTCTTTTTCTTGGGCAAGTGGATTCAATGTCATTTCTACAGTCGCAAATATCATTTTTAACCTGGGTTCTCTAGCATTCTACTCAGAAAACTCGAATGTGTACCTGTTGTGTCTCCATGTGGAACCAATTAGCGTTTGCCAACAAAACAACAAAATGTAACATGATAAAATTCATTCCAAACTCTCAAGTTCATAGTTAATATCCAGAAAACACTAGCAAACACACAGGCTGTTTTACAAGCTGATATTCATTTAGGCACACAGAACCGGATAGTTCTGGTTGGATCCAGACCTATAAGGATAAACTCGTGTGGAATTTGTGTGCAAAGGACCCAAAAAAAATATTGAAACTGGTTTTGGAGAAAAGCAAAATCTTTTTCATGGGCAAGTGGTTTCAATGTCATCTTTACAAACACAAGTATACTTTTTCACCTGGTTTCTGTAGCATTCTACTCAGAAAACTCGAATGTGTACCAGTTGTGTTTCCATGTGAATCCAAAAGCATTTGCCAACAGAAAAACAAAATGTTACATGCCAAAATTCATTCCAAACTCTCACGTTCATAGTTAATATCCAGAAAACACTAACAATCACACGGGCTGTTTTAAACGCTGATATTCAGTTAGCCACACAGAACTGGATAATTCTGGTTTGCTCCAGACCTATCTGGACAAACACATGTGAAATTCATGTGCAAAGGATCCAGAAAAAATATTGAGGCTGGTTTTGGAGAAAAGCAAAGTCTTTTTCTTGGGCAAGTGGATTCAATGTCATGTTTACACACACAAGTATAATTTTTCTTCTGGTTTCTGTAGCATTCTACTCAGAAAACTCGAATGTGTACCTGTTGTGTCTCCATGTGGAACCAATTAGCGTTTGCTAACAAAACAACAAAATGTAACATGATAAAATTCATTCAAAACTCTAAAGTTCATACATAATATCAAGAAAACACTAACAAACTCACAGGCTGTTATACAAGCTGATATTCATTTAGGCACACAGAACCGGATAGTTCTGGTTGGATCCAGACCTATCAGGCCAAACTTGTGTGGAATTCGTGCGCAAAGGCCCGAGAAAAAATTTTGAAACTGGTTTTGGAGAAAAGCAAAGTCTTTTTTTGGGCAAGTGGATTCAGTGTCATGTTTACAAACACAAGTATAATTTTTCTTCTGGTTTCTGTAGCATTCTACTCAGAAAACACTTATGTGTACCTGTTGTGTCTCCATGTGAATCAAATTAGCATTTGCCAACAAAAAAAATAAAATGTTACATGCCAAAATTAATTCCAAACTGTCAAGTTCATAGTTAATATCCAGAAAAACCAGCAAACACACAGGCTGTTTTACAAGCTGATATTCATTTCCGCACCCGGATCCGGATACTTCTGGTTGGATCCTGACTTATAAGGCCAAACTTGTGTGGAATTTGTGTGCAAAGGACCCAAAAAAAATATTGAAACTGGTTTTGGAGAATAGCAAAGTCTTTTTCTTGGGCAAGTGGATTCAATGTCATGTTTACAAACTTAAGTATACTTTCACCTGGTTTCTGTAGCATTTTACTCAGAAAACACTTATGTGTTCCTATTGTGTCTCCATGTGAATCCAATTAGCATTTGCCAACCGAAAAACAAAATGTTACATGCCAAAATTCATTCCAAACTCTCATTCATAGTTAATATCCAGAAAACACTAACAAACACACATGCTGTTTTAAAAGCTGATATTCAGTTAGCCACACAACACTGGATATTTCTGGTTTGTTCCAGACCTATCTGGACAAACTCATGTGGAATTCATGTGCAAAGGACCCAGAAATGCAGAGTCAAACTCGTTTTGGTGAAAAGCAATGTCTTTTTCTTGGGCAAGTGGATTCAATGTCATGTTTACAAACACAAGTATACTTTTTCTTCTGGTTTCTGTAGCATTCTCCTCAGAAAACTCCAATGTGTACTTGTTGTGTCTCCATGTGGAACCAATTAGTGTGTGCCAACAAAAAAGGAAAGTGTTACCTGCCCGATTTCATTCCAAACTCTAAAGTTCATAGATAAAAATCAGAAAACCGAAACAAACACGAGATTGTAGCAAGAGCTGGGATTGAGTTAGGCAGAAGAGAACTGGATATTTCTGGTTAGGTCCAGACCTATCTGGACAAATTCATGTGGAAATCATATGCAAAGGACCCAGAAAAGAAGATTGACACTGGTTTTTGAGAAAAGCAATGTCTTTTTCTTGGGCAAGTGGATTCAATGTCATTTCTACAGTCGCAAATATCATTTTAAACCTGGGTTCTCTAGCATTCTACTCAGAAAACTTGAATGTGTACCTGTTGTGTCTCCATGTGGAACCAATTAGCGTTTGCCAACAAAACAACAAAATGTAACATGATAAAATTCATTCCAAACTCTCAAGTTCATAGTTAATATCCAGAAAACACTAGCAAACACACAGGCTGTTTTACAAGCTGATATTCATTTAGGCACACAGAACCGGATAGTTCTGGTTGGATCCTGACCTATAAGGATAAACTCGTGTGGAATTTGTGTGCAAAGGACCCAAAAAAAATATTGAAACTGGTTTTGGAGAAAAGCCAAATCTTTTTCATGGGCAAGTGGTTTCAATGTCATCTTTACAAACACAAGTATACTTTTTCACCTGGTTTCTGTAGTATTCTACTCAGAAAACTAGAATGTGTACCAGTTGTGTTTCCATGTGAATCCAAAAGCATTTGCCAACAGAAGAACAAAATGTTACATGCCAACATTCATTCCAAACTCTCAAGTTCATAGTTAATATCCAGAAAACACTAACAATCACACAGGCTGTTTTAAAAGCTGATATTCAGGTAGCCACACAGAACCGGATAATTCTGGTTTGCTCCAGACCTATCTGGACAAACACATGTGAAATTCATGTGCAAAGGATCCAGAAAAAATATTGAGGCTGGTTTTGGAGAAAAGCAAAGTCTTTTTCTTGGGCAAGTGGATTCAATGTCATGTTTACACACACAAGTATAATTTTTCTTCTGGTTTCTGTAGCATTCTACTCAGAAAACTCGAATGTGTACCTGTTGTGTCTCAATGTGGAACCAATTAGCGTTTGCTAACAAAACAACAAAATGTAACAGGATAAAATTCATTCAAAACTCTAAAGTTCATACATAATATCAAGAAAACACTAACAAACTCACAGGCTGTTTTACAAGCTGATATTCATTTAGGCACACAGAACCGGATAGTTCTGGTTGGATCCAGACCTATCAGGCCAAACTTGTGTGGAATTCGTGCGCAAAGGCCCGAGAAAAAATTTTGAAACTGGTTTTGGAGAAAAGCAAAGTCTTTTTTTGGGCAAGTGGATTCAATGTCATGTTTACAAACACAAGTATACTTTTTCACCTGGTTTCTGTAGCATTCTACTCAGAAAACTCGAATGTGTACCTGTTGTGTCTCCATGTGAATCCAAGTAGCATTTGCCAACAGAAAAACAAAATGTTACATGCCAAAATTCATTCCAAACTCTCAAGTTCATAGTTAATATCCAGAAAACACTAACAATCACACAGGCTGTTTTAAAAGTTGATATTCATTTAGCCACACAGAACCGGATAATTCTGGTTTGCTCCAGACCTATCTGGACAAACACATGTGAAATTCATGTGCAAAGGACCCAGAAAAAATATTGAGGCTGGTTTTTGAGAAAAGCAAAGTCTTTTTCTTGGGCAAGTGGATTCAATGTCATGTTTACAAACACAAGTATAATTTTTCTTCTGGTTTCTGTAGCATTCTACTCAGAAAACTCGAATGTCTACCTGTTGCGTCTCCATGTGGATCCAATTAGCGTTTAACAACAAAAAAAACAAAATTTAACATGATAAAATTCATTCAAAACTCTAAAGTTCAAACATAATATTCAGATAACACTAACAAACTCACAGGCTGTTATAGAAGCTGATATTCATTTAGGCACACAGACCAGATAGTTGAAGTTGGATCCAGAAAACACTGACAAACACACAGGCTGTTTTAAAAGGTGATATTCATTTAGCCACAAAGAACCGGATAATTCTGGTTTGCTACAGACCTATCTGGAAAAACTCATGTGGAATTCATGTGCAAAGGACCCAGAAATGCAGAGTCAAACACGTTTTGGAGAAAAGCAATGTCTTTTTCTTGGGCAAGTGGATTCAATGTCATGTTTACAAACACAAGTATACTTTTTCTTCTGGTTTCTGTAGCATTCTCCTCAGAAAACTCCAATGTGTACTTGTTGTGTCTCCTTGTGGAACCAATTAGTGTGTGCCAACAAAAAAGGAAAGAGTTACCTGCCCGAATTCATTCCAAACTCTAAAGTTCATAGATAAAAATCAGAAAACCGAAACAAACACGAGATTGTAGCAAGAGCTGGGATTGAGTTAGGCAGAAGAGAACTGGATATTTCTGGTTAGGTCCAGACCTATCTGGACAAATTCATGTGGAAATATAATGCAAAGGACCCAGAAAAGAAGATTGACACTGGTTTTTGAGAGAAGCAATGTCTTTTTCTTGGGCAAGTGGATTCAATGTAATTTCTACAGTCGCAAATATCATTTTTAACCTGGTTTCTCTAGCATTCTACTCAGAAAACTCGAATGTGTACCTGTTGTGTCTCCATGTGGAACCAATAAGCGTTTGCCAACAAAACAACAAAATGTAACATGATAAAATATATTCAAAACTCAAAAGTTCATACATAATATCCAGAAAACACTAGCAAACTCACAGGCTGTTTTACAAGCTGATATTCATTTAGGCACACAGAACCGGATAGTTCTGGTTGGATCCAGACCTATCAGGCCAAACTTGTGTGGAATTTGTGGGCAAAGGCCTGAGAAAAATTTTGAAACTGGTTTTGGAGAAAAGCAAAGTCTTTTTTTGGGCAAGTGGATTCAATGTCATGTTTACAAACACAAGTATAATTTTTCACCTGGTTTCTGTAGCATTCTACTCAGAAAACTCGAATGTGTACCTGTTGTGTCTCCATGTGAATCCAGTTAGCGTTTGCCAACAGAAAGGCAAAATGTTACATGCCAAAAATTCATTCCAAACTCTCAAGTTCATAGATAATATCCAGAAAACACTAGCAAACACACAGGCTGTTTTACAAGCTGATATTCATTTAGGCACACAGAACTGGATAGTTCTGGTTGGATCCAGACCTATAAGGATAAACTCATGTGGAATTTGTGTGCAAAGGACCCAAAAAAAATATTGAAACTGGTTTTGGAGAAAATAAAACCTTTTTCTTGGGCAAGTGGTTTCAATGTCTTCTTTACAAACACAAGTATACTTTTTCACCTGGTTTCTGTAGCATTCTATTCAGAAAACTAGAATGTGTACCAGTTGTGTTTCCATGTGAATCCAAAAGCATTTGCCAAGAGAAAAACAAAATGTTACATGCCAAAATTCATTCCAAACTCTCAAGTTCATAGTTAATATCCAGAAAACACTAATATCACACAGGCTGTTTTAAAAGGTGATATTCAGTTAGCCACACAGAACCGGATAATTCTGGTTTGCTCCAGACCTATCTGGACAAACACATGTGAAATTCATGTGCAAAGGACCCAGAAAAAATATTGAGGCTGGTTTTGGAGAAAAGCAAAGTCTTTTTCTTGGGCAAGTGGATTCAATGTCATGTTGAGAAACACAAGTATACTTTTTCACCTGGTTTCTGTAGCATTCTACTCAGAAAACTCGAATGTGTACCTGTTGTGTCTCCATGTGGATCCAATTAGCGTTTAACAACAAAAAAACAAAATGTAACATGATAAAATTCATTCAAAACTCTAAAGTTCATACATAATATTCAGATAACACTAACAACCTCACAGGCTGTTATACAAGCTGATATTCATTTAGGCACACAGACCAGATAGTTCAAGTTGGATCCAGAAAACACTGACAAACACACAGGCTGTTTTACAAGCTGATATTCAGTTAGCCACAAAGAACCGGATAATTCTGGTTTGCTACAGACCTATCTGGACAAACTCATGTGGAATTCATGTGCAAAGGACCCAGAAATGCAGAGTCAAACTCGTTTTGGAGAAAAGCAATGTCTTTTTCTTGGGCAAGTGGATTCAATGTCATGTTTACAAACACAAGTATACTTTTTCTTCTGGTTTCTGTAGCATTCTCCTCAGAAAACTCCAATGTGTACTTGTTGTGTCTCCATGTGGAACCAATTAGTGTGTGCCAACAAAAAAGGAAAGTGTTACCTGCCCGAATTCATTCCAAACTCTAAAGTTCATAGATAAAAATCAGAAACCGAAACAAACACGAGATTGTAGCAAGAGCTGGGATTGAGTTAGGCAGAAGAGAACTGGATATTTCTGGTTAGGTCCAGACCTATCTGGACAAATTCATGTGGAAATCATATGCAAAGGACCCAGAAAAGAAGATTGACACTGGTTTTTGAGAAAAGCAATGTCTTTTTCTTGGGCAAGTGGATTCAATGTAATTTCTACAGTCGCAAATATCATTTTTAACCTGGTTTCTCTAGCATTCTACTCAGAAAACTCGAATGTGTACCTGTTGTGTCTCCATGTGGAACCAATTAGGTTTGCCAACAAAACAACAAAATGTAACATGATAAAATTTATTCAAAACTCGAAAGTTCATACATAATATCCAGAAAACACTAGCAAACTCACAGGCTGTTTTACAAGCTGATATTCATTTAGGCACAAAGAACTGGATAGTTCTGGTTGGATCCAGACCTATCAGGCCAAACTTGTGTGGAATTCGTGTGGAAAGGACCGAGAAAATTTTTGAAACTGGTTTTGGAGAAAAGCAAAGTCTTTTTTTGGGCAAGTGGATTCAATGTCATGTTTACAAACACAAGTATACTTTTTCACCTGGTTTCTGTAGCATTCTACTCAGAAAACTCTTATGTGTACCTGTTGTTCTCCATGTGAATCCAGTTAGCATTTGCCAACAGAAAAACAAAATGTTACATGCCAAAAATTCATTCCAAACTCTCAAGTTCATAGTTAATATCCAGAAAACACTAGCAAACACACAGGCTGTTTTACAAGCTGATATTCATTTAGGCACACATAACCGGATAGTTCTCGTTGGATCCAGACCTATAAGGATAAACTCGTGTGGAATTTGTGTGCAAAGGACCCAAAAAAAATATTGAAACTGGTTTTGGAGAAAAGCAAAATCTTTTTTTTGGGCAAGTGGTTTCAATGTCATCTTTACGAACACAAGTATACTTTTTCACCTGGTTTCTGTAGCATTCTATTCAGAAAACTAGAATGTGTACCAGTTGTGTTTCCATGTGAATCCAAAAGCATTTGCCAAGAGAAAAACAAAATGTTACATGCCAAAATTCATTCCAAACTCTCAAGTTCATAGTTAATATCCAGAAAACACTAATATCACACAGGCTGTTTTAAAAGGTGATATTCAGTTAGCCACACAGAACCGGATAATTCTGGTTTGCTCCAGACCTATCTGGACAAACACATGTGAAATTCATGTGCAAAGGACCCAGAAAAAATATTGAGGCTGGTTTTGGAGAAAAGCAAAGTCTTTTTCTTGGGCAAGTGGATTCAATGTCATGTTTACAAACACAAGTATACTTTTTCTTCTGGTTTCTGTAGCATTCTACTCAGAAAACTCGAATGTGTACCTGTTGTGTCTCCATGTGGATCCAATTAGCGTTTAACAACAAAAAAACAAAATGTAACATGATAAAATTCATTCAAAACTCTAAAGTTCATACATAATATTCAGATAACACTAACAACCTCACAGGCTGTTATACAAGCTGATATTCATTTAGGCACACAGACCAGATAGTTCAAGTTGGATCCAGAAAACAATGACAAACACACAGGCTGTTTTACAAGCTGATATTCAGTTAGCCACAAAGAACCGGATAATTCTGGTTTGCTACAGACCTATCTGGACAAACTCATGTGGAATTCATGTGCAAAGGACCCAGAAATGCAGAGTCAAACTCGTTTTGGAGAAAAGCAATGTCTTTTTCTTGGGCAAGTGGATTCAATGTCATGTTTACAAACACAAGTATACTTTTTCTTCTGGTTTCTGTAGCATTCTCCTCAGAAAACTCCAATGTGTACTTGTTGTGTCTCCATGTGGAACCAATTAGTGTGTGCCAACAAAAAAGGAAAGTGTTACCTGCCCGAATTCATTCCAAACTCTAAAGTTCATAGCTAAAAATCAGAAAACAGAAACAAACACGAGATTGTAGCAATAGCTGGGATTGAGTTAGGCAGAAGAAAACTGGATATTTCTGTTAGGTCCAGACCTATCTGGACAAATTCATGTGGAAATCATATGCAAAGGACCCAGAAAAGAAGATTGACACTGGTTTTTGAGAAAAGCAATGTCTTTTTCTTGGGCAAGTGGATTCAATGTAATTTCTACAGTCGCAAATATCATTTTTAACCTGGTTTCTCTAGCATTCTACTCAGAAAACTCGAATGTGTACCTGTTGTGTCTCCATGTGGAACCAATTAGGTTTGCCAACAAAACAACAAAATGTAACATGATAAAATTTATTCAAAACTCGAAAGTTCATACATAATATCCAGAAAACACTAGCAAACTCACAGGCTGTTTTACAAGCTGATATTCATTTAGGCACAAAGAACTGGATAGTTCTGGTTGGATCCAGACCTATCAGGCCAAACTTGTGTGGAATTCGTGTGGAAAGGACCGAGAAAATTTTTGAAACTGGTTTTGGAGAAAAGCAAAGTCTTTTTTTGGGCAAGTGGATTCAATGTCATGTTTACAAACACAAGTATACTTTTTCACCTGGTTTCTGTAGCATTCTACTCAGAAAACTCTTATGTGTACCTGTTGTTCTCCATGTGAATCCAGTTAGCATTTGCCAACAGAAAAACAAAATGTTACATGCCAAAAATTCATTCCAAACTCTCAAGTTCATAGTTAATATCCAGAAAACACTAGCAAACACACAGGCTGTTTTACAAGCTGATATTCATTTAGGCACACAGAACCGGATAGTTCTGGTTGGATCCAGACCTATAAGGATAAACTCGTGTGGAATTTGTGTGCAAAGGACCCAAAAAAAAATATTGAAACTGGTTTTGGAGAAAAGCAAAACCTTTTTCTTGGGCAAGTGGTTTCAATGTCTTCTTTACAAACACAAGTATACTTTTTCACCTGGTTTCTGTAGCATTCTATTCAGAAAACTAGAATGTGTACCAGTTGTGTTTCCATGTGAATCCAAAAGCATTTGCCAAGAGAAAAACAAAATGTTACATGCCAAAATTCATTCCAAACTCTCAAGTTCATAGTTAATATCCAGAAAACACTAACAATCACACAGGCTGTTTTAAAAGGTGATATTCATTTAGCCACACAGAAACGGATAATTCTGGTTTGCTCCAGACCTATCTGGACAAACACATGTGAAATTCATGTGCAAAGGATCCAGAAAAAATATTGAGGCTGGTTTTGGAGAAAAGCAAAGTCTTTTTCTTGGGCAAGTGGAATCAATGTCATGTTTACACACACAAGTATAATTTTTCTTCTGGTTTCTGTAGCATTCTACTCAGAAAACTCGAATGTGTACCTGTTGTGTCTCCATGTGGAACCAATTAGGTTTGCCAACAAAACAACAAAATGTAACATGATAAAATTCATTCAAAACTCGAAAGTTCATACATAATATCCAGAAAACACTAACAAACTCACAGGCTGTTTTACAAGCTGATATTCATTTAGGCACACAGAACTGGATAGTTCTGTTTGGATCCAGACCTATAAGGCCAAACGAGGGTGGAATTAGTGTGCAAAGGACCCAGAAAAAAATATTGAAACTGGTTTTGGCGAAAAGCAAAGTCTTTTTCTTGGGCAAGTGGATTCAATGTCATGTTTACAAACACAAGTATACTTTTTCTCCTGGTTTCTGTAGCATTCTACTCAGAAAACTCGAATGTGTACCTGTTGTGTCTCCATGTGAATCCAGTTAGCATTTGCCAACAAAACAACAAAATGTAACATGATAAAATTCATTCAAAACTCTAAAGTTCATACATAATATTCAGAAAACACTAACAAACTCTCAGGCAGTTTTACAAGCTGATATTCATTTAGGCACAACGACCGGATAGTTCAGGTTGGATCCAGAAATCACTGACAAACACACAGGCTGTTTTAGAAGGTGATATTCATTTAGCCACAAAGAAACGAATAATTCTGGTTTGCTACAGACCTATCTGGAAAAACTCATGTGGAAGTCATGTGCATAGTACACAGAAATGCAGAGTCAAACTGGTTTTGGGAAAAGCAAAGTCTTTTTTTGGGCAAGTGGATTCAATGTCATGTTTACAAACACAAGTATACTTTTTCTTCTGGTTTCTGTAGCATTCTACTCAGAAAACTCGAATGTGTACCTGTTGTGTCTGCATGAGAATCCAATTAGCATTTGCCAACAGAAAAACAAAATGTTACATGCCAAAATTCATTCCAAACTGTCAAGTTCATAGTTAATATCCAGAAAAACTAGCAAACACACAGGCTGTTTTACAAGCTGATATTCATTTAGGCACACAGAACCGGATAGTTCTGGTTGGATCCAGACCTATAAGGATAAACTCGTGTGGAATTTGTGTGCAAAGGACCCAAAAAAAATATTGAAACTGGTTTTGGAGAAAAGCAAAACCTTTTTCTTGGGCAAGTGGTTTCAATGTCTTCTTTACAAACACAAGTATACTTTTTCACCTGGTTTCTGTAGCATTCTATTCAGAAAACTAGAATGTGTACCAGTTGTGTTTCCATGTGAATCCAAAAGCATTTGCCAAGAGAAAAACAAAATGTTACATGCCAAAATTCATTCCAAACTCTCAAGTTCATAGTTAATATCCAGAAAACACTAACAATCACACAGGTGGTTTTAAAAGGTGATATTCATTTAGCCACACAGAACCGGATAATTCTGGTTTGCTCCAGACCTATCTGGACAAACACATGTGAAATTCATGTGCAAAGGATCCAGAAAAAATATTGAGGCTGGTTTTGGAGAAAAGCAAAGTCTTTTTCTTGGGCAAGTGGAATCAATGTCATGTTTACACACACAAGTATAATTTTTCTTCTGGTTTCTGTAGCATTCTACTCAGAAAACTCGAATGTGTACCTGTTGTGTCTCCATGTGGAACCAATTAGGTTTGCCAACAAAACAACAAAATGTAACATGATAAAATTCATTCAAAACTCGAAAGTTCATACATAATATCCAGAAAACACTAACAAACTCACAGGCTGTTTTACAAGCTGATATTCATTTAGGCACACAGAACTGGATAGTTCTGTTTGGATCCAGACCTATAAGGCCAAACGAGGGTGGAATTAGTGTGCAAAGGACCCAGAAAAAAATATTGAAACTGGTTTTGGCGAAAAGCAAAGTCTTTTTCTTGGGCAAGTGGATTCAATGTCATGTTTACAAACACAAGTATACTTTTTCTCCTGGTTTCTGTAGCATTCTACTCAGAAAACTCGAATGTGTACCTGTTGTGTCTCCATGTGAATCCAGTTAGCATTTGCCAACAAAACAACAAAATGTAACATGATAAAATTCATTCAAAACTCTAAAGTTCATACATAATATTCAGAAAACACTAACAAACTCTCAGGCTGTTTTACAAGCTGATATTCATTTAGGCACAACGACCGGATAGTTCAGGTTGGATCCAGAAATCACTGACAAACACACAGGCTGTTTTAGAAGGTGATATTCATTTAGCCACAAAGAAACGAATAATTCTGGTTTGCTACAGACCTATCTGGAAAAACTCATGTGGAAGTCATGTGCATAGTACACAGAAATGCAGAGTCAAACTGGTTTTGGGAAAAGCAAAGTCTTTTTTTGGGCAAGTGGATTCAATGTCATGTTTACAAACACAAGTATACTTTTTCTTCTGGTTTCTGTAGCATTCTACTCAGAAAACTCGAATGTGTACCTGTTGTGTCTGCATGAGAATCCAATTAGCATTTGCCAACAGAAAAACAAAATGTTACATGCCAAAATTCATTCCAAACTGTCAAGTTCATAGTTAATATCCAGAAAAACTAGCAAACACACAGGCTGTTTTACAAGCTGATATTCATTTCGGCACACAGACCCGGATAGTTCTGGTTGGATCCAGACCTATAAGGCCAAACTCGTGTGGAATTTGTGTGCAAAGGACCCAGAAAAAATATTGAAACTGGTTTTGGAGAAAAGCAAAGTCTTTTTCATGGGCAAGTGGATTCAATGTCATGTTTACAAACACAAGTATACTTTTTCTTCTGGTTTCTGTAGCATTCTGCTCAGAAAACTCGAATGTGTACCTGTTGCGTCTCCATATGGATCCAATTAGCGTTTAACAACAAAAAAACAAAATGTAACATGATAAAATTCATTCAAAACTCTAAAGTTCATACATAATATTCAGATAACACTAACAAACTCACAGGCTGTTTTACAAGCTGATATTCATTTAGGCACACAGACCAGATAGTTCAAGTTGGATCCAGAAAACACTGACAAACACACAGGCTGTTTTAAAAGGTGATATTCATTTAGCCACAAAGAACCGGATAATTCTGGTTTGCTCCAGACCTATCTGGACAAACTCATGTGGAATTCATGTGCAAAGTACCCAGAAATGCAGAGTCAAACCGGTTTTGGAGAAAAGCAAAGTTTTTCTTGGGCAAGTGGATTCTATGTCATGTTTACAAACACAAGTATACTTTTTCACCTGGTTTCTGTAGCATTCTACCCAGAAAAAACTTATGTGTTCCTATTGTGTCTCCATGTGAATCCAGTTAGCATTTGCCAACAGAAATACAAAATGTTACATGCCAAAATTCATTCCAAACTCTCAAGTTCATAGTTAATATCCAGAAAACACTAACAAACACAGGCTGTTTTAAAAGCTGATATTCAGTTAGCCACACAGAACCGGATAATTCTGGTTTGCTCCAGACCTATCTGGACAAACACATGTGAAATTCATGTGCAAAGGATCCAGAAAAAATATTGAGGCTGGTTTTGGAGAAAAGCAAAGACTTTTTCTTGGGCAAGTGGATTCAATGTCATGTTTACACACACAAGTATAATTTTTCTTCTGGTTTCTGTAGCATTCTACTCAGAAAACTCGAATGTGTACCTGTTGTGTCTCCATGTGGAACCAATTAGTGTTTGCTAACAAAACAACAAAATGTAACATGATAAAATTCATTCAAAACTCTAAAGTTCATACATAATATCAAGAAAACCCTAACAAACTCACAGGCTGTTTTACAAGCTGATATTCATTTAGGCACACTGAACTGGATAGTTCTGGTTGGATCCAGACCTATCAAGCCAAACTTGTGTGGAATTCGTGGGCGAAGGCCTGAGAAAAATTTTGAAACTGTTTTTGGAGAAAAGCAAAGTCTTTTTTTGGGCAAGTGGATTCAATTTCATGTTTACAAACACAAGTATACTTTTTCACCTGGTTTCTGTACCATTCTACTCAGAAAACACTTATGTGTACCTGTTGTGTCTCCATGTGAATCCAAGTAGCATTTGCCAACAGAAAAACAAAATGTTACATGCCAAAATTAATTCCAAACTGTCAAGTTCATAGTTAATATCCAGAAAAACTAGCAAACACACAGGCTGTTTTACAAGCTGATATTCATTTCGGCACACAGATCCGGATAGTTCTGGTTGGATCCTGACTTATAAGGCCAAACTCGTGTGGAATTTGTGTGCAAAGGACCCAGAAAAAAATATTGAAACTGGTTTTGGAGAAAAGCAATGTCTTTTTCTTGGGCAAGTGGATTCAATGTCATGTTGAGAAACACAAGTATACTTTTTCACCTGGTTTCTGTAGCATTCTACTCAGAAAACACTTACGTGTACCTGATGTGTCTCCATGTGAATCCAAGTAGCATTTCCCAACAGAAAAACAAAATGTTACATGTCAAAATTCATTCCAAACTCTCAAGTTCATAGTTATTATCAAGAAAACACTAACAATCACACAGGCTGTTTTAAAAGCTGATATTCAGTTAGCCACACAGAACCGGATAATTCTGGTTTGCTCCAGACCTATCTGGACAAACACATGTGAAATTCATGTGCAAAGGACCCAGAAAAAATATTGAAACTGGTTTTGGAGAAAAGCAAAGTCTTTTTCTTGGGCAAGTGGATTCAATGTCATGTTTACAAACACAAGTATACTTTTTCACCTGGTTTCTGTAGCATTCTGCTCAGAAAACTCGAATGTGTACCTGTTGCGTCTCCATATGGATCCAATTAGCGTTTAACAAAAAAAAAACAAAATGTAACATGATAAAATTCATTCAAAACTCTAAAGTTCATACATAATATCAAGAAAACACTAACAAACTCACAGGCTGTTTTACAAGCTGATATTCATTTAGGCACACAGACCAGATAGTTCAAGTTGGATCCAGAAAACAGTGACAAACACACAGGCTGTTTTAAATGGTGATATTCAGTTAGCCACAAAGAACCGGATAATTCTGGTTTGCTCCAGACCTATCCTGACAAACTCATGTGGAATTCATGTGCAAAGTACCCAGAAATGCAGAGTCAAACCGGTTTTGGAGAAAAGCAAAGTTTTTCTTGGGCAAGTGGATTCAATGTCATGTTTACAAACACAAGTATACTTTTTCTCCTGGTTTCTGTAGCATTCTACTCAGAAAACTCGAATGTGTACCTGTTGTGTCTCCATGTGAATCCAGTTAGCATTTGCC
Source organism: Sylvilagus floridanus (assembly GCA_949820135.1). Classification (NCBI taxonomy): domain Eukaryota; kingdom Metazoa; phylum Chordata; class Mammalia; order Lagomorpha; family Leporidae; genus Sylvilagus; species Sylvilagus floridanus. Next base: position 157,184,012 of record OX463227.1, on the reverse strand, counting down.
AACAAAACAACAAAATGTAACATGATAAAATTCATTCAAAACTCTAAAGTTCATACATAATATTCAGAAAACACTAACAAACTCTCAGGCTGTTTTACAAGCTGATATTCATTTAGGCACAACGACCGGATAGTTCAGGTTGGATCCAGAAATCACTGACAAACACACAGGCTGTTTTAGAAGGTGATATTCATTTAGCCACAAAGAAACGAATAATTCTGGTTTGCTACAGACCTATCTGGAAAAACTCATGTGGAAGTCATGTGCATAGTACACAGAAATGCAGAGTCAAACTGGTTTTGGGAAAAGCAAAGTCTTTTTTTGGGCAAGTGGATTCAATGTCATGTTTACAAACACAAGTATACTTTTTCTTCTGGTTTCTGTAGCATTCTACTCAGAAAACTCGAATGTGTACCTGTTGTGTCTGCATGAGAATCCAATTAGCATTTGCCAACAGAAAAACAAAATGTTACATGCCAAAATTCATTCCAAACTGTCAAGTTCATAGTTAATATCCAGAAAAACTAGCAAACACACAGGCTGTTTTACAAGCTGATATTCATTTAGGCACACAGAACCGGATAGTTCTGGTTGGATCCAGACCTATAAGGATAAACTCGTGTGGAATTTGTGTGCAAAGGACCCAAAAAAAATATTGAAACTGGTTTTGGAGAAAAGCAAAACCTTTTTCTTGGGCAAGTGGTTTCAATGTCTTCTTTACAAACACAAGTATACTTTTTCACCTGGTTTCTGTAGCATTCTATTCAGAAAACTAGAATGTGCACCAGTTGTGTTTCCATGTGAATCCAAAAGCATTTGCCAAGAGAAAAACAAAATGTTACATGCCAAAATTCATTCCAAACTCTCAAGTTCATAGTTAATATCCAGAAAACACTAACAATCACACAGGCTGTTTTAAAAGGTGATATTCATTTAGCCACACAGAACCGGATAATTCTGGTTTGCTCCAGACCTATCTGGACAAACACATGTGAAATTCATGTGCAAAGGATCCAGAAAAAATATTGAGGCTGGTTTTGGAGAAAAGCAAAGTCTTTTTCTTGGGCAAGTGGATTCAATGTCATGTTTACACACACAAGTATAATTTTTCTTCTGGTTTCTGTAGCATTCTACTCAGAAAACTCGAATGTGTACCTGTTGTGTCTCCATATGGAACCAATTAGGTTTGCCAACAAAACAACAAAATGTAACATGATAAAATTCATTCAAAACTCGAAAGTTCATACATAATATCCAGAAAACACTAACAAACTCACAGGCTGTTTTACAAGCTGATATTCATTTAGGCACACAGAACTGGATAGTTCTGTTTGGATCCAGACCTATAAGGCCAAACGAGGGTGGAATTAGTGTGCAAAGGACCCAGAAAAAAATATTGAAACTGGTTTTGGCGAAAAGCAAAGTCTTTTTCTTGGGCAAGTGGATTCAATGTCATGTTTACAAACACAAGTATACTTTTTCTCCTGGTTTCTGTAGCATTCTACTCAGAAAACTCGAATGTGTACCTGTTGTGTCTCCATGTGAATCCAGTTAGCATTTGCCAACAAAACAACAAAATGTAACATGATAAAATTCATTCAAAACTCTAAAGTTCATACATAATATTCAGAAAACACTAACAAACTCTCAGGCTGTTTTACAAGCTGATATTCATTTAGGCACAACGACCGGATAGTTCAGGTTGGATCCAGAAATCACTGACAAACACACAGGCTGTTTTAGAAGGTGATATTCATTTAGCCACAAAGAAACGAATAATTCTGGTTTGCTACAGACCTATCTGGAAAAACTCATGTGGAAGTCATGTGCATAGTACACAGAAATGCAGAGTCAAACTGGTTTTGGGAAAAGCAAAGTCTTTTTTTGGGCAAGTGGATTCAATGTCATGTTTACAAACACAAGTATACTTTTTCTTCTGGTTTCTGTAGCATTCTACTCAGAAAACTCGAATGTGTACCTGTTGTGTCTCCATGAGAATCCAATTAGCATTTGCCAACAGAAAAACAAAATGTTACATGACAAAATTCATTCCAAACTGTCAAGTTCATAGTTAATATCCAGAAAAACTAGCAAACACACAGGCTGTTTTACAAGCTGATATTCATTTCGGCACACAGACCCGGATAGTTCTGGTTGGATCCAGACCTATAAGGCCAAACTCGTGTGGAATTTGTGTGCAAAGGACCCAGAAAAAATATTGAAACTGGTTTTGGAGAAAAGCAAAGTCTTTTTCATGGGCAAGTGGATTCAATGTCATGTTTACAAACACAAGTATACTTTTTCTTCTGGTTTCTGTAGCATTCTGCTCAGAAAACTCGAATGTGTACCTGTTGCGTCTCCATATGGATCCAATTAGCGTTTAACAACAAAAAAACAAAATGTAACATGATAAAATTCATTCAAAACTCTAAAGTTCATACATAATATTCAGATAACACTAACAAACTCACAGGCTGTTTTACAAGCTGATATTCATTTAGGCACACAGACCAGATAGTTCAAGTTGGATCCAGAAAACACTGACAAACACACAGGCTGTTTTAAAAGGTGATATTCATTTAGCCACAAAGAACCGGATAATTCTGGTTTGCTCCAGACCTATCTGGACAAACTCATGTGGAATTCATGTGCAAAGTACCCAGAAATGCAGAGTCAAACCGGTTTTGGAGAAAAGCAAAGTTTTTCTTGGGCAAGTGGATTCTATGTCATGTTTACAAACACAAGTATACTTTTTCACCTGGTTTCTGTAGCATTCTACCCAGAAAACACTTATGTGTTCCTATTGTGTCTCCATGTGAATCCAATTAGCATTTGCCAACAGAAATACAAAATGTTACATGCCAAAATTCATTCCAAACTCTCAAGTTCATAGTTAATATCCAGAAAACACTAAAAAACACAGGCTGTTTTAAAAGCTGATATTCAGTTAGCCACACAGAACCGGATAATTCTGGTTTGTTCCAGACCTATCTGGACAAACTCATGTGGAATTCATGTGCAAAGGACCCAGAAATGCAGAGTCAAACTGGTTTTGGAGAAAAGCAAAGTCTTTTTCTTGGGCAAGTGGATTCAATGTCATGTTTACAAACACAAGTATACTTTTTCTTCTGGTTTCTGTTGCATTCTACCCAGAAAACTCCAATGTGTACTTGTTGTGTCTCCATGTGGAACCAATTAGTGCGTGCAAACAAAACAGCAAAGTGTTACGTGCCCGAATTCATTCCAAACTCTAAAGTTCATAGCTAAAAATCAGAAAACAGAAACAAACACGAGACTGTAGCAAGAGCTGGGATTGAGTTAGGCTGAAGAGAACTGGATATTTCTGGTTAGGTCCAGACCTATCTGGACAAATTCATGTGGAATTCATATGCAAAGGACCCAGAAAAGAAGATTGACACTGGTTTTTGAGAAAAGCAATGTCTTTTTCTTGGGCTAGTGGATTCAATGTCATTTCTACAGTCGCAAATATCATTTTTAACCTGGTTTCTCTAGCATTCTACACAGAAAACTCGAATGTGTACCTGTTGTGTCTCCATGTGGAACCAATTAGGTTTGCCAACAAAACAACAAAATGTAACATGATAAAATTCATTCAAAACTCGAAAGTTCATACATAATATCCATAAAACACTAACAAACTCACAGGCTGTTTTACAAGCTGATATTCATTTAGGCACACAGAACTGGATAATTCTGGTTGGATCCAACCTATAAGGCCAAACGAGTGTGGAATTAGTGTGCAAAGGACCCAGAAAAAATATTAAAACTGGTTTTGGAGAAAAGCAAAGTCTTTTTCTTGGGCAAGTGGATTCAATGTCATGTTTACAAACACAAGTATACTTTTTCTCCTGGTTTCTGTAGCATTCTACTCAGAAAACTCGAATGTGTACCTGTTGTGTCTCCATGTGAATCCAGTTAGCATTTGCCAACAAAACAACAAAATGTAACATGATAAAATTCATTCAAAACTCTAAAGTTCATACATAATATTCAGAAAACACTAACAAACTCTCAGGCTGTTTTACAAGCTGATATTCATTTAGGCACAACGACCGGATAGTTCAGGTTGGATCCAGAAATCACTGACAAACACACAGGCTGTTTTAGAAGGTGATATTCATTTAGCCACAAAGAAACGAATAATTCTGGTTTGCTACAGACCTATCTGGAAAAACTCATGTGGAAGTCATGTGCAAAGTACACAGAAATGCAGAGTCAAACTGGTTTTGGGAAAAGCAAAGTCTTTTTTTGGGCAAGTGGATTCAATGTCACGTTTACAAACACAAGTATACTTTTTCTTCTGGTTTCTGTAGCATTCTACTCAGAAAACTCTTATGTGTACCTGTTGTGCTCCATGTGAATCCAATTAGCATTTGCCAACAGAAAAACAAAATGTTACATGCCAAAATTCATTCCAAACTCTCAAGTTCATAGTTAATATCCAGAAAACACTAATATCACACAGGCTGTTTTACAAGCGGATATTCATTTCGGCACACAGACCCGGATAGTTCTGGTTGGATCCAGACCTATAAGGCCAAACTCGTGTGGAATTTGTGTGCAAAGGACCCAGAAAAAATATTGAAACTGGTTTTGGAGAAAAGCAAAGTCTTTTTCTTGGGCAAGTGGATTCAATGTCATGTTTACAAACACAAGTATACTTTTTCTTCTGGTTTCTGTAGCATTCTGCTCAGAAAACTCGAATGTGTACCTGTTGCGTCTCCATATGGATCCAATTAGCGTTTAACAACAAAAAAACAAAATGTAACATGATAAAATTCATTCAAAACTCTAAAGTTCATACATAATATTCAGATAACACTAACAAACTCACAGGCTGTTTTACAAGCTGATATTCATTTAGGCACACAGACCAGATAGTTCAAGTTGGATCCAGAAAACACTGACAAACACACAGGCTGTTTTAGAAGGTGATATTCAGTTAGCCACAAAGAACCGGATAATTCTGGTTTGCTCCAGACCTATCTGGACAAACTCATGTGGAATTCATGTGCAAAGTACCCAGAAATGCAGAGTCAAACTGGTTTTGGGAAAAGCAAAGTCTTTTTTTGGGCAAGTGGATTCAATGTCATGTTTACAAACACAAGTATACTTTTTCTCCTGGTTTCTGTAGCATTCTACTCAGAAAACTCGAATGTGTACCTGTTGTGTCTCCATGTGAATCCAGTTAGCATTTGCCAACAAAACAACAAAATGTAACATGATAAAATTCATTCAAAACTCTAAAGTTCATACATAATATTCAGAAAACACTAACAAACTCTCAGGCTGTTTTACAAGCTGATATTCATTTAGGCACAACGACCGGATAGTTCAGGTTGGATCCAGAAATCACTGACAAACACACAGGCTGTTTTAGAAGGTGATATTCATTTAGCCACAAAGAAACGAATAATTCTGGTTTGCTACAGACCTATCTGGAAAAACTCATGTGGAATTCATGTGCATAGTACACAGAAATGCAGAGTCAAACTGGTTTTGGGAAAAGCAAAGTCTTTTTTTGGGCAAGTGGATTCAATGTCATGTTTACAAACACAAGTATACTTTTTCTTCTGGTTTCTGTAGCATTCTACTCAGAAAACTCGAATGTGTACCTGTTGTGTCTCCATGAGAATCCAATTAGCATTTGCCAACAGAAAAACAAAATGTTACATGACAAAATTCATTCCAAACTGTCAAGTTCATAGTTAATATCCAGAAAAACTAGCAAACACACAGGCTGTTTTACAAGCTGATATTCATTTCGGCACACAGACCCGGATAGTTCTGGTTGGATCCAGACCTATAAGGCCAAACTCGTGTGGAATTTGTGTGCAAAGGACCCAGAAAAAATATTGAAACTGGTTTTGGAGAAAAGCAAAGTCTTTTTCATGGGCAAGTGGATTCAATGTCATGTTTACAAACACAAGTATACTTTTTCTTCTGGTTTCTGTAGCATTCTGCTCAGAAAACTCGAATGTGTACCTGTTGCGTCTCCATATGGATCCAATTAGCGTTTAACAACAAAAAAACAAAATGTAACATGATAAAATTCATTCAAAACTCTAAAGTTCATACATAATATTCAGATAACACTAACAAACTCACAGGCTGTTTTACAAGCTGATATTCATTTAGGCACACAGACCAGATAGTTCAAGTTGGATCCAGAAAACACTGACAAACACACAGGCTGTTTTAAAAGGTGATATTCAGTTAGCCACAAAGAACCGGATAATTCTGGTTTGCTCCAGACCTATCTGGACAAACTCATGTGGAATTCATGTGCAAAGTACCCAGAAATGCAGAGTCAAACCGGTTTTGGAGAAAAGCAAAGTTTTTCTTGGGCAAGTGGATTCAATGTCGTGTTTACAAACACAAGTATACTTTTTCACCTGGTTTCTGTAGCATTCTACCCAGAAAACACTTATGTGTTCCTATTGTGTCTCCATGTGAATCCAATTAGCATTTGCCAACAGAAATACAAAATGTTACATGCCAAAATTCATTCCAAACTCTCAAGTTCATAGTTAATATCCAGAAAACACTAAAAAACACAGGCTGTTTTAAAAGCTGATATTCAGTTAGCCACACAGAACCGGATAATTCTGGTTTGTTCCAGACCTATCTGGACAAACTCATGTGGAATTCATGTGCAAAGGACCCAGAAATGCAGAGTCAAACTGGTTTTGGAGAAAAGCAAAGTCTTTTTCTTGGGCAAGTGGATTCAATGTCATGTTTACAAACACAAGTATACTTTTTCTTCTGGTTTCTGTTGCATTCTACCCAGAAAACTCCAATGTGTACTTGTTGTGTCTCCATGTGGAACCAATTAGTGCGTGCAAACAAAACAGCAAAGTGTTACGTGCCCGAATTCATTCCAAACTCTAAAGTTCATAGCTAAAAATCAGAAAACAGAAACAAACACGAGACTGTAGCAAGAGCTGGGATTGAGTTAGGCTGAAGAGAACTGGATATTTCTGGTTAGGTCCAGACCTATCTGGACAAATTCATGTGGAATTCATATGCAAAGGACCCAGAAAAGAAGATTGACACTGGTTTTTGAGAAAAGCAATGTCTTTTTCTTGGGCTAGTGGATTCAATGTCATTTCTACAGTCGCAAATATCATTTTTAACCTGGTTTCTCTAGCATTCTACACAGAAAACTCGAATGTGTACCTGTTGTGTCTCCATGTGGAACCAATTAGGTTTGCCAACAAAACAACAAAATGTAACATGATAAAATTCATTCAAAACTCGAAAGTTCATACATAATATCCATAAAACACTAACAAACTCACAGGCTGTTTTACAAGCTGATATTCATTTAGGCACACAGAACTGGATAATTCTGGTTGGATCCAGACCTATAAGGCCAAACGAGTGTGGAATTAGTGTGCAAAGGACCCAGAAAAAAATATTAAAACTGGTTTTGGAGAAAAGCAAAGTCTTTTTCTTGGGCAAGTGGATTCAATGTCATGTTTACAAACACAAGTATACTTTTTCTCCTGGTTTCTGTAGCATTCTACTCAGAAAACTCGAATGTGTACCTGTTGTGTCTCCATGTGAATCCAGTTAGCATTTGCCAACAAAACAACAAAATGTAACATGATAAAATTCATTCAAAACTCTAAAGTTCATACATAATATTCAGAAAACACTAACAAACTCTCAGGCTGTTTTACAAGCTGATATTCATTTAGGCACAACGACCGGATAGTTCAGGTTGGATCCAGAAATCACTGACAAACACACAGGCTGTTTTAGAAGGTGATATTCATTTAGCCACAAAGAAACGAATAATTCTGGTTTGCTACAGACCTATCTGGAAAAACTCATGTGGAAGTCATGTGCAAAGTACACAGAAATGCAGAGTCAAACTGGTTTTGGGAAAAGCAAAGTCTTTTTTTGGGCAAGTGGATTCAATGTCACGTTTACAAACACAAGTATACTTTTTCTTCTGGTTTCTGTAGCATTCTACTCAGAAAACTCTTATGTGTACCTGTTGTGCTCCATGTGAATCCAATTAGCATTTGCCAACAGAAAAACAAAATGTTACATGCCAAAATTCATTCCAAACTGTCAAGTTCATAGTTAATATCCAGAAAAACTAGCAAACACACAGGCTGTTTTACAAGCTGATATTCATTTCGGCACACAGACCCGGATAGTTCTGGTTGGATCCAGACCTATAAGGCCAAACTCGTGTGGAATTTGTGTGCAAAGGACCCAGAAAAAATATTGAAACTGGTTTTGGAGAAAAGCAAAGTCTTTTTCTTGGGCAAGTGGATTCAATGTCATGTTTACAAACACAAGTATAATTTTTCTTCTGGTTTCTGTAGCATTCTGCTCAGAAAACTCGAATGTGTACCTGTTGCGTCTCCATATGGATCCAATTAGCGTTTAACAACAAAAAAACAAAATGTAACATGATAAAATTCATTCAAAACTCTAAAGTTCATACATAATATTCAGATAACACTAACAAACTCACAGGCTGTTTTACAAGCTGATATTCATTTAGGCACACAGACCAGATAGTTCAAGTTGGATCCAGAAAACACTGACAAACACACAGGCTGTTTTAAAAGGTGATATTCAGTTAGCCACAAAGAACCGGATAATTCTGGTTTGCTCCAGACCTATCTGGACAAACTCATGTGGAATTCATGTGCAAAGTACCCAGAAATGCAGAGTCAAACTGGTTTTGGGAAAAGCAAAGTCTTTTTTTGGGCAAGTGGATTCAATGTCATGTTTACAAACACAAGTATACTTTTTCTTCTGGTTTCTGTAGCATTCTACTCAGAAAACTCGAATGTGTACCTGTTGTGTCTCCATGAGAATCCAGTTAGCATTTGCCAACAGAAAAACAAAATGTTACATGCCAAAATTCATTCCAAACTGTCAAGTTCATAGTTAATATCCAGAAAAACTAGCAAACACACAGGCTGTTTTACAAGCTGATATTCATTTCGGCACACAGACCCGGTTAGTTCTGGTTGGATCCAGACCTATAAGGCCAAACTCGTGTGGAATTTGTGAGCAAAGGACCCAGAAATGCAGACTCAAACTCGTTTTGGAGAAAAGCAAAGTCTTTTTCTTGGACAAGTGGATTCAATGTCATGTTTACAAACACAAGTATACTTTTTCTTCTGGTTTCTGTTGCATTCTACCCAGAAAACTCAAATGTGTACTTGTTGTGTCTCCATGTGGAAACAATTAGTGTGTGCAAACAAAATAGCAAAGTGTTACATGCCCGAATTCATTCCAAACTCTAAAGTTCATAGCTAAAAATCAGAAAACAGAAACAAACACGAGACTGTAGCAAGAGCTGGGATTGAGTTAGGCTGAAGAAAACTGGATATTTCTGGTTAGGTCCAGACCTATCTGGACAAATTCATGTGGAATTCATATGCAAAGGACCCAGAAAAGAAGATTGACACTGGTTTTTGAGAAAAGCAATGTCTTTTTCTTGGGCTAGTGGATTCAATGTCATTTCTACAGTCGCAAATATCATTTTTAACCTGGTTTCTCTAGCATTCTACACAGAAAACTCGAATGTGTACCTGTTGTGTCTCCATGTGACACCAATTAGGTTTGCCAACAAAACAACAAAATGTAACATGATAAAATTCATTCAAAACTCTAAAGTTCATAGTAATATCCAGAAAACACTAACAAACTCACAGGCTGTTTTACAAGCTGATATGCTTTTAGGCACACAGACCTACACAGTTCTGGTTGGATCCAGTCCTATAACGCCAAACTAGTGTGGAATTTGTGTGCAAAGGACCCAGAAAAAAATATTGAAACTGGATTTGGAGAAAAGCAAAGACTTTTTCTTGGGCAAGTGGATTCAATGTCATGTTTACAAACACAAGTATACTTTTTCATCTGGTTTCTGTAGCATTCTACTCAGAAAACTCGAATGTGTACCTGTTGTGTTTCCATGTGGAACCAATTAGGTTTGCCAACAAAACAACAAAATGTAACATGATAAAATTCATTCAAAACTCTAAAGTTCATACATAATATCCAGAAAACACTAACAAACTCACAGGCTGTTTTACAAGCTGATATTCATTTAAGCACAACGACCGGATAGTTCAGGTTGGATCCAAAATCACTGACAAACACACGGGCTGTTTTAAAAGGTGATATTCATTTAGCCACAAAGAAACGAATAATTCTGGTTTGCTACAGACATATCTGGAAAAACTCATGTGGAAGTCATGTGCAAAGTACACAGAAATGCAGAGTCAAACTGGTTTTGGAAAAAGCAAAGTCTTTTTTTGGGCAAGTGGATTCAATGTCATGTTTACAAACACAAGTATAATTTTTCTCCTGGTTTCTGGAGCATTCTACTCAGAAAACTCGAATGTGTACCTGTTGTGTCTCCATGTGAATCCAATTAGCATTTGCCAACAGAAAAACAAAATGTTACATGCCAAAATTAATTCCAAACTCTCAAGTTCATAGTTAATATCCAGAAAAACTAGCAAACACACAGGCTGTTTTACAAGCTGATATTCATTTCGGCACACAGAACCGGATAGTTCTGGTTGGATCCAGACCTATAAGGCCAAACTCGTGTGGAATTTGTGTGCAAAGGACCCAGAAAAAATATTGAAACTGGTTTTGGAGAAAAGCAAAGTCTTTTTCTTGGGCAAGTGGATTCAATGTCATGTTTACAAACACAAGTATAATTTTTCTTCTGGTTTCTGTAGCATTCTACTCAGAAAACTCGAATGTGTACCTGTTGCGTCTCCATGTGGATCCAATTAGCGTTTAACAACAAAAAAACAAAATGTAACATGATAAAATTCATTCAAAACTCTAAAGTTCATACATAATATTCAGATAATACTAACAAACTCACAGGCTGTTTTACAAGCGGATATTCATTTAGGCACACAGACCAGATAGTTCAAGTTGGATCCAGAAAACACTGATAAACACACAGGCTGTTTTAAAAGGTGATATTCAGTTAGCCACAAAGAACCGGATAATTCTGGTTTGCTCCAGAACTATCTGGACAAACTCATGTGGAATTCATGTGCAAAGTACCCAGAAATGCAGAGTCAAACTGATTTTGGAGAAAAGCAAAGTTTTTCTTGGGCAAGTGGATGCAATGTCATGTTTACAAACACAAGTATACTTTTTCACCTGGTTTCTGTAGCATTCTACTCAGAAAACACTTATGTGTTCCTATTGTGTCTCCATGTGAATCCAATTAGCATTTGCCAACAGAAAAACAAAATGTTACGTGCCAAAATTCATTTCAAACTCTCAAGTTCATAGTTAATATCCAGAAAACACTAACAAACACACAGGCTGTTTTAAAAGCTGATATTCAGTTAGCCACACAGAACTGGATAATTCTGGTTTGTTCCAGACCTATCTGGACAAACTCATGTGGAATTCATGTGCAAAGGACCCAGAAATGCAGAGTCAATCTCGTTTTTGAGAAAAGCAATGTCTTTTTCTTGGGCAAGTGGATTCAATGTCATGTTTACAAACACAAGTATACTTTTTCTTCTGGTTTCTGTAGCATTCTCCTCAGTAAACTCAAATGTGTACTTGTTGTGTCTCCATGTGGAACCAATTAGTGTGTGCCAACATAAAAGCACAGTGTTACGTGCCCGAATTCATTCCAAACTCTAAAGTTCATAGCTAAAAATCAGAAAACAGAAACAAACAGGAGATTGTAGCAAGAGCTGGGATTGAGTTAGGCAGAAGAGAACTGGATATTTCTGGTTAGGTCCAGACCTATCTGGACAAATTCATGTGGAAATCATATGCAAAGGACCCAGAAAAGAAGATTGACACTGGTTTTTAAGAAAAGCAATGTCTTTTTCTTGGGCAAGTGAATTCAATGTCATTTCTACAGTCGCAAATATCATTTTTAACCAGGTTTCTCTAGCATTCTACTCAGAAAACTCGAATGTGTACCTGTTGTGTCTCCATGTGGAACCAATTAGCGTGTGGCAACAAAACGACAAAATGCAACATGATAAAATTCATTCAAAACTCGAAAGTTAATACATAATATCCAGAAAACTCTAACAAACTCACAGGCTGTTTTACAAGCTGATATTCATTTAGGTACACAGAACCGGATAGTTCTGGTTGGATCCAGACCTATCAGGCCAAACTTGTGTGGAATTCGTGTGCAAAGGACCGAGAAAAAATTTTGAAACTGGTTTTGGAGAAAAGCAAAGTCTTTTTTTGGGCAAGTGGATTCAATGTCATGTTTACAAACACAAGTATACTTTTTCACCTGGTTTCTGTAACATTCTACTCAGAAAACTCGAATGTGTACCTGTTGTGTCTCCATGTGGAACCAATTAGCGTGTGGCAACAAAACGACAAAATGCAACATGATAAAATTCATTCAAAACTCGAAAGTTAATACATAATATCCAGAAAACTCTAACAAACACACAGGCTGTTTTACAAGCTGATATTCATTTCGGCACACAGAACCGGACAGTTCTGGTTGGATCCAGACCTATAAGGATAAACTCGTGTGGAATTTGTGTTCAAAGGACCCAAAAAAAAATATTGAAACTGGTTTTGGAGAAAAGCAAAATCTTTTTTTGGGCAAGTGGATTCAATGTCATCTTTACAAACACAAGTATACTTTTTCACCTGGTTTCTGTAGCATTCTACTCAGAAAACTAGAATGTGTACCAGTTGTGTTTCCATGTGAATCCAAAAGCATTTGCCAACAGAAGAACAAAATGTTACATGCCAAAATTCATTCCAAACTCTCAAGTTCATAGTTAATATCCAGAAAACACTAACAATCACACAGGCTGTTTTAAAAGCTGATATTCAGTTAGCCACACAGAACCGGATAATTCTGGTTTGCTCCAGACCTATCTGGACAAAGACATGTGAAATTCATGTGCAAAGGACCCAGAAAAAATACTGAGACTGGTTTTAGAGAAAAGCAAATTCTTTCCATGGGCAAGTGATTCAATGTCATGTTTACAAACACAAGTATAGTTTTTCACCTGGTTTCTGTAGCATTCTACTCAGAAAACTCCAATGTGTACTTGTTGTTTCTCCATGTGGAACCAATTAGTGTGTGCCAACAAAAAAGCAAAGTGTTACGTGCCCGAATTCGTTCCAAACTCTAACGTTCATAGATAAAAATCAGAAAACAGAAACAAACACGAGATTGTAGCAAGAGCTGGGATTGAGTTAGGCAGAAGAGAACTGGATATTTCTGGTTAGGTCCAGACCTATCTGGACAAATTCATGTGGAAATCATATGCAAAGGACCCAGAAAAGAACATTGACTCTGGTTTTTGAGAAAAGCAATGTCTTTTTCTTGGGCAAGTGGATTCAATGTCATGTTTACAAACACAAGTTTACTTTCTCTTCTGGTTTCTGTAGCATTCTACTCAGAAAACTCGAATGTGTACCTGTTGTGTCTCCATGTGGAACCAATTAGCGTTTGCCAACAAAACAACAAAATGTAACATGATAAAATTCATTCAAAACTCGAAAGTTCATACATGATATCCAGAAAACACTAACAAACTCACAGGCTGTTTTACAAGCTGATATTCATTTAGGCACACAGAACTGGATAGTTCTGGTTGGATCCAGACCTATAAGGCCAAACTTGTGTGGAATTCATGTGTAAAGGACCGCGAAAAAATTTTGAAACTGGTTTTAGAGAAAAGCAAAGTCTTTTTTTGGGCAAGTGGATTCAATGTCATGTTTACAAACACAAGTATACTTTTTCACCTGGTTTCTGTAGCATTCTACTCAGAAAACTCAAATGTGTACCTGTTGTGTCTTCATGTGAATCCAAGTAGCGTTTGCCAACAGAAAAACAAAATGTTACGTGCCAAAATTCATTCCAAACTCTCAAGTTCATAGTTAATATCCAGAAAACACTAGCAAACACACAGGCTGTTTTAATAGCTGATATTCAGTTAGCCACACAGAACCGGATAATTCTGGTTTGCTCCAGACCTATCTGGACAGACACATGTGAAATTCATGTGCAAAGGACCCAGAAAAAATATTGAAACTGGTTTTGGAGAAAAGCAAAGTCTTTTTCTTGGGCAAGTGGATTCAATGTCATGTTTACAAACACAAGTATAATTTTTCTTCTGGTTTCTGTAGCATTCTACTCAGAAAACTCGAATGAGTACCTGTTGTGTCTCCATGTGGATCCAATTAGAGTTTAACAACAAAAAAACAAAATGTAACATGATAAAATTCATTCAAAACTCTAAAGCTCATACATAATATTCAGATAACACTAACAAACTCACAGGCTGTTTTACAAGCGGATATTCATTTAGGCACACAGACCAGATAGTTGAAGTTGGATCCAGAAAACACTGACAAACACACAGGCTGTTTTAAAAGGTGATATTCATTTAGCCGCAAAGAACCGGATAATTCTGGTTTGCTCAGGCCTATCTGGACAAACTCATGTGGAATTCATGTGCAAAGTACCCAGAAATGCACAGTCAAACTGGTTTTGGAGAAAAGCAAAGTTTTTCTTGAGCAAGTGGATTCAATGTCATGTTTACAAACACAAGTATACTTTTTCACCTGGTTTCTGTAGCATTCTACTCAGAAAACACTTATGTGTTCCTGTTGTGTCTCCATGTGATTCCAATTAGCATTTGCCAACAGAAAAACACAATGTTACATGCCAAAATTCATTTCAAACTCTCAAGTTCATAGTTAATATCCAGAAAACACTAACAAACACACAGGCTGTTTTAAAATCTGATATTCAGTTAGCCACACAGAACTGGATAATTCTGGTTTGTTCCAGACCTTTCTGGACAAACTCATGTGGAATTCATGTGCAAAAGACCCAGAAATGCAGAGTCAAACTCGTTTTGGAGAAAAGCAATGTCTTTATCTTGGGCAAGTGGATTCAATGTCATGTTTACAAACACAAGTATACTTTTTCTTCTGGTTTCTGTAGCATTCTACTCAGAAAACTCCAATGTGTACTTGTTGTTTCTCCACGTTTAACCAATTAGTGTGTGCCAACAAAAAAGCAAAGTGTTACGTGCCCGAATTCGTTCCAAACTCTAACGTTCATAGATAAAAATCAGAAAACAGAAACAAACACGAGATTGTAGCAAGAGCTGGGATTGAGTTAGGCAGAAGAGAACTGGATATTTCTGGTTAGGTCCAGACCAATCTGGACAAATTCATGTGGAAATCATATGCAAAGGACCCAGAAAAGAACATTGACTCTGGTTTTTGAGAAAAGCAATGTCTTTTTCATGGGCAAGTGGATTCAATGTCATGTTTACAAACAGAAGTATACTTTTTCATCTGGTTTCTGTAGCATTCTACTCAGAAAACTCGAATGTGTACCTGTTGTGTTTCCATGTGGAACCAATTAGGTTTGCCAACAAAACAACAAAATGTAACATGATAAAATTCATTCAAAACTCTAAAGTTCATACATAATATCCAGAAAACACTAACAAACTCACAGGCTGTTTTACAAGCTGATATTCATTTAAGCACAACGACCGGATAGTTCAGGTTGGATCCAAAATCACTGACAAACACACGGGCTGTTTTAAAAGGTGATATTCATTTAGCCACAAAGAAACGAATAATTCTGGTTTGCTACAGACCTATCTGGAAAAACTCATGTGGAAGTCATGTGCAAAGTACACAGAAATGCAGAGTCAAACTGGTTTTGGAAAAAGCAAAGTCTTTTTTTGGGCAAGTGGATTCAATGTCATGTTTACAAACACAAGTATAATTTTTCTCCTGGTTTCTGGAGCATTCTACTCAGAAAACTCGAATGTGTACCTGTTGTGTCTCCATGTGAATCCAATTAGCATTTGCCAACAGAAAAACAAAATGTTACATGCCAAAATTCATTCCAAACTCTCAAGTTCATAGTTAATATCCAGAAAAACTAGCAAACACACAGGCTGTTTTACAAGCTGATATTCATTTCGGCACACAGAACCGGATAGTTCTGGTTGGATCCAGACCTATAAGGCCAAACTCGTGTGGAATTTGGGTGCAAAGGACCCAGAAAAAATATTGAAACTGGTTTTGGAGAAAAGCAAAGTCTTTTTCTTGGGCAAGTGGATTCAATGTCATGTTTACAAACACAAGTATAATTTTTCTTCTGGTTTCTGTAGCATTCTACTCAGAAAACTCGAATGTGTACCTGTTGCGTCTCCATGTGGATCCAATTAGCGTTTAACAACAAAAAAACAAAATGTAACATGATAAAATTCATTCAAAACTCTAAAGTTCATACATAATATTCAGATAATACTAACAAACTCACAGGCTGTTTTACAAGCTGATATTCATTTAGGCACACAGACCAGATAGTTCAAGTTGGATCCAGAAAACACTGACAAACACACAGGCTGTTTTAAAAGGTGATATTCAGTTAGCCACAAAGAACCGGATAATTCTGGTTTGCTCCAGAACTATCTGGACAAACTCATGTGGAATTCATGTGCAAAGGACCCAGAAATGCAGAGTCAAACTGATTTTGGAGAAAAGCAAAGTTTTTCTTGGGCAAGTGGATTCAATGTCATGTTTACAAACACAAGTATACTTTTTCACCTGGTTTCTGTAGCATTCTACTCAGAAAACACTTATGTGTTCCTATTGTGTCTCCATGTGAATCCAATTCGCATTTGCCAACAGAAAAACACAATGTTACATGCCAAAATTCATTTCAAACTCTCAAGTTCATAGTTAATATCCAGAAAACACTAACAAACACACAGGCTGTTTTAAAAGCTGATATTCAGTTAGCCACACAGAACTGGATAATTCTGGTTTGTTCCAGACCTATCTGGACAAACTCATGTGGAATTCATGTGCAAAGGACCCAGAAATGCAGAGTCAAACTCGTTTTTGAGAAAAGCAATGTCTTTTTCTTGGGCAAGTGGATTCAATGTCATGTTTACAAACACAAGTATACTTTTTCTTCTGGTTTCTCTAGCATTCTCCTCAGTAAACTCAAATGTGTACTTGTTGTGTCTCCATGTGGAACCAATTAGTGTGTGCCAACATAAAAGCACAGTGTTACGTGCCCGAATTCATTCCAAACTCTAAAGTTCATAGCTAAAAATCAGAAAACAGAAACAAACAGGAGATTGTAGCAAGAGCTGGGATTGAGTTAGGCAGAAGAGAACTGGATATTTCTGGTTAGGTCCAGACCTATCTGGACAAATTCATGTGGAAATCATATGCAAAGGACCCAGAAAAGAAGATTGACACTGGTTTTTAAGAAAAGCAATGTCTTTTTCTTGGGCAAGTGAATTCAATGTCATTTCTACAGTCGCAAATATCATTTTTAACCAGGTTTCTCTAGCATTCTACTCAGAAAACTCGAATGTGTACCTGTTGTGTCTCCATGTGGAACCAATTAGCGTGTGGCAACAAAACGACAAAATGCAACATGATAAAATTCATTCAAAACTCGAAAGTTAATACATAATATCCAGAAAACTCTAACAAACTCACAGGCTGTTTTACAAGCTGATATTCATTTAGGTACACAGAACCGGATAGTTCTGGTTGGATCCAGACCTATCAGGCCAAACTTGTGTGGAATTCGTGCGCAAAGGACCGGGAAAAAATTTTGAAACTGGTTTTGGAGAAAAGCAAAGTCTTTTTTTGGGCAAGTGGATTCAATGTCATGTTTACAAACACAAGTATACTTTTTCACCTGGTTTCTGTAGCATTCTACTCAGAAAACTCTTATGTGTACCTGTTGTGTCTCCATGTGAATCCAGTTAGCATTTGCCAACAGAAAAACAAAATGTTGCATGCCAAAAATTCATTCCAAACTCTCAAGTTCATAGTTAATATCCAGAAAACACTAGCAAACACACAGGCTGTTTTACAAGCTGATATTCATTTCGGCACACAGAACCGGATGGTTCTGGTTGGATCCAGACCTATAAGGATAAACTCGTGTGGAATTTGTGTTCAAAGGACCCAAAAAAAAATATTGAAACTGGTTTTGGAGAAAAGCAAAGTATTTTTCTTGGGCAAGTGGATTCAATGTCATCTTTACAAACACAAGTATACTTTTTCACCTGGTTTCTGTAGCATTCTACTCAGAAAACTAGAATGTGTACCAGTTGTGTTTCCATGTGAATCCAAAAGCATTTGCCAACAGAAGAACAAAATGTTACATGCCAAAATTCATTCCAAACTCTCAAGTTCATAGTTAATATCCAGAAAACACTAACAATCACACAGGCTGTTTTAAAAGCTGATATTCAGTTAGCCACACAGAACCGGATAATTCTGGTTTGCTCCAGACCTATCTGGACAAAGACATGTGAAATTCATGTGCAAAGGACCCAGAAAAAATACTGAGACTGGTTTTAGAGAAAAGCAAATTCTTTCCTTGGGCAAGTGATTCAATGTCATGTTTACAAACACAAGTATAGTTTTTCACCTGGTTTCTGTAGCATTCTACTCAGAAAACTCCAATGTGTACTTGTTGTTTCTCCATGTGGAACCAATTAGTGTGTGCCAACAAAAAAGCAAAGTGTTACGTGCCCGAATTCGTTCCAAACTCTAACGTTCATAGATAAAAATCAGAAAACAGAAACAAACACGAGATTGTAGCATGAGCTGGGATTGAGTTAGGCAGAAGAGAACTGGATATTTCTGGTTAGGTCCAGACCTATCTGGACAAATTCATGTGGAAATCATATGCAAAGGACCCAGAAAAGAACATTGACTCTGGTTTTTGAGAAAAGCAATGTCTTTTTCTTGGGCAAGTGGATTCAATGTCATGTTTACAAACACAAGTTTACTTTCTCTTCTGGTTTCTGTAGCATTCTACTCAGAAAACTCGAATGTGTACCTGTTGTGTCTCCATGTGGAACCAAAGAGCGTTTGCCAACAAAACAACAAAATGTAACTTGATAAAATTCATTCAAAACTCGAAAGTTCATACATGATATCCAGAAAACACTAACAAACTCACAGGCTGTTTTACAAGCTGATATTCATTTAGGCACACAGAACTGGATAGTTCTGGTTGGATCCAGACCTATAAGGCCAAACTTGTGTGGAATTCATGTGTAAAGGACCGCGAAAAAATTTTGAAACTGGTTTTAGAGAAAAGCAAAGTCTTTTTTTGGGCAAGTGGATTCAATGTCATGTTTACAAACACAAGTATACTTTTTCACCTGGTTTCTGTAGCATTCTACTCAGAAAACTCAAATGTGTACCTGTTGTGTCTTCATGTGAATCCAAGTAGCGTTTGCCAACAGAAAAACAAAATGTTACGTGCCAAAATTCATTCCAAACTCTCAAGTTCATAGTTAATATCCAGAAAACACTAGCAAACACACAGGCTGTTTTAATAGCTGATATTCAGTTAGCCACACAGAACCGGATAATTCTGGTTTGCTCCAGACCTATCTGGACAGACACATGTGAAATTCATGTGCAAAGGACCCAGAAAAAATATTGAAACTGGTTTGGGAGAAAAGCAAAGTCTTTTTCTTGGGCAAGTGGATTCAATGTCATGTTTACAAACACAAGTATAATTTTTCTTCTGGTTTCTGTAGCATTCTACTCAGAAAACTCGAATGAGTACCTGTTGTGTCTCCATGTGGATCCAATTAGAGTTTAACAACAAAAAAACAAAATGTAACATGATAAAATTCATTCAAAACTCTAAAGCTCATACATAATATTCAGATAACACTAACAAACTCACAGGCTGTTTTACAAGCGGATATTCATTTAGGCACACAGACCAGATAGTTGAAGTTGGATCCAGAAAACACTGACAAACACACAGGCTGTTTTACAAGCTGATATTCATTTAGCCGCAAAGAACCGGATAATTCTGGTTTGCTCAGGCCTATCTGGACAAACTCATGTGGAATTCATGTGCAAAGTACCCAGAAATGCACAGTCAAACTGGTTTTGGAGAAAAGCAAAGTTTTTCTTGAGCAAGTGGATTCAATGTCATGTTTACAAACACAAGTATACTTTTTCACCTGGTTTCTGTAGCATTCTACTCAGAAAACACTTATGTGTTCCTGTTGTGTCTCCATGTGATTCCAATTAGCATTTGCCAACAGAAAAACACAATGTTACATGCCAAAATTCATTTCAAACTCTCAAGTTCATAGTTAATATCCAGAAAACACTAACAAACACACAGGCTGTTTTAAAATCTGATATTCAGTTAGCCACACAGAACTGGATAATTCTGGTTTGTTCCAGACCTTTCTGGACAAACTCATGTGGAATTCATGTGCAAAAGACCCAGAAATGCAGAGTCAAACTCGTTTTGGAGAAAAGCAATGTCTTTATCTTGGGCAAGTGGATTCAATGTCATGTTTACAAACACAAGTATACTTTTTCTTCTGGTTTCTGTAGCATTCTACTCAGAAAACTCCAATGTGTACTTGTTGTTTCTCCACGTTTAACCAATTAGTGTGTGCCAACAAAAAAGCAAAGTGTTACGTGCCCGAATTCGTTCCAAACTCTAACGTTCATAGATAAAAATCAGAAAACAGAAACAAACACGAGATTGTAGCAAGAGCTGGGATTGAGTTAGGCAGAAGAGAACTGGATATTTCTGGTTAGGTCCAGACCTATCTGGACAAATTCATGTGGAAATCATATGCAAAGGACCCAGAAAAGAACATTGACTCTGGTTTTTGAGAAAAGCAATGTCTTTTTCTTGGGCAAGTGGATTCAATGTCATGTTTACAAACACAAGTATACTTTTTCATCTGGTTTCTGTAGCATTCTACTCAGAAAACTCGAATGTGTACCTGTTGTGTTTCCATGTGGAACCAATTAGGTTTGCCAACAAAACAACAAAATGTAACATGATAAAATTCATTCAAAACTCTAAAGTTCATACATAATATCCAGAAAACACTAACAAACTCACAGGCTGTTTTACAAGCTGATATTCATTTAAGCACAACGACCGGATAGTTCAGGTTGGATCCAAAATCACTGACAAACACACGGGCTGTTTTAAAAGGTGATATTCATTTAGCCACAAAGAAACGAATAATTCTGGTTTGCTACAGACCTATCTGGAAAAACTCATGTGGAAGTCATGTGCAAAGTACACAGAAATGCAGAGTCAAACTGGTTTTGGAAAAAGCAAAGTCTTTTTTTGGGCAAGTGGATTCAATGTCATGTTTACAAACACAAGTATAATTTTTCTCCTGGTTTCTGGAGCATTCTACTCAGAAAACTCGAATGTGTACCTGTTGTGTCTCCATGTGAATCCAATTAGCATTTGCCAACAGAAAAACAAAATGTTACATGCCAAAATTCATTCCAAACTCTCAAGTTCATAGTTAATATCCAGAAAAACTAGCAAACACACAGGCTGTTTTACAAGCTGATATTCATTTCGGCACACAGAACCGGATAGTTCTGGTTGGATCCAGACCTATAAGGCCAAACTCGTGTGGAATTTGGGTGCAAAGGACCCAGAAAAAATATTGAAACTGGTTTTGGAGAAAAGCAAAGTCTTTTTCTTGGGCAAGTGGATTCAATGTCATGTTTACAAACACAAGTATAATTTTTCTTCTGGTTTCTGTAGCATTCTACTCAGAAAACTCGAATGTGTACCTGTTGCGTCTCCATGTGGATCCAATTAGCGTTTAACAACAAAAAAACAAAATGTAACATGATAAAATTCATTCAAAACTCTAAAGTTCATACATAATATTCAGATAATACTAACAAACTCACAGGCTGTTTTACAAGCTGATATTCATTTAGGCACACAGACCAGATAGTTCAAGTTGGATCCAGAAAACACTGACAAACACACAGGCTGTTTTAAAAGGTGATATTCAGTTAGCCACAAAGAACCGGATAATTCTGGTTTGCTCCAGAACTATCTGGACAAACTCATGTGGAATTCATGTGCAAAGGACCCAGAAATGCAGAGTCAAACTGATTTTGGAGAAAAGCAAAGTTTTTCTTGGGCAAGTGGATTCAATGTCATGTTTACAAACACAAGTATACTTTTTCACCTGGTTTCTGTAGCATTCTACTCAGAAAACACTTATGTGTTCCTATTGTGTCTCCATGTGAATCCAATTCGCATTTGCCAACAGAAAAACACAATGTTACATGCCAAAATTCATTTCAAACTCTCAAGTTCATAGTTAATATCCAGAAAACACTAACAAACACACAGGCTGTTTTAAAAGCTGATATTCAGTTAGCCACACAGAACTGGATAATTCTGGTTTGTTCCAGACCTATCTGGACAAACTCATGTGGAATTCATGTGCAAAGGACCCAGAAATGCAGAGTCAAACTCGTTTTTGAGAAAAGCAATGTCTTTTTCTTGGGCAAGTGGATTCAATTTCATGTTTACAAACACAAGTATACTTTTTCTTCTGGTTTCTCTAGCATTCTCCTCAGTAAACTCAAATGTGTACTTGTTGTGTCTCCATGTGGAACCAATTAGTGTGTGCCAACATAAAAGCACAGTGTTACGTGCCCGAATTCATTCCAAACTCTAAAGTTCATAGCTAAAAATCAGAAAACAGAAACAAACAGGAGATTGTAGCAAGAGCTGGGATTGAGTTAGGCAGAAGAGAACTGGATATTTCTGGTTAGGTCCAGACCTATCTGGACAAATTCATGTGGAAATCATATGCAAAGGACCCAGAAAAGAAGATTGACACTGGTTTTTAAGAAAAGCAATGTCTTTTTCTTGGGCAAGTGAATTCAATGTCATTTCTACAGTCGCAAATATCATTTTTAACCAGGTTTCTCTAGCATTCTACTCAGAAAACTCAAATTTGTACCTGTTGTGTCTCCATGTGGAACCAATTAGCGTGTGGCAACAAAACGACAAAATGCAACATGATAAAATTCATTCAAAACTCGAAAGTTAATACATAATATCCAGAAAACTCTAACAAACTCACAGGCTGTTTTACAAGCTGATATTCATTTAGGTACACAGAACCGGATAGTTCTGGTTGGATCCAGACCTATCAGGCCAAACTTGTGTGGAATTCGTGTGCAAAGCACCGGGAAAAAATTTTGAAACTGGTTTTGGAGAAAAGCAAAGTCTTTTTTTGGGCAAGTGGATTCAATGTCATGTTTACAAACACAAGTATACTTTTTCTTCTGGTTTCTGTAGCATTCTACTCAGAAAACACTTATGTGTACCTGTTGTGTCTCCATGTGAATCCAGTTAGCATTTGCCAACAGAAAAACAAAATGTTGCATGCCAAAAATTCATTCCAAACTCTCAAGTTCATAGTTAATATCCAGAAAACACTAGCAAACACACAGGCTGTTTTACAAGCTGATATTCATTTCGGCACACAGAACCGGATAGTTCTGGTTGGATCCAGACCTATAAGGATAAACTCGTGTGGAATTTGTGTTCAAAGGACCCAAAAAAAAATATTGAAACTGGTTTTGGAGAAAAGCAAAGTATTTTTCTTGGGCAAGTGGATTCAATGTCATCTTTACAAACACAAGTATACTTTTTCACCTGGTTTCTGTAGCATTCTACTCAGAAAACTAGAATGTGTACCAGTTGTGTTTCCATGTGAATCCAAAAGCATTTGCCAACAGAAGAACAAAATGTTACATGCCAAAATTCATTCCAAGCTCTCAAGTTCATAGTTAATATCCAGAAAACACTAACAATCACACAGGCTGTTTTAAAAGCTGATATTCAGTTAGCCACACAGAACCGGATAATTCTGGTTTGCTCCAGACCTATCTGGACAAAGACATGTGAAATTCATGTGCAAAGGACCCAGAAAAAATACTGAGACTGGTTTTAGAGAAAAGCAAATTCTTTCCTTGGGCAAGTGATTCAATGTCATGTTTACAAACACAAGTATAGTTTTTCACCTGGTTTCTGTAGCATTCTACTCAGAAAACTCCAATGTGTACTTGTTGTTTCTCCATGTGGAACCAATTAGTGTGTGCCAACAAAAAAGCAAAGTGTTACGTGCCCGAATTCGTTCCAAACTCTAACGTTCATAGATAAAAATCAGAAAACAGAAACAAACACGAGATTGTAGCAAGAGCTGGGATTGAGTTAGGCAGAAGAGAACTGGATATTTCTGGTTAGGTCCAGACCTATCTGGACAAATTCATGTGGAAATCATATGCAAAGGACCCAGAAAAGAACATTGACTCTGGTTTTTGAGAAAAGCAATGTCTTTTTCTTGGGCAAGTGGATTCAATGTCATGTTTACAAACACAAGTTTACTTTCTCTTCTGGTTTCTGTAGCATTCTACTCAGAAAACTCGAATGTGTACCTGTTGTGTCTCCATGTGGAACCAATTTGCGTTTGCCAACAAAACAACAAAATGTAACATGATAAAATTCATTCAAAACTCGAAAGTTCATACATGATATCCAGAAAACACTAACAAACTCACAGGCTGTTTTACAAGCTGATATTCATTTAGGCACACAGAACTGGATAGTTCTGGTTGGATCCAGACCTATAAGGCCAAACTTGTGTGGAATTCATGTGTAAAGGATCGCGAAAAAATTTTGAAACTGGTTTTAGAGAAAAGCAAAGTCTTTTTTTGGGCAAGTGGATTCAATGTCATGTTTACAAACACAAGTATACTTTTTCACCTGGTTTCTGTAGCATTCTACTCAGAAAACTCAAATGTGTACCTGTTGTGTCTTCATGTGAATCCAAGTAGCGTTTGCCAACAGAAAAACAAAATGTTACGTGCCAAAATTCATTCCAAACTCTCAAGTTCATAGTTAATATCCAGAAAACACTAGCAAACACACAGGCTGTTTTAATAGCTGATATTCAGTTAGCCACACAGAACCGGATAATTCTGGTTTGCTCCAGACCTATCTGGACAGACACATGTGAAATTCATGTGCAAAGGACCCAGAAAAAATATTGAAACTGGTTTTGGAGAAAAGCAAAGTCTTTTTCTTGGGCAAGTGGATTCAATGTCATGTTTACAAACACAAGTATAATTTTTCTTCTGGTTTCTGTAGCATTCTACTCAGAAAACTCGAATGTGTACCTGTTGTTTCTCCATGTGGATCCAATTAGAGTTTAACAACAAAAAAACAAAATGTAACATGATAAAATTCATTCAAAACTCTAAAGCTCATACATAATATTCAGATAACACTAACAAACTCACAGGCTGTTTTACAAGCGGATATTCATTTAGGCACACAGACCAGATAGTTGAAGTTGGATCCAGAAAACACTGACAAACACACAGGCTGTTTTAAAAGGTGATATTCATTTAGCCGCAAAGAACCGGATAATTCTGGTTTGCTCAGGCCTATCTGGACAAACTCATGTGGAATTCATGTGCAAAGTACCCAGAAATGCAGAGTCAAACTGGTTTTGGAGAAAAGCAAAGTTTTTCTTGAGCAAGTGGATTCAATGTCATGTTTACAAACAAACACAAGTATACTTTTTCACCTGGTTTCTGTAGCATTCTACTCAGAAAACTCGAATGTATTCCTGTTGTGTCTCCATGTGAATCCAATTAGCGTTTGCCAACAGAAAAACACAATGTTACATGCCAAAATTCATTCTAAACTCTCAAGTTCATAGTTAATATCCAGAAAACACTAACAAACACACAGGCTGTTTTAAAAGCTGATATTCAGTTAGCCACACAGAACCGGATAATTCTGGTTTGTTCCAGAGCTATCTGGACAAACTCATGTGGAATTCATGTGCAAAGGACCCAGAAATTCAGAGTCAAACTCGTTTTGGAGAAAAGCAATGTCTTTTTCTTGGGCAAGTGGATTCAATCTCATGTTTACAAACACAAGTATACTTTTTCACCTGGTTTCTGTAGCATTCTACTCAGAAAACTCCAGTGTGTACTTGTTGTGTTTCCATGTGGAACCAATTAGTGTGTGCCAACAAAAAAGCACAGTGTTACGTGCCCGAATTCATTCCAAACTCTAAAGTTCATAGATAAAAATCAGAAAACAGAAACAAACACGAGATTGTAGCAAGAGCTGGGATTGAGTTAGGCAGAAGAGAACTGGATATTTCTGGTTAGGTCCAGACCTATCTGGACAAATTCATGTGGAAATCATATGCAAAGGACCCAGAAAAGAAGATTGACACTGGTTTTTGAGAAAAAGAAATGTCTTTTTCTTGGGCAAGTGGATTCAATGTCATTTCTACAGTTGCAAATGTCATTTTTAACCTGGTTTCTCTAGCATTCTACTCAGAAAACTCGAATGTGTACCTGTTGTGTCTCCATGTGGAACCAATTAGCGTTTGCCAACAAAACAACAAAATGTAACATGATAAAATTCATTCAAAACTCGAAAGTTCATACATAATATCCAGAAAATTCTAACAAACTCACAGGCTGTTTTACAAGCTGATATTCATTTAGGCACACAGAACCGGATAGTTCTAGTTGGATCCAGACCTATAAGGCCAAACTTGTGTGGAATTCATGTGCAAAGGACTGAGAAAAAATTTTCAAACTGGTTTTGGAGAAAAGCAAAGTCTTTTTCTTGGGCAAGTGGATTCAATGTCATGTTTACAAACACAAGTATATTTTTTCACCTGGTTTCTCTAGCATTCTACTCAGAAAACTCTTATGTGTACCAGTTGTGTCTCCATGTGAATCCAATTAGCATTTGCCAACAGAAAAACAAAATGTTACATGCCAAAAATTCATTCCAAACTCTCAAGTTCATAGTTAATATCCAGAAAACACTAGCAAACATACAGGCTGTTTTACAAGGTGATATTCATTAAGGCACACAGAACCGGTTAGTTCTGGTTGGATCCAGACCTATAAGGATAAACTCGTGTGGAATTTGTGTGCAAAGGACCCAAAAAAAATATTGAAACTGGTTTTGGAGAAAAGCAAAGTCTTTTTCTTGGGCAAGTGGATTCAATGTCATCTTTACAAACACAAGTATACTTTTTCACCTGGTTTCTGTAGCATCCTACTCAAAAAACTCGAATGTGTACCTGTTGTGTCTCCATGTGAACCCAAGTAGCATTTGCCAACAGAGAAACAAAATGTTACATGCCAAAATTCATTCCAAACTCTCAAGTTCATAGTTAATATCCAGAAAACACTAACAATCATACAGGCTGTTTTAAAAGCTGATATTCATTTAGCCACACAGAACCGGATAATTCTGGTTTGCTCCAGACCTATCTGGACAAAGACATGTGAAATTCATGTGCAAATGACCCAGAAAAAATATTGAGACTGGTTTTGGAGAAAAGCACAGTCTATTTCATGGGCAAGTGGATTCAGTGTCATGTTTACAAACACAAGTATATTTTTTCACCTGGTTTCTGTAGCATTCTACTCAGAAAACACTTATGTGTTCCTATTGTGTCTCCATGTGAATCCAATTAGCATTTGCCAACAGAAAAACAAAATGTTACATGCCAAAATTCATTCCAAACTCTCAAGTTCATAGTTAATATCCAGAAAACACTAACACACAGGCTGTTTTAAAAGCTGATATTCAGTTAGCCACACAGAACTGGATTATTTTGGTTTGTTCCAGAGCTATCTGGAAACTCATGTGGAATTCATGTGCAAAGGACCCAGAAATGCAGAGTCAAACTCGTTTTGGAGAAAAGCAATGTCTTTTTCTTGGGCAAGTGGATTCAATGTCATGTTTACAAACACAAGTATACTTTTTCACCTGGTTTCTGTAGCATTCTACTCAGAAAACTAGAATGTGTACCTGTTGTGTCTCCATGTGAATCCAATTAGCATTTGCCAACAGAAAAACAAAATGTTACATGCCAAAATTCATTCCAAACTCTCAAGTTCATAGTTAATATCCAGAAAACACTAACAAACTCACAGGCTGTTTTACAAGCGGATATTCATTTAGGCACACAGTCTGGATAGTTCAGGTTGGATCCATAAAACACTGACAAACACACAGGCAGTTTTAAAAGGTGATATTCATTTAGCCACAAAGAACCGGATAATTCTGGTTTGCTCCAGAGCTATCTGGACAAACTCATGTGAAATTCATGTGCAAAGTACCCAGAAATGCAGAGTCAAGCTGGTTTTGGAGAAAAGCAAAGTCTTTTTCTTGGGCAAGTGGATTCAATGTCATGTTTACAAACACAAGTATACTTTTTCACCTGGTTTCTGTAGCATTCTACTCAGAAAACACTTATGTGTTCCTGTTGTGTCTCCATGTGATTCCAATTAGCATTTGCCAACAGAAAAACAAAATGTTACATGCTAAAATTCATTCCAAACTCTCAAGTTCATAGTTAATATCCAGAAAACACTAACAAACACACAGGCTGTTTTAAAAGCTGATATTCAGTTAGCCACACAGAACTGGATAATTCTGGTTTGTTCCAGACCTTTCTGGACAAACTCATGTGGAATTCATGTGCGAAAGACCCAGAAATGCAGAGTCAAACTCGTTTTGGAGAAAAGCAATGTCTTTTTCTTGGGCAAGTGGATTCAATGTCATGTTTACAAACACAAGTACACATTTTCTTCTGGTTTCTGTAGCATTCTACTCAGAAAACTCCAATGTGTACTTGTTGTTTCTCCATGTGGAACCAATTAGTGTGTGCCAACAAAAAAGCAAAGTGTTACGTGCCCGAATTCGTTCCAAACTCTAACGTTCATAGATAAAAATCAGAAAGCAGAAACAAACACGAGATTGTAGCAAGAGCTGGGATTGAGTTAGGCAGAAGAGAACTGGATATTTCTGGTAGGTCCAGACCTATCTGGACAAATTCATGTGGAAATCATATGCAAAGGATCCAGAAAAGAAGATTGACTCTGGTTTTTGAGAAAAGCAATGTCTTTTTCTTGGGCAAGTGGATTCAATGTCATGTTTACAAACACAAGTTTACTTTCTCTTCTGGTTTCTGTAGCATTCTACTCAGAAAACTCGAATGTGTACCTGTTGTGTCTCCATGTGGAACCAATTAGCGTTTGCCAACAAAACAACAAAATGTAACATGATAAAATTCATTCAAAACTCGAAAGTTCATACATGATATCCAGAAAACACTAACAAACTCACAGGCTGTTTTACAAGCTGATATTCATTTAGGCACACAGAACTGGATAGTTCTGGTTGGATCCAGACCTATAAGGCCAAACTTGTGTGGAATTCATGTGCAAAGGACCGCGAAAAAATTTTGAAACTGGTTTTAGAGAAAAGCAAAGTCTTTTTTTGGGCAAGTGGATTCAATGTCATGTTTACAAACACAAGTATACTTTTTCACCTGGTTTCTGTAGCATTCTACTCAGAAAACTAGAATGTGTACCTGTTGTGTCTCCATGTGAATCCAATTAGCATTTGCCAACAGAAAAACAAAATGTTACATGCCAAAATTCATTCCAAACTCTCAAGTTCATAGTTAATATCCAGAAAACACTAACAAACTCACAGGCTGTTTTACAAGCGGATATTCATTTAGGCACACAGTCTGGATAGTTCAGGTTGGATCCATAAAACACTGACAAACACACAGGCAGTTTTAAAAGGTGATATTCATTTAGCCACAAAGAACCGGATAATTCTGGTTTGCTCCAGAGCTATCTGGACAAACTCATGTGAAATTCATGTGCAAAGTACCCAGAAATGCAGAGTCAAACTGGTTTTGGAGAAAAGCAAAGTCTATTTCTTGGGCAAGTGGATTCAATGTCATGTTTACAAACACAAGTATACTTTTTCACCTGGTTTCTGTAGCATTCTACTCAGAAAACACTTATGTGTTCCTGTTGTGTCTCCATGTGATTCCAATTAGCATTTGCCAACAGAAAAACAAAATGTTACATGCTAAAATTCATTCCAAACTCTCAAGTTCATAGTTAATATCCAGAAAACACTAACAAACACACAGGCTGTTTTAAAAGCTGATATTCAGTTAGCCACACAGAACTGGATAATTCTGGTTTGTTCCAGACCTTTCTGGACAAACTCATGTGGAATTCATGTGCGAAAGACCCAGAAATGCAGAGTCAAACTCGTTTTGGAGAAAAGCAATGTCTTTTTCTTGGGCAAGTGGATTCAATGTCATGTTTACAAACACAAGTACACATTTTCTTCTGGTTTCTGTAGCATTCTACTCAGAAAACTCCAATGTGTACTTGTTGTTTCTCCATGTGGAACCAATTAGTGTGTGCCAACAAAAAAGCAAAGTGTTACGTGCCCGAATTCGTTCCAAACTCTAACGTTCATAGATAAAAATCAGAAAGCAGAAACAAACACGAGATTGTAGCAAGAGCTGGGATTGAGTTAGGCAGAAGAGAACTGGATATTTCTGGTTAGGTCCAGACCTATCTGGACAAATTCATGTGGAAATCATATGCAAAGGATCCAGAAAAGAAGATTGACTCTGGTTTTTGAGAAAAGCAATGTCTTTTTCTTGGGCAAGTGGATTCAATGTCATGTTTACAAACACAAGTTTACTTTCTCTTCTGGTTTCTGTAGCATTCTACTCAGAAAACTCGAATGTGTACCTGTTGTGTCTCCATGTGGAACCAATTAGCGTTTGCCAACAAAACAACAAAATGTAACATGATAAAATTCATTCAAAACTCGAAAGTTCATACATGATATCCAGAAAACACTAACAAACTCACAGGCTGTTTTACAAGCTGATATTCATTTAGGCACACAGAACTGGATAGTTCTGGTTGGATCCAGACCTATAAGGCCAAACTTGTGTGGAATTCATGTGCAAAGGACCGCGAAAAAATTTTGAAACTGGTTTTAGAGAAAAGCAAAGTCTTTTTTTGGGCAAGTGGATTCAATGTCATGTTTACAAACACAAGTATACTTTTTCACCTGGTTTCTGTAGCATTCTACTCAGAAAACTCGAATGTGTACCGGTTGTGTCTTCACGTGAATCCAAGTAGCATTTGCCAACAGAAAAACAAAATGTTACGTGCCAAAATTCATTCCAAACTCTCAAGTTCATAGTTAATATCCAGAAAACACTAACAATCACACAGGCTGTTTTAAAATCTGATATTCAGTTAGCCACACAGAACCGGATAATTCTGGTTTGCTCCAGAACTATCTGGACATACACATGTGAAATTCATGTGCAAAGGACCCAGAAAAAATATTGAAACTGGTTTTGGAGAAAAGCAAAGTCTTTTTCTTGGGCAAGTGGATTCAATGTCATGTTTAGAAACACAAGTATAATTTTTCTTCTGGTTTCTGTAGCATTCTACTCAGAAAACTCGAATGTGTACCTGTTGTGTCTCCATGTGGATCCAATTAGCGTTTCACAACAAAAAAACAAAATGTAACATGATAAAATTCATTCAAAACTTTAAAGCTCATACATAATATTCAGATAACACTAACAAACTCACAGGCTGTTTTACAAGCAGATATTCATTTAGGCACACAGACCAGATAGTTGAAGTTGGATCCAGAAAACACTGACAAACACACAGGCTGTTTTAAAAGGTGATATTCATTTAGCCGCAAAGAACCGGATAATTCTGGTTTGCTCCAGACTTATCTGGACAAACTCATGTGGAATTCATGTGCAAAGTACCCAGAAATGCAGAGTCAAACTGGTTTTGGAGAAAAGCAAAGTTTTTCTTGAGCAAGTGGATTCAATGTCATGTTTACAAACACAAGTATACTTTTTCTTCTGGTTTCTGTAGCATCCTATTCAGAAAACTCGAATGTGTACCTGTTGTGTCTCCATTTGAATCCAAGTAGCATTTGCCAACAGAAAAACAAAATGTTACGTGCCAAAATTCATTCCAAACTCTCAAGTTCATAGTTAATATCCAGAAAACACTAACAATCACACAGGCTGTTTGAAAAGCTGATATTCATTTAGCCACACAGAACCAGATAATTCGGTTTGCTCCAGACCTATCTGGACAAACACATGTGAAATTCATGTGCAAAGGACCCAGAAAAAATATTGAAACTTGTTTTGGAGAAAAGCAAAGTCTTTTTCTTGGGCAAGTGGATTCAATGTCATGTTTACAAACACAAGTATAATTTTTCTTCTGGTTTCTGTAGCATTCTACTCAGAAAACTAGAATGTGTACCTGTTGTGTCTCCATGTAGATCCAATTAGCGTTTACCAACAAAAAAAAAAGGAACATGATAAAATTCATTCAAAACTCTAAAGTTCATACATAATATTCAGAAAACACTAACAAACTCACAGGCTGTTTTACAAGCGGATATTCATTTAGCCACAAAGAACCGGATAATTCTGGTTTGCTGCAGACCTATCTGGACAAACTCATGTGGATTTCATGTGCAAATTACCCAGAAATGCAGAGTCAAACTGGTTTTGGAGATAAGCAAAGACATTTTCTTGGGCAAGTGGATTCAATGTCATGTTTACAAACACAAGTATACTTTTTCACCTGGTTTCTGTAGCATTCTACTCAGAAAACACTTGTGTGATCCTTTTGTGTCTCCATGTGAATCCAATTAGCATTTGCCAACAGAAAAACAAAATGTTACATGCCATGATTCATTCCAAACTCTCAAGTTCATAGTTAATATCCAGAAAACACTAACAAACACACAGGCTGTTTTAAAATCTGATATTCAGTTAGCCACACAGAACTGGATAATTCTGGTTTGTTCCAGACCTTTCTGGACAAACTCATGTGGAATTCATGTGCGAAGGACCCAGAAATGCAGAGTCAAACTCGTTTTGGAGAAAAGCAATATCTTTTTCTTGTGCAAGTGGATTCAATGTCATGTTTACAAACACAAGTTTACTTTTTCTTCTGGTTTCTGTTTCATTCTACCCAGAAAATTCCAATGTGTACTTCTTGTGTCTCCATGTTGTACCAATTAGTGTGTGCCAACAAAAAAGCAAAGTGTTACGTGCCCGAATTCATTCCAAACTCTAACGTTCATAGATAAAAATCAGAAAACAGAAACAAACACGAGATTGTAGCAAGAGCTGGGATTGAGTTAGGCAGAAGAGAACTGGATATTTCTGGTTAGGTCCAGACCTATCTGGACAAATTCATGTGGAAATCATATGCAAAGGACCCAGAAAAGAAGATTGACACTGGTTTTTGAGAAAAGCAATGTCTTTTTCTTGGGCAAGTGGATTCAATGTCATTTCAACAGTCGCAAATATCATTTTTAACCTGGTTTCTCTAGCATTCTACTCAGAAAACTCGAATGTGTACCTGCTGTGTCTCCATGTGGAACCAATTAGCGTTTGCCAATAAAACAACAAAATGTAACATGATAAAATTCATTCAAAACTCGAAAGTTCATACATAATATCCAGAAAACTCTAACAAACTCACAGGCTGTTTTACAAGCTGATATTCATTTAGGCACACAGAACTGGATAGTTCTGGTTGGATCCAGACCTATAAGGCCAAACTTGTGTGGAATTCGTGTGCAAGGGACCGAGAAAAAATTTTGAAACTGGTTTTGGAGAAAAGCAAAGTCTTTTTTTGGGCAAGTGGATTCAATGTCATGTTTACAAACACAAGTATACTTTTTCACCTGGTTTCTGTAGCATTCTACTCAGAAAACACTTATAGTAACCTGTTGTGTATCCATGTGAATCCAATTAGCATTTGCCAACAGAAAAACAAAATGTGACATGACAAAATTCATTCCAAATTCTCAAGTTCATAGTTAATATCCAGAAAACACTAGCAAACACACAGGGTGTTTTAAAAGGTGATATTCAGTTAGCCACACAGAACCGGATAATTCTGGTTTGTTCCAGACCTATCTGGACAAACTCATGTGGAATTCATGTGCAAATGACCCAGAAATGCAGAGTCAAACAGGTTTTGGAGAAAAGCAAAGTCCTTTTCTTGGGCAAGTGGATTCAATGTCATGTTTACAAACACAAGTATACTTTTTCTTCTGGTTTCTGAAGCATTGTACTCAGAAAACTCGAATGTGTACCTGTTGTGTCTCCGTGTGAATCCCATTAGCATTTTCCAACAGAAAAACAAAATGTTACATGCCAAAATTCATTTCAAACTCTCAAGTTCATAGTTAATATCCAGAAAACACTAACAAACACACAGGCTGTTTTAAAAGCTGATATTCATTTAGCCATACAGAATTGGATAATTCTGGTTTGCTCCGTACATCTGGACAAACTCATGTGGAATTCGTGTGCAAAGGACCCAGAAATGCAGCATCAAACTGGTTTTGGAGAAAAGCAAAGTCTTTTTCTTGGGCAAATGGATTCAATCTCATGTTTACAAACACAAGTATACTTTTTCACCTGGTTTCTGTAGCATTCTACTCAGAAAACACTTATGTGTACCTGTTGTGTCTCCGTGTGAATCCAATTAGCATTTGCCAACAAAAAAACAAAATGTTACATGCCAAAATTCATTCCAAACTCTCAAGATCATAGATAAAAATCAGAAAACAGAAACAAACACGAGACTGTAGCAAGAGCTGGGATTGAGTTAGGCAGAACAAAACCGGATATTTCTGGTTAGATCCAGACCTATCTGGACAAACTCGTGTGGAATTCGTGTGCAAAGGACCCAGAAAAGAATATTCAGACTGGTTTTAGACAAAAGCAAAGATTTTTTCATGGGCAAGTGGATTCAATGTCATGTTAACAAACACAAATATAATTTTAACCTGGATTCTGTAGCATTCTACTCAGAATACTCGAATGTGTACCTGTTGTGTCTCCATGTGTAATAATTAGTGTGTGTCCACAAATAACAAAGTGTTACATGCTGAAGTTCTTTCCAAACACTAAAGGTCATAGATAATATCCACAAAATAGAAACGAACACAGAGGCTATAGCAAGAGTTAGGATTTTTTTACGCAGAACAGAACTAGAGATTTCTGTTTAGATCCAGACCTCTCTGGACATACTCGTGCGGAAATCTTGTGCAAAAGACCCAGAAAAGAATATAGAAACTGGTTTTGGAGAAAAGTAAAGTCTTTGTCTTGGGCATGTGGATTCAAATTCATTTTAGCAAACACAAATATCATTTTTCACCTGGTTTCTGCAGCATTCTACTCAGAAACTCGAATTTGTGCTTATTGTGTCTCCATGTGAATCCAATCAGCATTTGCCAACAGAAAAACAAAATGTTACATGCCAAAATTCATTCCAAACTCTCAAGTTCATAGTTAATATCCAGAAAACACTAACAAACACACAGGCTGTTTGAAAAGCTGATATTCATTTAGCCACACAGAACCAGATTATTCTAGTTTGATCCAGACCAATCTGGACAAACTCGTGGGGAATTCGTGTGCAAAGGACCCAGAAATGCAGAGTCAAACTGGTTTTGCAGAAAAGCAAAGTCCTTTTCTTGGGCAAGTGGATTCAATGTCATGTTTACCGTCACAAATATCATTTTTAACCTGGTTTCTGTAGCTTTCTACTCAGAAAACTCGAATGTGTATCTGTTGTGTCTCCATGTTGAACCAATAGCATTTGCTAACCTAAAAACAAATGTTACATGCTAAAATTCATTCAAAACTCTAACTCTCATAGATAATATCCAGAAAAAACTCACAAACTCACAGGGTATTTTAAAGCTCATATTCATTTAGCAACAGAGAACAGGATAGTTCTGGTTAGATCCAGACCTATCTGGACAAACTCGTGTGGAATTCGTGTGCAAAGGACTGAGATAAGCAGAATCAAACTGGTTTTGGAGAAAAGCAAAGACTTTTTCTTGGGCAAGTGGTTTCAATGCCATGTTTACAAACACAAGTATACTTTTTCACCTGGTTTCAGTAGCATTCTATTCAGATAAGTGTAATGTGTACCGGTTGCATCTCCATGTGAATGCAATTAGCATTTGCCAACAGAAAACCAAAATGTTACATGCCAGGATTAATTCCAATCTCTCAAGTTCATAGTTAATATCCAGAAAACACTAACAAACAAACAGGCTGTTTTAAATGCTGATATGCATTTAGCCACCACAGAACTGGGTAATCCTGGTTTGATCCAGACCTATCTGGACATACTTATGTGCAATTGTGTGAAAAGGACCCAGAAAAGCAGAGTCAACCTGGATTTGGAGAAAAGCAAAATCTTTTTCTTGGGCAATTGGAATCAATGTCATGTTAGCAAACACACATATCATTTTTAACCTGGTTTCTCTAGCATTCTACTCAGAAAACTCGAATGTGTACCTGTTGTGTCTCCATGTGGAACCAATTAGTGTGTGCCAACAAAAAACAAAATGTTACATGCCCGAATTCATTCCAAACTCTAAAGTTCATAGATAAAATCAGAAAACACTAACAAACACGAGACTGTAGCAAGAGCTGGGATTGAGTTAGGCAGAACAGAACCGGATATTTCTGGTTAGATCCAGACCTATCTGGCAAAATTCATGTGCAATTGTGTGCAAAGGACCGAGAAAAGAATATTGAAACTGGTTTTTGAGAAAAGCAAAGTCTTTTTCTTGGGCAATTAGATTCAATATCATGTTTACAGTCGCATATATCATTTTTAACCTGGTTTCCGTAGCATTCTACTCAGAAATCTCGAATGTTTACCTTTTGTTTCTACATGTGGAACCAGTTAGCGTTTGCCAACAAAAAACAAAATGTAACATGCTAAAATTCATTCAAAACTCTCAAGTTCATAATTAATATCCAGAAAACACTAACAAACACACAGGCTGTTTTTAAAGCTGATATTCATTTAGCCACACAAAACCAGATAGTTCTGGTTTGATACAAACCTATCTGGACAAACTCATGTGAATTCGTGTGCAAAGGACTCAGAAAAGCAGAGTGAAACTGGTTTTGGAGAAGAGCAAAGTCTTTTTCTTGGGCAAGTGGATTCAATGTCATGTTTACTGTCAAAATATCATTTTTAACCTGGTTTCTGTAGTATTCTACTCAGAAAACTCCAATGTGTACCTGTTGTGTCTCCATGTGGGATTAATTAGTGTGTGCCAAGAAAAAAAACAAAGCGTTACATGCCAGAATTCATTCCAAACTCTAAAGTTCATAGATAATATCCAGAAAACAGAAACAAATACAGAGGCTGTAGCAATACCTGGAATTTATGCAGAACAGAACAGATAATTTCTGGTTCGAGCTAGACCTATCTGGACATTCTCATTTGGAATTCTTGCGCAAAGGACCCAGAAATGCAGAGTCAAACTGGTTTTGGCGAAAAGCAAAGCCTTTTTCTTTTGCAAGTGGATTCAATGTCATGTTTACAAACACAAGTATACTTTTTCACCTGGTTTCTGTAGCATTCTACTCAGAAAACTCAAATGTGTACTTGTTGTGTTTTCCATGTGGAACCAATTAGTGTTTGCCAACCAAAAAATTAAGTGTTACATGCTAAAATTTATTCAACACTTTGAAGTTCATAGATAATATTCAGAATACACTAACAAACTCACAGTTGTTATCAAAGATATATTCATTTAGCCACACAGAACGAGATAGTTCTGGTTAGATCCAGACCTATAATCCCAAATTCATGTGGAATTCGTGTGCAAAGGACCAAGAAAAGCAGCGTCAATCTGGTTTTAGAGAAAAACAAAGTCTTTTTCTTGGGCAAATGGATTCAATGTCATGTTTACTGTCACAAATATCATTTTTAACCTGGTTTCTGTAGCATTGTACTTAGAAAAATGGAATATGTACCTGTTGTGTCTCCATGTGAATCCAATTAGCACTTGCCAACATAAAAACAAGATGTTAGATGCCAGGATTCATTCCAAACTCTAAAGTTCATAGATATTATCCAGAAATCAGAAACAAACACAGAGGCTGTAGCAAAACCTGGGATTTAGGCAGAACAGAACAGGAAATTTCTGGTTAGAGCTAGACCTATCTGGACATTCTCGTGTGGAATTCTTGCGCAATGGACCCAGAAAAGAATATTGAAACTGGTTTTGGAGAAAAGCAAAGCCTTTTTCTTTGGCAAGTGGATTCAATGTCATGTTTACAAACACAAGTATACTTTTTCACCTGGTTTCTGTAGCATTCTACTCAGAAAACTCAAATGTGTACTTGTTGTGTTTTCCATGTGGAACCAATTAGCGTTTGCCAACCAAAAAACAAAGTGTTACATGCAAAAATTGATTCAACACTTTGAAGTTCATAGATAATATTCAGAATACACTAACAAACTCACAGCTGTTTTCAAGGTGATATTAATTTAGCAACACAGAATCAGATA
The DNA here is from genome assembly GCA_949820135.1 of Sylvilagus floridanus. Classification (NCBI taxonomy): domain Eukaryota; kingdom Metazoa; phylum Chordata; class Mammalia; order Lagomorpha; family Leporidae; genus Sylvilagus; species Sylvilagus floridanus. Next base: position 157,145,843 of record OX463227.1, on the reverse strand, counting down.
GTTCTGGTTAGATCCAGACCTATAAGCCCAAACTCGTGTGGAATTCGTGTGAAAAGGACCCAGAAATGCAGAGTCAAACTGGTTTTGGAGAAAAGCAAAGTCTTTTTCATGGGCAAGTGGATTCAATGTCATGTTTACAAACACAAGTATAATTTTTCTTCTGGTTTCTGTAGCATTCTACTCAGAAAACTCGAATGTGTACCTGTTGTGTCTCCATGTGAATCCAATTAGCATTTGCCAACAGAAAAACAAAATGTTACATGCCAGGCTTCATTCAAAACTCTAAAGTTCATGGATAATATCAACAAAACAGTAACAAACACAGAGGCTGTAGCAAGACCGGGAATTTAGGCAGAACAGTACTGGAAATTTCTGGTTAGATCTAGACTTATCTGGACATTCACGTGTGGAATTCTTGCACAAAGGATCCAGTAAAGAATATTGAAACTGGTTTTGGAGAAAAGCAAAGTCTTTTTCATGGGCAAGTGGATTCAATGTCATCTTTACAAACACAAGTATACTTTCTCACCTGGTTTCTGCAGCATTCTACTCAGAAAACTCGAATGTGTACCTGTTGCGTCTCCATGTGAATCCAATTAGCATTTGCCAACAGAAAAACAAAATGTTACATGCCATGATTCATTCCAATCTCTCAAGTTCATAGAAAATTTCCAGAAAACACTAACAAACACACAGGCTGTTTTAACTGCTGATATGCATTTAGCCAACACAGAACCGCATATTTCAGGTTCCATCCAGATCTATCTGGGCAAACTCATGTGGAATTCGTGTGCAAAGGACCCAGATAAGCAGAGTCAAACTGGTTTTGAAGAAAAGCAAAGTCTTTTTCTTGGGCAAGTGGATTCAATGTCATGTTTACAAACACAAGTATACTTTTTCACCTGGTTTCTGTAGCATTCAACTCAGAAAACTCGAATGTGTACCTGTTCTTTCTCCATGTGGAACCAATTAGTGTGTGCCAACATAAAAACAAAGTTTACATGCCCGAATTCATTCCAAACTCTAAAGTTCATAGATAATATCCAGAAAACAGAAACAAACACAGAGGCTGTAGCAAGAGCTGGCATTGAGTCAGGGTATTTCTGGTTAGATCCAGAACTATCTGGACAAACTCATATGAAATTCATGTGAAAGGACATAGAAAAGCACAGCATAACTAGTTTTGGAGAAAAGCAAACTCTTTTTCGTGGGCAAGTGGATTCAATGTCATGTTTACAGTCGCAAATATCATTATTACACTGTTTTCTGTAGGATTGTCCTCAGAGAACTCCAATGTGTACCTGTGTGACTCCATGTGGAACGAATTAGTGTTTGCCAACCAGAAAACAAAGCGCTGCATGACGGAATTCATTCCAAACTGTAAAGTTCATACATAATATCCAGAAAACAGAAAAAAACACAGAGGCTGTAGCAAGAGATGGGATTGAGTTAGGCAGAACAGAACCGGACTTTTCTGGTTAGATCCAGACCTATCTGGACAAACTCCTGTGGAATTCTTGTGCAAAGGACCCAGAATAGAATATTGAAACTGGTTTTGGAGAAAAGCAAGGTATTTTTCTTAGGCAAGTGGATTCAATGTCATGTTTACAGTCGCAAATATCATTATTAACCTTGATTCTGTAAAATTCTATTCAGAAAGCTCGAATGTGTACCTGTTGTGTCTCCATGTGAATCCAATTAGCGTTTGCCAAGAAAATAAACAAAATGTTACATGCTAAAATTCATTCAAAACTCTAATGTTCATAGATAATCTCCAAGAAATACTAAAAAAAACAGAGGCTATTTTAAAAGCTGATATTCATTTAGCCACACAGAACCAGATATTTCTGGTTAGATCTAGACATATCTGGACACACTCGTGTGGAATTCGTGGGCAAAGGACCCAGAAAAGCAGAGTCAAACTGGATTTGGAGAAAAGCTAAGTCTTTTTCTTGGGCAAGTGGATTCAATGTCATGTTTACAAACACAAGTATATTTTTCACCTGTTTTCTGTAGCATTCTACTCAGAAAACACTTATGTGTACCTGTTGTGCCTCCAAGTGAATGCATTTAGCATTTGCCAACAAAAAAACAAAATGTTACATGCCAAAATTCATTCCAAACTCTCAAGTTCATAGTTAATATCCAGAAAACACTAACAAACACACAGGCTCTTTAAAAGCTGATATTCATTTAGCCACACAGAACTGGATATTTCTGGTTAGATCCAGACCTATCTGGACAAACTCGTGTGGAATTCATGTGCAAAGGACCCAGAAAAGCAGAGTCAAACTGGTTTTGGAGAAAAGCCAAGGGTTTTTCTTGGGCAAGTGGATTCAATGTCATGTTTACCGTCGCAAATATCATTTATAACCTTGTTTCTCTGTCTTTCCACTCAGAAAACATGAATGTGTACCTGTAGTATGTTCCTGTGAATCCAAATCACATTTACCATCAGAAACAAAATGTTACATGCCAGAATTTATTCCAAACTCTAAAGTTCATAGTTAATATCCAGAAAACACTAAGAAACACAAAGGCTGTTTTAAAAGCTGATATTCATTTAGCCACACAGAACAAGATATTTCTGGTTAGATCCAGACCTATCTGGACAAACTCATGTGGAATTCCTTTGGAAAGGACCCAGAAAAGCAGAGAAAACTAGTTTTGGAGGAAAGCAAAGCCTTTTTCTTGGGCAAGTGGATTCAATGTCATGTTTAGAAATCAAATATCATTTTTAACCTGGTTTCTTTAGCATTCTTCTCAGAAAACTCTTATGTTTACCTGTTGCATCTCCATGTGGAACAAATTAGCGTTTCTACCAAAAAAACGAATTGTTACATGCTATATTTTATTCCAAACTCTAAAGTTCATAGACCATATCCTGAAAACACTAACAAACACACAGGCTGTTTTAAAAGCTGACATTCATTTAGCCACACAGAACTGGATATTTCCGGTTAGATCCAGACCTATCTGGACAAACTCGTGTGGAATTCATGGGCAAAGAACCCAGAAAGGCAGAGTCAAACTGGTTTTGGAGAAAAGCAAACTGTTTTTCGTAGGGAAATCGATTCAATGTCATATTTATAGTTGCAAATATCATTTTCAACCTGGTTTCTGTAGCATTCTACTCAGAAAAGTCTTATGTGTACCTGTTGTTCACTCTATATGAAACAAATCAGCATTTCCAAAAGAAAAACAAAATGTAACATGCTAAAATTCATTCCAAACTCCAAAGTTCATAGATAATATCCAGAAAACAGAAAAAAGCACAGTGGCTCTTTAAAAGCTGGTATTCATTTAGCAACACAGAACCGGATATTTCTGGTTAGATCCAGACCTCTCTGGACACACTCGTGTGGGATTCGTGTGCAAAGGACCCAAAAAACCAGAGTCAAACTGGTTTTGGAGAAAGGCAAAGTCTTTTTCTTGGGCAAGTGGATTGAATGTCATGTTTTCATTCGCAAATATACTTTTTACCATGGTTTATGTAGCATTCTAGTCAGAAAACTCGAATGTGTACCTGTTGTGTCTCCATTTGCAACCAATTATTGTTTGCCAACAAAAAAACAAAGTGCTGCATGCCAGAATTCATTGCAAACTCTAAAGTTCATAGATAATATCCATAAAACACTAACAAACTCACTGGCTGTTTTAAAAGCTGACATTCATTTAGCCACACAGAACCGGATATTTCTGCTTAGATCCAGACCTATCTGGACAAACTCATGTGGAATTCGTGTGCAAAGGACTCAGAAAAGCAGAGTGAAACTGGTTTTGGAGAAGAGCAAAGTCTTTTTGGTGGGCAAATGAATTCAATGTCATGTTAGCAAACACAAATATCATCTGTAGCATTCTTCTCAAAACACACTTCTGTGTACCTGTTCTGTCTCCATGTTTAACCAATTAATGTTTGCCAAAAAAAACCAAAATATAACATGCTAAAATTCATTAAAATTCTAAAGATCATAGATAATATCCAGAAAACCCTAGCAAACTAAAAAGGTTGTTTTAAAAGCTGATATTCATTTACCCACACAGAACCGGATATTCCTGGTTAGATCCAGACCTATCTGGACAAACTCATGTGGAATTCATGTACAAAAGACCCAGAAAAGCAGAGTTAAACTGGTTTTGGATAAAAGCAAAGTCTTTTTCATGGGCAGGGGATTCAATGTCATGATTCCCAAGACAAGTATCATTTTTAACCTGGATCTGTACCATTCTACTCAGAAAACACGAATGTGTACCTGTTGTGTCTCCATGTGGAAGCAATTATTATTTGCCAACAGAAAAACAGAATATTACATGCCAGAATTCATTTCAAACTCTCAAGTTCATAGTTAATATCCAGAAAACACAAATAAACACTCAGGCTCTTTTAAATCTGACATTCATTTAGCCAGACCTATCTGGCAAACTTCTGTGGAATTCATGTGCAAAGGACCCCTAAGAGCAGAGTCAAACTGGTTTTGGAGAAAAGCAAAGTCTTTTTCTTGGGCAAGGGGATTCAATGGCATGTATACAAACACAAGTATGCTTTACACAGAAAATTCGAATGTGTACCTGTTGTCTCTACATGTGGAATTAATTAGTGTGTGCCAACAAAAAAACAAAGTGTTACGTGCCAGAATTCATTCCAAACTCTAAAGTTGATAGATAATAACCAGAAAATAGAAACAAACACAGAGGCTGTAACAAGACCTGGGAGTGAGTTTGACAGAATAGAACCAGATATTTCTGCTTAGATCCAGAACTATCTGGACAAACTCATGTGGAATTCGTGAGCAAAGGACCCAGAAAAGCAGAGTCAAACTGGTTTTGGAGAAAAGCAAAGTCTTTTCCGTGGGCAAGTGGATTCAATGTCATGTTAGCAAACACAAATATCATTTTTAACCAGGTTTCTGTAGCATTCTATTCAAAACACACTTATGTGTACCTGTTGTGTCTCCAATGTGGAACCAATTAGCGTTTTAAACCAAAAAACATAATGTTACACTCTAAAATTCATTCAAAACTCTAAAGTTCCTAGATAATATCCAGGAAAGATAAACAAACTCCGAGGCTATAGCAAGAGCTGTGATTGAGTTAGGCAGAAGAGCAACGGGTATTTCTGGTTAGATCCTGACCTATCTGGACACACTCATGTGGAATTCGTGTGCAAAGGACTCAGATAATCAGAGTCAAACTGGTTTTGGAGAAAAGCCAAGTCTTTTTCTTGGGCAAGTGGATTCAACGTCATGTTAGCAAAAACAAGTATGCTTTTTAAACTGGTTTCTTTACCATTCTACTCAGAAAACTGAAATGTGTAACTGCTGTGTCTCCATGTGGAATTAATTAGTGTGTGCTAACAAAAAAAATAAAGTGCTATATGCCAGAATTTATTACAAACTCTAAAATTGATAGATAATGTCCAGAAAATAGAAACAAACACAGAGTCTTAAGCAACAGCTGGGAGTGAGTTTGGCAGAACTGAATTGGATATTTCTGGTTAGATCCAGACCTATCTGGACAAAATCGTGTGGAATTCGTGTGCAAAGGACCCAAAAAAGGATATTGAAACTTGTTTTGGAGAAAAGCAATGTCTTTTTCGTGCGCAAGTGGATTCAATATCATGTTTACAAACACAATTATCATTTTTAACCTGGTATCTGTAGCGTTATACTCAGAAAACTCGAATGTGTACCTGTTGTATCTCCATGGGAAATTAATTAGTGTGTGCCAACCAAAAAAAAAGTGTTACGTGCCCGAATTCATTCTAAACTCTAAAGTTCACAGATAATATCCAGAAAATAGAAACAAACACAGAGTCTTTAGCAAGAGCTGGGAGTGAGTTTGGCAGAACTGAACCGGATATTTCTTGTTAGATCCAGACCTATTTGAACACACTCGTGTGGAATTCGTGTGCAAATGACCCAGAAATGCAGAGTCAAACTGGTTTTGGAGAAAAGCAAAGACTTTTTCTTGGGCAAGTGGATTCAATGTCATGTTTACAGTCGCAAATCTCCTTTTTAACCTAGTTTCTGTAGCATTCTAGTCAGAAAACTCGAATGTGTACCTGTTGTGTCTCCATGTGGAACCAATTATTCTTTGCCAAGAAAAAAAACAAAGTGCTGCATGCCAGAATAGATTGCAACTCTAAAGTTCATAGATAATATCCAGAAAACACTAACAAACACACAGGCTGTTTTAAAAGCGGATATTTATTTAGCCACAGAGAATTGGATATTTCTGATTAGATCCAGACCTATCTGGACAAACTCATGTGGAATTCGTGTACAAAGGACCCAGAAATGCAGAGTCAAACTGGTTTTGGAGAAAAGCAAAGTCTTTTTCTTGGGCAAGTGGATTCCTCGTCATGTTAGGAAATACAAATATCATTTTTCACCTGGTTTCTGTAGCATTCTACTCAGAAAACTCGAATGTGTGCCTGGTGTGTCTCCATTTGAATCCAATTATTGTTGGCCAACAAAAAACCAAATGTTACATGTCAGAATTCATTCCAAACTCTCAAGTTCATAGTTAATATCCAGAAAACACTAACAAACACACAGGCTGTTTTACAAGCGATATGCATTTAGCCACACAGAACCGCATATTTCTGGTTAGATCCAAACCGATCTGGACAAACTCATGGGGAATTCGTATGCAAAGGACCCAGGAAAGCAGAGTGAAACTGGTTTTGGAGAAAAGCCAAGTCTTTTTCTTAGGCAAGTGGATTCAATGTACTGTTTACCATCACAAATATCATTTTTAACCTGGTTTCTGTATCATTCTACTCAGAAAACTTGAATGTGTACCTGTTGTGTCTCCATGTGGAACCAATGAGCGTTTGTCAACAAAGAAACAAAATGTAGCATGCTAAAATTCATTCAAAATTTTAAAGTTCCTTATATTAATCACAAAACACTTACAAACACACAGGCAGTTTTAAAAGCTGATATTCATTTAGGCACACAGAACTGGATATTGCTGGTTAGATCCAGAACTATCTGGACAAACTCATATGGAATTCGAGGGCAAATGACCCAGAAAATCAGAGTCAAACAGGTTTTGGAGAAAAGCCAAGAATATTTTTGGCAAGTGGATACAATGTCATGTTAGCAAACACAAATATCATTTTTCACATATTTTCTGTAGCATTCTACTGAGAAAACTCGAATGTGTGCCTGTTGTGTCTCCATGAAAATCCAATTAGCATTTGGCAACAGAAAAACAAAGTGTTACATGCCAGAATTCATTGCAAACTCTCAAGTTCATAGTTAATATGCAGAAAACACTAAGAAACACACAGGCTGTTTTAAAAGCTGATATTCATTTAGCAACACAGAACCGCATTTTTCCAGTATGATCCAGACCTATCTGGACAAACTCATGTGGAATTCGTGTGCAAAGGATCCAGAAAAGCAGAGTCAAACTGGTTTTGGGGAAAAGCAAAGTCTTTCTCTTGGGCACGTGGATTCAATGTCACGTTTACCGTCACAAATATCATTTTTAACCTGGTTTCTGCTGGTTAGATCCAGAACTATCTGGACAAACTCATGTGGAATTCGTGTGCAAATGACCCAGAAAATAATATTGAAACTGGTTTTCGAGAAAAGCAAAGTCTTTTTATTGGGCAAGTGGATTCAATGTCACGTTAGCAAACACACATATCATTTTTCACCTGGTTTTTGTAGCATTCTACTCAGAAATCTCGAATGTGTGCCTGTTGTTTCTCCATGTGGAACGAATTAGCCTTTCCAACAAAAAAGCATAATGTTACACGCTAAAATTCATTCAAAACTCTAAAGTTCCTACATAATATCCAGGAAAGAGAAACAAACTCTGAGGCTGTAGCAAGAGCTGGGATTGAGTTAGGCAGAACAGAAATGGGTATTTGTGTTTTGATCCAGACCTATCTGCACAAACTCATGTGGAATTCGTGTGCAAAGAACCCAGAAAAGCAGAATCAAACTGGTTTTGGAGAAAAGCAAAGTCTTTTTCTTGGGCAAGTGGATTCAACGTCTTGTTAGCAAACACAAATATCATTTTTCCTCTGGATTCTGTAGCATTCTACTCAGAAAACTCAAATGTGTGCCTGTTGTGTCTCTAAGGGGAACGAATTAGCATTTGCCAACAGAAAAACAAAATGCTACATGCCAGAATTCATTCCAAACTCTCAAGTTCATAGTTAATATCAAGAAAACAATAACAAAAACACAGGCTGTTTTGAAAGCTGGTATTCATTTAGCCTCACAGAACCGCATATTTCTGGTTTGATCCAGATCTATCTGGACAAACTCATGTGGAATTCGTGTGTAAAGGACCCAGAAAATAATATTGAAACTGGTTTGGAGAAAAGCAAAGACTTTTTCTTCGGCAAGTGGATTCAATGTCATGTTAGCAAAGACAAATATCATTTTTCACCTGGTTTCTGTAGCATTCTACTCAGAAATCTCGAATGTGTGCCTGTTGTGTCTCCATGTGAATGAATTAGCATTTGCCAACAGAAAAACAAAATGTTACATGCCAGAATTCATTCCAAACTCTCAAGTCCATAGTTAATATCCACAAAAAACTAACAAACACCAGGCTGTTTTAAAAGCTGATATTCATTTAGCCACACAGAACCGCATATTTCTGGTTTGATCCAGACCTATCTGACAAACTCGTGTGGAATTCGTGTGCAAAATAACCGAGAAAATAATATTGAAACTGGTTTGGAGAAAAGCCAAGTCTTTTTCTTGGGCAAGTGGATTCAATGTCATGTTAGCAAACACAAATATCATTTTTCACCTGGTTTTTATAGCATTCTACTCAGAAATCTCGAATGTGTGCCTGTTGTGTCTCCGTGTGAATGAATTAGCATTTCCAACCAAAAAAACATAATGTTACACGCTAAAACTCATTCAAAACTCTAAAGTTCCTAGATAATATCCAGGAAAGAGAAACAAACTCCGAGGCTGTAGCAAGAGCTGGGTTTGAGTTAGGCAGAACAGAAACGGTTATTTCTGGTTTGATCCAGACCTATCTGGACAAACTATGTGGAATTCGTGTGTAAAGGACCAAGAAACACAGAGTCAAACTGGATTTGGAGAAAAGCAAAGTCTTTTTCTTGGGCAAGTGGATTCAACGTCTTGTTAGCAAACACAAATGTTATTTTTCACCTGGTTTCTATAGCACTCTACTCAGAAAACTCAAATGTGTGCCTGTTGTGTCTCCATGTGAATCCAATTAGCATTTGCCAACAGAAAAACAAAATGTTACATGCCAGAATTCATTCCGAACTCTCAAGTCCATAGTTAATATCCAGAAAACACTAACAAACACACAGGCTGTTTTAAAAGCTGATATTCATTTAGCCACACAGAACCGCATATTTCTGGTTTGATCCAGACCTATCTGACAAACTCATGCGGAATTTGTGTGCAAAGGACCCAGAAAAGCAGAGTCAAACTGGTTTTGGAGAAAAGCCAAGTCTTTTTCTTGGGCAAGTGGATTCAATGTCATGTTTACCGTCACAAATATCATTTTTAACCTGGTTTCTGTAGCATTCTACTCAGAAAACTTGAATGTGTACCTGTTGTGTCTCCATGTGGAACCAAAGAGCGTTTGCCAACAAAGAAACAAAATGTAACATGCTAAAATTGATTCAAAACTTTAAAGTTCATAGATATTATTCACAAAGCACTAACAAACACACAGGCAGTTTTAAAAGCTGATATTCCTTTAGGCACGCAGAACCGGATATTGCTGCTTAGATCCAGAACTATCTGGATAAACTCATGTGGAATTCGTGTGCAAATGACCCAGAAAATAATATTGAAACTGGTTTTCGAGAAAAGCAAAGTCTTTCTCTTGGGCAAGTGCATACAATGTCATGTTAGCAAACACAAATATCATTTTTCACCTGGTTTCTGTAGGATTCTACTCAGAAATCTCGAATGTGTGCCTGTTGTGTCTCCATGTGAAACGAATTAGCGTTTCCAACAAAAACACATAATGTTACATGCTAACATTCATTCAAAACTCTAAAGTTCCTAGATAATATCCAGGAAAGAGAAACAAACTCCGAGGCTGTAGCAAGAGCTGGGATTGAGTTAGGCAGAAGAGAAACGGGTATTCTTGGTTAGATCCAGACCTATCTAGACAATCTCATGTGGAATTCGTGTGCAAAGGACCAGAAGAGCAGAGTCAAACTGGTTTTAGAGAAAAGCCAAGACTTTTTCTTGGGCAAGTGGATTCAACGTCTTGTTAGAAAACACAAATGTCATTTTTAACCTGGTTTCTGTAGCATTCTACTCAGAAAACTTGAGTTTGTGCCTGTGTGTCTCCATGTGAATCCAATTAGCATTTGCCAACAGAAAAACAAAATGTTACATGCCAGAATTCATTCCAAACTCTCAAGTTCATAGTTAATATCCAGAAAAAACTAACAAACACACAGGCTGTTTTAAAAACTGATATTCATTTAGCCACACAGAACCGCATATTTCTGGTTTGATCCAGACCTATCTGACAAACTCATGTGGAATTCGTGTGCAAAGGACCCAGAAAATAATATTGAAACTGGTTTGGAGAAAAGCAAAGTCTTTTTCTTCGGCAAGTGGATTCAATGCCATGTTAGCAAACACAAATATGATTTTTCACCTGGTTTCTGTAGCATTCTACTCAGAAATCTCGAATGTGTGCCTGTTGTGTCTCCATGTGAATGAATTAGCATTTCCAACCAAAAAAACATAATGTTACACGCTAAAACTCATTCAAAACTCTAAAGTTCCTAGATAATATCCAGGAAAGAGAAACAAACTCCGAGGCTGTAGCAATAGCTGGGATTGAGTTAGGCAGAACAGAAACGGTTATTTCTGGTTTGATCCAGACCTATCTGGACAAACTATGTGGAATTCGTGTGTAAAGGACCAAGAAACACAGAGTCAAACTGGATTTGGAAAAGCAAAGTCTTTTTCTTGGGCAAGTGGATTCAACGTCTTGTTAGCAAACACAAATGTCATTTTTCACCTGGTTTCTATAGCACTCTACTCAGAAAACTCAAATGTGTGCCTGTTGTGTCTCCATGTGAATCCAATTAGCATTTGCCAACAGAAAAACAAAATGTTACATGCCAGAATTCATTCCAAACTCTCAAGTCCATAGTTAATATCCAGAAAACACTAACAAACACACAGGCTGTTTTAAAAGCTGATATTCATTTAGCCACACAGAACCGCATATTTCTGGTTTGATCCAGACCTATCTGACAAACTCATGCGGAATTCGTGTGCAAAGGACCCAGAAAAGCAGAGTCAAACTGGTTTTGGAGAAAAGCCAAGTCTTTTTCTTGGGCAAGTGGATTCAATGTCATGTTTACCGTCGCAAATATCATTTTTATCCTGGTGTCTGTAGCATTCTACTCAGAAAACTTGAATGTGTACCTGTTGTGTCTCCATGTGGAACCAATGAGCGTTTGCCAACAAAGAAACAAAATGGAACATGCTAAAATTGATTCAAAACTTTAATGTTCGTAGATATTATTCACAAAACACTAACAAACACACAGGCAGTTTTAAAAGCTGATATTCCTTTAGGCACGCAGAACCGGATATTGCTGCTTAGATCCAGAACTATCTGGATAAACTCATGTGGAATTCGTGTGCAAATGACCCAGAAAATAATATTGAAACTGGTTTTGGATTAAAGCCAAGTCTTTTTCTTGGGCAAGTGCATACAATGTCATGTCAGCAAACACAAATATCATTTTTCACCTGGTTTCTGTAGCATTCTACTCAGAAATCTCGAATATATGCCTGTTGCGTCTCCATGTGAAATGAATTAGCGTTTCCAACAAAAACACATAATGTTACATGCTAAAATTCATTCAAAACTCTAAAGTTCCTAGATAATATCCAGGAAAGAGAAACAAACTCCGAGGCTGTAGCAAGAGCTGGGATTGAGTTAGGCAGAAGAGAAACGGGTATTCTTGGTTAGATCCCGACCTATCTGGACAAACTCATGTGGAATTCGTGTGCAAAGGATCCAGAAAAGCAGAGTCAAACTGGTTTTTGAGAATAGCCAAGTCTTTTTCTTGGGAAAGTGGATTCAACGTCTTGTTAGCAAACAGAATGTCATTTTTAACCAGGTTTCTGTAGCATTCTACTCAGAAAACTCGAATGTGTGCCTGTTGTGTCTCCATGTGAATCCAATCACATTTGCCAACAGAATAACAAAATGTTATATGCCAGAATTCATTCCAAACTCTCACGTTCATAGTTAATATCCACAAAACACTAACAAACACACAGGCAGTTTTAAAAGCTGATATTCATTTAGCCACACAGAACCGCATATTTCTGGTTTGATCCAGACCTATCTGACAAACTCATGTGGAATTCGTGTGCAAAGGACCCAGAAAAAAATATTGAAACTGGTTTGGTGAAAAGCAAAGTCTTTTTCTTCGGCAAGTGGATTCAATGTCATGTTAGCAAACACAAATATCATTTTTCACCTGGTTTATGTAGCATTCTACTCAGAAAACTCAAATGTGTGCCTGTTATGTCTCCATGTGAATCCAATTAGCATTTGCCAACAGAAAAACAAAATGTTACATGCCAGAATTCATTCCGAACTCTCAAGTTCATAGTTAATATCCAGAAAACACTAACAAACACACAGGCATTTTTAAAACATGATATTCATTTAGCCACTCAGAACCGCATATTTCTCATTTGATCCAGACCTATCTGGACAATCTCCTGATGAATTCGTGTACAAAGGACCCAGATAAGCAGAGTCAAACAGGTTTTGGAGAAAAGCCAAGTCTTTTTCCTGGGCAAGTGGATTCAATGTCATGTTTACCGTCGCAAATATCATTTTTAACCTGGTGTCTGTAGCATTCTACTCAGAAAACTTGAATGTGTACCTGCTGTGTCTCCATGTGGAACCAATGAGCGTTTGCCAACAAAGAAACAAAATGTAACATGCTAAAATTCATTCAAAACTTTAAAGTTAATAGATATTTTTCACAAAACACTAACAAACACATAGGCAGTTTTAAAAGTTGATATTCCTTTCGGCACACATTACCAGATATTTCTGCTTAGATCCAGAACTATCTGGACAAACTCATGTGGAATTCGTGTGCAAATGACCCAGAAAATAATATTGAAACTGGTTTTCGAGAAAAGCAAAGTCTTTCTCTTGGGCAAGTGCATACAATGTCATGTTAGCAAACACAAATATCATTTTTCACCTGGTTTCTGTAGCATTCTACTCAGAAATCTCGAATGTGTGCCTGTTGTGTCTCCATGTGAAACGAATTAGCGTTTCCAACAAAAACACATAATGTTACATGCTAAAATTCATTCAAAACTCTAAAGTTCCTAGATAATATCCAAAAAAAGAGTAACAAACTCCGAGGCTGTGGCAAGAGCTGGGATTGAGTTAGGCAGAAGAGAAACGGGTATTCTTGGTTAGATCCAGACCTATCTGGACAATCTCCTGTGGAATTCATGTGCAAAGGACCAGAAAAGCAGAGTCAAACTGGTTTTGGAGAAAAGCCAAGTCTTTTTCTTGGGCAAGTGGATTCAACGTCTTGTTAGAAAACACAAATGTCATTTTTAACCTGGTTTCTGTAGCATTCTACTCAGAAAACTCGAATGTGTGCCTGTTGTGTCTCCATGTGAATCCAATTAGCATTTGCCAACAGAAAAACAAAATGTTACATGCTAAAATTTTTTCAAAACTCTAAAGTTCCTAGAAAATATCCAGGAAAGAGAAACAAACTCCGAGGCTGTAGCAAGAGCTGGGATTGAGTTAGGCAGAAGAGAAACGGGTATTTCTGGTTTGATCCAGACCTATCTGGACAATCTCATGTGGAATTCGTGTGCAAAGTTCCAGAAAAGCAGAGTCAAACTGGTTTTGGAGAAAAGCCAAGTCTTTTTCTTGGGCAAGTGGATTCAACGTCTTGTTAGAAAACAGAAATGTCATTTCTAACCTGGTTTCTGTAGCATTCTACTCAGAAAACTCGAATGTGTGCCTGTTGTGTCTCCATGTGAATCCAATTAGCATTTTGCAACAGAAAAACAAAATGTTACATGCCAGAATTCATTCCGAACTCTCAAGTTCATAGTTAATATCCAGAAAACACTAACAAACACACAGGCTGTTTTAAAAGCTGATATTCATTTAGCCACACAGAACCACATATTTCTGGTTTGATCCAGACCTATAAGACAAACTCATGTGGAATTCATGTGCAAAGGACCCAGAAAAGCAGAGTCAAACTGGTTTTGGAGAAAAGCCAAGGGTTTTTCTTGGGCAAGTGGATTCAATGTCATGTTTACCGTCGCAAATATCATTTTTTTTTGACAGTCAGAGTGGACAGTGAGAGAGAGACAGACAGAAAGGTCTTCCTTTTCCGTTGGTTCACCCTCCAATGGCCGCCGCGGCTGGTGTGCTGTGGCCGGCGCACCGCGCTCGTCCGATGGCAGGAGCCAGGAGCCAGGTGCTTTTCCTGGTCTCCCCATGGGGTGCAGGGCCCAAGCACTTGGGCCATCCTCCACTGCACTCCTGGGCCACAGCAGAGGGCTGGCCTGGAAGAGGGGCAACAGGGACAGAATCCGGCGCCCCGACCGGGACTAGAACCCGGTGTGCCGGCGCCGCAAGGCGGAGGATTAGCCTGTTGAGCCACGGCACCGGCCGCAAATATCATTTTTAACCTGGTGTCTGTAGCATTCTACTCAGAAAACTTGAATGTGTACCTGTTGTGTCTCCATGTGGAACCAATGAGCGTTTCCCAACAAAGAAACAAAATGTAACATGCTAAAATTCATTCAAAACTTTAAAGTTCATAGATATTATTCACAAAACACTAACAAACACACAGGCAGTTTTAAAAGCTGATATTCCTTTAGGCACACAGAACCGGATATTGCTGCTTAGATCCAGAAGTATCTGGACAAACTCATGTTGAATTCGTGTGCAAATGACCCAGAAAAGAATATTGAAACTGGTTTTCGAGAAAAGCAAAGTCTTTTTCTTGGGCAAGTGCATACAATGTCATGTTAGCAAACACAAATATCATTTTTCACCTGGTTTCTGTAGCATTCTACTCAGAAATCTCGAATATGTGCCTGTTGTGTCTCCATGTGAAATGAATTAGCGTTTCCAACAAAAACACATAATGTTACATGCTAAAATTCATTCAAACTCTAAAGTTCCTAGATAATATCCAGGAAAGAGAAACAAACTCCGAGGCTGTAGCAAGAGCTGGGATTGAGTTAGGCAGAAGAGAAACGGGTATTCTTCGTTAGATCCAGACCTATCTGGACAAACTCATGTGGAATTCGTGTGCAAAGGATCCAGAAAAGCAGAGTCAAACTGGTTTTGGAGAATAGCCAAGTCTTTTTCTTGGGAAAGTGGATTCAACGTCTTGTTAGCAAACAGAATGCCATTTTTAAACTGGTTTCTGTAGCATTCTACTCAGAAAACTCGAATGTGTGCCTATTGTGTCTCCATGTGAATCCAATCACATTTGCCAACAGAATAACAAAATGTTACATGCCAGAATTCATTCCAAACTCTCAAGTCCATAGTTAATATCCACAAAACACTAACAATCACACAGGCTGTTTTAAAAGCTGATATTCATTTAGCCACACAGAACCGCATATTTCTGGTTTGATCCAGACCTATCTGACAAACTCATGTGGAATTCGTGTGCAAAGGACCCAGAAAATAATATTGAAACAGGTTTGGAGAAAAGCAAAGTCTTTTTCTTCGGCAAGTGGATTCAATGTCATGTTAGCAAACACAAATATCATTTTTAACCTGGTTTCTGTAGCATTCTACTCAGAAATCTCGAATTTGTGCCTGTTGTGTCTCCATGTGAATCCAATTAGCATTTGCCAACAGAAAAACAAAATGTTACATGCCAGAATTCATTCCAAACTCTCAAGTCCATAGTTAATATCCACAAAAAACTAACAAACACACAGGCTGTTTTAAAAGCTGATATTCATTTAGCCACACAGAACCGCATATTTCTGGTTTGATCCAGACCTATCTGACAAACTCATGTGGAATTCGTGTGCAAAGGACCCAGAAAATTATATTGAAACTTGTTTGGAGAAAAGCAAAGTCTTTTTCTTCGGCAAGTGGATTCAATGACATGTTAGCAAACACAAATATCATTTTTCACCTGGTTTATGTAGCATTCTACTCAGAAATCTCGAATGTGTGCCTGTTGTGTCTCCATGTGAATGAATTAGCATTTGCCAACAGAAAAACAATATGTTACATGCCAGAATTTATTCCAAACTCTCAAGTCCATAGTTAATATCCACAAAAAACTAACAAACACACAGGCTGTTTTAAAAGCTGATATTCATTTAGCCACACAGAACCGCATATTTCTGGTTTGATCCAGACCTATCTGACAAACTCATGTGCAATTCGTGTGCAAAGGACCCAGAAAATAATATTGAAACTGGTTTTCGAGAAAAGCAAAGTCATTTTCTTCGGCAAGTGGATTCAATGTCATGTTAGCAAACACAAATATCATTTTTCACCTGGTTTCTGTAGCATTCTACTCAGATCTCGAATGTGTGCCTGTTGTGTCTCCATGTGAATGAATTAGCATTTCCAAATAGAAAAACAAAATGTTATATGCCAGAATTCATTCCGAACTCTCAAGTTCATAGTTAATATCCAGAAAACACTAACAAACACACAGGTATTTTTAAAACATGATATTCATTTAGCCACTCAGAACCGCATATTTCTCATTTGATCCAGACCTATCTGGACAATCTCCTTATGAATACGTGTGCAAAGGACGCAGAAAAGCAGAGTCAAACTGGTTTTGGAGAAAAGCCAAGTCTTTTTCTTGGGCAAGTGGATTCAATGTCATGTTAGCAAACACAAATATCATTTTTCACCTGGTTTCTGTAGCATTCTACTCAGAAAACTTGAATGTGTGCCTGTTGTGTCTCCATGTGAATGAATTAGCATTTCCAACAAAAAAAACATAATGTTACAAGCTAAAATTCATTCAAAACTCTAAAGTTCCTAGATAATATCCAGGAAAGAGAAACAAACTCCGAGGCTGTAGCAAGAGCTGGGATTGAGTTAGGCAGAACAGAAACGGTTATTTCTGGTTTGATCCAGACCTATCTGGACAAACTATGTGGAATTCGTGTGCAAAGGACCCAGAAACGCAGAGTCAAACTGGATTTGGAGAAAAGCAAAGTCTTTTCTTGGGCAAGTGGATTCAACGTCTTGTTAGCAAACACAAATGTAAATTTTTAACATGGTTTCTGTAGCATTCTACTCAGAAATCTCGAATGTGTGCCTGTTATGTCTCCAAGTGAATCCAATTAGCATTTGCCAACAGAAAAACAAAATGTTATATGCCAGAATTCATTCCAAACTCTCACGTTCATAGTTAAAATCCAGAAAAAACTAACAAACACACAGGCTGTTTTAAAAGCTGATATTCATTTAGCCACACAGAACCGCATATTTCGGGTTTGATCCAGACCTATCAGACAAACTCATGTGGAATTCGTGTGCAAAGGACTGAGAAAATAATATTGAAACTGGTTTGGAGAAAAGCCAAGTCATTTTCTTGGGCAAGTGGATTCAACGTCTTGTGAGCAAACAGAATGTCATTTTTAACCTAGTTTCTGTAGCATTATACTCAGAAAACTGGAATGTGTGCCTTTTGTGTCTCCATGTGAATCCAATTAGCATTTGCCAACAGAAAAACAAAATGTTACATGCCAGAATTCATTCCAAACTCTCAAGTCCATAGTTAATATCCACAAAACGCTAACAAACACACAGGCTGTTTTAAAAGCTGATATTCATTTAGCCACACAGAACCGCATATTTCTGGTTTGATCCAGACCTATCTGACAAACTCATGTGGAATTCGTGTGCAAAGGACCCAGAAAAGCAGAGTCAAACTGGTTTTGGAGAAAAGCCAAGTCTTTTTCTTGGGCAATTGGATTCAATGTCATGTTAGCAAACACAAATATCATTTTTAACCTGGTTTCTGTAGCATTCTACTCAGAAAACTTGAATGTGTACCTGTTGTGTCTCCATGTGGAACCAATGAGCGTTTGCCAACAAAGAAACAAAATGTAACATGCTAAAATTCATTCAAAACTTTAAAGTTCATAGATATTATTCACAAAACACTAACAAACACACAGGCAGTTTTATAAGCTGATATTCCTTTAGGCACACAGAACCGGATATTTCTGCTTAGATCCAGAACTATCTGGACAAACTCATGTGGAATTCGTGTGCAAATGACCCAGAAAAGAATATTGAAACTGGTTTTCGAGAAAAGCAAAGTCTTTTTCTTGGGCAAGTGCATACAATGTCATGTTAGCAAACACAAATATCATTTTTCACCTGGTTTCTGTAGCATTCTACTCAGAAATCTCGAATGTGTGCCTGTTGTGTCTCCATGTGAAACGAATTAGCGTTTCCAACAAAAACACATAATGTTACATGCTAACATTCATTCAAAACTCTAAAGTTCCTAGATAATATCCAGGAAAGAGAAACAAACTCCGAGGCTGTAGCAAGAGCTGGGATTGAGTTAGGCAGAAGAGAAACGGGTATTCTTGGTTAGATCCAGACCTATCTGGACAAACTCATGTGGATTTCGAGTGTAAAGGACCCAGAAAACCAGAGTCAAACTGGATTTGGAGAAAAGCAAAGTCTTTTTCTTGGGCAAGTGGATTCAACTTCATTTTAGCAAACACAAAAATCATTTTTCCCCTGGTTTCTGTAGCATTCTACTCAGAAAACTCGAATGTGTGCTTGTTGTTTCTCCTTGTGAATCCAATTAGCATTTGCCAACAGAAAAACAAAATGTTACATGCCTGAATTCTTTGCAAACTCTGAGGTTCATAGTTAATATCCAGAAAACACTAACAAACACACAGGCTGTTTTAAAAGCTGATATTCATTTAGCCACACAGAACCGCAATTTAATGGTTAGATCCCCACATATCTGGGCAAACTAATGTAGCAAGCGTGTGCAAAAGACCCCGAGGCAGAGTCAAACTGGTTTTAGGAAAAGACAAGTGTTTTTCTTGGGCAAGTAGATGCAATGTCATGTTTACCGTCGCAAATATCATTTTTAACCTGGTTTCTGTAGCATTCTAATCAGAAATCTCGAATGTGTGCCTGTTGTGTCTCCATGTGAATGAATTAGCATTTCCAACAAAAAAAAACATAATGTTACACGCTAAAATTCATTAAAAACTCTAAAGTTCCTAGATAATATCCAGGAAAGAGAAACAAACTCAGAGGCTGTAGCAAGAGATGGGATTGAGTTAGGCAGAAGAGAAACGGTTATTTCTGGTTTGATCCAGACCTATCTGGAAAAACTATGTGGAATTCATGTGCAAAGGACCCAGAAACGCAGAGTCAAACTGGATTTGGAGAAAAGCAAAGTCTTTTCTTGGGCAAGTGGATTCAACGTCTTGTTAGCAAACACAAATGTCATTTTTCACCTGGTTTCTGTAGCATTCTACTCAGAAAACTCAAATGTGTGCCTGTTATGTCTCCATGTGAATCCAATTAGCATTTGCCAACAGAAAAACAAAATGTTACATGCCAGAATTCATTCCAAACTCTCACGTTCATAGTTAATATCCAGAAAACACTAACAAACACACAGGCTGTTTTAAAAGCTGATATTCATGTAGCCACACAGAACCGCATATTTCTGGTTTGATCCAGACCTAGCTGACAAACTCATGTGGAATTCATGTGCAAAGGACCCAGAAAAGCAGAGTCAAACTGGTTTTGGAGAAAAGCCAAGTCTTTTTCTTGGGCAAGTGGATTCAATGTCATGTTTACCGTCGCCAATATCATTTTTCACCTGGTCTCTGTAGCATTCTACTCAGAAAACTTGAATGTGTACCTGTTGTGTCTCCATGTGGAACCAATGAGCGTTTGCCAACAAAGAAACAAAATGTAACATGCTAAAATTCATTCAAAACTTTAAAGTTCATAGATATTATTCACAAAACACTAACAAACACACAGGCAGTTTTAAAAGCTGATATTCCTTTAGGCACACAGAACCGGATATTTCTGCTTAGATCCAGAACTATCTGGACAAACTCATGTGGAATTCGTGTGCAAATGACCCAGAAAAGAATATTGAAACTGGTTTTCGAGAAAAGCAAAGTCTTTTTCTTGGGCAAGTGCATACAATGTCATGTTAGCAAACACAAATATCATTTTTCACCTGGTTTCTGTAGCATTCTACTCAGAAATCTCGAATGTGTGCCTGTTGTGTCTCCATGTGAAACGAATTAGCGTTTCCAACAAAAACACATAATGTTACATGCTAACATTCATTCAAAACACTAAAGTTCCGAAATATATCCAGGAAAGAGAAACAAATTTCGAGGCTGTAGCAAGAGCTGGGATTGAGTTAGTCAGAAGAGAAATGGGTATTCTTGGTTAGATCCAGACCTATATGGACAAACTCATGTGGAATTCGTGTGCAAATGACCCAGAAAATAATATTGAAACTGGTTTTGGAGAAAAGCCAAGTCTTTTTCTTGGGCAAGTGCATACAATGTCATGTAAGCAAACACAAATATCATTTTTCACCTGGTTACTGTAGCATTCTACTCAGAAATCTCGAATGTATGCCTGTTGTGTCTCCATGTGAAACGAATTAGCATTTCCAACAAAAAAAACATAATGTTACACACTAAAACTCATTCAAAACTCTAAAGTTCCTAGATAATATCCAGGAAAGAGAAACAAACTCCGAGGCTGTAGCAAGAGCTGGGATTGAGTTAGGCAGAACAGAAACGGGTATTCTTGGTTAGATCCAGACCTATCTGGACAAACTCATGTGGAATTCGTGTGCAAAGGATCCAGAAAAGCAGAGTCAAACTAGATTTGGAGAAAAGCCAAGTCTTTTTCTTCGGCAAGTGGATTCAACGTCTTGTTAGCAAACACAAATATCATTTTTCACCTGGTTTATGTAGCATTCTACGCAGAAAACTCGAATGTGTGCCTGTTGTGTCTCCATGTGAATCCAATTAGCATTTGCCAACAGAAAAACAAAATGTTATATGCCAGAATTCATTCCAAACTCTCACGTTCATAGTTAAAATCCAGAAAAAACTAACAAACACACAGGCTGTTTTAAAAGCTGATATTCATTTAGCCACACAGAACCGCATATTTCTGGTTTGATCCAGACCTATCTGACAAACTCATGTGGAATTATTGTGCAAAGGACCCAGAAAATAATATTGAAACAGGTTTGGAGAAAAGCAAAGTCTTTTTCTTCGACAAGTGGATTCAATGTCATGTTAGCAAACACAAATATCATTTTTCACCTGGTTTCTGTAGCATTCTACTCAGAAATCTCGAATGTGTGCCTGTTGTGTCTCCATGTGAATGAATTAGCATTTCCAACCAAAAAAACATAATGTTACACGCTAAAATTCATTCAAAACTCGAAAGTTCCTAGATAATATCCAGGAAAGAGAAACAAATTCCGAGCCTGTAGCAAGAGCTGGGATTGAGTTAGGCAGAACAGAAACGGTTATTTCTGGTTAGATCCAGACCTATCTGGACAATCTCATGTGGAATTCGTGTGCAAAGGATCCAGAAAAGCAGAGTCAAACTGGTTTTGGAGAAAAGCCAAGTCTTTTTCTTGGGCAAGTGGATTCAACGTCTTGTTAGCAAACACAAATGTCATTTTTCACCTGGTTTCTGTAGCATTCTACTCAGAAAACTCAAATGTGTGCCTATTATGTCTCCATGAGAATCCAATTAGCATTTGCCAACAGAAAAACAAAATGTTATATGCCAGAATTCATTCCAAACTCTCACGTTCATAGTTAATATCCAGAAAACACTAACAAACACACAGGCTGTTTTAAAAGCTGATATTCATTTAGCCACACAGAACCGCATATTTCTGGTTTGATCCAGACGTATCTGACAAACTCATGTGGAATTCATGCGCAAAGGACCCAGAAAAGCAGAGTCAAACTGGTTTTGGAGAAAAGCCAAGTCTTTTTCTTGGGCAAGTGGATTCAATGAAATGTTTACCGTCGCAAATATCATTTTTAACCTGGTCTCTGTAGCATTCTACTCAGAAAACTTGAATGTGTACCTGTTGTGTCTCCATGTGGAACCAATGAGCGTTTGCCAACAAAGAAACAAAATGTAACATGCTAAAATTCATTCAAAACTTTAAAGTTCATAGATATTATTCACAAAACACTAACAAACACACAGGCAGTTTTATAAGCTGATATTCCTTTAGGCACACAGAACCGGATAGTGCTGCTTAGATCCAGAACTATCTGGACAAACTCATGTGGAATTCACGTGCAAATGACCCAGAAAATAATATTGAAACTGGTTTTCGAGAAAAGCAAAGTCTTTTTCTTGGGCAAGTGCATACAATGTCATGTTAGCAATCACAAATATCATTTTTCACCTGGTTTCTGTAGCATTCTACTCAGAAATCTCGAATGTGTGCTTGTTGTGTCTCCATGTGAAACGAATTAGCGTTTCCAACCAAAACACATAATGTTACATGCTAACATTCATTCAAAACTCTAAAGTTCCTAGATAATATCCAGGAAAGAGAAACAAACTCCGAGGCTGTAGCAAGAGCTGGGATTGAGTTAGGCAGAAGTGAAACGGGTATTCTTGGTTAGATCCAGACCTATCTGGACAATCTCATGTGGAATTCGTGTGCAAAGGACCCAGAAAATAATATTGAAACTGGTTTTCGAGAAAAGCAAAGTCTTTTTCTTGGGCAAGTGCATACAATGTCATGTTAGCAAACACAAATATCATTTTTCACCTGGTTTCTGTAGCATTCTACTCAGAAATCTCGAATGTGTGCCTGTTGTGTCTCCATGTGAAACGAATTAGCGTTTCCAACAAAAACACATAATGTTACATGCTAACATTCATTCAAAACTCTAAAGTTCCGAGATAATATCCAGGAAAGAGAAACAAAGTCCGAGGCTGTAGCAAGAGCTGGGATTGAGTTAGGCAGAAGAGAAACGGGTATTCTTGTTTAGATCCAGACCTATCTGGACAAACTCATGTGGAATTCGTGTGCAAAAAATCCAGAAAATCAGAGTAAAACTGGTTTTGGAGAAAAGCAAACTCTTTTTCTTGGGCAAGTGGATTCAACGTCTTGTTAGCAAACACAAATGTCATTTTTAACCTGGTTTCTGTAGCATTCTACTCAGAAAACTCGAATGTGTAAATGTTGTGTCTCCATGTGAATCCAATTAGCATTTGCCAACAGAAAAACAAAATGTTACATGCCAGAATTCATTCCAAACTCTCACGTTCATAGTTAATATCCAGAAAACACTAACAAACACACAGGCTGTTTTAAAAGCTGATATTCATTTAGCCACACAGAACCGCATATTTCTGGTTTGATCCAGACCTATCTGACAAACTCATGTGGAATTCGTGTGCAAAGGACCCAGAAAATAATATTGAAACTGGTTTGGAGAAAAGCAAAGTCTTTTTCTTCGGCAAGTGGATTCAATGTCATGTTAGCAAACACAAATATCATTTTTCACCTGGTTTCTGTAGCATTCTACTCAGAAATCTCGAATGTGTGCCTGTTGTGTCTCCATGTGAATGAATTAGCATTTCCAACCAAAAAAACATAATGTTACACGCTAAAATTCATTCAAAACTCTAAAGTTCCTAGATAATATCCAGGAAAGAGAAACAAACTCCGAGGCTGTAGCAAGACTGGGATTGAGTTAGGCAGAACAGAAACGGTTATTTCTGGTTTGATCCAGACCTATCTGGACAAACTATGTGGAATACGTGTGCAAAGGACCCAGAAATGCAGAGTCAAACTGGATTTGGAGAAAAGCAAAGTCTTTTTCTTGGGCAAGTGGATTCAACGTCTTGTTAGCAAACACAAATGTCATTTTTCACCAGGTTTCTGTAGCATTCTACTCAGAAAACTCAAATGTGTGCCTGTTATGTCTCCATGTGAATCCAATTAGCATTTGCCAACAGAAAAACAAAATGTTATATGCCAGAATTCATTCCAAACTCTCACGTTCATAGTTAATATCCAGAAAACACTAACAAACACACAGGCTGTTTTAAAAGCTGATATTCATGTAGCCACACAGAACCGCATATTTCTGGTTTGATCCAGACCTAGCTGACAAACTCATGTGGAATTCATGTGCAAAGGACCCAGAAAAGCAGAGTCAAACTGGTTTTGGAGAAAAGCCAAGTCTTTTTCTTGGGCAAGTGGATTCAATGAAATGTTTACCGTCGCAAATATAATTTTTAACCTGGTCTCTGTAGCATTCTACTCAGAAAACTTGAATGTGTACCTGTTGTGTCTCCATGTGGAACCAATGAGCGTTTGCCAACAAAGAAACAAAATGTAACATGCTAAAATTCATTCAAAACTTTAAAGTTCATAGATATTATTCACAAAACACTAACAAACACACAGGCAGTTTTATAAGCTGATATTCCTTTAGGCACACAGAACCGGATAGTGCTGCTTAGATCCAGAACTATCTGGACAAACTCATGTGGAATTCGCGTGCAAATGACCCAGAAAATAATATTGAAACTGGTTTTCGAGAAAAGCAAAATCTTTTTCTTGGGCAAGTGCATACAATGTCATGTTAGCAATCACAAATATCATTTTTCACCTGGTTTCTGTAGCATTCTACTCAGAAATCTCGAATGTGTGCTTGTTGTGTCTCCATGTGAAACGAATTAGCGTTTCCAACAAAAACACATAATGTTACATGCTAACATTCATTCAAAACTCTAAAGTTCCTAGATAATATCCAGGAAAGAGAAACAAACTCCGAGGCTGTAGCAAGAGCTGGGATTGAGTTAGGCAGAAGTGAAACGGGTATTCTTGGTTAGATCCAGACCTATCTGGACAATCTCATGTGGAATTCGTGTGCAAAGGACCCAGAAAATAATATTGAAACTGGTTTTCGAGAAAAGCAAAGTCTTTTTCTTGGGCAAGTGCTTACAATGTCATGTTAGCAATCACAAATATCATTTTTCACCTGGTTTCTGTAGCATTCTACTCAGAAATCTCGAATGTGTGCTTGTTGTGTCTCCATGTGAAACGAATTAGCGTTTCCAACAAAAACACATAATGTTACATGCTAACATTCATTTAAAACTCTAAAGTTCCTAGATAATATCCAGGAAAGAGAAACAAACTCCGAGGCTGTAGCAAGAGCTGGGATTGAGTTAGGCAGAAGTGAAACGGGTATTCTTGGTTAGATCCAGACCTATCTGGACAATCTCATGTGGAATTCGTGTGCAAAGGACCCACAAAATAATATTGAAACTGGTTTTCGAGAAAAGCAAAGTCTTTTTCTTGGGCAAGTGCATACAATGTCATGTTAGCAAACACAAATATCATTTTTCACCTGGTTTCTGTAGCATTCTACTCAGAAATCTCGAATGTGTGCCTGTTGTGTCTCCATGTGAAAAGAATTAGCGTTTCCAACAAAAACACATAATGTTACATGCTAACATTCATTCAAAACTCTAAAGTTCCGAGATAATATCCAGGAAAGAGAAACAAAGTCCGAGGCTGTAGCAAGAGCTGGGATTGAGTTAGGCAGAAGAGAAACGGGTATTCTTGTTTAGATCCAGACCTATCTGGACAAACTCATGTGGAATTCGTGTGCAAAAAATCCAGAAAATCAGAGTAAAACTGGTTTTGGAGAAAAGCAAACTCTTTTTCTTGGGCAAGTGGATTCAACGTCTTGTTAGCAAACACAAATGTCATTTTTAACCTGGTTTCTGTAGCATTCTACCAAGAAAACTCGAATGTGTAAATGTTGTGTCTCCATGTGAATCCAATTAGCATTTGCCAACAGAAAAACAAAATGTTACATGCCAGAATTCATTCCAAACTCTCACGTTCATAGTTAATATCCAGAAAACACTAACAAACACACAGGCTGTTTTAAAAGCTGATATTCATTTAGCCACACAGAACCGCATATTTCTGGTTTGATCCAGACCTATCTGACAAACTCATGTGGAATTCGTGTGCAAAGGACCCAGAAAATAATATTGAAACTGGTTTGGAGAAAAGCAAAGTCTTTTTCTTCGGCAAGTGGATTCAATGTCATGTTAGCAAACACAAATATCATTTTTCACCTGGTTTCTGTAGCATTCTACTCAGAAATCTCGAATGTGTGCCTGTTGTGTCTCCATGTGAATGAATTAGCATTTCCAACCAAAAAAACATAATGTTACACGCTAAAATTCATTCAAAACTCTAAAGTTCCTAGATAATATCCAGGAAAGAGAAACAAACTCCGAGGCTGTAGCAAGACTGGGATTGAGTTAGGCAGAACAGAAACGGTTATTTCTGGTTGATCCAGACCTATCTGGACAAACTATGTGGAATACGTGTGCAAAGGACCCAGAAATGCAGAGTCAAACTGGATTTGGAGAAAAGCAAAGTCTTTTTCTTGGGCAAGTGGATTCAACGTCTTGTTAGCAAACACAAATGTCATTTTTCACCAGGTTTCTGTAGCATTCTACTCAGAAAACTCAAATGTGTGCCTGTTATGTCTCCATGTGAATCCAATTAGCATTTGCCAACAGAAAAACAAAATGTTATATGCCAGAATTCATTCCAAACTCTCACGTTCATAGTTAATATCCAGAAAACACTAACAAACACACAGGCTGTTTTAAAAGCTGATATTCATGTAGCCACACAGAACCGCATATTTCTGGTTTGATCCAGACCTATCTGACAAACTCATGTGGAATTCATGTGCAAAGGACCCAGAAAAGCAGAGTCAAACTGGTTTTGGAGAAAAGCCAAGTCTTTTTCTTGGGCAAGTGGATTCAACGTCTTGTTAGCAAACACAAATGTCATTTTTCACCTGGTTTCTGTAGCATTCTACTCAGAAAACTCAAATGTGTGCCTATTATGTCTCCATGTGAATCCAATTAGCATTTGCCAACAGAATAACAAAATGTTATATGCCAGAATTCATTCCAAACTCTCACGTTCATAGTTAATATCCAGAAAACACTAACAAACACACAGGCTGTTTTAAAAGCTGATATTCATTTAGCCACACAGAACCGCATATTTCTGGTTTGATCCAGACGTATCTGACAAACTCATGTGGAATTCATGCGCAAAGGACCCAGAAAAGCAGAGTCAAACTGGTTTTGGAGAAAAGCCAAGTCTTTTTCTTGGGCAAGTGGATTCAATGAAATGTTTACCGTCGCAAATATCATTTTTAACCTGGTCTCTGTAGCATTCTACTCAGAAAACTTGAATGTGTACCTGTTGTGTCTCCATGTGGAACCAATGAGCGTTTGCCAACAAAGAAACAAAATGTAACATGCTAAAATTCATTCAAAACTTTAAAGTTCATAGATATTATTCACAAAACACTAACAAACACACAGGCAGTTTTATAAGCTGATATTCCTTTAGGCACACAGAACTGGATAGTGCTGCTTAGATCCAGAACTATCTGGACAAACTCATGTGGAATTCGCGTGCAAATGACCCAGAAAATAATATTGAAACTGGTTTTCGAGAAAAGCAAAATCTTTTTCTTGGGCAAGTGCATACAATGTCATGTTAGCAATCACAAATATCATTTTTCACCTGGTTTCTGTAGCATTCTACTCAGAAATCTCGAATGTGTGCTTGTTGTGTCTCCATGTGAAACGAATTAGCGTTTCCAACAAAAACACATAATGTTACATGCTAACATTCATTCAAAACTCTAAAGTTCCTAGATAATATCCAGGAAAGAGAAACAAACTCCGAGGCTGTAGCAAGAGCTGGGATTGAGTTAGGCAGAAGTGAAACGGGTATTCTTGGTTAGATCCAGACCTATCTGGACAATCTCATGTGGAATTCGTGTGCAAAGGACCCACAAAATAATATTGAAACTGGTTTTCGAGAAAATCAAAGTCTTTTTCTTGGGCAAGTGCATACAATGTCATGTTAGCAAACACAAATATCATTTTTCACATGGTTTCTGTAGCATTCTACTCAGAAATCTCGAATGTGTGCCTGTTGTGTCTCCATGTGAAACGAATTAGCGTTTCCAACAAAAACACATAATGTTACATGCTAACATTCATTCAAAACTCTAAAGTTCCGAGATAATATCCAGGAAAGAGAAACAAAGTCCGAGGCTGTAGCAAGAGCTGGGATTGAGTTAGGCAGAAGAGAAACGGGTATTCTTGTTTAGATCCAGACCTATCTGGACAAACTCATGTGGAATTCGTGTGCAAAAAATCCAGAAAATCAGAGTAAAACTGGTTTTGGAGAAAAGCAAACTCTTTTTCTTGGGCAAGTGGATTCAACGTCTTGTTAGCAAACACAAATGTCATTTTTAACCTGGTTTCTGTAGCATTCTACTCAGAAAACTCGAATGTGTAAATGTTGTGTCTCCATGTGAATCCAATTAGCATTTGCCAACAGAAAAACAAAAGTTTACATCCCCGAATTCATTCCAAACTCTCAAGTTCATAGTTAATTTCCAGAAAACACTAACAAACACACAGGCTGTTTTAAAAGCTGATATTCATTTAGCCACACAGAACCGCATATTTCTGGTTTGATCCAGACCTATCTGACAAACTCATGTGGAATTCGTGTGCAAAGGACCCAGAAAATAATATTGAAACTGGTTTGGAGAAAAGCAAAGTCTTTTTCTTCGGCAAGTGCATACAATGTCATGTTAGCAAACACAAATATCATTTTTCACCTGGTTTCTGTAGCATTCTACTCAGAAATCTCGAATGTGTGCCTGTTGTGTCTCCATGTGAATGAATTAGCATTTCCAACCAAAACACATAATGTTACATGCTAACATTCATTCAAAACTCTAAAGTTCCTAGATAATATCCAGGAAAGAGAAACAAACTCCGAGGCTGTAGCAAGAGCTGGGATTGAGTTAGGCAGAACAGAAACGGTTATTTCTGGTTTAATCCAGACATATCTGGACAAACTCATGTGGAATTCATGTGCAAAGGACCCAGAAACACAGAGTCAAACTGGATTTGGAGAAAAGCAAAGTCTTTTTCTTGGGCAAGTGGATTCAACGTCTTGTTAGCAAACACAAATGTCATTTTTCACCTGGTTTCTGTAGCTTTCTACTCAGAAAACTCAAATGTGTGCCTGTTATGTCTCCATGTGAATCCAATTAGCATTTTCCAACAGAAAAACAAAATGTTACATGCCAGAATTCATTCCAAACTCTCATGTTCATAGTTAATATCCAGAAAACACTAACAAACACACAGGCTGTTTTAAAAGCTGATATTCATGTAGCCACAGAACCGCATATTTCTGGTTTGATCCAGACCTAGCTGACAAACTCATGTGGAATTCATGTGCAAAGGACCCAGAAAAGCAGAGTCAAACTGGTTTTGGAGAAAAGCCAAGTCTTTTTCTTGGGCAAGTGGATTCAATGTCATGTTTACCATCGCAAATATCATTTTTAACCTGGTTTCTGTAGCATTCTACTCAGAAAACTTGAATGTGTACCTGTTGTGTCTCCATGTGGAACCAATGAGTGTTTGCCAACAAAGAAACAAAATGTAATATGCTAAAATTCATTCAAAACTTTAAAGTTCATAGATATTATTCACAAAACACTAACAAACACACAGGCAGTTTTAAAAGCTGGTATTCCTTTAGGCACACAGAACCGGATAGTTCTGCTTAGATCCA
Source organism: Sylvilagus floridanus (assembly GCA_949820135.1). Lineage (NCBI taxonomy): Eukaryota > Metazoa > Chordata > Mammalia > Lagomorpha > Leporidae > Sylvilagus > Sylvilagus floridanus. The sequence goes on along the minus strand of OX463227.1, from coordinate 157,116,079 downwards.
AAACTATCTGGACAAACTCATGTGGAATTCGTGTGCAAATGACCCAGAAAATAATATTGAAACTGGTTTTCGAGAAAAGCAAAGTCTTTTTCTTGGGCAAGTGCATACAATGTCATGTTAGCAAACACAAATATCATTTTTCACCTGGTTTCTGTAGCATTCTACTCAGAAATCTCGAATGTGTTCCTGTTGTGTCTCCATGTGAAACGAATTAGCGTTTCCAACAAAAACACATAATGTTACATGCTAACATTCATTCAAAACTCTAAAGTTCCTAGATAATATCCAGGAAAGAGAAACAAACTCCGAGGCTGTAGCAAGAGCTGGGATTGAGTTAGGCAGAAGTGAAACGGGTATTCTTGGTTAGATCCAGACCTATCTGGACAAACTCATGTGGAATTCGTGTGCAAAGGATCCAGAAAAGCAGAGTCAAACTGGTTTTGGAGAAAAGCCAAGTCTTTTTCGTGGGCAAGTGGATTCAACGTCTTGTTAGCAAACACAAATGTCATTTTTAACCTGGTTTCTGTAGCATTCTACTCAGAAAACTCGAATGTGTGCCTGTTGTGTCTCCATGTGAATCCAATTAGCATTTGCCAACAGAAAAACAAAATGTTACATGCCAGAATTCATTCCAAACTCTCAAGTTCATAGTTAATATCCAGAAAACACTAACAAACACACAGGCTGTTTTAAAAGCTGATATTCGTTTAGCCACACAGAACCGCATATTTCTGGTTTGATCCAGACATATCTGACAAACTCATGTGGAATTCGTGTGCAAAGGACCAATAAAATAATATTGAAACTGGTTTGGAGAAAAGCAAAGTCTTTTTCTTCAGCAAGTGGATTCAATGTCATGTTAGCAAACACAAATATCATTTTTCACCTGGTTTCTGTAGCATTCTACTCAGAAATCTCGAATGTGTGCCTGTTGTGTCTCCATGTGAATGAATTAGCATTTCCAACCAAAAAAACATAATGTTACACGCTAAAATTCATTCAAAACTCTAAAGTTCCTAGATAATATCCGGAAAGAGAAACAAACTCCGAGGCTGTAGCAAGACTGGGATTGAGTTAGGCAGAACAGAAACGGTTATTTCTGGTTTGATGCAGACCTATCTGGACAAAATATGTGGAATACGTGTGCAAAGGACCCAGAAATGCAGAGTCAAACTGGATTTGGAGAAAAGCAAAGTCTTTTTCTTGGGCAAGTGGATTCAACGTCTTGTTAGCAAACACAAATGTCATTTTTCACCTGGTTTCTGTAGCATTCTACTCAGAAAACTCAAATGTGTGCCTGTTATGTCTCCATGTGAATCCAATTAGCATTTGCCAACAGAAAAACAAAATGTTATATGCCAGAATTCATTCCAAACTCTCACGTTCATAGTTAATATCCAGAAAACACTAACAAACACACAGGCTGTTTTAAAAGCTGATATTCATGTAGCCACACAGAACCGCATATTTCTGGTTTGATCCAGACCTATCTGACAAACTCATGTGGAATTCATGTGCAAAGGACCCAGAAAAGCAGAGTCAAACTGGTTTTGGAGAAAAGCCAAGTCTTTTTCTTGGGCAAGTGGATTCAATGTCATGTTTACCGTCGCAAATATCATTTTTAACCTGGTTTCTGTAGCATTCTACTCAGAAAACTTGAATGTGTACCTGTTGTGTCTCCATGTGGAACCAATGAGCGTTTGCCAACAAAGAAACAAAATGTACATGCTAAAATTCATTCAAAACTTTAAAGTTCATAGATATTATTCACAAACAACTAACAAACACACAGGCAGTTTTAAAAGCTGATATTCCTTTAGGGACGCAGAACCGGATATTGCTGCTTAGAACCAGAAATATCTGGACAAACTCATGTGGAATTCGTGTGCAAATGACCCAGAAAATAATATTGAAACGGGTTTTCGAGAAAAGCAAAGTCTTTTTCTTGGGCAAGTGCATACAATGTCATGTTAGCAAACACAAATATCATTTTTCACCTGGTTTCTGTAGCATTCTACTCAGAAATCTCGAATGAGTGCCTGTTGTGTCTCCATGTGAAACGATTAGCGTTTCCAACAAAAACACATAATGTTACATGCTAACATTCATTCAAAACTCTAAAGTTCCGAGATAATATCCAGGAAAGAGAAACAAACTCCGAGGCTGTAGCAAGAGCTGGGATTGAGAGAGGCAGAAAAGAAACGGGTATTCTTGGTTAGATCCAGACCTATCTGGACAAACTCATGTGGAATTCGTGTGCAAAGTATCCAGAAAAGCAGAGTCAAACTGGATTTTGAGAAAAGCAAACTTTTTCTTGGGCAAGTGGATTCAACGTCTTGTTAGCAAACACAAATGTCATTTTTCACCTGGTTTCTGTAGCATTCTACTCAGAAAACTCAAATGTGTGCCTGTTATGTCTCCATGTGAATCCAATTAGCATTTGCCAACAGAAAAACAAAATGTTACATGCCAGAATTCATTCCAAACTCTCATGTTCATAGTTAATATCCAGAAAACACTAACAAACACACAGGCTGTTTTAAAAGCTGATATTCATTTAGCCACACAGAACCGCATATTTCTGGTTTGATCCAGACCTAGCTGACAAACTCATGTGGAATTCATGTGCAAAGGACCCAGAAAAGCAGAGTCAAACTGGTTTTGGAGAAAAGCCAAGTCTTTTTCTTGGGCAAGTGAATTCAATGTCATGTTTACCGTCGCAAATATCATTTTTAACCTGGTTTCTGTAGCATTCTACTCAGAAAACTTGAATGTGTACCTGTTGTGTCTCCATGTGGAACCAATGAGCGTTTCCCAACAAAGAAACAAAATGTAACATGCTAAAATTCATTCAAACCTTTAAAGTTCATAGATATTATTCACAAAACACTAACAAACACACAGGCAGTTTTAAAAGCTGGTATTCCTTTAGGCACACAGAACCGGATAGTTCTGCTTAGATCCAGAACTATCTGGACAAACTTGTGGAATTCGTGTGCAAATGACCCAGAAAATAATATTGAAACTGGTTTTCGAGAAAAGCAAAGTCTTTTCCTTGGGCAAGTGCATACAATGTCATGTTAGCAAACACAAATATCATTTTTCACCTGGTTTTTGTGGCATTCTACTCAGAAATCTCGAATGTGTGCCTGTTGTGTCTCCATGTGAAACGAATTAGCGTTTCCAACCAAAACACATAATGTTACATGCTAACATTCATTCAAAACTCTAAAGTTCCTAGATAATATCCAGGAAAGAGAAACAAACTCCGAGGCTATAGCAAGAGCTGGGATTGAGTTAGGCAGAAGAGAAACGGGTATTCTTGGTTAGATCCAGACCTATCTGGACAAACTCATGTGGAATTCGTGTGCAAAGGATCCAGAAAAGCAGAGTCAAACTGGTTTTGGAGAAAAGCAAACTCTTTTTCTTGGGCAAGTGGATTCAACGTCTTGTTAGCAAACACAAATGTCATTTTTCACCTGGTTTCTGTAGCATTCTACGCAGAAAACTCGAATGTGTGCCTGTTGTGTCTCCGTATGAATCCAATTAGCATTTGCCAACAGAAAAACAAAATGTTCCATCCAGAATTCATTCCAAACTCTCAAGTTCATAGTTAATATCCAGAAAACACTAACAAACACACAGGCTGTTTTAAAAGCTGATATTCATTTAGCCACACAGAACCGCATATTTCTGGTTTGATCCAGACCTATCTGACAAACTCATGTGGAATTATTGTGCAAAGGACCCAGAAAATAATATTGAAACTGGTTTGGAGAAAAGCAAAGTCTTTTTCTTCGGCAAGTGCATACAATGTCATGTTAGCAAACACAAATATCATTTTTCACCTGGTTTCTGTAGCATTCTACTCAGAAATCTCGAATGTGTGCCTGTTGTGTCTCCATGTGAATGAATTAGCATTTCCAACCAAAACACATAATGTTACATGCTAACATTCATTCAAAACTCTAAAGTTCCTAGATAATATCCAGGAAAGAGAAACAAACTCCGAGGCTGTAGCAAGAGCTGGGATTGAGTTAGGCAGAACAGAAACGGTTATTTCTGGTTTAATCCAGACCTATCTGGACAAACTCATGTGGAATTCATGTGCAAAGGACCCAGAAACACAGAGTCAAACTGGATTTGGAGAAAAGCAAAGTCTTTCTCTTGGGCAAGTGGATTCAACGTCATGTTTACCGTCGCAAATATCATTTTTCACCTGGTTTCTGTAGCATTCTACTCAGAAAACTTGAATGTGTACCTGTTGTGTCTCCATGTGGAACCAATGAGCGTTTGCCAACAAAGAAACAAAATGTACATGCTAAAATTCATTCAAAACTTTAAAGTTCATAGATATTATTCACAAACAACTAACAAACACACAGGCAGTTTTAAAAGCTGATATTCCTTTAGGCACGCAGAACCGGATATTGCTGCTTAGATTCAGAAATATCTGGACAAACTCATGTGGAATTCGTGCGCAAATGACCCAGAAAAGAATATTGAAACTGGTTTTCGAGAAAAGCAAAGTCTTTTTCTTGGGCAAGTGCATACAATGTCATGTTAGCAAACACAAATATCATTTTTCACCTGGTTTCTGTAGCATTCTACTCAGAAATCTCGAATGTGTGCCTGTTGTGTCTCCCTGTGAAACGATTAGCGTTTCCAACAAAAACACATAATGTTACATGCTAACATTCATTCAAAACTCTAAAGTTCCGAGATAATATCCAGGAAAGAGAAACAAACTCCGAGGCTGTAGCAAGAGCTGGGATTGAGTTAGGCAGAAAAGAAACGGGTATTCTTGGTTAGATCCAGACCTATCTGGACAAACTCATGTGGAATTCGTGTGCAAAGGATCCAGAAAAGCAGAGTCAAACTGGATTTTGAGAAAAGCAAACTCTTTTTCTTGGGCAAGTGGATTCAACGTCTTGTTAGCAAACACAAATGTCATTTTTCACCTGGTTTCTGTAGCATTCTACGCAGAAACTCGAATGTGTGCCTGTTGTGTCTCCGTATGAATCCAATTAGCATTTGCCAACAGAAAAACAAAATGTTACATGCCAGAATTAATTCCAAACTCTCAAGTTCATAGTTAATATCCAGAAAACACTAACAAACACACAGGCTGTTTTAAAAGCTGATATTCATTTAGCCACACAGAACCGCATATTTCTGGTTTGATCCAGACCCCTCTGACAAACTCATGTGGAATTCGTGTGCAAAGGACCCAGAAAATAATATTGAAACTGGTTTGGAGAAAAGCAAAGTCTTTTTCTTCGGCAAGTGCATACAATGTCATGTTAGCAAACACAAATAGCATTTTTCACCTGGTTTCTGTAGCATTCTACTCAGAAATCTCGAATGTGTGCCTGTTGTGTCTCCGTGTGAATGAATTAGCATTTACAACCAAAAAAACATAATGTTACACGCTAAAATTCATTCAAAACTCTAAAGTTCCTAGATAATATCCAGGAAAGAGAAACAAACTCCGAGGCTGTAGCAAGACTGGGATTGAGTTAGGCAGAACAGAAACGGTTATTTGTGGTTTGATCCACACCTATCTGGACAAACTATGTGGAATACATGTGCAAAGGACCCAGAAATGCAGAGTCAAACTGGATTTGGAGAAAAGCAAAGTCTTTTTCTTGGGCAAGTGGATTCAACGACTTGTTAGCAAACACAAATGTCATTTTTCACCTGGTTTCTGTAGCATTCTACTCAGAAAACTCAAATGTGTGCCTGTTATGTCTCCATGTGAATCCAATTAGCATTTGCCAACAGAAAAACAAAATGTTATATGCCAGAATTCATTCCAAACTCTCACGTTCATAGTTAATATCCAGAAAACACTAACAAACACACAGGCTGTTTTAAAAGCTGAATTTCATGTAGCCACACAGAACCGCATATTTCTGGTTTGATCCAGACCTATCTGACAAACTCATGTGGAATTCATGTGCAAAGGACCCAGAACAGCAGAGTAAACTGGTTTTGGAGAAAAGCAAAGTCTTTCTCTTGGGCAAGTGGATTCAACGTCATGTTTACCGTCGCAAATATCATTTTTCACCTGGTTTCTGTAGCATTCTACTCAGAAAACTTGAATGTGTACCTGTTGTGTCTCCATGTGGAACCAATGAGCGTTTGCCAACAAAGAAACAAAATGTACATGCTAAAATTCATTCAAAACTTTAAAGTTCATAGATATTATTCACAAAACACTAGCAAACACACAGGCAGTTTTAAAAGCTGGTATTCCTTTAGGCACACAGAACCGGATAGTTCTGCTTAGATCCAAAACTATCTGGACAAACTCATGTGGAATTCGTGTGCAAATGACCCAGAAAATAATATTGAAACTGGTTTTCGAGAAAAGCAAAGACTTTTTCTTGGGCAAGTGCATACAATGTCATGTTAGCAAACACAAATATCATTTTTCACCTGGTTTCTGTGGCATTCTACTCAGAAATCTCGAATGTGTGCCTGTTGTGTCTCCATGTGAAACGAATTAGCGTTTCCAACAAAAACACATAATGTTACATGCTAACATTCATTCAAAACTCTAAAGTTCCGAGATAATATCCAGGAAAGAGAAACAAACTCCGAGGCTGTAGCAAGAGCTGGGATTGAGTTAGGCAGAAGAGAAACGGGTATTCTTGGTTATCCAGACCTATCTGGACAAACTCATGTGGAATTCGTGTGCAAAGGATCCAGAAAAGCAGAGTCAAACTGGATTTGGAGAAAAGCAAACTCTTTTTCTTGGGCAAGTGGATTCAACGTCTTGTTAGCAAACACAAATGTCATTTTTCACCTGGTTTTGTAGCATTCTACTCAGAAAACTCGAATGTGTGCCTGTTGTGTCTCCGTATGAATCCAATTAGCATTTGCCAACAGAAAAACAAAATGTTACATGCCAGAATTAATTCCAAACTCTCAAGTTCATAGTTAATATCCAGAAAACACTAACAAACACACAGGCTGTTTTAAAAGCTGATATTCATTTAGCCACACAGAACCGCATATTTCTGGTTTGATCCAGACTCCTCTGACAAACTCATGTGGAATTCGTGTGCAAAGGACCCAGAAAATAATATTGAAACATGTTTGGAGAAAAGCAAAGTCTTTTTCTTCGGCAAGTGCATACAATGTCATGTTAGCAAACACAAATATCGTTTTTCACCTGGTTTCTGTAGCATTCTACTCAGAAATCTCGAATGTGTGCCTGTTGTGTCTCCATGTGAATGAATTAGCATTTCCAACCAAAACACATAATGTTACATGCTAACATTCATTCAAAACTCTAAAGTTCCTAGATAATATCCAGGAAAGAGAAACAAACTCCGAGGCTGTAGCAAGAGCTGGGATTGAGTTAGTCAGAAGAAAAACGGGTATTCTTGGTTAGATCCAGACCTATCTGGACAAACTCATGTGGAATTCGTGTGCAAATGACCCAGAAAATAATATTGAAACTGGTTTGGAGAAAAGCAAAGTCTTTTTCTTGGGCAAGTGCATACAATGTCATGTAAGCAAACACAAATATCATTTTTCACCTGGTTTCTGTAGCATTCTACTCAGAAATCTCGAATGTATGCCTGTTGTGTCTCCATGTGAAACGAATTAGCATTTCCAACAAAAAAACATAATGTTACATGCTAAAATTCATTCAAAACTCTAAAGTTCCTAGATAATATCCAGGAAAGAGAAACAAACTCCAAGGCTGTAGCAAGAGCTGGGTTTGAGTTAGGCAGAACAGAAACGGTTATTTCTGGTTTGATCCAGACCTATCTGGACAAACTATGTGGAATTCATGTGCAAAGGACCCAGAAACGCAGAGTCAAACTGGATTTTGAGAAAAGCAAATTCTTTTTCTTGGGCAAGTGGATTCAACGTCTTGTTAGCAAACACAAATGTCCTTTTTCACCTGGTTTCTGTAGCATGCTACTCAGAAAACTCAAATGTGTGCCTGTTATGTCTCCATGTGAATCCAATTAGCATTTGCCAACAGAAAAACAAAATGTTACATGCCAGAATTCATTCCAAACTCTCACGTTCATAGTTAATATCCAGAAAACACTAACAAACACACAGGCTGTTTTAAAAGCTGATATTCATTTAGCCACACAGAACCGCATATTTCTGGTTTGATCCTGACCTATCTGACAAACTCATGTGGAATTCATGTGCAAAGGACCCAGAAAAGCAGAGTCAAACTGGTTTTGGAGAAAAGCCAAGTCTTTTTCTTGGGCAAGTGGATTCAATGTCATGTTTACCGTCGCAAATATCATTTTTAACCTGGTTTCTGTAGCATTCTACTCAGAAAACTTGAATGTGTACCTGTTGTGTCTCCATGTGGAACCAATGAGCGTTTGCCAACAAAGAAACAAAATGTAACATGCTAAAATTCATTCAAAACTTTAAAGTTCATAGATATTATTCACAAAACACTAACTAACACACAGGCAGTTTTAAAAGCTGATATTCCTTTAGGCACACAGAACCGGATAGTGCTGCTTAGATCCAAAACTATCTGGACAAACTCATGTGGAATTCGTGTGCATATGACCCAGAAAATAATATTGAAACTGGTTTTTGAGAAAAGCAAAGTCTTTTTCTTGGGCAAGTGCATACAATGTCATGTTAGCAATCACAAATATCATTTTTCACCTGGTTTCTGTAGCATTCTACTCAGAAATCTCGAATGTGTGCCTGTTGTGTCTCCATGTGAATGAATTAGCATTTCCAACCAAAAAAACATAATGTTACACGCTAAAATTCATTCAAAACTCGAAAGTTACTAGATAATATCATGGAAAGAGAAACAAACTCCGAGGCTGTAGCAAGAGCTGGGATTGAGTTAGGCAGAACAGAAACGGTTATTTCTGGTTAGATCCAGACCTATCTGGACAATCTCATGTGGAATTCGTGTGCAAAGGACCCAGAAACGCAGAGTCAAACTGGATTTGTAGAAAAGCCAAGTCTTTTTCTTGGGCAAGGGGATTCAACGTCTTGTTAGCAAACACAAATGTCATTTTTCACCTGGTTTCTGTAGCATTCTACTCAGAAAACTCAAATGTGTGCCTGTTATGTCTCCATGTGAATCCAATTAGCATTTGCCAACAGAAAAACAAAATGTTATAGGCCAGAATTCATTCCAAACTCTCACGTTCATAGTTAATATCCAGAAAACACTAACAAACACACAGGCTGTTTTAAAAGCTGATATTCATTTAGCCACACAGAACAGCATATTTCTGGTTTGATCCAGACCTATCTGACAAACTCATGTGGAATTCGTGTGCAAAGGACCCAGAAAATAATATTGAAACTGGTTTGGAGAAAAGCAAAGTCTTTTTCTTCAGCAAGTGGATTCAATGTCATGTTAGCAAACACAAATATCATTTTTAACCTGGTTTCTGTAGCATTCTACTCAGAAATCTCGAATTTGTGCCTGTTGTGTCTCCATGTGGAACCAATGAGCGTTTGCCAACAAAGAAACAAAATGTAACATGCTAAAATTCATTCAAAACTTTAAAGTTCATAGATATTATTCACAAAACACTAACAAACACACAGGCAGTTTTAAAAGCTGATATTCCTTTAGGCACACAGAACCGGATAGTGCTGCTTAGATCCAGAACTATCTGGATAAACTCATGTGGAATTCGCGTGCAAATGACCCAGAAAATAATATTGAAACTGGTTTTCGAGAAAAGCAAAGCCTTTTTCTTGGGCAAGTGCGTACAATGTCATGTTAGCAAACACAAATATCATTTTTCACCTGGTTTCTGTAGCATTCTACTCAGAAATCTCGAATGTGTGCTTGTTGTGTCTCCATGTGAAACGAATTAGCGTTTCCAACAAAAACACATAATGTTACATGCTAACATTCATTCAAAACTCTAAAGTTCCGAGATAATATCCAGGAAAGAGAAACAAACTCCGAGGCTGTAGCAAGAGCTGGGATTGAGTTAGGCAGAAGTGAAACGGGTATTCTTGGTTAGATCCAGACCTATCTGGACAATCTCATGTGGAATTCGTGTGCAAAGGACCCAGAAAATAATATTGAAACTGGTTTTCGAGAAAAGCAAAGTCTTTTTCTTGGGCAAGTGCATACAATGTCATGTTAGCAAACACAAATATCATTTTTCACCTGGTTTCTGTAGCATTCTACTCAGAAATCTCGAATGTGTGCCTGTTGTGTCTCCATGTGAATGAATTAGCATTTACAACAAAAAAAACATAATGTTACACACTAAAACTCATTCAAAACTCTAAAGTTCCTAGATAATATCCAGGAAAGAGAAACAAACTCCGAGGCTGTAGCAAGAGCTGGGATTGAGTTATGCAGAACAGAAACGGTTATTTCTGGTTTGATCCAGACCTATCTGGAAAAACTATGTGGAATTCATGTGGAAAGGACCCAGAAACGCAGAGTCAAACTGGATTTGGAGAAAAGCAAAGTCTTTTTCTTGGGCAAGTGGATTCAACGTCTTGTTAGCAAACACAAATGTCATTTTTCACCTGGTTTCTGTAGCATTCTACTCAGAAAACTCAAATGTGTGCCTGTTATGTCTCCATGTGAATCCAATTAGCATTTGCCAACAGAAAAACAAAATGTTACATGCCAGAATTCATTCCAAACTCTCATGTTCATAGTTAATATCCAGAAAACACTAACAAGCACACAGGCTGTTTTAAAAGCTGATATTCATATAGCCACACAGAACCGCATATTTCTGGTTTGATCCAGACCTATCTGACAAACTCATGTGGAATTCATGTGCAAAGGACCCAGAAAAGCAGAGTCAAACTGGTTTTGGAGAAAAGCCAAGTCTTTTTCTTGTGCAAGTGGATTCAATGTCAAGTTTACCATCACAATTATCATTTTTAACCTGGTTTCTGTAGCATTCTACTCAGAAAACTAGAATGTGTACCTGTTGTGTCTCCATGTGGAACCAATGAGCGTTTGCCAACAAAGAAACAAAATGTAACATGCTAAAATTCATTCAAAACTTTAAAGTTCATAGATATTATTCACAAAACACTAACAAACACACAGGCAGTTTTAAAAGCTGATATTGCTTTAGGCACGCAGAACCGGATATTGCTGCTTAGATCCAGAAATATCTGGACAAACTCATGTGGAATTCATGTGCAAATGACCCAGAAAATAATATTGAAACTGGTTTTCGAGAAAAGCAAAGTCTTTTTCTTGGGCAAGTGCATACAATGTCATGTTAGCAAACACAAATATCATTTTTCACCTGGTTTCTGTAGCATTCTACTCAGAAATCTCGAATGTGTGCCTGTTGTGTCTCCATGTGAAACGAATTAGCGTTTCCAACAAAAACACATAATGTTACATGCTAACATTCATTCAAAACTCTAAAGTTCCTAGATAATATCCAGGAAAGAGAAACAAACTCCGAGGCTGTAGCAAGAGCTGGGATTGAGTTAGGCAGAAGAGAAACGGGTATTCTGGTTAGATCCAGACCTATCTGGACAAACTCATGTGGAATTCGTGTGCAAAGGATCCAGAAAAGCAGAGTCAAACTGGTTTTAGAGAAAAGCCAAGTCTTTTTCTTGGGCAAGTGGATTCAACGTCTTGTTAGCAAACACAAATGTCATTTTTAACCTGGTTTCTGTAGCATTCTACTCAGAAAACTCAAATGTGTGCCTGTTGTGTCTCCATGTGAATCCAATTAGCATTTGCCAACAGAAAAACAAAATGTTACATGCCAGAATTCATTCCAAACTCTCAAGTTCATAGTTAATATCCAGAAAACACTAACAAACACACAGGCTGTTTTAAAAGCTGATATTCATTTAGCCACACAGAACCGCATATTTCTGGTTTGATCCAGACCTATCTGAAAAACTCATGAGGAATTCGTGTGCAAAGGACCAATAAAATAATATTGAAACTGGTTTGGAGAAAAGCAAAGTCTTTTTCTTCGGCAAGTGGATTCAATGTCATGTTAGCAAACACAAATATCATTTTTCACCTGGTTTCTGTAGCATTCTACTCAGAAATTTCGAATGTGTGCCTGTTGTGTCTCCATGTGAATGAATTAGCATTTCCAACCAAAAAAACATAATGTTACACGCTAAAATTCATTCAAAACTCGAAAGTTACTAGATAATATCATGGAAAGAGAAACAAACTCCGAGGCTGTAGCAAGAGCTGGGATTGAGTTAGGCAGAACAGAAACAGTTATTTCTGGTTTGATCCAGACCTATCTGGACAAACTATGTGGAATACGTGTGCAAAGGACCCAGAAACGCAGAGGCAAACTGGATTTGGTGAAAAGCAAAGTCTTTTTCTTGGGCAAGTGGATTCAACGTCTTGTTAGCAAACACAAATGTCATTTTTCACCTGGTTTCTGTAGCATTCTACTCAGAAAACTCAAATGTGTGCCTGTTATGTCTCCATGTGAATCCAATTAGCATTTGCCAACAGAAAAACAAAATGTTATATGCCAGAATTCATTCCAAACTCTCACGTTCATAGTTAATATCCAGAAAACACTAACAAACACACAGGCTGTTTTAAAAGCTGATATTCATTTAGCCACACAGAACCGCATATTTCTGGTTTGATCCAGACCTATCTGACAAACTCATGTGGAATTCATGTGCAAAGGACCCAGAAAAGCAGAGTCAAACTGGTTTTGGAGAAAAGCCAAGTCTTTTTCTTGGGCAAGTGGATTCAATGTCATGTTTACCATCGCAAATATCATTTTTAACCTGGTTTCTGTAGCATTCTACTCAGAAAACTTGAATGTGACCTGTGGTGTCTCCATGTGGAAACAATGAGCGTTTGCCAACAAAGAAACAAAATGTACATGCTAAAATTCATTCAAAACTTTAAAGTTCATAGATATTATTCACAAAACACTAACAAACACACAGGCAGTTTTAAAAGCTGATATTCCTTTAGGCACGCAGAACCGGATATTGCTGCTTAGATCCAGAAATATCTGGACAAACTCATGTGGAATTCGTGTGCAAATGACCCAGAAAATAATATTGAAACTGGTTTTCGAGAAAAGCAAAGTCTTTTTCTTGGGCAAGTGCATACAATGTCATGTTAGCAAACACAAATATCATTTTTCACCTGGTTTCTGTAGCATTCTACTCAGAAATCTCGAATGTGTGCCTGTTGTGTCTCCATGTGAAACGAATTAACGTTTCCAACCAAAACACATAATGTTACATGCTAACATTCATTCAAAACTCTAAATTTCCTAGATAATATCCAGGAAAGAGAAACAAACTCCGAGGCTGTAGCAAGAGCTGGGATTGAGTTAGGCAGAAGAGAAACGGGTATTCTTGGTTAGATCCAGACCTATCTGGACAATCTCATGTGGAATTCGTGTGCAAAGGACCCAGAAAATAATATTGAAACTGGTTTTCGAGAAAAGCAAAGTCTTTTTCTTGGGCAAGTGCATACAATGTCATGTTAGCAAACACAAATATCATTTTTCACCTGGTTTCTGTAGCATTCTACTCAGAAATCTCGAATGTGTGCCTGTTGTGTCTCCATGTGAAACGAATTAGCGTTTCCAACAAAAGCACATAATGTTACATGCTAACATTCATTCAAAACTCTAAAGTTCCGGATAATATCCAGGAAAGAGAAACAAAGTCCGAGGCTGTAGCAAGAGCTGGGATTGAGTTAGGCAGTAGAGAAACGGGTATTCTTGGTTAGATCCAGACCTATCTGGACAATCTCATGTGGAATTCGTGTGCAAAGGATCCAGAAAAGCAGAGTCAAACTGGTTTTGGAGAAAAGCAAACTCTTTTTCTTGGGCAAGTGGATTCAACGTCTTGTTAGCAAACACAAATGTCATTTTTCACCTGGTTTCTGTAGCATTCTACTCAGAAAACTCAAATGTGTGCCTGTTATGTCTCCATGTGAATCCAATTAGCATTTGCCAACAGAAAAACAAAATGTTACATGCCAGAATTCATTCCAAACTCTCAAGTTCATAGTTAATATCCAGAAAACACTAACAAACACACAGGCTGTTTTAAAAGCTGATATTCATTTAGCCACACAGAACCGCATATTTCTGGTTTGATCCAGACCTAGCTGACAAACTCATGTGGAATTCATGTGCAAAGGACCCAGAAAAGCAGAGTCAAACTGGTTTTGGAGAAAAGCCAAGTCTTTTTCTTGGGCAAGTGGATTCAACGTCTTGTTAGCAAACACAAATGTCCTTTTTCACCTGGTTTCTGTAGCATTCTACTCAGAAAACTCGAATGTGTGCCTGTTGTGTCTCCATGTGAATCCAATTAGCATTTGCCAACAGAAAAACAAAATGTTATATGCCAGAATTCATTCCAAACTCTCAAGTTCATAGTTAATTTCCAGAAAACACTAACAAACACACAGGCTGTTTTAAAAGCTGATATTCATTTAGCCACACAGAACCGCATATTTCTGGTTTGATCCAGACCTATCTGACAAACTCATGTGGAATTATTGTGCAAAGGACCCAGAAAATAATATTGAAACATGTTTGGAGAAAAGCAAAGTCTTTTTCTTCGACAAGTGGATTCAATGTCATGTTAGCAAACACAAATATCATTTTTCACCTGGTTTCTGTAGCATTCTACTCAGAAATCTCGAATGTGTGCCTGTTGTGTCTCCATGTTAATGATTTAGCATTTCCAACCAAAAAAACATAATGTTACACGCTAAAATTCATTCAAAACTCGAAAGTTCCTAGATAATATCCAGGAAAGAGAAACAAACTCCGAGGCTGTAGCAAGAGCTGGGATTGAGTTAGGCAGAACAGAAACGGTTATTTCTGGTTAGATCCAGACCTATCTGGACAATCTCATGTGGAATTCGTGTGCAAAGGATCCAGAAAAGCAGAGTCAAACTGGTTTTGGAGAAAAGCCAAGTCTTTTTCTTGGGCAAGTGGATTCAACGTCTTGTTAGCAAACACAAATGTCATTTTTCACCTGGTTTCTGTAGCATTCTACTCAGAAAACTCAAATGTGTGCCTATTATGTCTCCATGTGAATCCAATTAGCATTTGCCAACAGAAAAACAAAATGTTATATGCCAGAATTCATTCCAAACTCTCACGTTCATAGTTAATATCCAGAAAACACTAACAAACACACAGGCTCTTTTAAAAGCTGATATTCATTTAGCCACACAGAACCGCATATTTCTGGTTTGATCCAGACGTATCTGACAAACTCATGTGGAATTCATGCGCAAAGGACCCAGAAAAGCAGAGTCAAACTGGTTTTGGAGAAAAGCAAAGTCTTTTTCTTGGGCAAGTGGATTCAATGAAATGTTTACCGTCGCAAATATCATTTTTAACCTGGTCTCTGTAGCATTCTACTCAGAAAACTTGAATGTGTACCTGTTGTGTCTCCATGTGGAACCAATGAGCGTTTGCCAACAAAGAAACAAAATGTAACATGCTAAAATTCATTCAAAACTTTAAAGTTCATAGATATTATTCACAAAACACTAACAAACACACAGGCAGTTTTATAAGCTGATATTCCTTTAGGCACACAGAACTGGATAGTGCTGCTTAGATCCAGAACTATCTGGACAAACTCATGTGGAATTCGCGTGCAAATGACCCAGAAAATAATATTGAAACTGGTTTTCGAGAAAAGCAAAGTCTTTTTCTTGGGCAAGTGCATACAATGTCAGGTTAGCAAACACAAATATCATTTTTCACCTGGTTTCTGTAGCATTCTACTCAGAAATCTCGAATGTGTGCTTGTTGTGTCTCCATGTGAAACGAATTAGCGTTTCCAACAAAAACACATAATGTTACATGCTAACATTCATTCAAAACTCTAAAGTTCCTAGATAATATCCAGGAAAGAGAAACAAACTCCGAGGCTGTAGCAAGAGCTGGGATTGAGTTAGGCAGAAGTGAAACGGGTATTCTTGGTTAGATCCAGACCTATCTGGACAATCGCATGTGGAATTCGTGTGCAAAGGACCCAGAAAATAATATTGAAACTGGTTTTCGAGAAAAGCAAAGTCTTTTTCTTGGGCAAGTGCATACAATGTCATGTTAGCAAACACAAATATCATTTTTCACCTGGTTTCTGTAGCATTCTACTCAGAAATCTCGAATGTGTGCCTGTTGTGTCTCCATGTGAATCCAATTAGCATTTGCCAACAGAAAAACAAAATGTTACATGCCAGAATTCATTCCAAACTCTCACGTTCATAGTTAATATCCAGAAAACACTAACAAACACACAGGCTGTTTTAAAAGCTGATATTCATTTAGCCACACAGAACCGCATATTTCTGGTTTGATCCAGACCTATCTGACAAACTCATGTGGAATTCGTGTGCAAAGGACCCAGAAAATAATATTGAAACTGGTTTGGAGAAAAGCAAAGTCTTTTTCTTCGGCAAGTGGATTCAATGTCATGTTAGCAAACACAAATATCATTTTTCACCTGGTTTCTGTAGCATTCTACTCAGAAATTTCGAATGTGTGCCTGTTGTGTCTCCATGTGAAACGAATTAGCGTTTCCAACAAAAACACATAATGTTACATGCTAACATTCATTCAAAACTCTAAAGTTCCTAGATAATATCCAGGAAAGTGAAACAAACTCCGAGGCTGTAGCAAGAGCTGGGATTGAGTTAGGCAGAAGAGAAACGGGTATTCTTGGTTAGATCCAGACCTATCTGGACAATCTCATGTGGAATTCGTGTGCAAAGGATCCAGAAAAGCAGAGTCAAACTGGTTTTGGAGAAAAGCAAACTCTTTTTCTTGGGCAAGTGGATTCAACGTCTTGTTAGCAAACACAAATGTCATTTTTCACCTGGTTTCTGTAGCATTCTACTCAGAAAACTCAAATGTGTGCCTGTTATGTCTCCATGTGAATCCAATTAGCATTTGCCAACAGAAAAACAAAATGTTACATGCCAGAATTCATTCCAAACTCTCACGTTCATAGTTAATATCCAGAAAACACTAACAAACACACAGGCTGTTTTAAAAGCTGATATTCATTTAGCCACACAGAACCGCATATTTCTGGTTTGCTCCAGACCTAGCTGACAAACTCATGTGGAATTCATGTGCAAAGGACCCAGAAAAGCAGAGTCAAACTGGTTTTGGAGAAAAGCCAAGTCTTTTTCTTGGGCAAGTGGATTCAATGTCATGTTTACCGTCGCAAATATCATTTTTAACCTGGTTTCTGTAGCATTCTACTCAGAAAACTTGAATGTGTACCTGTTGTGTCTCCATGTGGAACCAATGAGCGTTTGCCAACAAAGAAACAAAATGTAACATGCTAAAATTCATTCAAAACTTTAAAGTTCATAGATATTATTCACAAAACACTAACAAACACACAGGCAGTTTTAAAAGCTGGTATTCCTTTAGGCACATAGAACCGGATAGTTCTGCTTAGATCCAAAACTATCTGGACAAACTCATGTGGAATTCGTGTGCAAATGACCCAGAAAATAATATTGAAACTGGTTTTTGAGAAAAGCAAAGTCTTTTTCTTGGGCAAGTGCATACAATGTCATGTTAGCAAACACAAATATCATTTTTCACCTGGTTTCTGTAGCATTCTACTCAGAAATCTCGAATGTGTGCCTGTTGTGTCTCCATGTGAAACGAATTAGCGTTTCCAACAAAAACACATAATGTTACATGCTAACATTCATTCAAAACTCTAAAGTTCCTAGATAATATCCAGGAAAGAGAAACAAACTCCGAGGCTGTAGCAAGAGCTGGGATTGAGTTAGGCAGAAGAGAAACGGGTATTCTTGGTTAGATCCAGACCTATCTGGACAATCTCATGTGGAATTCGTGTGCAAAGGACCCAGAAAATAATATTGAAACTGGTTTTCGAGAAAAGCAAAGTCTTTTTCTTGGGCAAGTGCATAAAATGTCATGTTAGCAAACACAAATATCATTTTTCACCTGGTTTCTGTAGCATTCTACTCAGAAATCTCGAATGTGTGCCTGTTGTGTCTCCATGTGAAACGAATTAGCGTTTCCA
Source organism: Sylvilagus floridanus (assembly GCA_949820135.1). Lineage (NCBI taxonomy): Eukaryota > Metazoa > Chordata > Mammalia > Lagomorpha > Leporidae > Sylvilagus > Sylvilagus floridanus. The sequence continues at coordinate 157,098,055 of OX463227.1, read as the reverse complement.
ACAAAAACACATAATGTTACATGCTAACATTCATTCAAAACTCTAAAGTTCCGAGATAATATCCAGGAAAGAGAAACAAAGTCCGAGGCTGTAGCAAGAGCTGGGATTGAGTTAGGCAGAAGAGAAACGGGTATTCATGGTTTCATCCAGACCTATCTGGACAAACTCATGTGGAATTCATGTGCAAAGGACCCAGAAAAGCAGAGTCAAACTGGTTTTGGAGAAAAGCCAAGTCTTTTTCTTGGGCAAGTGGATTCAATGTCATGTTTACCATCGCAAATATCATTTTTAACCTGGTTTCTGCAGCATTCTACTCAGAAAACTTGAATGTGTACCTGTTGTGTCTCCATGTGGAACCAATGAGCATTTGCCAACAAAGAAACAAAATGTACATGCTAAAATTCATTCAAAACTTTAAAGTTCATAGATATTATTCACAAAACACTAACAAACACACAGGCAGTTTTAAAAGCTGATATTCCTTTAGGCACGCAGAACCGGATATTGCTGCTTAGATCCAGAAATATCTGGACAAACTCATGTGGAATTCGTGTGCAAATGACCCAGAAAATAATATTGAAACTGGTTTTCGAGAAAAGCAAAGTCTTTTTCTTGGGCAAGTGCATACAATGTCATGTTAGCAAACACAAATATCATTTTTCACCTGGTTTCTGTAGCATTCTACTCAGAAATCTCGAATGTGTGCCTGTTGTGTCTCCATGTGAAACGAATTAGCGTTTCCAACCAAAACACATAATGTTACATGCTAACATTCATTCAAAACTCTAAAGTTCCTAGATAATATCCAGGAAAGAGAAACAAACTCCGAGGCTGTAGCAAGAGCTGGGATTGAGTTAGGCAGAAGAGAAACGGGTATTCTTGGTTAGATCCAGACCTATCTGGACAATCTCATGTGGAATTCGTGTGCAAAGGACCCAGAAAATAATATTGAAACTGGTTTTCGAGAAAAGCAAAGTCTTTTTCTTGGGCAAGTGCATACAATGTCATGTTAGCAAACACCAATATCATTTTTCACCTGGTTTCTGTAGCATTCTACTCAGAAATCTCGAATGTGTGCCTGTTGTGTCTCCATGTGAAACGAATTAGCGTTTCCAACAAAAACACATAATGTTACATGCTAACATTCATTCAAAACTCTAAAGTTCCGAGATAATATCCAGGAAAGAGAAACAAACTCCGAGGCTGTAGCAAGAGCTGGGATTGAGTTAGGCAGAAGAGAAACGGGTATTCTTGTTTAGATCCAGACCTATCTGGACAATCTCATGTGGAATTCGTGTGCAAAGGATCCAGAAAAGCAGAGTCAAACTGGTTTTGGAGAAAAGCAAACTCTTTTTCTTGGGCAAGTGGATTCAACATCTTGTTAGCAAACACAAATGTCATTTTTCACATGGTTTCTGTAGCATTCTACTCAGAAAACTCAAATGTGTGCCTGTTATGTCTCCATGTGAATCCAATTAGCATTTGCCAACAGAAAAACAAAATGTTACATGCCAGAATTCATTCCAAACTCTCAAGTTCATAGTTAATATCCACAAAACACTAACAAACACACAGGCAGTTTTAAAAGCTGGTATTCCTTTAGGCACACAGAACCGGATAGTTCTGCTTAGATCCAAAACTATCTGGACAAACTCATGTGGAATTCGTGTGCAAATGACCCAGAAAATAATATTGAAACTGGTTTTTGAGAAAAGCAAAGTCTTTTTCTTGGGCAAGTGCATACAATGTCATGTTAGCAAACACAAATATCATTTTTCACCTGGTTTCTGTAGCATTCTACTCAGAAATCTCGAATGTGTGCCTGTTGTGTCTCCATGTGAATGAATTAGCATTTCCAACCAAAAAAAACATAATGTTACACGCTAAAATTCATTCAAAACTCGAAAGTTACTAGATAATATCATGGAAAGAGAAACAAACTCCGAGGCTGTAGCAAGAGCTGGGATTGAGTTAGGCAGAACAGAAACAGTTATTTCTGGTTTGATCCAGACCTATCTGGACAAACTATGTGGAATACGTGTGCAAAGGACCCAGAAACGCAGAGGCAAACTGGATTTGGAGAAAAGCAAAGTCTTTTTCTTGGGCAAGTGGATTCAACGTCTTGTTAGCAAACACAAATGTCATTTTTCACCTGGTTTCTGTAGCATTCTACTCAGAAAACTCAAATGTGTGCCTGTTATGTCTCCATGTGAATCCAATTAGCATTTGCCAACAGAAAAACAAAATGTTATATGCCAGAATTCATTCCAAACTCTCACGTTCATAGTTAATATCCAGAAAACACTAACAAACACACAGGCTGTTTTAAAAGCTGATATTCATTTAGCCACACAGAACCGCATATTTCTGGTTTGATCCAGACCTATCTGACAAACTCATGTGGAATTCATGTGCAAAGGACCCAGAAAAGCAGAGTCAAACTGGTTTTGGAGAAAAGCCAAGTCTTTTTCTTGGGCAAGTGGATTCAATGTCATGTTTACCATCGCAAATATCATTTTTAACCTGGTTTCTGTAGCATTCTACTCAGAAAACTTGAATGTGACCTGTGGTGTCTCCATGTGGAAACAATGAGCGTTTGCCAACAAAGAAACAAAATGTACATGCTAAAATTCATTCAAAACTTTAAAGTTCATAGATATTATTCACAAAACACTAACAAACACACAGGCAGTTTTAAAAGCTGATATTCCTTTAGGCACGCAGAACCGGATATTGCTGCTTAGATCCAGAAATATCTGGACAAACTCATGTGGAATTCGTGTGCAAATGACCCAGAAAATAATATTGAAACTGGTTTTCGAGAAAAGCAAAGTCTTTTTCTTGGGCAAGTGCATACAATGTCATGTTAGCAAACACAAATATCATTTTTCACCTGGTTTCTGTAGCATTCTACTCAGAAATCTCGAATGTGTGCCTGTTGTGTCTCCATGTGAAACGAATTAACGTTTCCAACCAAAACACATAATGTTACATGCTAACATTCATTCAAAACTCTAAAGTTCCTAGATAATATCCAGGAAAGAGAAACAAACTCCGAGGCTGTAGCAAGAGCTGGGATTGAGTTAGGCAGAAGAGAAACGGGTATTCTTGGTTAGATCCAGACCTATCTGGACAATCTCATGTGGAATTCGTGTGCAAAGGACCCAGAAAATAATATTGAAACTGGTTTTCGAGAAAAGCAAAGTCTTTTTCTTGGGCAAGTGCATACAATGTCATGTTAGCAAACACAAATATCATTTTTCACCTGGTTTCTGTAGCATTCTACTCAGAAATCTCGAATGTGTGCCTGTTGTGTCTCCATGTGAAACGAATTAGCGTTTCCAACAAAAGCACATAATGTTACATGCTAACATTCATTCAAAACTCTAAAGTTCCGGATAATATCCAGGAAAGAGAAACAAACTCCGAGGCTGTAGCAAGAGCTGGGATTGAGTTAGGCAGAAGAGAAACGGGTATTCTTGGTTAGATCCAGACCTATCTGGACAATCTCATGTGGAATTCGTGTGCAAAGGATCCAGAAAAGCAGAGTCAAACTGGTTTTGGAGAAAAGCAAACTCTTTTTCTTGGGCAAGTGGATTCAACGTCTTGTTAGCAAACACAAATGTCATTATTCACCTGGTTTCTGTAGCATTCTACTCAGAAAACTCAAATGTGTGCCTGTTATGTCTCCATGTGAATCCAATTAGCATTTGCCAACAGAAAAACAAAATGTTACATGCCAGAATTCATTCCAAACTCTCAAGTTCATAGTTAATATCCAGAAAACACTAACAAACACACAGGCTGTTTTAAAAGCTGATATTCATTTAGCCACACAGAACCGCATATTTCTGGTTTGATCCAGACCTAGCTGACAAACTCATGTGGAATTCATGTGCAAAGGACCCAGAAAAGCAGAGTCAAACTGGTTTTGGAGAAAAGCCAAGTCTTTTTCTTGGGCAAGTGGATTCAACGTCTTGTTAGCAAACACAAATGTCCTTTTTCACCTGGTTTCTGTAGCATTCTACTCAGAAAACTCGAATGTGTGCCTGTTGTGTCTCCATGTGAATCCAATTAGCATTTGCCAACAGAAAAACAAAATGTTATATGCCAGAATTCATTCCAAACTCTCAAGTTCATAGTTAATTTCCAGAAAACACTAACAAACACACAGGCTGTTTTAAAAGCTGATATTCATTTAGCCACACAGAACCGCATATTTCTGGTTTGATCCAGACCTATCTGACAAACTCATGTGGAATTATTGTGCAAAGGACCCAGAAAATAATATTGAAACATGTTTGGAGAAAAGCAAAGTCTTTTTCTTCGACAAGTGGATTCAATGTCATGTTAGCAAACACAAATATCATTTTTCACCTGGTTTCTGTAGCATTCTACTCAGAAATCTCGAATGTGTGCCTGTTGTGTCTCCATGTTAATGATTTAGCATTTCCAACCAAAAAAACATAATGTTACACGCTAAAATTCATTCAAAACTCGAAAGTTCCTAGATAATATCCAGGAAAGAGAAACAAACTCCGAGGCTGTAGCAAGAGCTGGGATTGAGTTAGGCAGAACAGAAACGGTTATTTCTGGTTAGATCCAGACCTATCTGGACAATCTCATGTGGAATTCGTGTGCAAAGGATCCAGAAAAGCAGAGTCAAACTGGTTTTGGAGAAAAGCCAAGTCTTTTTCTTGGGCAAGTGGATTCAACGTCTTGTTAGCAAACACAAATGTCATTTTTCACCTGGTTTCTGTAGCATTCTACTCAGAAAACTCAAATGTGTGCCTATTATGTCTCCATGTGAATCCAATTAGCATTTGCCAACAGAAAAACAAAATGTTATATGCCAGAATTCATTCCAAACTCTCACGTTCATAGTTAATATCCAGAAAACACTAACAAACACACAGGCTCTTTTAAAAGCTGATATTCATTTAGCCACACAGAACCGCATATTTCTGGTTTGATCCAGACGTATCTGACAAACTCATGTGGAATTCATGCGCAAAGGACCCAGAAACGCAGAGTCAAACTGGTTTTGGAGAAAAGCAAAGTCTTTTTCTTGGGCAAGTGGATTCAATGAAATGTTTACCGTCGCAAATATCATTTTTAACCTGGTCTCTGTAGCATTCTACTCAGAAAACTTGAATGTGTACCTGTTGTGTCTCCATGTGGAACCAATGAGCGTTTGCCAACAAAGAAACAAAATGTAACATGCTAAAATTCATTCAAAACTTTAAAGTTCATAGATATTATTCACAAAACACTAACAAACACACAGGCAGTTTTATAAGCTGATATTCCTTTAGGCACACAGAACTGGATAGTGCTGCTTAGATCCAGAACTATCTGGACAAACTCATGTGGAATTCGCGTGCAAATGACCCAGAAAATAATATTGAAACTGGTTTTCGAGAAAAGCAAAGTCTTTTTCTTGGGCAAGTGCATACAATGTCAGGTTAGCAAACACAAATATCATTTTTCACCTGGTTTCTGTAGCATTCTACTCAGAAATCTCGAATGTGTGCTTGTTGTGTCTCCATGTGAAACGAATTAGCGTTTCCAACAAAAACACATAATGTTACATGCTAACATTCATTCAAAACTCTAAAGTTCCTAGATAATATCCAGGAAAGAGAAACAAACTCCGAGGCTGTAGCAAGAGCTGGGATTGAGTTAGGCAGAAGTGAAACGGGTATTCTTGGTTAGATCCAGACCTATCTGGACAATCTCATGTGGAATTCGTGTGCAAAGGACCCAGAAAATAATATTGAAACTGGTTTTCGAGAAAAGCAAAGTCTTTTTCTTGGGCAAGTGCATACAATGTCATGTTAGCAAACACAAATATCATTTTTCACCTGGTTTCTGTAGCATTCTACTCAGAAATCTCGAATGTGTGCCTGTTGTGTCTCCATGTGAATCCAATTAGCATTTGCCAACAGAAAAACAAAATGTTACATGCCAGAATTCATTCCAAACTCTCACGTTCATAGTTAATATCCAGAAAACACTAACAAACACACAGGCTGTTTTAAAAGCTTATATTCATTTAGCCACACAGAACCGCATATTTCTGGTTTGATCCAGACCTATCTGACAAACTCATGTGGAATTCGTGTGCAAAGGACCCAGAAAATAATATTGAAACTGGTTTGGAGAAAAGCAAAGTCTTTTTCTTCGGCCAGTGGATTCAATGTCATGTTAGCAAACACAAATATCATTTTTCACCTGGTTTCTGTAGCATTCTACTCAGAAATCTCGAATGTGTGCCTGTTGTGTCTCCATGTGAAACGAATTAGCGTTTCCAACAAAAACACATAATGTTACATGCTAACATTCATTCAAAACTCTAAAGTTCCGAGATAATATCCAGGAAAGAGAAACAAACTCCGAGGCTGTAGCAAGAGCTGGGATTGAGTTAGGCAGAAGAGAAACGGGTATTCTTGGTTAGATCCAGACCTATCTGGACAATCTCATGTGGAATTCGTGTGCAAAGGATCCAGAAAAGCAGAGTCAAACTGGTTTTGGAGAAAAGCAAACTCTTTTTCTTGGGCAAGTGGATTCAACGTCTTGTTAGCAAACACAAATGTCATTTTTCACCTGGTTTCTGTAGCATTCTACTCAGAAAACTCAAATGTGTGCCTGTTATGTCTCCATGTGAATCCAATTAGCATTTGCCAACAGAAAAACAAAATGTTACATGCCAGAATTCATTCCAAACTCTCACGTTCATAGTTAATATCCAGAAAACACTAACAAACACACAGGCTGTTTTAAAAGCTGATATTCATTTAGCCACACAGAACCGCATATTTCTGGTTTGCTCCAGACCTAGCTGACAAACTCATGTGGAATTCATGTGCAAAGGACCCAGAAAAGCAGAGTCAAACTGGTTTTGGAGAAAAGCCAAGTCTTTTTCTTGGGCAAGTGGATTCAATGTCATGTTTACCGTCGCAAATATCATTTTTAACCTGGTTTCTGTAGCATTCTACTCAGAAAACTTGAATGTGTACCTGTTGTGTCTCCATGTGGAACCAATGAGCGTTTGCCAACAAAGAAACAAAATGTAACATGCTAAAATTCATTCAAAACTTTAAAGTTCATAGATATTATTCACAAAACACTAACAAACACACAGGCAGTTTTAAAAGCTGGTATTCCTTTAGGCACATAGAACCGGATAGTTCTGCTTAGATCCAAAACTATCTGGACAAACTCATGTGGAATTCGTGTGCAAATGACCCAGAAAATAATATTGAAACTGGTTTTTGAGAAAAGCAAAGTCTTTTTCTTGGGCAAGTGCATACAATGTCATGTTAGCAAACACAAATATCATTTTTCACCTGGTTTCTGTAGCATTCTACTCAGAAATCTCGAATGTGTGCCTGTTGTGTCTCCATGTGAAACGAATTAGCGTTTCCAACAAAAACACATAATGTTACATGCTAACATTCATTCAAAACTCTAAAGTTCCTAGATAATATCCAGGAAAGAGAAACAAACTCCGAGGCTGTAGCAAGAGCTGGGATTGAGTTAGGCAGAAGAGAAACGGGTATTCTTGGTTAGATCCAGACCTATCTGGACAATCTCATGTGGAATTCGTGTGCAAAGGACCCAGAAAATAATATTGAAACTGGTTTTCGAGAAAAGCAAAGTCTTTTTCTTGGGCAAGTGCATAAAATGTCATGTTAGCAAACACAAATATCATTTTTCACCTGGTTTCTGTAGCATTCTACTCAGAAATCTCGAATGTGTGCCTGTTGTGTCTCCATGTGAAACGAATTAGCGTTTCCAACAAAAACACATAATGTTACATGCTAACATTCATTCAAAACTCTAAAGTTCCGAGATAATATCCAGGAAAGAGAAACAAAGTCCGAGGCTGTAGCAAGAGCTGGGATTGAGTTAGGCAGAAGAGAAACGGGTATTCATGGTTTCATCCAGACCTATCTGGACAAACTCATGTGGAATTCATGTGCAAAGGACCCAGAAAAGCAGAGTCAAACTGGTTTTGGAGAAAAGCCAAGTCTTTTTCTTGGGCAAGTGGATTCAATGTCATGTTTACCATCGCAAATATCATTTTTAACCTGGTTTCTGCAGCATTCTACTCAGAAAACTTGAATGTGTACCTGTTGTGTCTCCATGTGGAACCAATGAGCATTTGCCAACAAAGAAACAAAATGTACATGCTAAAATTCATTCAAAACTTTAAAGTTCATAGATATTATTCACAAAACACTAACAAACACACAGGCAGTTTTAAAAGCTGATATTCCTTTAGGCACGCAGAACCGGATATTGCTGCTTAGATCCAGAAATATCTGGACAAACTCATGTGGAATTCGTGTGCAAATGACCCAGAAAATAATATTGAAACTGGTTTTCGAGAAAAGCAAAGTCTTTTTCTTGGGCAAGTGCATACAATGTCATGTTAGCAAACACAAATATCATTTTTCACCTGGTTTCTGTAGCATTCTACTCAGAAATCTCGAATGTGTGCCTGTTGTGTCTCCATGTGAAACGAATTAGCGTTTCCAACCAAAACACATAATGTTACATGCTAACATTCATTCAAAACTCTAAAGTTCCTAGATAATATCCAGGAAAGAGAAACAAACTCCGAGGCTGTAGCAAGAGCTGGGATTGAGTTAGGCAGAAGAGAAACGGGTATTCTTGGTTAGATCCAGACCTATCTGGACAATCTCATGTGGAATTCGTGTGCAAAGGACCCAGAAAATAATATTGAAACTGGTTTTCGAGAAAAGCAAAGTCTTTTTCTTGGGCAAGTGCATACAATGTCATGTTAGCAAACACCAATATCATTTTTCACCTGGTTTCTGTAGCATTCTACTCAGAAATCTCGAATGTGTGCCTGTTGTGTCTCCATGTGAAACGAATTAGCGTTTCCAACAAAAACACATAATGTTACATGCTAACATTCATTCAAAACTCTAAAGTTCCGAGATAATATCCAGGAAAGAGAAACAAACTCCGAGGCTGTAGCAAGAGCTGGGATTGAGTTAGGCAGAAGAGAAACGGGTATTCTTGTTTAGATCCAGACCTATCTGGACAATCTCATGTGGAATTCGTGTGCAAAGGATCCAGAAAAGCAGAGTCAAACTGGTTTTGGAGAAAAGCAAACTCTTTTTCTTGGGCAAGTGGATTCAACATCTTGTTAGCAAACACAAATGTCATTTTTCACATGGTTTCTGTAGCATTCTACTCAGAAAACTCAAATGTGTGCCTGTTATGTCTCCATGTGAATCCAATTAGCATTTGCCAACAGAAAAACAAAATGTTACATGCCAGAATTCATTCCAAACTCTCAAGTTCATAGTTAATATCCACAAAACACTAACAAACACACAGGCAGTTTTAAAAGCTGGTATTCCTTTAGGCACACAGAACCGGATAGTTCTGCTTAGATCCAAAACTATCTGGACAAACTCATGTGGAATTCGTGTGCAAATGACCCAGAAAATAATATTGAAACTGGTTTTTGAGAAAAGCAAAGTCTTTTTCTTGGGCAAGTGCATACAATGTCATGTTAGCAAACAGAAATATCATTTTTCACCTGGTTTCTGTAGCATTCTACTCAGAAATCTCGAATGTGTGCCTGTTGTGTCTCCATGTGAAACGAATTAGCGTTTCCAACAAAAACACATAATGTTACATGCTAACATTCATTCAAAACTCTAAAGTTCCTAGATAATATCCAGGAAAGAGAAACAAACTCCGAGGCTGTAGCAAGAGCTGGGATTGAGTTAGGCAGAAGAGAAACGGGTATTCTTGGTTAGATCCAGACCTATCTGGACAATCTCATGTGGAATTCGTGTGCAAAGGACCCAGAAAATAATATTGAAACTGGTTTTTGAGAAAAGCAAAGTCTTTTTCTTGGGTAAGTGCATACAATGTCATGTTAGCAAACACAAATATCATTTTTCACCTGGTTTCTGTAGCATTCTACTCAGAAATCTCGAATGTGTGCCTGTTGTGTCTCCATGTGAAACGAATTAGCGTTTTCCAACAAAAACACATAATGTTACATGCTAACATTCATTCAAAACTCTAAAGTTCCGAGATAATATCCAGGAAAGAGAAACAAACTCCGAGGCTGTAGCAAGAGCTGGGATTGAGTTAGGCAGAAGAGAAACGGGTATTCTTGGTTAGATCCAGACCTATCTGGACAATCTCATGTGGAATTCGTGTGCAAAGGATCCAGAAAAGCAGAGTCAAACTGGTTTTGGAGAAAAGCAAACTCTTTTTCTTGGGCAAGTGGATTCAACGTCTTGTTAGCAAACACAAATGTCATTTTTCACCAGGTTTCTGTAGCATTCTACTCAGAAAACTCAAATGTGTGCCTGTTATGTCTCCATGTGAATCCAATTAGCATTTGCCGACAGAAAAACAAAATGTTACATGCCAGAATTCATTCCAAACTCTCATGTTCATAGTTAATATCCAGAAAACACTAACAAACACACAGGCTGTTTTAAAAGCTGATATTCATTTAGCCACACAGAACCGCATATTTCTGGTTTGATCCAGACCTAGCTGACAAACTCATGTGGAATTCATGTGCAAAGGACCCAGAAAAGCAGAGTCAAACTGGTTTTGGAGAAAAGCCAAGTCTTTTTCTTGGGCAAGTGGATTCAATGTCATGTTTACCGTCACAAATATCATTTTTAACCTGGTTTCTGTAGCATTCTACTCAGAAAACTTGAATGTGTACCTGTTGTGTCTCCATGTGGAACCAATGAGCGTTTGCCAACAAAGAAACAAAATGTAACATGCTAAAATTCATTCAAAACTTTAAAGTTCATAGATATTATTCACAAACAACTAACAAACACAAAGGCAGTTTTAAAAGCTGATATTCCTTTAGGCACACAGAACCGGATAGTTCTGCTTAGATCCAAAATTATCTGGACAAACTCATGTGGAATTCGTGTGCAAATGACCCAGAAAATAATATTGAAACTGGTTTTCGAGAAAAGCAAAGTCTTTTTCTTGGGCAAGTGCATACAATGTCATGTTAGCAAACACAAATATCATTTTTCACCTGGTTTCTGTAGCATTCTACTCAGAAATCTCGAATATGTGCCTGTTGTGTCTCCATGTGAAACGAATCAGCGTTTCCAACAAAAACACATAATGTTACATGCTAACATTCATTCAAAACTCTAAAGTTCCTAGATAATATCCAGGAAAGAGAAACAAACTCCGAGGCTGTAGCAAGAGCTGGGATTGAGTTAGGCAGAAGAGAAACGGGTATTCTTGGTTAGATCCAGACCTATCTGGACAATCTCATGTGGAATTCGTGTGCAAAGGACCCAGAAAATAATATTGAAACTGGTTTTCAAGAAAAGCAAAGTCTTTTTCTTGGGCAAGTGCATACAATGTCATGTTAGCAAACACAAATATCATTTTTCACCTGGTTTCTGTAGCATTCTACTCAGAAATCTCGAATGTGTGCCTGTTGTGTCTCCATGTGAAAAAAATTAGCGTTTCCAACAAAAACACATAATGTTACATGCTAATATTCATTCAAAACTCTAAAGTTCCGAGATAATATCCAGGAAAGAGAACCAATCTCCGAGGCTGTAGCAAGAGCTGGGATTGAGTTAGGCAGAAAAGAAACGGGTATTCTTGGTTAGATCCAGACCTATCTGGACAAACTCATGTGGAATTCGTGTGCAAAGGATCCAGAAAAGCAGAGTCAAACTGGTTTTGGAGAAAAGCCAAGTCTTTTTCGTGGGCAAGTGGATTCAACGTCTTGTTAGCAAACACAAATGTCATTTTTAACCTGGTTTCTGTAGCATTCTACTTAGAATACTCGAATGTGTGCCTGTGTGTCTCCATGTGAATCCAATTAGCATTTGCCAACAGAAAAACAAAATGTTACATGCCAGAATTCATTCCAAACTCTCAAGTTCATAGTTAATATCCAGAAAACACTAACAAACACACAGGCTGTTTTAAAAGCTGATATTCATTTAGCGACACAGAACCGCATATTTCTGGTTTGATCCAGACCTAT